>CAJQTT010000021.1:0-600000 GCA_906901655.1 Sminthurides aquaticus
ATACCAACAGGTATCTATAGGAATCTATAGATGTCTATAGGAATCTATAGATATCTATAGGAATATATAGATATCTATAGGAATCTATAGATATCTATAGGAATCTACTATATATCCATGATTAATATACTGTATATACTATGGGGCGAAATTCCTATTGCGATCGGTAAAGCCGTCCACAATTTGCCGGATATATATATATCTACGGTATATTTATAATATATATCAATAGTTTTCTATAGGTATCTATGGGAATCTAAAGATATCTATAGGAATCTACTATATATCCAAGATTAATATACTGTATATACTACGGGGCGAAATTCCTATTGCGATCGGTAAAGCCGTCCACAATTTCCCGTATATATGTATATCTACTGTATATTTATAGTATATACCAATAGGTATCTATAGGAATCTATAGATATCTATAGGAATATATAGATATCTATAGGAATCTATAGATGTCTATAGGAATCTATAGATATCTATAGGAATCTACTATATATCCATGATTAATATACTGTATATACTATGGGGCGAAATTCCTATTGCGATCGGTAAAGCCGTCCACAATTTCCCGGATATATGTATATCTACTGTATATTTATAGTATATACCAATAGGTATCTATAGGAATCTATAGATATCTATAGGAATATATAGATATCTATGGGAATCTATAGATGTCTATAGGAATCTATAGATATCTATAGTAGTCTACTATATATCCATGATTAATATACTGTATGTACTAAGGGGCGAAATTCCTATTGCGATCGGTAAAGCCGTCCACAATTTCCCGTATATATGTATATCTACTGTATATTTATAGTATATACCAATAGGTATCTATAGGAATCTATAGATATCTATAGGAATATATAGATATCTATAGGAATCTATAGATATCTATAGGAATCTACTATATATCCATGATTAATATACTGTATATACTATGGGGCGAAATTCCTATTGCGATCGGTAAAGCCGTCCACAATTTCCCGGATATATGTATATCTACTGTATATTTATAGTATATACCAATAGGTATCTATAGGAATATATAGATATCTATAGGAATATATAGATATCTATAGGAATCTATAGATATCTATAGGAATCTACTATATATCCATGATTAATATACTGTATATACTATGGGGCGAAATTCCTATTGCGATCGGTAAAGCCGTCCACAATTTCCCGGATATATGTATATCTACTGTATATTTATAGTATATACCAATAGGTATCTATAGGAATCTATAGATATCTATAGGAATATATAGATATCTATAGGAATCTATAGATGTCTATAGGAATCTATAGATATCTATAGTCATCTACTATATATCCATGATTAATATACTGTATGTACTAAGGGGCGAAATTCCTATTGCGATCGGTAAAGCCGTCCACAATTTCCCGGATATATGTATATCTACTGTATATTTATAGTATAATATCAATAGTTATCTATAGGTATCTATAGGAATCTATAGATATCTATAGGAATCTACTATATATCCACGATTAATATACTGTATATACTATGGCGCGAAATTCCTATTGCGATCGGTAAAGCTGTCCACAATTTCCCGGATATATGTATATCTACTGTATATTTATAGTATATACCAACAGGTATCTATAGGAATCTATAGATGTCTATAGGAATCTATAGATATCTATAGGAATATATAGATATCTATAGGAATCTATAGATATCTATAGGAATCTACTATATATCCATGATTAATATACTGTATATACTATGGGGCGAAATTCCTATTGCGATCGGTAAAGCCGTCCACAATTTGCCGGATATATATATATCTACGGTATATTTATAGTATATACCATAGGTATCTATAGGAATCTATAGATATCTATAGGAATATATAGATATCTATAGGAATCTATAGATATCTATAGGAATCTACTATATATCCATGATTAATATACTGTATATACTATGGGGCGAAATTCCTATTGCGATCGGTAAAGCCGTCCACAATTTCCCGGATATATGTATATCTACTGTATATTTATAGTATATACCAATAGGTATCTATAGGAATCTATAGATATCTATAGGAATATATAGATATCTATAGGAATCTATAGATGTCTATAGGAATCTATAGATATCTATAGGAATCTACTATATATCCACGATTAATATACTGTATATACTATGGCGCGAAATTCCTATTGCGATCGGTAAAGCTGTCCACAATTTCCCGGATATATGTATATCTACTGTATATTTATAGTATATACCAACAGGTATCTATAGGAATCTATAGATGTCTATAGGAATCTATAGATATCTATAGGAATATATAGATATCTATAGGAATCTATAGATATCTATAGGAATCTACTATATATCCATGATTAATATACTGTATATACTATGGGGCGAAATTCCTATTGCGATCGGTAAAGCCGTCCACAATTTGCCGGATATATATATATCTACGGTATATTTATATATATATCAATAGTTTTCTATAGGTATCTATGGGAATCTAAAGATATCTATAGGAATCTACTATATATCCAAGATTAATATACTGTATATACTACGGGGCGAAATTCCTATTGCGATCGGTAAAGCCGTCCACAATTTCCCGTATATATGTATATCTACTGTATATTTATAGTATATACCAATAGGTATCTATAGGAATCTATAGATATCTATAGGAATATATAGATATCTATAGGAATCTATAGATGTCTATAGGAATCTATAGATATCTATAGGAATCTACTATATATCCATGATTAATATACTGTATATACTATGGGGCGAAATTCCTATTGCGATCGGTAAAGCCGTCCACAATTTCCCGGATATATGTATATCTACTGTATATTTATAGTATATACCAATAGGTATCTATAGGAATCTATAGATATCTATAGGAATATATAGATATCTATAGGAATCTATAGATATCTATAGGAATCTATATATATCTATAGGAATCTATAGATATCTATAGGAATCTACTATATATCCATGATTAATATACTGTATATACTATGGGGCGAAATTCCTATTGCGATCGGTAAAGCCGTCCACAATTTCCCGGATATATGTATATCTACTGTATATTTATAGTATATACCAATAGGTATCTATAGGAAACTATAGATATCTATAGGAATCTATAGATATCTATAGATATCTATAGATATCTATAGGAATCTATAGGAAGATATCTATAGGAATCTATAGATATCTATAGAATCCTATAGATATCTATAGGAATCTATAGATATCTATAGGAATATATAGATATCTATAGGAATATATAGATATCTATAGGAATCTATAGATATCTATAGGAATCTACTATATATCCATGATTAATATACTGTATATACTATGGGGCGAAATTCCTATTGCGATCGGTAAAGCCGTCCACAATTTCCCGGATATATGTATATCTACTGTATATTTATAGTATATACCAATAGGTATCTATAGGAAACTATAGATATCTATAGGAATCTAAAGATATCTATAGGAATCTACTATATATCCATGATTAATATACTGTATATACTATGGGGCGAAATTCCTATTGCGATCGGTAAAGCCGTCCACAATTTCCCGTATATATGTATATCTACTGTATATTTATAGTATATACCAATAGGTATCTATAGGAATCTATAGATATCTATAGGAATATATAGATATCTATAGGAATCTATAGATATCTATAGGAATCTATAGATATCTATAAGGAATCTATATATCCATGATTAATATACTGTATATACTATGGGGCGAAATTCCTATTGCGATCGGTAAAGCCGTCCACAATTTCCCGGATATATGTATATCTACTGTATATTTATAGTATATACCAATAGGTATCTATAGGAATCTATAGATATCTATAGGAATCTATAGATATCTATAGGAATCTAGAGATAGGAATCTACTATATATCCATGATTAATATACTGTATATACTATGGGGCGAAATTCCTATTGCGATCGGTAAAGCCGTCCACAATTTCCCGTATATATGTATATCTACTGTATATTTATAGTATATACCAATAGGTATCTATAGGAAACTATAGATATCAATAGGTATCTATAGGAATCTATAGATATCTATAGGAATATATAGATATCTATAGGAATCTATAGATATCTATAGGAATATATAGATATCTATAGGAATCTATAGATATCTATAGGAATCTACTATATATCCATGATTAATATACTGTATATACTATGGGGCGAAATTCCTATTGCGATCGGTAAAGCCGTCCACAATTTCCCGGATATATGTATATCTACTGTATATTTATAGTATATATCTATAGGATATCAATAGGAATATATAGATATCTATAGGATATCTAATAGAATCTATGTATCTATAGGAATCTATAGATATCTATAGGAATCTACTATATATCCACGATTAATATACTGTATATACTATGGCGCGAAATTCCTATTGCGATCGGTAAAGCTGTCCACAATTTCCCGGATATATGTATATCTACTGTATATTTATAGTATATACCAACAGGTATCTATAGGAATCTATAGATGTCTATAGGAATCTATAGATATCTATAGGAATCTATAGATATCTATAGGAATCTATAGATATCTATAGGAATCTATAGATATCTATAGGAATCTACTATATATCCATGATTAATATACTGTATATACTATGGGGCGAAATTCCTATTGCGATCGGTAAAGACGTCCACAATTTCCCGGATATATGTATATCTACTGTATATTTATAGTATATACCAATACGTATCTATAGGAATCTATAGATATCTATAAGAATCTAATATATATCCATGATTAATATACTGTATATACTATGGGGCGAAATTCCTATTGCGATCGGTAAAGCCGTCCACAATTTCCCGGATATATGTATATCTACTGTATATTTATAGTATATACCAATAGGTATCTATAGGAATCTATAGATATCTATAGGAATATATAGATATCTATAGGAATCTATAGATATCTATAGGAATCTACTATATATCCATGATTAATATACTGTATATACTATGGGGCGAAATTCCTATTGCGATCGGTAAAGCCGTCCACAATTTCCCGGATATATGTATATCTACTGTATATTTATAGTATATACCAATAGGTATCTATAGGAATCTATAGATATCTATAGGAATATATAGATATCTATAGGAATCTATAGATATCTATAGGAATCTACTATATATCCATGATTAATATACTGTATGTACTAAGGGGCGAAATTCCTATTGCGATCGGTAAAGCCGTCCACAATTTCCCGGATATATGTATATCTACTGTATATTTATAGTATAACCAATTGGTATCTATAGGAATCTATAGATATCTATAGGAATATATAGATATCTATAGGAATCTATAGATGTCTATAGGAATCTATAGATATCTATAGGAATCTACTATATATCCACGATTAATATACTGTATATACTATGGCGCGAAATTCCTATTGCGATCGGTAAAGCTGTCCACAATTTCCCGGATATATGTATATCTACTGTATATTTATAGTATATACCAACAGGTATCTATAGGAATCTATAGATGTCTATAGGAATCTATAGATATCTATAGGAATATATAGATATCTATAGGAATCTATAGATATCTATAGGAATCTACTATATATCCATGATTAATATACTGTATATACTATGGGGCGAAATTCCTATTGCGATCGGTAAAGCCGTCCACAATTTCCCGGATATATGTATATCTACTGTATATTTATAATATATATCAATAGTTTTCTATAGGTATCTATAGGAATCTAAAGATATCTATAGGAATCTACTATATATCCAAGATTAATATACTGTATATACTATGGGGCGAAATTCCTATTGCGATCGGTAAAGCCGTCCACAATTTCCCGTATATATGTATATCTACTGTATATTTATAGTATATACCAATAGGTATCTATAGGAATCTATAGATATCTATAGGAATATATAGATATCTATAGGAATCTATAGATGTCTATAGGAATCTATAGATATCTATAGGAATCTACTATATATCCATGATTAATATACTGTATATACTATGGGGCGAAATTCCTATTGCGATCGGTAAAGCCGTCCACAATTTCCCGGATATATGTATATCTACTGTATATTTATAGTATATACCAATAGGTATCTATAGGAATCTATAGATATCTATAGGAATCTATAGATATCTATAGATATCTATGGGATATCTATAGATATCTATAGGAATCTATAGATATCTATAGGAATCTACTATATATCCATGATTAATATACTGTATATACTATGGGGCGAAATTCCTATTGCGATCGGTAAAGCCGTCCACAATTTCCCGGATATATGTATATCTACTGTATATTTATAGTATATACCAATAGGTATCTATAGGAATCTATAGATATCTATAGGAATACTATAGATATCTATAGGAATCTATAGATATCTATAGGAATCTACTATATATCCATGATTAATATACTGTATATACTATGGGGCGAAATTCCTATTGCGATCGGTAAAGCCGTCCACAATTTCCCGGATATATGTATATCTACTGTATATTTATAGTATATACCAATAGGTATCTATAGGATAGATATCTATAGGAATCTATAGATATCTATAGGAATATATAGATATCTATAGGAATCTATAGATATCTATAGGAATCTACTATATATCCATGATTAATATACTGTATATACTATGGGGCGAAATTCCTATTGCGATCGGTAAAGCCGTCCACAATTTCCCGGATATATGTATATCTACTGTATATTTATAGTATATACCAATAGGTATCTATAGGAATCTATAGATATCTATAGGAATATATAGATATCTATAGGAATCTATAGATCTATAGGAATCTATAGATATCTATAGTAATCTACTATATATCCATGATTAATATACTGTATGTACTAAGGGGCGAAATTCCTATTGCGATCGGTAAAGCCGTCCACAATTTCCCGTATATATGTATATCTACTGTATATTTATAGTATATACCAATAGGTATCTATAGGAATCTATAGATATCTATAGGAATATATAGATATCTATAGGAATATATAGATATCTATAGGAATCTATAGATATCTATAGGAATCTACTATATATCCATGATTAATATACTGTATATACTATGGGGCGAAATTCCTATTGCGATCGGTAAAGCCGTCCACAATTTCCCGGATATATGTATATCTACTGTATATTTATAGTATATACCAGGTATCTATAGGTATCTATAGGAATCTATAGATATCTATAGGAATCTATAGATGTCTATAGGAATCTATAGATATCTATAGTCATCTACTATATATCCATGATTAATATACTGTATATACTAAGGGGCGAAATTCCTATTGCGATCGGTAAAGCCGTCCACAATTTCCCGGATATATGTATATCTACTGTATATTTATAGTATATACCAATACGTATCTATAATCTATAGGTATCTATAGATATCTATAAGAATCTACTATATATCCACGATTAATATACTGTATATACTATGGCGCGAAATTCCTATTGCGATCGGTAAAGCTGTCCACAATTTCCCGGATATATGTATATCTACTGTATATTTATAGTATATACCAACAGGTATCTATAGGAATCTATAGATGTCTATAGGAATCTATAGATATCTATAGGAATATATAGATATCTATAGGAATCTATAGATATCTATAGGAATCTACTATATATCCATGATTAATATACTGTATATACTATGGGGCGAAATTCCTATTGCGATCGGTAAAGCCGTCCACAATTTCCCGGATATATATATATCTACTGTATATTTATAGTATATACCAATAGGTATCTATAGGAATCTATAGATATCTATAGGAATATATAGATATCTATAGGAATCTATAGATATCTATAGGAATCTACTATATATCCATGATTAATATACTGTATGTACTAAGGGGCGAAATTCCTATTGCGATCGGTAAAGCCGTCCACAATTTCCCGGATATATGTATATCTACTGTATATTTATAGTATAAACCAATTGGTATCTATAGGAATCTATAGATATCTATAGGAATATATAGATATCTATAGGAATCTATAGATGTCTATAGGAATCTATAGATATCTATAGAAATCTACTATATATCCACGATTAATATACTGTATATACTATGGCGCGAAATTCCTATTGCGATCGGTAAAGCCGTCCACAATTTCCCGGATATATGTATATCTACTGTATATTTATAGTATATACCAACAGGTATCTATAGGAATCTATAGATGTCTATAGGAATCTATAGATATCTATAGGAATATATAGATATCTATAGGAATCTATAGATATCTATAGGAATCTACTATATATCCATGATTAATATACTGTATATACTATGGGGCGAAATTCCTATTGCGATCGGTAAAGCCGTCCACAATTTGCCGGATATATATATATCTACGGTATATTTATAATATATATCAATAGTTTTCTATAGGTATCTATGGGAATCTAAAGATATCTATAGGAATCTACTATATATCCAAGATTAATATACTGTATATACTACGGGGCGAAATTCCTATTGCGATCGGTAAAGCCGTCCACAATTTCCCGTATATATGTATATCTACTGTATATTTATAGTATATACCAATAGGTATCTATAGGAATCTATAGATATCTATAGGAATATATAGATATCTATAGGAATCTATAGATGTCTATAGGAATCTATAGATATCTATAGGAATCTACTATATATCCATGATTAATATACTGTATATACTATGGGGCGAAATTCCTATTGCGATCGGTAAAGCCGTCCACAATTTCCCGGATATATGTATATCTACTGTATATTTATAGTATATACCAATAGGTATCTATAGGAATCTATAGATATCTATAGGAATATATAGATATCTATGGGAATCTATAGATGTCTATAGGAATCTATAGATATCTATAGTAGTCTACTATATATCCATGATTAATATACTGTATGTACTAAGGGGCGAAATTCCTATTGCGATCGGTAAAGCCGTCCACAATTTCCCGTATATATGTATATCTACTGTATATTTATAGTATATACTAATAGGTATCTATAGGAATCTATAGATATCTATAGGAATATATAGATATCTATAGGAATCTATAGATATCTATAGGAATCTACTATATATCCATGATTAATATACTGTATATACTATGGGGCGAAATTCCTATTGCGATCGGTAAAGCCGTCCACAATTTCCCGGATATATGTATATCTACTGTATATTTATAGTATATACCAATAGGTATCTATAGGAATATATAGATATCTATAGGAATATATAGATATCTATAGGAATCTATAGATATCTATAGGAATCTACTATATATCCATGATTAATATACTGTATATACTATGGGGCGAAATTCCTATTGCGATCGGTAAAGCCGTCCACAATTTCCCGGATATATGTATATCTACTGTATATTTATAGTATATACCAATAGGTATCTATAGGAATCTATAGATATCTATAGGAATATATAGATATCTATAGGAATCTATAGATATCTATAGGAATATATAAATATCTATAGGAATCTATAGATATCTATAGTAATCTACTATATATCCATGATTAATATACTGTATGTACTAAGGGGCGAAATTCCTATTGCGATCGGTAAAGCCGTCCACAATTTCCCGTATATATGTATATCTACTGTATATTTATAGTATATACCAATAGGTATCTATAGGAATCTATAGATATCTATAGGAATATATAGATATCTATAGGAATCTATAGATATCTATAGGAATCTACTATATATCCATGATTAATATACTGTATATACTATGGGGCGAAATTCCTATTGCGATCGGTAAAGCCGTCCACAATTTCCCGGATATATGTATATCTACTGTATATTTATAGTATATACCAATAGGTATCTATAGGAATCTATAGATATCTATAGGAATATATAGATATCTATAGGAATCTATAGATGTCTATAGGAATCTATAGATATCTATAGTCATCTACTATATATCCATGATTAATATACTGTATGTACTAAGGGGCGAAATTCCTATTGCGATCGGTAAAGCCGTCCACAATTTCCCGGATATATGTATATCTACTGTATATTTATAGTATAAACCAATTGGTATCTATAGGAATCTATAGATATCTATAGGAATATATAGATATTTATAGGAATCTATAGATGTCTATAGGAATCTATAGATATCTATAGGAATCTACTATATATCCACGATTAATATACTGTATATACTATGGCGCGAAATTCCTATTGCGATCGGTAAAGCTGTCCACAATTTCCCGGATATATGTATATCTACTGTATATTTATAGTATATACCAACAGGTATCGATAGGAATCTATAGATGTCTATAGGAATCTATAGATATCTATAGGAATATATAGATATCTATAGGAATCTATAGATATCTATAGGAATCTACTATATATCCATGATTAATATACTGTATATACTGTGGGGCGAAATTCCTATTGCGATCGGTAAAGCCGTCCACAATTTCCCGGATATATATATATCTACGGTATATTTATAATATATATCAATAGTTTTCTATAGGTATCTATGGGAATCTAAAGATATCTATAGGAATCTACTATATATCCAAGATTAATATACTGTATATACTACGGGGCGAAATTCCTATTGCGATCGGTAAAGCCGTCCACAATTTCCCGGATATATGTATATCTACTGTATATTTATAGTATAAACCAATTGGTATCTATAGGAATCTATAGATATCTATAGGAATATATAGATATCTATAGGAATCTATAGATGTCTATAGGAATCTATAGATATCTATAGAAATCTACTATATATCCACGATTAATATACTGTATATACTATGGCGCGAAATTCCTATTGCGATCGGTAAAGCTGTCCACAATTTCCCGGATATATGTATATCTACTGTATATTTATAGTATATACCAACAGGTATCTATAGGAATCTATAGATGTCTATAGGAATCTATAGATATCTATAGGAATATATAGATATCTATAGGAATCTATAGATATCTATAGGAATCTACTATATATCCATGATTAATATACTGTATATACTATGGGGCGAAATTCCTATTGCGATCGGTAAAGCCGTCCACAATTTGCCGGATATATATATATCTACGGTATATTTATAATATATATCAATAGTTTTCTATAGGTATCTATGGGAATCTAAAGATATCTATAGGAATCTACTATATATCCAAGATTAATATACTGTATATACTACGGGGCGAAATTCCTATTGCGATCGGTAAAGCCGTCCACAATTTCCCGTATATATGTATATCTACTGTATATTTATAGTATATACCAATAGGTATCTATAGGAATCTATAGATATCTATAGGAATATATAGATATCTATAGGAATCTATAGATGTCTATAGGAATCTATAGATATCTATAGGAATCTACTATATATCCATGATTAATATACTGTATATACTATGGGGCGAAATTCCTATTGCGATCGGTAAAGCCGTCCACAATTTCCCGGATATATGTATATCTACTGTATATTTATAGTATATACCAATAGGTATCTATAGGAATCTATAGATATCTATAGGAATATATAGATATCTATGGGAATCTATAGATGTCTATAGGAATCTATAGATATCTATAGTAGTCTACTATATATCCATGATTAATATACTGTATGTACTAAGGGGCGAAATTCCTATTGCGATCGGTAAAGCCGTCCACAATTTCCCGTATATATGTATATCTACTGTATATTTATAGTATATACTAATAGGTATCTATAGGAATCTATAGATATCTATAGGAATATATAGATATCTATAGGAATCTATAGATATCTATAGGAATCTACTATATATCCATGATTAATATACTGTATATACTATGGGGCGAAATTCCTATTGCGATCGGTAAAGCCGTCCACAATTTCCCGGATATATGTATATCTACTGTATATTTATAGTATATACCAATAGGTATCTATAGGAATATATAGATATCTATAGGAATATATAGATATCTATAGGAATCTATAGATATCTATAGGAATCTACTATATATCCATGATTAATATACTGTATATACTATGGGGCGAAATTCCTATTGCGATCGGTAAAGCCGTCCACAATTTCCCGGATATATGTATATCTACTGTATATTTATAGTATATACCAATAGGTATCTATAGGAATCTATAGATATCTATAGGAATATATAGATATCTATAGGAATCTATAGATGTCTATAGGAATCTATAGATATCTATAGTAATCTACTATATATCCATGATTAATATACTGTATGTACTAAGGGGCGAAATTCCTATTGCGATCGGTAAAGCCGTCCACAATTTCCCGTATATATGTATATCTACTGTATATTTATAGTATATACCAATAGGTATCTATAGGAATCTATAGATATCTATAGGAATATATAGATATCTATAGGAATCTATAGATATCTATAGGAATCTACTATATATCCATGATTAATATACTGTATATACTATGGGGCGAAATTCCTATTGCGATCGGTAAAGCCGTCCACAATTTCCCGGATATATGTATATCTACTGTATATTTATAGTATATACCAATAGGTATCTATAGGAATCTATAGATATCTATAGGAATATATAGATATCTATAGGAATCTATAGATGTCTATAGGAATCTATAGATATCTATAGTCATCTACTATATATCCATGATTAATATACTGTATGTACTAAGGGGCGAAATTCCTATTGCGATCGGTAAAGCCGTCCACAATTTCCCGGATATATGTATATCTACTGTATATTTATAGTATAAACCAATTGGTATCTATAGGAATCTATAGATATCTATAGGAATATATAGATATTTATAGGAATCTATAGATGTCTATAGGAATCTATAGATATCTATAGGAATCTACTATATATCCACGATTAATATACTGTATATACTATGGCGCGAAATTCCTATTGCGATCGGTAAAGCTGTCCACAATTTCCCGGATATATGTATATCTACTGTATATTTATAGTATATACCAACAGGTATCGATAGGAATCTATAGATGTCTATAGGAATCTATAGATATCTATAGGAATATATAGATATCTATAGGAATCTATAGATATCTATAGGAATCTACTATATATCCATGATTAATATACTGTATATACTGTGGGGCGAAATTCCTATTGCGATCGGTAAAGCCGTCCACAATTTCCCGGATATATATATATCTACGGTATATTTATAATATATATCAATAGTTTTCTATAGATATCTATAGGAATCTATAGATATCTATAGGAATCTACTATATATCCATGATTAATATACTGTATATACTATGGGGCGAAATTCCTATTGCGATCGGTAAAGCCGTCCACAATTTCCCGGATATATGTATATCTACTGTATATTTATAGTATATACCAATAGGTATCTATAGGTCTCTATAGGTATCTATAGGAATCTATAGATATCTATAGGAATCTACTAACAATTTTTCTGTTTCAAACAGGTGAAATTGGCAATCCTAACCCTTCAAAAAAGCCTAATATACATTTAAGCTATGATGCACTAGCTTATTTTTATTTGGTAAGAAAATGAGTATGCAACAGCAAGATACTCAGTTTAAGGGGCTGCCGTGGACGAAACAAATATGTCAGCTTCACTTTATGTGAAACGAGCAACATATCTCGGAATGGAGAATTGTTGATGTGGGAAATGTTTTTGCCAGCAGGTGTGAGGGAATGAAGTGAAATGAATTCCAGAATTGCGATTAGCTAAATTTAGAACTCATCCCTGTTTTTCTTCTCTTGCTTTCTTAAGAGGTGAGCCCACTGACAACCTATTTTAAAAAGCAAATGCAAGCAACAAGAAATGGCCATCTCAAATACCTTCGCTACTCTCCGCTCAAGTTATACTCCGAGGTGCGACATCCTCAATCTGTTTGGAATTATGCAAACGAATGTTATTGTCCTTTCCGTCACTAATTCACAACCTGCACAAGGCTTGCATCCTAATTTATTATCCTCGGCAAGCTAAAACAAGCTCAAAGAGACACTGACTAGCCTAATTGAAGTGGAAAAACTATTTTTTAAAGCCTCAGTTGATCTAATAAGCTGAATAATTTATTTGTTCATCTTTGTGCAACAATGACAAAGGCTTTGTCACAAAGCTATCGGAATTCTTACCCATCGTAACCAGCTGGTGCCAAACTTGTTAAGTTGTCCAAGTATTTTTCGAAAAACAAAAATAGGTATCGGATTTGAATCATGGAAGTAATTGTCACACGCAAAGCTTCTCGCAAATCAAAAGTATTCTCGTTTTCCTTTTTTAGCTCATGCGTTACAAATTATCAGGACTGAGTGGTAATTAAACCTCAGCTCTTTCATTTACTAAGAATGAACAAGACAAGGTAACAATAACAATTCACGCTCACTACCAAGCATATGGGTGCATGTTTCAAGGGACATTAAGAGAATACCTCCTGTATTCTTTTTGTTTAAACTAGCTGGCACGGAAAGCTGAAACGGAATGCATGAATTGATAGTTTTGAAGCCTGGGCGTGCATTACAAGCTACATTTCGTTTTCCATTTTACCGGCCAAGTAGTTCGGTCCAGTCCTCCATAAATCCAGAAAAGGATGGGACTACAGGCTACGTGTTTTGAAAATCGACACTTCTTTTCCTATCTCCAGTATTCCGGTTATTATAATTCGAGTGAACTCTCCTGTAATTTCCTGTTTATTAACCGGTAAAAAAAGTTAGCGGATGAACTGTGCTATGGATTTTCTCCTTTGACGCTCGATAGTAATACGTGTTTAGATTAAGATTTGCTGGAATGACTCCGGTTCATTCCCGCTTTACTCACTTTCGCTGCCTTTCTTTCATGGTTCGTGAAATAGTAGTAAAAACGTTAAAGTTGACTTTCAACAACGAAGCCAACTGGATCGGCTCCAAGAAGTTAATAATTTGGTTTCGTTGTCGTTTTGTCTACCTTCCATGTGCTTTTCTCCTTTATTATGTGACTTCATTAATCCCAGAGAATTTAAGAGGAGAAAACTAAATAGGATTGGGGCATAAGTAAGGGAATCATATAAGAATGGCTGCTGGAAAATAAAACCAGAAATAGATCATATTTCACCATCTTACTGGGCATATTTGCTGCTTTAGAGCTTCAATCACCTCCGAGGAGGCATGAGTTGATGCATCTGTTAGTATGAACTCCATAGTTTCAGCTATGGAAGACGAAGTCTTCTTGAATTTCATCATCAAGTATCAATCAGTGTCCTCATCTTTCCGCTTTTGTTCCTACCTCAGTAGTAGATTCACTCCTTAGCTGTTAATTATTGCAATCCTTGATCCGTCAAGCAGTGATGATAAGTAATATGAAATGTAATCTTGCCTGTCTGCTGTCGTGATGCAAGTGAATGAAGGAATTAAAGAAAAATTCTCAATGCGTTGTTGTATTAAACCGCCAAGGGGAAAACAAAACTTTCTGAAGGCTTCCTTGCACATATGTTGTACTAATAATGCACCAGAAGAGCCACACCAGGTGTCCATGTATATTCTGTTGTGATGAAGGTGAAGGCTTTATTCCTTTGGGAGCAGCAGCATATGTATCAGTGGGCACCGCAGTCAGCCGGTATATGCGGAGCTGCATCAAGAAAGATGGAGTAGAGATTTGCACAAGTATTTGAGTGAATGCAACTCTTTGCAATTCGTCTATTCTAAGTACAGGGAAAGAATGGGCGTATCGCGCAGCTCAACGGTGTATTTCATGACATGTTGATGAACCGAAGATTATGGAACCGGAGAATGCAACTGAAATTACGATTATAAAATCCATTTTTCCAACTTGCGGCGTTCTGTTTCCTTACTTGTAGCTTGTAGTTAGAGAAACTAACGGGGAGAGAAAATAGAAAATTCTTTCCACTCAATGAGGACCAAATTACTCGAGGATTCTTGCAGAGCTAAACACGATGACCAGAAGATATTTTACTCTTTTGTAATTACACTACTCTTTTTCTCCAGCTTCATCTTTCTATCGAACCTTAGAGGGGAAATTAGAATGCGATGCTTAGCTAATTAAGCACGGTGTTGCGATTTTGAGTATATTGCCAGTTTTTGCCAACACCTTCTCTGTTTCACCCATTGGTTGGGTCGCATTTTGAGACGTAGTGTGCTATCGTAACTTTACCAATTTTCTTAAAATCTTGGAACAACAACTCTCCTTGGAATCTTGGCTTGAGAGTTGTTGCTCAACAAACCAGAGAAGACCGAGCCTATAATTTTAAACATCCAGCAGTTAGCTCAGAATATATGTATATCTACCGGGTGTTCCAAGTACTTTCATGGATCGTGGATTTTTAGTTTCCGGAAAGACGTAAAAACAGGCTAATGCTGGTTAAAAGATTTCAAAACATTGTGACTCTTGGGTAATATAGAAGAATGGGCATATATAGGAGACAGTAAAGTATAGGATGAGACTTCCGCAAGTACGCGAATAAATCGTTTGTAACCGCGCCAAAGTAATTCGCTTACGTGATATTACTGGGTTAGTAGGATCTGTTTCTGGGCATCTCCTCCTATCAACCTATCTGGTTTATTGTAGCGCCAGAAGAGGCTCACGGCTAGCAAAAAAAGTAATGTGGCCAAACTACCCCTCAGCTCTGTAATTATTCCGGTTTGTAAAATAATAGAATGCGATAAATGATTTTTAGGGGTTTAAAATATAAGCTACGTAGTTTATGAAAAAATTAAATTATGTTAATTTCAGACTCCAGTTGCAGCCATATTAAACTGTTACTTTGTCCAGGGCAACGCCCTTATATACCGTTATTAAGTTGCAGAGCCGCTTTATAGGGAAGGGAGGCTGTTGTCTGTCTATCCCTAAATACGCGAACTCCCGAACGGAAGCATGAATCTTCGTCACATTAATTGCATGACATAAAATCCGTACGCTCGCACTAGCAGTCGGAGTGCTCCCCATTTTGATGTAAACAAAAGGGTATAAATTAAAACGGTAATAGGATCGCTGCTTTCCTACTTCTACCTTTTGGTCTGTTACCTGAAATTCTTAACTCGTTGGCATGCATTGTCATAAACTGTGGATTCCCTCTGGATGAGGATGACGGAAGTTGTGGACACTAACATGGACATAGAAATGCTTCATAACATAATTTCAATTTCAACTCCATGGACTAAAGACAATGTTCAAGGCACTTCTAATTATCAGCAGGAGCATGTTTTGAGTGCATAGGCAATAGTGGATGTTGCTGTAGCAACGTGGAAAATAGTAGAACTATCAGAACCAACGTTATTCCTTGGTAAAAACTCAAGTATATAGTGCATGTGCTTTCTTTGAATTGGTTCATCACTGGAAACAGAAATGTCAACCAATAATGCTGTGAAAAAAGTATCGTCGCAAGAGATGTGCGCTGTATAGGTTAACCGAACTAATGGCTTTATTTCAACCCTCGTGGTTCTTGAATCTTACTGATACTGATTATTAGTTTTTACTATGGCATCATGATTTTGAAGGGATCCCTTCTGCGACGACGCAGTAAAAGAAGAGATTACAGGCGAATTCGGAAATAATCTTATTATCAGAATAAGAGGCGAGTGTTGGTGCAACAATGGGAGGCATACAATTATAATTTTTTGACCCCCGGGATACACGAATAACAAAGTTGAAGGATGATATACATGTAGTTCAATCTAAATATAAAGTATATATCCACTGAATCCCATGAAAATCTGGTGGATGTACATGTCTTATTCTGTGTAACCTATAAAAAGAAGGAAGTGTAGGAATTATGAGTAAAAGAAAATTGGCAGAATGTTTGATGATTCTCTTCAAGTTATATTGCGCTTAAACACTCCACGTTAACTCACTTGTGTAACTTGCCACGCTATATTAAAAGGTTGATGCCATTTACCATTCCATCTCTCTACCATTCGTTTTTATCTGGTGGATTTCGTTAACTATGAAGCTGAAAGGCGCTATTATTATATATTTTGGGTTCTCAACATGAAGCTTTTCCATGGTCCGGATTGATTTGTCTAGAGAACCTTTCACGCTCCGTTATGCATGGACGTTAAAAGGTTGAGATTAAATTTTTCTCTTCCGCTTCAATGATACAAATATAGGGAAAAGAAGATGTTGCGGTTTGGGATGGGTTTGTTGGGGAGATGATAGAATGATAGTGAGGAAGCAGAGCAGGGAAGGGATCCGGCTGAGCTCCATACTTTTGTTCAGTCCATTGATCTCGCCTTCGCAATTGTCAAGCACAATAAGATACTTGGATCCCTGCCACATGTTAAGCACCATTTAAGATTACATAACATTGGCTGGGCCATAGTTTGTGCGGAATGCTGACTTGGTGACTTGTGGCGGGCCGAGGAAAACACTTCTGCGTCTCCTTCCTCTCAACTTCCCTTTCAAACGGTCATCATCTCATCTTCCTATGGCATTCCTTACCTTAACAACTCAGTCAGTTGTTATCAAGTGATCATGTATCCTCTATTATATTATTTACAATTTACTTGCGACTCATCATTCTTCCGGAGTCGTCTCCCTCTCAAACCATTCTTCATCACCCCGGTTGACATCCAGGTGCGGCTTTGTGGTATTTCCCCTAGGGCCTCGCTAGCCTTTCCGATCCATCCATCCCCCGCAAAGCTTCTCCACTCTTATTCTGTTTCCTCTTCCTTATTCAGGCTCCGACTTGACACATCTCAAAGCAAGTGCCCGATCATTCTTATTATCTAAACTGATGCTTCCAGTCATTTTCTTTCTGGTCACTCAGCTTTTCTATCTTGATGAAGCTGAGGTTGTGTAAATCCGGCTGGGATGGATGTGATGGAATTTAAATGCAGCAGCAAGTTCTTTTTACTTAAGATTGGACAGGAGACAAAACGTTCTGCTAAGAAACTTATCTGCGTTTACCAAATTTCATCAGTTATCCCAGGTTTTCAATGTCAGAAAGGAATCAGACTGCAAGGGCGCGAAGTTGCCCTGGTAAAGTTATACAAGTTGGAGCGCAAGTTCCGTTTTCGTTTCCCTGTTATAAGTTTAGCCGCAGGCCGCAATACTGCTGACAAGAAGTGTGATAAAAAATATCAAAAATACACTCCGTACATACGAGGCAGCTTGAAATAAATGTGAAAAAACTCCTGGAGCGAATGAGTCAGCTTGAAAAAAATATGGAAAAAATTCTGAAAACCAAAATAAAAGTTCTTCCTAGGAACCAGCTCTAAATTTGGATACGGAAAATAAATTACCATACATGCAAAGTTTCTATTTTCGTTTCAAGAGCTAAAGAGGTATCCTTTGGTTTGGCTTTTAACATTTAAAATTTTCCACCAATGTAATGAATACAAGGATAATCTAAACTCTCTTTGGTGACGGACAAAGTATACAGAGTACAGGCTCGGGTATATGGGGTCTCTCGCGTTAATAAGCTGCTTTTGTTTAAAGTGACCACTGTATTTTTACATACAATAATTCAGGAACGTCGAGAACCTATAATGAACGGTTTTGTTCTAGGTAGATCATTCTTTTAGCAATCATTTTATGGCATGCTTTTTCAAAACAAATCCAATTGTTGCGACCGTAACATGCGACTGATTATTCCATCATATTAATCAAAACTAGTGCATCTTTACACTCAGGATATAAAATGTCCAGGTCCAACAAAGTGTAACATACAGTTTAGACCCAACATATACAGCGGAAATTAAATAGATGCTGCGTTACAGAAGAAAATAATAATGTAAAAGAGTTCTTTATAAAGAGGTAGAGGGAGAAACTTTAGTTTTGAACGAATTATTAGCTGTGTCCAGATTCAATTAAAGTTCATGTGAAAATATTTCGACAGGCGACAATTACCATGGTCAAGCACGGTATATTGAGGCGTGAAGAAATCCTCTAGAGTGTATTTTTATTTTTTTATGCTACAATATTTTCCTTAACTGATCGCAAACGCCCTCTATCTGCGAAATTTACAACCCGACTACTTCCATCATCTACCGGTTCGGTTTCACGACGAAACACTCTAATATTTGTATATATTCTTGTCACATTACTCCTTTGCGCTAGCAAATGTTTAGTAACGTTTTGTGTGAGCTTTTGACAACGGATGGGTATGCAAACCACGACAGCAGGGAAACTGAAAGTGAATTTTGATGCGAAATCCTCAGGATTCATGGAGCGCGTAGCAAGTTCGGCGGATATTTAAATTGCAGTTTCCAGGTCAATCCGGTCATGGGGCGTAATTTACCGTGCATGTACATAAGTACGTCAACTTCACTCGATCGTTTCATTTAAGCCGACAGCTTATTTCTTGTGATGTACACGCCCTTGACTTTACATACGATTTAGCGATTTATTCCACGCTGAAGCTGTAACACTTGAGCAGAAATGATTGAGGGTAGTCCCCTGTTAATTTCAATAGCTAATTTCAAAAATAATCTTGCATAGCAGACAAACAAACAGACACGAAGAAACGTCAGGTCTCTGCAGTGCAGAATCTGCACCATTACCTGTGCCAGTTTCCCACGAAACGGATAGTAAAAATAGTAATTATTTATTATATATATAGTAAACGATTGATTTTAGAGCACTCTTGAATGTACCATCATGCCTAAAAAATGTATTCGCAGGTTGTGCATCGATCAAACAGGAATTACGGAAAATACAATGAAAATGCTTACAGTGGCTGGTAATGAACGATTTTCATTTGAATCAAATGAGTGTTTATTGTTGAGAAGATATAATGAGAAGGCCTAAGTGAATCTAAATATTGTTTCGTAATTGGTAGCGTTTTTTCTGCAATTCCGTGCAATATCAGTAATCAATAGGGATTACATTAATTACATTAATTGCATACCTAGCAAGTAATAATCCGTTCTACGGCCTTTTCATCTTAACCATTTTGTTTTAAGTGTAATAAGGTACGGGTAAATTAGGAACGGAGAATGAAGGTAACAGATAATTACTTAGTGTAGGTATTCTTAATGAGAATTGTATGCAAAGGACAACATGAGGCAATGCAGTTGTACGGCCCGGAGAAATGCTTTGGATTTACAGGTAGAGCGATTGCGGGCTGGGTGGTTTCTTCTTGTCCTTTCACGGCATTTACTGAATCTTAGAGAGGTAACGGTGCACTAGAAGCCGAGCCGAATCTAGGAGAATAGAGGGATTTCATTTCTTCCAGATACGAGATTTGTAGGTATATTATGAGCACTATTCCTCCGCATGTAATTACTGGAGGGTCGTGGCCGAAGGAAGACGTATGTATAAAAGTATTTAGTGTAGCCTGGTTATACCCAGGATTAAATAGAGGCAGATAAGTAAGAGAGGATCAAGCTGGAAGAGATTGGGGAATGTCGCTGGGTTTGAGGATGACGGATCGTTATGAGTATATATTTGGTCGAGGATCTGTAATTGATCAACTATTAGGCAAATGGGTGAGCGAAGGAGGAGAGCACGAGATTCCCATTAAATTCCATATTCTGTCATTAAACCAAGCATTAAGTACAAGGGAAGCCAACCAAAGCCACTGGTGGTTTTGATATCGTCCAGGAATCCAGGGCTCGAGGAGGCAGGAAGGAAAAAGGAGCTATTGGATAAAGTAGTTTGTAATTTGGAGAAAGTAGACAAGGATTAGCTATTAATGGAAAGGAGTTGAAGAGGAAGACGAAGATAAAGGGAGGGCAAAGGTAATTCAAGAATTGGTAAAAGGAAGGAAGAGAAAGTATTAGGAGGAGGGAGGAGAAAATTAGAAAATATGAGAGCGTGGAGAAAGCGAAGGCGTTAAGTTTTCACTATTTTCATCAGCTTTTCATAATTTTCACACATATCCCTTGAGATTCATAGAAGACTGAGCTTATTGGTGGATTTACATAGAGATGATTTTGGATGCTGGCTGGATTCGTTGAATGCTTTACTGAAGACTCAGCGAGAAGATAACGCAAGCATTCTCCTAGAATCTCTCAATTGAACTTCCGAAGTTCTTAGAATTATTTGTGGTGTAGAGTGCAGATAATCCCTGTACAGGAGAAAACTAACTAACATAGTAACTCGGCGTGATAATCACAAGAGAGAAAGTGAGAATGAGAAAGCGAAGGGATGAAAAATCCTAGTTGGCAAGTTTTGCAAGGCCGTAGAGAGAGGCATATCGTTATAATCCAAAGGGGTTAATCTAAGTCTTGAGTTTAAT
Source organism: Sminthurides aquaticus (assembly GCA_906901655.1). Taxonomy (NCBI): domain Eukaryota; kingdom Metazoa; phylum Arthropoda; class Collembola; order Symphypleona; family Sminthurididae; genus Sminthurides; species Sminthurides aquaticus. The sequence goes on from CAJQTT010000021.1 coordinate 22,383, forward strand.
CAACGCTCGGTAAGCATTACCGAGTAGACTCTTATTCGTCATTTAACGTCAACGTCACCCACGTTTGGATCACAGGACGCAATTATATTCACTTCATAGAGCCCATTCGGGCCACTTGTTGATGAGGATTTGTCCACACTCCCACTCCCTAAAAACACAGTATTTCTATCACCGCATGCCTGAGTTACACCCACGTGTAAAGTGTTGGAACAACCTCGGCCGGACTCGTCACAACCACAGCCCATGTTACCCGGTGTTCCATCATCCCCGCTGCTTCCTCCTCCAACCTCTCCTTCCGCTCTCCCACCACTTTCACTTCCGTGATCGTGCTCTTTTGATGGAATTGAACTAGAGAAGAATAATAAGCAAACATAGGAATCAAAAACATTTCCCCTGTAATATCACTACTAACATATAGAATGGAAAACACATTTCCACAGGTACAATTCACATCAATTCATACCTCAAAGTTACACGTTTTCTCCCAGAATTCGAACTTCCATACGCAGAAGAGGATTTCCGGCTAACACGGTCACGACGCTGGTAAGGGGATACGCTTGTCAAAGTCACAGGCACGGAGTTGTTTTGCTCACTGCTCTGCGCGTATGGAGAAAGTTGTAAGATACTTCTCCTCGGTGTGAGTATTACGTACGATTGTAAGTTTCAGATAACTATTTTCACCTGCTTTCCTACAAGGATGGGACGTGGGCGCTGCCTATGATTCCCGCTCCCTGGCGGATTATCTGGTCCAACTGGGGATGACTCAGTGTTGGGTGATTGTGGAAAGTAGTTTAGTATGCGCTTCCTATCCTCCAAATAAAGGTCCAATAGCTGTTCCAGCTTGGTCTCAATGTCTTCCACCTACAAATTTAAATGTGAATATTAAAGTATAGCCTAATCGAAGTTAGTATAATTATTAGTCTTAAAATTTTATTGTAAAGCGTTTCAAAACTTTGATACTTTCAATCAGTTTCGAATACAAAATAGTAGCATGAAGTTGCCGGGCCGCGGCTCATACATATAAAGGCTATTTGTTTGTAAGAAAATATCAATCTATAATTCTATTGGTACATAAATATTAAAATCCAATGGATATAGTTAATCATGTCGGCGTGATACGTGACAATAGTCAGAAAGTAAATATGTATGATTCACATTGCATCAATCTGAAAAGGAACAAGCAAAGAGCAAAGCAAAATTCTGTCTAAAATGTACTTAAAAGGTTTGGTTTTAGCTTATTTTATGCTAAAATGATGCGTATATATGTTTGGCATTTTTGCTTTCCCATTGGAGTCGAAGCTGACTAGTTTATCTTTCGTGTAAATGGAAGGAACCGGATTGCTCCAACTTCTAGGAACCTCGTTTTCTATGCATAGAATTAGGTTTCTGGGATCCAGAACCGTATAAAAGCTCCGATCTGACATTGGCATTCAGAAAACATGAGCTATCCCATGAATTATCCTTGATGCAAGTTGTCAGGAAAAAGTGGATAGTGTCGCGAATCATAGAGTATTCCATAGATTTTAAGGAGAAAAGGGCATGGTACTATTTATAGTTTCACGCATTAGGATAAGTGAGCGCGGATTGGAGGGCATTGTTGTCCGTTAAGTTTTGCTCCGTGTCTTGCTTCATTTCGTCCGTTAATTCGGCGATTCCAGCCAGGGCAAGCAAGAGAGATAGACGTGTAAAGTGAGGCGTGGTAAATCTTGTGAGCTAAAGTTTAAGTTTAAATACTTGTGTTAATTATTAAGGGTACTACTTCTAATTTAAGGGATTATATATTATACTGGGGTGTGCTAAAAAGGGTTATTAAATACTAGCAGTCAGTGTAATTCTAATCAAAGTAGTTCTCCCATTGATTCTCCTACGGGTTAATTTAGAGGCTTGCATTTTATCTAGAAAGGTTCCTGTTCCGGGTAGGATCTGAGTTGATACCTTACAGATACAGTTGAACCTCCAATTAACATCATCTCTAAAAGCTTGCATTTCATGATGTAAATTAAAAATTGATCTTATTTAGAGTGGTATTTTAAGCATAAGGAATCTGTAGGGGGTTTCAAATGATGATGTTAATTAGAGGTATGATGTTATTTAGAAGGATGTTAATTGGAGGTTCAACTGTAGCATGAAAGCACTAAATTTCCGAGTGTAACTAAAATTATGAAAAAATAGTCTACGTCCCGACAATGCTTTTAGTTCTTGGATAACCACTGCGGCCATTAAAGCTGTAGGGAAAAGGGCATTGTGATTGTGAGGAAGAACAGAATTACATACAGGGTCACCTAAAACTCGATACGTTTCTATTATGTTTTCCAAGAAGATTTCAGGAGCACCAAAACTTTCACTATGAATTTAACTTCTTGTAGAAAAATACATGATGAAAGATAACATGAGTTAAAAACTGAAGGGTCACAAGGCATTAGACGACAATGATGCTAAGGAGCGGATTATTATTAAGGAAGAAAGGACAAAGAGTATCACCAGAAAATAAGCTAGAACAGACGAACGTGCATAACCAGTGCATGACGTAAGCACAAAGCACAACATTAGGCAACTAAAGTTTAGCATTACGCGTAACGCACGAAATAAAAATTGAGTTAGATGGACTTGGACTCTTATTTTCTTTCTAAAATCATAGAAATGCAGGGAGAAAGTGTTTAGAATATTTAAGAATATGAAAATGAGGTTAAATTAAAATCATTTCAAAAACTTGCTTTCCTAGTTGCATCTGACTGAGTTAAAAAAAATCAGCCGACAAACTCATACCGATATAGGATTCAATAAACAAAAAGCATCCTAAATGAAGGAGAGCTAGGCAAGGGTTGTCACATCGTCACATGTAGAAAAAGAAATGTCCTTTGACGCTGTGAGACAAGGTGGGAGAATGAAAGAGTGTTTCGTAGTAATTTTGGTTGATCCCTTCTCTTTGGAAAGGTAGCTAACTTGTTAATTTGATTCTGTGTTGAAAATTGAAAGCTGTGTTCATGGAGACAATCCGGAGAAGAAAAGTTGGGTTTCCATCTGGAAAATGCTGGTTGGGGAGTAAAGGAAAAGTACAAAGAGAAAAGTTGTAGGAAAATAATCACTTCAAAGCTTTAGAAGGACGAAAAGTAGCGCCAAGGCTTCAAGCTTCAAGGCTTCAAGGCATTAGTGCCAAAAATATTAAAATAAATTGTAGCATATCCATGTAGCTGCGTTGCGACTCGCGACTACTCGCAACTATCATTCCTCTGCGTTTACTACCATCAGATAATAGCCAAATACTTGTGGACAAGATATGATTGACTCAAGAGGATTTTCTTGAACCGCCAGTCGAGTTGTTGAAACATGGAATATAGAAAATAGGACAAGGGTAGGCAAGCGAAAGATAGGAAGGGAAAAGACGGACAGACACATAGAGACGGACAAGAAATAAGAATGAATATCTTTGTATTAAGTTTTCATTTCTATATTCTTCTTCGGCGCTAGAAAGAAATGCTTGGGACAGTTACAAAACGGGTTGGCAGCTGGACGGGTCTACAAGTTGTAAGTTACAACTTATGTACTCATATATTGCCGAGAGTGACAAGCTAAGATGGTATTTAGACCTACCTGTCTTTCTACTTTGACAACTCTAGCGGCAAGGCAAATCTTTGAATCATAAACATCCCTTGATTTTGATCCTTGTCTTCCAAGAATTTGATCCAATCTAAAAAATATAGAAAACCAATAAGTCAACTTTGTATATAACTATACTGGCTGTACAGACAGGCTCTGTCAAGGTGGGAGAAAGTATACGCATGGTCCCAGTCATTAATTTATATTCTTTCAAGTTCCTACAATCGGATGTAAGCTTGTTACTAGCAAGCTGTTATGCATACATTAGATTTGAACCTCAAAGGCACGCATACCGTTGCTGAAGACTTTTGACTCTCCCTATGAGATCCACATGGCCTGCAGAGTACTGCTCTATCACATCTTTGACATCATATGGTTTTAATGCTTCTCGGAATTTTCTTCTCGCCACGAGCCATTTTATCTGAAAAGAAAAGTAAAACATAAAAAAATAAAAAAAAACACACTTAAGACGTTACAAGATACAAGCACGACTCCGGATTTAATATGTCAGAAACAGAAATTGGGTTGGGGTAACTTTGTTTGAGAAATATTATGATAAAATCATTCCAGGATAGCCATTCATCATTCCCGCTCTTCTCTCACTCAACTATATAGGGCTAGAAGTTGAGATACGATGATATAACTTTGTTCCCCCTCCAGCCCACTGGCTTTCACTACTAACTCTTTAGGTTTGTCCCAAGCTCGGGCAGACAATACAATAAGTTGTCTCTTGTACTGTATGCTTTCTCCACTTATCCCTCCTCTCAGATCTCTCATTACGCTGAATCTACTGATATAAGTTGTTGTGATGAAGCATTAACGCAGTTTGAAAGATGAATAGAAAAATACATTCCAATGTTCATCCACCATATAATGGACGGCGTTGACATTGTTGACAATGGTGCCTGGACAGAGAATACTTTTGTTCCTTTGAAATCTTTCTACTAGAAAGGGGGAGTACGCAATAGAAGAGTTAGCAACGGACGAACAAGTTCCGAAAAGTGTATATGATACATACCTTACGGATAGCTCGGATGGCAGCTTTGTGGGTAGGCGTTAGCTGTTGCCATCGAAGTGTCCCGTCTTCATCTTCAGCGCAAAGGTCGTGGAGAGAATTTTCGTCCCGTCCCACACTATCTTGACTCGTGCTTGCTTGTAATCTCGGTGTTGTACCAGCAGTTTGTATACCTATACTTGACCCACCTATACCACCCCCAAACCCCATGTCCCCTCCTCCTTTACTACCATCTCGTGCTTGTAACGATGGCGAAGGGGAGGGAGGTCGAAGGGACTTGTGTCTTCGGATTGTTGGCCATCTTGTCATCACAAATGATGCATTGTGCTTGAAGCTATCAAATATTAATCATATAATAAATTCCTCTTCTGAACAGCATAAAAGATTCAGGGCAGTATTTTTAAATTTCACCACTCTCCATTCAATTCTAGAGGTCTTGCTTAACATTAAATATGCTTGTGTATATTGAATTTTTTAAAATAGTAGAGCCAATGGTCTTGCTCTGACTTTCCCTAGCCCTTGCATGTTCCTCAAGCTATTCTTCTGAAGTATCACATAAGACTCGAGGAACTCATGGTTCTCCAATTTTCCTGCTTTCTCTTTGTATCCTCTTCCTTTTTTGCGCACAAAGGAGTCGGTTCCAAACAAGACGTTCATTATACAATCAGTGCTAGTGTACAAGAAGAGAAGGGAAAGTAAGAGTTTAGTGAATTTAGATAATGGCTCACAAAGCTTCATGGTTTCACGGACTTGTGAAGCCGGGAAGTGTTTGTTTGCTCTTGTTTTTCCACGACGAACCAAGAGCACGTCGAGTAATTCCGCTTGTAATTTGAAGCAATTATTAAAAGCAACTCTTGTAATCCAGTTGAATGAAGAGCATGAAAACCTTATCAAAAGTGCTGTCTTGGAAACGACGTCGAACAACAAGCCAGAGAAAACGAGGAAGAGTACCAAGAAACCAGAGTGCGGTCCTTTTCCTTAGTCATGACATCAATGACATGAGCCTTTCACCAATCAGCTTTCTCTCCTTTACACAACAGGTTTTCTCAGCCCTATTCAGTCTATTCCCTTGTGTTTCAAAAGCCTTCTTTTATCATCCTTTACAGTCACTTCAGAAGAAACCTTGGTGGGGGATCTTAGCCTGTGTGTCTACTTTCTCTGCTTTTTCTTAGAATCGAAACTGGATGAAAGCAAAGACCTCCGGCTCAAATCATTCCCTCGTAGGGAGAGTAGGACTTGTTGGGGATGGGGAAAGAAAAGACTGTCCGGATTATTTGGCTTCTTCTGTTCCGTTTTAGGTCGCTGCTACTCTGGACAGGGGCATAAACATTGAAAAATATTGAGTCGCTTGTCCCATAGCCGAACCGAGGAAGCTGGCAAATTAAAGGAAGTATCGTGTAAGTGGAGGAAACTGAGTTGGAATCAAAAGAGAAAGCTCGTGTCAGGAAGGAAGTTGGGAACAGGAGGTAAGAAGGTTAGGGCAGGATGTGGGGAGAGAGAGGGACGAAGGTGAAAATAGAAAATTCGAAGGGGATCTCTGGCCTGGAAATACAGAAGAATGGGAATGAAAATGGTGATGTTGCGGGATAAGTGTAAGTCAGAGGACAGGATGCCAGAAATGGGAGAAAATGCTGGAAGAGATCAAAGGATAGAGATGGTAAAGACGAATGAAATCCTTACACGGGAGGTGAAGGCAATGGAGTGAAATGTATTTTCCATGTGGCAACTGAACACGAATTTTCATCAGCAGCGTAGCAACGCCATAAGCACTGGATGAGTGTTGCAGCAGGTTGCCTTCTTCGAATCATATGTTTTTGCCGCTGTTGCTGCTGAACTTTTAAAGCGAAGCCAGAGCCTAAAATACCCTGGAAAAAGAGAAAAACATTAGTTAAGCAAATGATACATACACATTCCAATCTTGCTTCTTATAATATATACTCTTCTTCTTCTTAAACGATGATGTTATAAAACCAGCCATTTGTCCTTTTATCATCTCCATTACAAAGCGTCTTCTCTACCAAACCTTCCCCACTACACTTTAAATGTAACTCTCTTATTTTTGCCCCCCCCCCCCGAGTTAGCGTCATTTTAAATCGTGGATATAATAACGTCTTGCGTAATCATTATAGAAGGGAAAGCTGATACTTTCTCTTTCCTTTCTGTGAGCTGTCACGTATTCGTGAATCCAAGCCATGGACTAACTTCTCATCCCATTAAGAGATTCAAGTCCTTCAACGATTCCATCTCAGCTCATTTACCAACCATCTACTTTTGTTTGAGCACATAATACAAAACCCATTAGCCGGAATTGGAGATGCATTCAAAAAGAAATTTGATTTTGTTAATTAGACCCTCTGTAAATCATCCGTTTCCTTGGTTTCAACAAAAAGAGTATGCACAACATTTTCTCAAATTTCTTTCTCATCCTTATATATAAAGCAATTCTGTTAAAGAAAAAGTGCATAACGTTTATTCGTTTTCGCTATAATCGCCTAGAATAAATTGAACCAATCCTCTCAATAACTCATAAGGAATTTGATTTAAAGAGTTCAAGCGGGCCGGGCCTGAACGTAGCCAATCATGTGCAGGAAAAATAAAATCAACTAGACATCCTATTTTATTCATCAGATCCAGACTACCCCCACGGGGCTAATTAAAATAATAAAACCGGAGCGTTTTCAGTGTTCAATTGGAATAAACGATAAAATTCTGTATAAGTCGCAGTCGTATGCATATATCAGTGGTGATGTATGGTCAAAGCATAGCTTTCACAGGGAACAACTATATTATAGACTGCCAGCCATGGTATATTCTTTGAGTTCATTCTTTGTTGCTGGATTGCGATGTTATGTTGCAAGTCTGATAGGTGTAGAACGGTAGCTAGAAACGGGGATAGGATAGTTTTATTTACATTAAACTGGAAATAGGTTAGTTTCATAATATCGCAACAAGTTCATAGACTTCGTTCAAGGAGAGATTCGTGAAAACATTATGCAAGTTTACACCTATGTATTGCATCGAGAAAATTTGTTTGGATTGAATTGTTTTATCAAAAAATTGTATTTACTAATGCTATAACGTAAAACCTTAGAGCCAGTAATTCAAGGCAACCGATTTGACACATTTGGGGGATTTTACTTCGAACCTATTGCATGTTGTGGGATTTTTTTTATAAAAATGGCCCCAGCAGTGACGCCAAAAGCATGAGTTGCCAATTTCGGATTCGGAAACGCTTCGTTACTGAAGAATAGAATAGGTAAGGGGAAGGAATATTCACAGGGTAAAAAAACTTTGGATACCCCAGCATTTTTTTCAGAGGAAAGAAGATCAAAAGCAATAATGGCTTTGATAAATCGTTTTCCATTCTGCAAAGGCTGTTGGCTTTCTCCAACAAGTACGCTTGTGTAGTATTACGTTGTACAGGGAACCTCCGGAAGAGATAGATGAGAGTATGGGGGAAAGTTCATAAAAATATAGGGAAAGGGTGAAGATGGTAGAAATAGAACCAAAGAAAAATGAGTCACACGTAGAAATCAATTCTCTGTTTTTGTAACCCTGAGAGGAAAGGAAATTGGCCGTGTTGAAGTCTGGTATGGTATGACAGATGACATGAAAAATATTGCTCCCTATCCCATTGCTAGCTTCCATGCTGTGGACTGGTCCAATTCTTTCAGATGGAGGAAATTGAGCCAGGGAAAATAGAAGGGAAATGATCAGAGTAAGGAGAGATATATGAGGGAGCGAGTAATTTCATGGCTAATACCTTAAGCATGTCATCCTGCCAGTAAAATGAGAAATGAATACTAAAACCGTTGATCAAGGACATGAAACTACCTTCATTTATGGAAGCGAATTAGAATTAGCCAGACTTTGTTTTTATGTCGATTCAGCCTGGTGGAGAAAGTCCCGGAGAAATTTTGATATGGCAATATAAAAGATTGGATTCTAAAAGACTGGCGTGTACATAAAAATCCATTCCGAGGATGAAACCAGGAAATAAAGGATGTAAGCTGCTTGGATATGAGATACTTCACAGCCTTGTCTCCCTTTTCCTACGTGACTGACCGTGACAAGCTGGTGGAGATGGAACTAAAAACTGAGATTAAATTCTGGGATCGTATAGAATTTAAAGCTAGGCCGGAGAAGAAAAGAGAGGTATGCACAAGAATTGAGCTGAAAGAATACAATATAAGCTTATACGCCAAAACATAATGGAGTTTAACTAATGCTTACTGAACTGGGGCCTTAAAACTTGTTTTTATTTTTACTCCTTCCTTGCTCCCACCCAAACCAGATTTCATTGCTCAAAGCAAGCACGGCGCTTATACCAAACGAAGCCATAATTGAGAAACGACAAAACTATAATTTCACGAGACCATCCCACTCTATCCTCCTACTACAGTCGTGTCACGAAGAGAACAAGAAGCGTTCTAACGAGAATCTTATTTATACTCTAGATACGATTCGCTTAAAATAACTTTCAGCTTGTTGTCTGAAGTGGAACTGATAAACTGATACAGATTTTGTCACACAAAGATGTTGGAGTCATCTGTGATGGTTGTTCCGGGTGAAAGTTATATTTATATATATATACAGGTAGAATTCAGAGAAAATACTTTCCCCAGTGGTCATATAAATAGATTATAAATGTTGTCAATGAAAGAATTATCTGCCCAAAACTTGCTTATAACTTCCGTGTTTCCTTTTGTTCTGCTTTTAAAAAATTTAGATTAGAGTAAAGGTGTAGGAAGATAATATAGAATTATGGGAGCAAACACATGCAGAAGAAATCAGAAGTAAACGGATAAATTCCACACTCCTTTTACCGGAGAGAGTTAAGTTAGTTTAGTATTGAAAAAATCGTAAAAGCATTATGGACCTGGACTCTATAACATTAAATGTCAAACTCAGACAGGTTTGCTCCCAATGGACACTTCATCACAAGCACGAGCTTCTGGGTATCGGTTTCAGTAACGACGATTTTACGTTTCGGAAAGAAGTAATGGGTATCACGAAGAAAAAACCAAGCCACATACTGTTTGCGCGGCTGAAAAGGTTCGCAAACATGAACTTGTTCCCCTTTTTTGTATTTGTAAATAACAATATTCTCAAGATAACAAGTAAAAGAACCTGCTTCAGAAACGTAAGCATCAAGCGTGCTGTGCAGCGCATCGCCTTGGATTCTGGCTATTGTTACAGTATCGTGTTACAAAACTGTTTGAACTTTTATTCGAGCCTCCTTTGTAGTGAAAAATATGAGTAGCTGACAAGTGTTAAAGAAGAAGACAGAGTGAAGAAATTTGGCAAAGTTTGTGCCCATTATATGCTAAAATTTTGCTGGAAAGCAAATACTGTTACTGAGTAAAAACGTTTCTGGAAGGCGACGTTTGAAGCTTCAAAATATATACGAGAAGTAAAAGGCGATAAAAGTCTAGTAAGAAGAAAGCAAGATTTCACTTACTGCAGGAAGAGCAAAGAATGAAATCCCCATGAGCGCACAAAAGGAGGCAATTAATTTCCCCATCCATGTCGTAGGGGCTATGTCTCCGTAGCCGACAGTACACAATGTAATCTGTAAATAAAATGAAATATTAGGACCAGCACGCATGGGGATGAATTCTGTAACTCGAACTCTCCATGTTAAGGAAGAGCAGTCTTGGACAACGTAAAGCTTGAGTTGTAGTTGTAAAAGGCGAAAGGAAGAAAGGATTTACAATAGTAGAAGGGGAACATTGCAAGTTGAAGCCAAAAGAGTATTAAATAATTCAAACTTACAACTCCCCACCAGAGGGCTTCAGCGTAGTTGGTAAATTTAGTATTTTGCTGGTCCTTTTCTGCGAGGTAGACAAGGAAAGAAGAAAGTATGAGGCCAAGGAAGCCAATGTAGAGAGTCGTAATAAGTTCTTGTCTGTGTGCCCAAACGACAGACCCTAGTAATTTCCACGTCCCTCCTCTCCGATCTACGCGGACCATACGAAGAATTTGAAAAAATCGCAAACCCCGTAGTGCTGATGCGGCAAATACCCGCCCGCTTGAGCCTTCACTTAGGACGATTAAAGACGCCACGATGGTGATCACGTCTACAGGAAAGAAATGAAGGAAAATAATATTTATGATCCAATAGAATTGCTTTCATCTTCCACCTCTCTTATCTAGCCTACTGAATATCTCTCCTTCGTTCCCACACGTAAACCTGAGAGTAGCCTGGACACACGTAGACTGTAGACTATGGGGAATTGGACTAGCCAACAGTACGAACAGGTGGACTAGCTGGACTGCAATTCAAAAGAGAGACTAATCCGAATAATACTCTAGTACCAACTCAATGTAATTGTGTTCCGGCTGTATAGGTTTATGTAGTTTCATACTAACGATAGTAACTCTTCTAGGACATATTTGTAATCTTCAAGATACAAAGCGCAGAAACGTAGAGAGTGAGTATCAAGGCTTTCCTGTACTATCCTTCAGCCCAAAAGGAAATTAAGATTTGTTTAGCTTACTCCTAGGCGTGGCTAGATTGGGATTTTGGAGAAAGGAAGAGAGTAGAAAGTGTTAGGACGTTTTCTTGGCTTTCTCTTATACTTTCTCCCCTCATACTTACGAGGAAAAAATACGAGGATTCCAATGTACCACCGTGTAGTGTGTAGTGTAGTAGACTGACTAGAAAAACAATACGCAATAAAAGAAGATAATAATGCAGGCGGATAATAAAGGATTAAATTATCTTATTCCTATAGGGACTGTCAGATGTCGCAGCATGACGGAAATAGGAAGTGCGTACATATGCTTACAGAGAAGAAATTAAAAAAGGCCATTAATTTAATAGTGTGAATTCTGAATAAAGTTGAAGGAGCCTAGAAGAGAAAAGACCGAGAGGGAGGGACATTTGCCTCAGGGTACCCTATACTACGTCATTTGACTCACTGCAACGATAGCTTTGTTGTAGCTTTGTCCCCTTCCATTGGTTTCACTTTATACTTCATACAAAGCCCACATATAAGATGTCGGAACTGGTGGAGAAAGCATTTAGAATTGCCTGTACTTTATACCATCTCTCTTGTGTGGGTGGATGGATATCAGCCTAGAAAATACCCTGTAAAACGCTGGAAGGGGAATGATAGGTTCATGCAAAACGGTAATACTGGAGGTTCATGTGGGATGCTTTTGAATTTCCTTTGATCCTAGTTCCATCTCTTTCAAGGAAAGTTAAGGAAAGTTTAAGTCGGAGAAAATTTAAACAGGATAAAATGTGATGCTATTCTTTCCAGATGCTCTACACGCTTTCCACACTATCGGCTATTCATGCTTCACTTTCTCCGCAGTAAAGCAAGCGTTGAGCAAGGCAGGCAGGCAGAAGAAAAAAATGGAACAAGGTTGATACAGGATTCTGCTATTCATGGACTGACATTGATTTCTGGGTGCAAAAACCATTATTTTTAGCCGAGTCACACGTGTCAAATAATATAAATGTGCTGTGCTCATACACTACATGCATTTCTCTACTAGGACAGGGCTAGGGGCTAGCTTTCTTAAGGCTCCACAAAAAGCCGCACATGGATGGAATCGAATCGGGTGTTGCTTTTCCAAGGGGAGCGGCTGTGGTATCTCCTTCTTTGTTCTCCTCCAAGTTTAGTGTACTACGTTTCATGAATAATTCACAACGATTGATTCGGCGGCGGCCAATTCTCTTTCAACTTCTTAAGTGTTTCCAAGTGTACTCGGTTCCGGGTTTTTCAGTAATGCTTTTAAACGGTCCCACCCTCGGATGAGAGCGTCTCGCTATCGCCCATGTCTTATTCGTCTTACCATGGGCTACACACTTTTAAGTCCTCCCTTCTCATTCTCTGTTACTTGTTTCTACACAATTTGTCCTTCGCAACTTTTCTGTGCCCTGCTATACTGTTCTTGGGAATCTAGTTTTGAACTATAAAGAGAAAATAGAGGCAAAGATTTATGCGTAGGTAGAACTTAAGAAATCCTGCATTTTTGTTTTCGCTACAATGGAAACGGTTTATAACGGTTGCCCCACCCTGGAAACATTCGGAAACCTCAACAAACTCGCTGTTAATAATCAGCATGTTGGGGTGGAATGGATTCCTGGGCACAAAGGTCATAAGGGCAATGAGGAGGCGGATAGACTAGCAAGAGCTGGTGGATCCTCCCCTTTTATTGGTCCCGAACCTGCGTTACCTGTTCCCATAACTGTCTTGAAATCTAAGATTCAGAAATGGGCATGGAAGGAATGGCTTGACAAGTGGAACAAACTGAACACTTGTCGCCAGACCAAGCTATGGATACCGGACCTAGTGGTTCCAAAACGGACCTGGATACGTAGTAGAAGTAGGAAACAGCTCAGACTGCTTGTTGGCGCCATTACTGGTCATGCCATGGTCAACAAGCATCGTCGAATCATAGGTCTTACAGATAACGAAAATTGTATCTGTGGACACCAATCTGAATCCACTACGCACATAATTGGTGAGTGTGTTCAATTTGTAACAGACAGATTGCTGTACCTTGGAAGCGATCGTCTGACTAATTTTAATGAACTCTGTCACAAAAGCGTGTTGTCATTTCTATTGGCAACAGGCAAGTGCTCCGAGTAATATCAAAGCGTGAAAACGCGGCGTTGTGAAACGAGGAAAGCCCGCAATAAGTCTCTTTTGGCTTGGGCGGCTCTGGGTTATCATTTATGATGCCCAGTACCTCCAAACAATACAATACAATACAATACAAACGGTTGCCCAGGGGGATGGAAAATTAGACCGTTATAACGATTACACCGTTGTTCAGATACATGGCTTAAATATTTTGGTAAATCTTGTCAAGCAGTGCGAGGAGTCTTAGCGAACCAAATTAGTCAGAAGCGGCAGGATTTAATTGTATTTAACTTGATAGCTAATCTAATGGTGTTTCGGTTTGACTCGAAGCTCCATTTCACTAACACTTGAGATTCGGAATCGATGTGTGCAGCTAGCAGTTCCAAATAGATAACGTACCCAATACATTTCAAAATGTTTTTCTTCGGCGCCACTTCATCCATGTGTTTTGAGAACCAATCGCATACCCTTTAACTTGCCCACCGTTATTCGTGTACAAAACACGTTGTTACCGTGTTGAAGGGACCGGAAATATGGAACGTTATAACCAATAAACCGTTATTCCAATACATTTCTAGTGTTGAAGCATAGGATATCTGCCGGGACCGGGCATCAACACCGTTTTTAACTTTTAACCGTTATATACCATACCGTTATAAACCGTTTCCACTGTATTACTATAGTGTACCTGTCTGTACCATCAAACTCAACCATTAACCTTATTCTGGTATCTCAAGGAGGTAGTGTAAGCTTTCTCCCATTTTCTCCGTAGTTTTGTTCATCATATTTCGAAGCAATACTATAATCAGAGAATGTTTCACACACTATGGAACAGGGTTCAGCTCGGAGTCAGAGTCTGACTGTCAGACCCGCATAGTTTACGTACGGGATATAGTGTGTGTGACGCACCGCTCCGCGTGTAGTCAAACTTCACTCAACTGGTTGCTTTTAAAATGGAGGAAAAAGAAAAAAAACTTGGGAATAAGTGCATTCGTAAGATTGGTAAGCAACTCATTCATGGCGTATTAATAATGCAGTCGCCGTCATGTCATGTTATGACGGTTGTGGGTTAACTACACATTTGAAGCTATAAAATACTCTTTACGGACACATAACAGTGACAAATTACGCGAGACCTCCATGGTGTGGTCGAAATTGCATGGATACATGCGTTTTTATGGCGTTATATGCAATGATACATAGACTAGTACAAAATTCAACGATTCTACAAACAGGCATAGTATACCTGCGCCGTAAGGTTGCTACGAGCTTGGGTTCTGTTTTGCGATAAATTGTTAACGTAATGCATTTACAGGTGTCACCAAAACCCCAAGCACGTTATAAAACGGTATATGTACTTGTCTTGTGGAGAGGAGAAAGCTAGGATTTAGACTTCGGAAAGATAGAAGCTGCTGATTTCACTCACACTACTACCTTCCAGCTTTGTTTTTAGAGTTAATTAGCCACATTCTACCGCTTGCCTTACCGCAATGTATATCTTACTGATATTAAACTTTCTCCGCCTCCAGCTTCCCTCTGCTTCCTCGACCACGACCACTCAGACAAATAAGCATGGTTGTAAAACAGGCAGGAAGCTTAGAACGTCGTAGCTGTGAGAACTAAACCCCCACCATACTCGTAACCACCCTAGGTATAATATCACTGGAACAAATTGCCAAAATCAATAGAATATTCGTTAGAAAGGAGCTGATGCAGCGGTAAAATCGGAAGGAACTCAGCATGGTACGCTACGCTCCCTGCGGTTTGCGTTGCGTAAGAACACCGGAAAGATGAAAACTATTCTCGTAAATGACTCTTTGTAAGACAGTTTTGGCTAATTTCTAAAGTCATGTAGCTTTACCACAAAGCTTTACTCCATTCCATTATAGTTACTGGCTGGATTTTGGTTAGTAATCCTAGGATCCTTGTTTAATTATACAACATACAACCTGACACTAGCTCTCGCACTTCATTTTCATTTTCGTCCATGACAATCATCCAAACACTGCTTACCTTCATCCTTTCCGTCCTTAAAGCGTTCGCTAATTAGTACTTTAGCCACAAGAGGAATCGGTTGGGAGGTGGAGGATTTTGAACCTATTATTTATCTTTGTAGAAGCTGTTTAAGTATGCAGTAGGTAACGGGAAAGATCTCCTGAAGCTAAATGCTGTTGGATAACGCTTTGCTCCTACCTTGCAGTTTTTCTTCAGAGAATTGAAATTCACTCGATTTTACTACAAGCATTAAAATGAATTTTTCCTTCTTTCTCTTTCACAATTCTTCCTTCAATAGTATCTAAGTATCTTACAACCACAACACGAACGAAGCATTGACCGTTCTGACCCATAGAGCTAGAGCCCATATTTTTTCTTACTAAGCATTTGTGATCCATTAACACGGAAGAACTGGAGGAAAACAGTGTGGCTGGGATTGAATACATGTCTTTTACGCACATGCATAAACATGTGGTACCGAAAAAGTTCCGGTAGAAAATTTGAACAATTTTTTTTAAAAGATTTAAAAAAATAAGTCCACCCAAACGCCTTTTTACGCTCCTCTAAACTTTCACCGAGGAAAGCGTTACGTATAAAATCTTGTTTTACCAGGCATTTACTTCTGCTGACCTCTTTTTCTGCTAAACTAAATATGAGGAATGAGAAAACAAGGAGCTTCAAAACTGCTATTCCCTCTTCCAATTCAAATCCGGGAAAGGAGTTTCGTGCATAAAACAATCCATGCGCGGATTCCCGTGACTTTCCCGTTGATCAGATTCCCGAGAGATAAAGAGTATATCGTAAAGATAGGAATTCTATATTCTATTGAACGTTTTATTTCCCTCCTTCCCGTTTTCTAAACCTAGAATGAAATATTATACTTTACTTTATCGACATCAGCGGCTATAACTCTGGATTAAAGCCATTCTGAATACGAAGGGTTACGCATAAGCTATTAGCCAGTCCAGTCTTTCCTTGTTAAATGGCAGAGCTACTTTTTAATGAGGCGCCTATGTTTGTCCACGCTATCTGTAAAAAAATAACAGCCAAACGAATGTACACACATTTCTCGGGTTGAGGCCGAGGCATGACACACTTCTCGACCGGCTCTACCAGTATAACTCTAGTATGTGCTATAAGACCGTGGCTTATAGATCAGCACGTTTCCATTACGATACTTCGAGGGTATTTTCTTGCAAGACATTCCTTACAAAAACACATCTCTCTCAAATACTGAAACCGTGAGCTGTAAAAGTGAGCACCATACTTACTGCTTTTGTCGCCCGCGCTACATGTCAATGGATTAGCCGGTAATTAGCTCTCAAATGTGAGTCCCCTACACAACTAATACCATGTCACAGTATATATAGCTCTATCAAGCCACCCCAGGTCAACGAACATAGTTGCATCAGACATAAGTTCTGCCACTTCCGTATTCCGGTGCGGTTTATTCTGTTTCACATGGAGAGTGAGATTGTTATATTGGTGTATAGTAGAACTTCTTTGAATATGATATTTTCCCCCACGCTTTCCGCTATCACAGCTACCAGAATTTTCACTTTTCCCGATGAGTTTCTTGTGAGATGCATTTAAGTTTCCGAAAGCTAAGTTAATTCACCAACTTATGGAATTTATGCAAGTTTCTTCCAGAAACGACTTTATGTGAAATTGATGTGGGGTGGGTAAAGAGGAAGACAAAGGGACTTAAATAGTGCTGAGCAAAATATTCAATTGATGGCTAATAAGGCTGATTGTGGTTCGCATGATGGAATCCACTATATGCATTATTGGTTTTAGTACCATAGCCATAAGCTAGAAAATAAACGGGAGGATTAGCGTTGGGATTTATTCTAAGCCTAATAGATAGAATAATTTCTTTGTATTTTTAGAGAATCCATTACCGATGATGCAGAAAGGGCGGCGCATAAATCTCAAACGACCCAAGGCACCTTGGTATCTCGAACGGCAACCCGCGGCCCAGAGCCTTAGGACGAATTCTGAAGTAAAACAGATGACGACAACAGTCTCCATGTAGAAAAGCGCTGCTTCCGCAGAGACTTGGTATTGCTGTATTGTAGAAAACACACTCAGAGCAAAACAGGCAAAGACCAAAAAGAATCTGTAAATCAAAACAAGAATGATCAGTAGGTTATGGATAAATCATTGATATTTGAGAAAGTAACCGTTGTTCAATTAGTTGAAAACTAGTTTTGTAACTCTTAAACTAATTTAGCAAGCATAACCAACCATTCTGAATGATGATTATTTTTTTCAAATGAAACCAGATTCTGTGACGCAAGGGAGATATGCGGATCCCATAATAGTCTATTCTATGCCACAAAGGATGAACCTACCTTACCTGCGTGAAGGATAAACTTCAAACTGTGTAGGCGACACTCTTTATACTTTCCTCTGTACTTATTTCTAAATATTAAAATCATCGAAGCTTTAAAAAATAAAATAGTATTCCTGGTGTTTTACGTTTCCGCTCTTGACCTTACTCAAACGAAACTAGGTCGTCTCAGATCAGGTGCAGGCGCATTACCATGTCTCTCATATTTTAAGCGTCCATCTTGAAAATGCATTCTAGCGTTGGAAAAACGACTTTTTCAAGGTCGGACAGCTACGTGCAATAAACAGAAGAGAGTAGCCTTTGAAAGACAGTGAATTTTGTAAGCGCTCAAATAATCACAGAAATTGGGTCGCCCGTTAGCACCATCAAGTAGGACACAGGCCCGAATACGACATGACATCGTTTTTCTATGAACCTGCCTTCATCACAATACTGTTGACCAGTACAAGTGCTCAACCGTAGTAAATGGCGGCATAGCTTGATGTTTGGGTTAGATTGAAGAAGCTTCCGGTGATAAAATCATACCGGAGCTCTTTTTCCTATTTTAATACTTCCTGAATGGTGCCAGAAATTCATCCTCGCTCGACGCTGGAAGTTCCAATCTGGAAATGATGGTGAGGAGCCTAGATAAGTTAAAGATTTGTTCCCGAAGGTAAAAGTAAAACATCCACGGCTGTAAAAAATTTGAATGCGCATCCACGCACCCTTTCATATACTCCGTCCGATGATGTATGTTAAATTGATATTCATCATGTGATTCAGAAGTGTAGATACTTCTGGAGTAAGGAATACTATGCAATGCTTTCAAGTTTCCAAATTAGATGCGACTATGCATGTTTAAAACGTCTCAGTTTCACTTGTATTTTTGCTTAGTTTTTGACCCCAGTCCCTCATCCCGTGATTGACTGCCAGAGAAATTTCCTCTGGGCTTTTGAGCAAGTATTCTGAATTGGTTGAAAAAAGTGCTTGCGTCACGTCAGATTGTCGTGAACCATGGACTTAAGTGTCACGATCCTGACCCTGAATTCCCTAAAAGCTTGAAAACGGGGTGAATAATGGACTCTCAGGCCGAGGCTTCCGAACAGGAGCTGACTGGAACGTAGTGTAGAGAATCCCTTTAATATCTATTTGCCTCATTGGACTGGTAGGGTAGGAAGTAGGAAGTAGGAAGATGGATGAACATGTGGGTGAAAGTCCGCTTTCCCTACACTCATGATACAGCCGCACTGGTCGGCACAGGGGATAAATATAAAATCTGAAGAGGAAAGCGTAGCGTATACTTTTTACGATACATGAACAAGTGTGATCCACGGATTTAATGCTTATCTCCAGGCTACCTCCACAGTCTTCTTCTTTACCATCCTTTCAAATATTACCTGGGCACCATAAAGTCTAGATTATGTCCTTTCTTGTAAAAAGGTCCAACGAAGGCAGAAAAGCTTCCCAATTCAAACTGCAGAAGAAGTTACAGAACCCAACAAGAACTCCACACACTACAAAAAGCAATCAGTTTATTCCTTCCTCTTTTTCTCTTTCTCTCGTCATTAAATATCCGCGACGAAGTTCTTCTACAATTATTTTTTCACATCATTCCATAATCAAACACTATATTCAGGCGTGATAATAAACCGTTTTACTTGGTCTTCCTCCCAGCAAATTCTGAGTAAGTATACCTTTTCGTTTGTGTGTAGTAAGCTTTATCAATTCTTTTTAAACACGCTTTTACTTTCCAAGCCTTTTGGACCTTTTTTCTGAACTTGCTTAAAGTCCTAGACTGTTTTTCAACTTCATTTCGGTCTCAAATCGACCTGAAATAATTTGGACTCAATCCAATTCAGTTTCGCTGCAGGTGTAAAATTATTTGCTCAATTCTTTAGGTTCCACTGGAAGTAATGCATTGCATACGATTGGTTTTGGAAAAGTGTAGGTAGCAGATGCAAAGAACCATGAATGGCCACGACTCGAGAAATATATTCCAACATCTGGACTGGAGAGAGTAAAACTCAGCTAGTTTCTGAGCTCTTTCTCTCGATATAAAAGATAAAATATCAAAAATTTAGAACGAATGAAATCCAGAAGAACTACTCAAGTCGATCGGTAGGATTTTCCGTCCCAATCTTTTCAGAGTGAACGCCAAAATTAAAGAATGCAGTCCAACTCCACCAACGATTATTTACTTTTACTGCCGAAACTTGACAGCTTCAGCACTTAGCACTACAAACTACAATTTCCCCGCTCAATAGCGTAGCAACTCAAAACTGAATCTATTTGCATGAGTAGTTCCGATAAATAAGAATCAACCATTAACATTTATGAATGCGGTTTCCTGTCAAGTTTGAACAAGAAGAGAAAAGCAACCAGGAAGTCCAAGAATCTGGGATTGGCTACTATTTTTAATAGCTATTTTATTTGTCATTCTGGAAACTTATTATCAGGGCAATAAATAAACGCTACTTGAAACGACAAAAGAAATTTCGAAAGCTTGCTTCACATGAAGTCTATTTCATTTTTCACAGACCAGCACTCGAATAGAGAGGGAAGAATAGACATTGGATAGCCGAAGCGTAAGATGAGTTTGTGGGGAACGTGTGCGGGATGATGTGATGGTGTCATGTGACGACGGGTTATTTAATTTCTGCAACAAAATTTTATAAAAGGCCAACTGGGGTAACGGCAACTTCGGCGTAAGGCACTCATCCATGCATCCCAGAAGGCTGCAGAGTCACGTACACATGTACGCAGAGTAGATCCGATTACGATAGACTGGATAGACTCTATATTCTTATTAGGAGGTTGATCGAGAGCGTGCAGAGGATGAGATGAAAAATAATGGGGAATCGAAATGCAGGGATGGACAAAGGTTATACGCAAGGGGAGTAACTTGGGAACTGGGTAGCCTCCGATTGCGAGATGGAATGCAAGGAAACTCATGTTTAAATTGAGCACATTATCTAAGATTGATGACGAAGTGTGTGATGAAAGGGCATTGAAAGGCACAGCTTATAGGCTAGAATGGAAAATATTTTCAGAATGGGAGGAGAAGGGAAATAAAATAAATATCAGATCATTTAGATCTCGGTCGTTTCTTCAGGTTAAGGCTAAGACATTCCGGGTTGTGGAGCATATAAATGTACAAATCAGGGTAGTGATTATAGAATTAATGGGACCCACAATAAGCAGAATTCTGGAATTCGGGCATGTGTTCAGCTGCACCTAAACGATCCGAGTGTGTAGTACGTGGGAAAAGTTGGAGAAAGTTGCTAGCAATTCAGGACTCTCCCTTTTATCTTGATCTTCCTAATCGCCTCCACCTTTCAAATTTCCATATGATGTATGATGCACACAACTTTTATGCAAAAAGAAAAGGCAGCATGCATGATTTATTCTAACGGTTCCAAAAATAATACTATTTGAAGATACGCGCGAAGAAAACCTTGTGGAAAAGACTGGATCTGATACGATAAAACTTAATGTAAGCTATTCTTCTCTCGCACTCTTTCTCATCCCATTCCGTTTCACTATGTGATGCCAACGGCAAGACAAAGAAATGACAAGCTTCAGTATTTTTTTCTCGCATGATTATATTGCGATTCCTCTTTTTGAGTTTCCGAAATGAGTGTATAGTTTCATTTTGCTATCACAATAAAATAAAATCCAAAATAATAAAACTCAATTCTGGATATCAGTAATATGTTATAATTCTCGCCTAGTAACGATTCTTTCGTAATCCCCACTTTCTCACGAAGGTAAAAGTTTTATTTCGCCCTTGAATTTGAATATCGGGATAATATCATCATCTTTAGAATTAAGCTACTTCGTTTAACCCGATCCAAATTCGTGGGCTAGATCATTCATGCACGTTCTACATGCATGATTTCCACTTTCTCCAAGTTTTTACTTCAACAATCTCTTGGAATAGGACACCGCACAGCTCTGAGTCATTTGATACACAACGCATATTATGTGTCGCATTCTGCTGCACAGAAAATTTCTGTCAGAAACCGATTAGTACTTGTTTCTGCATACCCTTAACGCCTTTACTCGAGTTCGAGTTAAGCTGGTTGAAACTGTCAATATGGACATATGGAGAGAATTTATTACTGTCGATCTTACCCTCTTCCCAATTGTACGCTTGGTTCCGTTCCGTTACACATTAACTCTCGACACTAAATCCCGTAAATCCCCCTTAGGATTAACTTCCGGGAAGGAAATCAAAGCCCTTTGGACAAATATCATACCCAGCAATCTGATTCATCCCTCTCTCCACTCTAACCTTTCCTATCGAATCTCTTCAGAGAAATGGGTTGATTTTTTTTCTTGTAATCTTTCGCTAACAACGATCTTCCCTTGTCGCTACACTGCCCCATTTATTTCCTTTTGATCCACATCATCATCGTAAATACATCAAGTTAAAGCCAGCACTACTTAATGGTATCACTTAGTTTTCCGACACAATCTCCTCGCTTTCTAGAAAGTTGTTTCTTACTAGCATTTTCTCTGTGATACATACGTAATTTGGAGTTAATTTATTAATTATTTTGCAAAGCTGACCTCAACACCGCAAGCAGTAAGCACGTTAACTGCATACTCCATATTCCGCCCATTTCCGAGACTTCACTCTACTTTGTACTTTCACGTGGTTGATCCTTACTATAACTGATCACACTCTCAGCTTCGCACTTATTGTATTTTAGCTGGAACGACACGAAGTCTATGGGGTAGCTTATGTAGATGCACGCATGTACTTTTGGATCAGCACAAAATGGTGCAAAAATCGACCCGGAAACATGAGAGGGAAAATCAGACGAAGCCACCTTTGTAACTAATTAGCTGGACCGAGTAAGGATACCACTTGAAGATGTTTCCTCTATGAAGGCTAAAGCCCTGTCTATACATTATTTTTCACTTCATACGCACAAAAACGTCATAGATACGGAACACCTCACAAAACTTTCATAGCAAACCGTTTATACTTTTTTTTCATACCAGCTTCACAGGCAGGAAAAACATCGTTTTATAGAGTTTTCTGCGAAAAACAAATGAAAGGATTATGCAGTGTGTGAAAACAAGTATAAACACCCGTTTCCATGGTAGCCTCATAAATTTTATGAAGTTATCGTGCGTGTGAAGTGAAAAAAATTAAGTATAGACAGGGCTTAAGAATACGATCCGTATACGATACTCACTCCCGCCGCTTTATGCAAATCTTTCCTTTGGACCAGCCTACAAACGCGCATTAATGGAACTGGAAATGTGAAAGGATGAGGAAAGTCTAAATTTACTGTTTTATAGTACCCGTCAGCTTCTTTATGCATTTCTTTGCACCAGCCCAAAAGTGAGCATAAATGGAACTGGAAATGTGAAAAGATGTCAAAAGTCTAGATTTACCGTTTTATAGTCACCTGTCAGCCTCATTATGCAAATCTTTCCTTTTGGACCATCCCAAAAGTGAGCATAAATTGAATTAGGAAATGTGAAACGATGAAGAAAGTCTAAACCGTTTTATAGTCACCCGTCAGCCTCTTTATGCAAATCTTTCCTTTTGGACGAGCCCAAAAGTGACCATGAATGGAATTAGGAAATTTGAAAAGATGAGGAAAGTCTGAATTCACCGCGGACAGACACACAGACGAACGGAGATTTAATAAGTGGCGCTTCCACTTAATAAACCGCGCGATGTCTGAAATTGTTTTGAAATTTGCATTGATGATGTAAGATCTACAGCGAAATTATGTAGGATGTACGGCGTTATGATGTAGGATCTATAAAAATCATCTACAGCAATAAATCCTACATCATGACTGTTGATTGTAGATTACATGAAAGCCAGACATCTTGTAACATTGTTGTGTGAAGGTAGGTTGTAATTACGTCTAACAGTGCAGCAGTTTGTTGATGCTGGAGCAGTGCTGTTACAACTCATGAGTCGACGACTCGAATTTTCCCGAGTTCGAGCAAGTTTTAGCTGCTCCAAGCGGAGGTTGTCCGTACTAATGCTTGAGTCGAGTCGTTGTTTTCGTCCAACTCGACTCAGCTCAAGACTGATCCAGGTGGATACAACTATGCTCGCGTCGACGGAATATCCTCAGTGAGAATATGTTGGAGACATATGTTTTTTGGGCACCATTAAAAACTAACAATTACAATTAAATGCCTTCCTGTGACAATTAAAAGCTAACAATTAAAATAAATCATTTTCTCCAGCAATTAAACTGTACACGTAGAATTGACTTGCTTGCCGCCGACAATTAAGTTTCAATTAAAATTGGCAATTAAATGCTCTTAATTATCACAAAAATTACGACTAAAATTAACAATTTTTGTCAAAAAATGGCTATTTTGGCATAAACACTATATTTTAACTTTTTTACGCCAATTTTAATTGTCAGGCAGCTACAATTAAAGTCAACCATTAATTAAGCTGATGTCATTGTAAGATGCTGGTATATTCATATGCTTATTAAGAGCACAAGTCTGTTGATACCCAGCCGATCTCTTATCCTTTATTCGCGAATCTCTCTTATATAGAGATTCGCCCTTCCTTTACTTTCTCAGCCTACATTCCTGCTTTCGCAACTTCTCTATTTTTATTCCGTTTCAACCATGATCATCCATGCTTACCATACAAGGTTCGCACGGATGATCAGGAAACCTTCTAGATGATTTTACATTCCCACGTGATCGTTACATCATAGTTAAAAGCTGCAATTAATAATTGATCTCAATTTTGTCGACAGTTATATGTTTCAATTAATAATGGAGATCAATTTTTCGACAATTATATCTAGCAATTCATAAGAACATGGCAGTGTTTCTATACTTAAGAAAAAATTGGTAGCCCCCCGATAAATCACCACCCACCCGCCGGCTGTGAGAAAGCTAGAGGGAGTTGCTAGGTAGAGAGAGGAGGAAGATGGCGGCTCGTTATTTAATTGCATAGGTAGTGAGGAGGAAATTCAAATAAGAGCGGGCATTGTTTGTGAAGAAAGCAATATTGGAGAATAGACTAAATCTGAAACGAAAAATTAACAAGCTATGTAATTTCTTCGAGGCAAATAATTTAACCATAAATTTAGATAAGTCTAAGGTTATGGTATTCAGGAAAGGTGGACGTCTCTGTAAAGACGACACATTTAAATGGAAAAGTAGCGATCTCGAAATTGTAAAAAGCTATAAATACTTGGGTGTCAAAATGTGCACTAGCGGAGTATACGACACCACTGTTGATGACTTTATCAACAAAGGAAAGGCAGCTGTAGCGGCTATGTGGTCTACATTAACGAAAAGCAGACTTTATGCTAGTGATGTACAACTAAAGCTATTTAACGCACTTGCTGCTAGTGTTACTTTGTATAATTCTCACTTATGGGGGCTAAGATATCTAGACAGATTCGAGAAGCTACAAAATTTCTTTATAAAAAAGTACTTGCGATTACCACAAAGCACGCCTGAATACATGTTAAGGTTGGAAATGAATGTGAGTCATTTAAAAGTGAAAATTGTAAATCTAGCCTTGGGATACGTTCAGACCTTGTTAGAGAGAAGCGAGAATAAGCTGTTGTCAAGTTGTAGAAATTACTTTTGGAGGTTAAAAGGAACTGTTAATTACAACTGGGCTTTACAACTAAAAGAGATATTAGGTGAATGTATGCCTGAAACTGTATGGAACTCCGAAAGCGCTAAAGTGTGGTCGTTAAATAGGAAGACAATAATCAGTGCATATTCTCAAAAACTCCAAGAAGAAGATATCAGAAAAATGCAAACGTCGTCCCTGTGTAAAAGCTATAACCCAGATATATAATTCATTAGATGTTAATATTAATTAACTCTGAAATCAATTAATACATCACACACATTTACATCTAAGAAACAATACCACAATATCACGGTTAAACACAAAATAACAGACTTAATACACTGATTTCACTTTACAATAAATTTGATGACATAATTCACTTCAATAATTATGTAAGGCAGACAAAACTATAAATATAATGCGGAATTACTATTTACCAAACCTATGGACTAGAAATTACCAACACACAAATTACAATATTCATTATAATACCGTAGGGATGTGTATAAAATATAAATCGCTTAGAATTAATACTTGAATTGCTTAAATTATGTTAAAATGAAATTAACTTACCTTTTCACGGATTCATACCGCATACTTGTGACTGTGACTGGTATGGTCTTGTACTGAATACACGGCAAAGAGTAGAATCCTAACGGCCAAAAGCTGCTTGGCAAAGCATGTGAAATTAAGCGCGCAAATTGGTTGGCTGGACGGATTGATAGATGGCAATGCAAAAATTGCTCGTGACATCGATTTGATGTCATTTTGATGCTTAAGGGTTGGCATCAAAAATGCCTTGCAACCCACTAGCGTAGCGTACGTAATGATACGACTAAGATTTAATTCATCACAACTATATATTAAGAATCAAAAGCTAATACTAGAGGAAAATTGCAAATTCTGTTCTAATCCTACGGACTACAGATGGTCTCACTATATTTTAGAATGTGAAGCACTCCAGGATGTAAGAAACAATAAGCTAAACGAACATTCAGAAATGAGTTGGGAGGAGCTACTGAATCAGGATCACAAGGATGTATATTTACAAATTTTTCAGTTTGTCAAAGCAATCACTAATCTATAAGCACAGTAGATTTAAAAGCATTGTACAAATACCGGCATTGAAGGAGCGGTAAAAGCTCAAATCAATAAAACTACTACTACTACATAAAGTAACATTGTTAATATCCCTTTAAAGTTAATTAATTTTTATTAAAGTTATAAATTGGATACAGCCGTAATAATGTAGACACATTCAACTTCAGATTAGATTTAGCGCACTAAAATCAGCTACCGATATTTTGATGCAGCAAAATAAACTTAATACTTTTTCATGCAATCAAAATAGGATTGACCAGCTTTGGTGCAGTCAAACCCGTACGAACCCGTTTTGATACAGCCAAAATCAGATTAACCCGTCTTGATGCAATCAAAACCGGGTTTACCAGTTTTTATATTGTCAAAATCAGATTAAACCGTTTTAAGACTGTCAGAATCGGATTGAATCGCTTTGATACAGCCATTCTGATACGTATCGGTTTTTGATTTACATGTTTAACTGCTAAATCTGAGTTACCTACCTCATTTCTACCTCTACCTGATTTTGACTGCCTCAAAACAGCTTAATCTGATTTTGGCTGCTTCGAAACAGCTAATTCTGATTTAAGCAGCCGCCAGTCAGCTTATTCTGATTTTGGCTGCATCAAAACAGCTTAGTCTGATTTTGGCTGCCTTAAAACAGCTTATTCTGATTTTGGCTGCCTTAAAACAGCTTATTCTGATTTTGTCTGCCTCAAAACAGCTTATTCTGATTTTGGCTGCCTTAAAACAGCTTATTCTGATTTTGGCTGCCTCGAAACAGCTTATTCTGATTTTGGCTGCCGCCACACAGCTTATTCTGATTTTGGCTGCCGCCACACAGCTTATTCTGATTTTGGCTGCCTCAAAACAGCTTATTCTGATTTTGGCTGCATCAAAACTTCTTATTCTGATTTTAGCTGCCGCAAAACAGCTTAATCTGATTTAGGCTGCCTCAAAACAGCTTAATCTGATTTTGGCTGCCTCGAAACAGCTTAATCTGATTTTGGCTGCCTCACAACAGCTCATCGTATTTTGACTGCACCAAAATGGCTTCATTTGATTTTGGCTGCCACAAAACGGCTCTACGTGATTTTGACTGCCCAAAAACAGCTGAATCTGATTTTGGCTGCTTCAAAACAGCTTATTCTGACTTTGGCTGCCGCTAAACAGGTTATTCTGATTTTGGCTGCCTCAAAACAGCTTATTCTGATTTTGGCTGCCTCAAAACAGCTCAGTCTGATTTTGGCTGCCTTAAAACAGCTTATTCTGATTTTGGCTGCCTTAAAACAGCTTATTCTGATTTTGGCTGCCTCAAAACAGCTTATTCTGATTTTGGTTGCATCAAAACTTCTTATTCTGATTTTAGCTGCCGCAAAACCGCTTAATCTGATTTTGGCTGCCTCGAAACAGCTTAATCTGATTTTGGCTGCCTCACAACAGCTCATCGTATTTTGGCTGCACCAAAATGGCTTCATTTGATTTTGGCTGCCACAAAACGGCTCTACCTGATTTTGACTGCCCAAAAACAACTTAATCTGATTTTGCCTGCTTCAAAACAGCTTATTCTGATTTGGCTGCCTCAAAACAGCTTATTCTGATTTTGGCTGCCTCAAAACAGCTTATTCTGATTTTGGCTGCCTCAAAACAGCTCAGTCTGATTTTGGCTGCCTTAAAACAGCTTATTCTGATTTTGGCTGCCTTAAAACAGCTTATTCTGATTTTGGCTGCCTCAAAACAGCTTATTCTGATTATGGCTGCCTCCAAACAGCTTAATCTGATTTTGGTTGCCTCAAAACAGCTTAATCTGATTTTGACTGTCTTAAAACGGATGCATGTGATTTTGACTGCCTGTAAACAGCTTATTCTGATTTTGGCCGCCCTAAAACGACTACATCGTATTTTGGCTGCATTAAAATGGCTTTATTTGATTTTGGCTACCACAAAACGGCACCACCTGACTGACTGCATTTGTCACCGGCCTATGTGATTTTGGCTGGCTCAAAACGGCTTCATCTGCTTTGACTCCCTGAACTGCTTCATTTCATTATGACTACCTCCAAATAGTTATCTTACTTTTTGGCCGCCCTAAAACCACCCCATCTGATTTTCGCTGCTTTAAAACGCATTCATCTGATTTTGATTGCCTTAGCCCGATATTATTTGATTTTGGCAGTAATTATTAGCCCATTTAGAAAGCCTAGGCACTTTTTCAATAATTGTGCAGTTCGTGCTTGTTTGCATGTCATTCAGAATGCGTGATTTTTCTTAGTGATAGTAGTTATTTTTACTTACGACTAGTTTTTAACGCGTCATTTTCGAGGCAATATATTGCAAATTGTAAAGACAGCATTGGTGCTGATTTAAACCTTAGCTTGGACGTGTTAAAGATTATCATTATTTGCTTAAGTTAATTTATTCAATTTTCTCCCCAAAAATGAATCAAAAATGTTCTCGGGTGTCGGCAGTCTAGTACATGCGCCATTGTTAAATGAAGGATTGTTTCGTTGCGATAGCACTCGCTAGTTTACTGTTTAGAGAGAAAGCCTCCCCCAGTATTGCTTTCTTCGTCAAAAAAGGCCGCTAATATTTGAATTTCCTCCTCTCTTTACCTAGCAACTCCCTCTAGCTTCCTCACAGCTAGCAGGTGGGTGGTGATTTATCGGGGGGCTACCAATTTTTTCTTAAGTATAGAAACACTTTCATGTTCTTAGTGCGTGTATCTACGCAATTGACATTTCAAATTAATTACCATTACTAGATTTTAATTACCATTATATTTAATTTCCAAGGTTAGGTTAATTAACCTCTTGCGTACTGAAACATATGAGGGTATTTCAGTTACTAGCCCTGGTTGCTATGACTGACTATTTGATTCATGCCCCCTTCCACACAGTCAGTACTCACTGGTAGACAACAATTCGAAGCATGGATTTTCAAAAGTAGTTTGTTATTAATCGGCGCCAAATTATCTCCACTAGCACACTATGCAGTTGGAGCTTCAAACTTTTTAAAAAACATCAATGGGCTGCCACTACGTCTTTTTGTTGTTTTCTACAACATCAATTTGGCAGTGGGAATGTCTTTTATTTGTGCGAGGGGGAGCTTATGGCCATGCCAACCGTAAAATAATTGCGCGCACAAACATCAATTGCCTTTAGGAGCGGAATTTAAATGTTTCCTACGAAGCTTATGGGACGCAAAAGGTTAATAAACTCAATCGATAATTTTAATTAATAATTTTCAATTGCTGAGATTCTCGTATTAATTGTTGATTGCAAGATTTAATTGTCGAAAACTTTGAGATTAATTATTAATTGCAGTTTTTAATTATGCCAACAGTTCAATTAATTCTTGAATTTAATTGTAGCTGGTGACAATTAAAATCGAGAAAAAACAGGGCATTGTAAGCATAGACAGCGCTTTTTTGTCAAACATTGTTAATTTTAATCTTAATAATGGTCAAAATTAAGTGTGTTTAAATGCCACTTAATTATCAGCAGGAGCTAATTTTTAATTGCGGCCGAGTTTCAGTTTAGTGTCAAGGGCTTTAATCGATTCGCTTCTACTTAATCGTCTCAAACTTAATTACCAAGAAGTACACATGTCTGTGCTAACGGATTTCCATAAGCAACCCGGATCAGTGAGGAGGGGTCTGAATCGATTCAATGCAAGAATCGATGCAAGTTTCAGGTTGGGGTGAGTCGTCTCGAGTCGGGAGTCGCCTGGAATCGTCTTCCGACTCATGAGTCGGACCCTTTGCAAGAATCGTGGAGTCGTCAACTCATGAGTCGTAACAGCCCTGTGCTGGAGTGATGAGTTGGCTGCCTCGCTTCACCAGACAACGTGACGTCCTTGCTTTCTACAACGGCTATGCTACAACTGCACAGCAGTATGTAAGAGCCACGCACTGCAACGGGCCGTGTGAGAGGCCATAGGGCATGACCCGTTGCATGTTATGTGCTGGAATTCAATGGGCTTCTGGGACAGGTTATGGCACATGTCAGATGCGAACCGCTTGAAGAGCTGAGCATCCGTTCTTGAGTAATCGTGATTACGGACAGAGAGGCAGCGGACAGACAGATGTCCACGACCTTCCTTATAAAGTGACTGCTGCCACTTCATAAGGCCGTCCTATAAGTAAAAGTAGGCATGTCTATAATATTCGGAGGGAAGCAGACAAGAAGAAAAGTTACACGCGGTGAATTTCTCCGCGTAAACTAACCTCTGGACCTAATCAAGCGGAGGAACAACGAAACACTCTACGTCTCTTCTAACGTTAACCTTAGCGTGTAGCCAGGACCAGGACACCAGGAGTAGGGACATAAGGAAAGGGACGGAGGTCAGGCTGGAAAGGAAAGCAAGCATTACCAAATAGGACAAATCAAAGCTATTTTTTCTTGCTTTAGCTCCTCATCCCCTTCAGCTCCGATCCGAAAAAAAGCTCATCTCTGAGCTTCTCGTCTCTACGAAAAACCGCAAGTCCAACCTGACACGGACCAGCACACGGGACCCACACCCATGTTGATGACACATGGCATGACACATGACACACATATGTTACGTGAACGCTTCATTCCTTTCACTTGAGAGATGAAGCTTGTTGCCAAGAGATCTACACTGAGAGGGAAGATCTATTAAAATATAACCATAAGGATGGACATAATCCCTTATAGCAGTAATATGTTACCCAAAACTAGGAACTTCGTTCTATCCTATGCCTGCCAATAGTTGGACATGGAATGGTTGTTGCTTGTCAAGTCCCAAAGCTTCCTAGCTTTAGCAATATCCTCTCGTTTTATTGTTTTACAATAAAACCAAAAGGAAAGGAAGTGAAGGAGGAAATAGAATGTCAGAGATACCACTTCCCTGACCCATGCTATCAGACACTACAAAGTCATTTCATAAACTATGGGTGTACTGGGGAGGGGATGGCAATAAAAAAGGAAGACTGTATGGTTTGCCGTATCTTCTCCGGGTAAGTATAGTAGGTTGAGCTACAACTGTAATCTTCACCCAATATACACACCACTACAAACCAGGGAAAGTTCACTTGCGTCATTTTCCAAGCCGATCGTACTTCATAGCCGATATCTTCCATCACAGTAAGGAAGGGAAGTCGATCGAATGGTTATTTCTTTTACAACTTAAATAACTTCAGAATTTTAGGCGACAACAAAAATTGAAGTTATTGAGGATAACGCGTGAGCAGAAATTATACTTAGCAAATCAAACGCTGCAAAGTGTTTGGAATTTCCGGAGCCGCCAGAATCAAAGAAATAACTTGCCGTAAGCCATTGTGCGACATGAGCATCTACGCCTAGTTCTCTTCCTCGAACGGTAATTTTTTGCTTGTCACAAGCCATAGGGCTCGGAGTGAGGAAACTCCGTCAGATTGCCTACAATATTGTTTTCTATCCATTACATTATAAGCTTCTCGTTTTAATTAGAAATCCGGTAATGAAAAATGTTTCTTCG
The DNA here is from genome assembly GCA_906901655.1 of Sminthurides aquaticus. Lineage (NCBI taxonomy): Eukaryota > Metazoa > Arthropoda > Collembola > Symphypleona > Sminthurididae > Sminthurides > Sminthurides aquaticus. The sequence continues at coordinate 54,077 of CAJQTT010000021.1, forward strand.
AAGCTTCCTTAGAGATTTATACAAAGTAAACCGCATTCCTAGAAATACTAGCTTGGTCTACCTATCCGACAAAAGACTCGGGTGACAAGAGAAAAGTTGGGGTTCGATTTCATTTCCGATTCTCGATAATTCCAATTATCTTCTAAGAAATCTCCAATCCTCCGCATAGGTGTTCATCTCGTTTTCTTTCAGTCACAGCTTTCTGTGATCACGTAGAAGCTGGAAACAGAGCTTGATGCTTGTGTATGAATGCGTTAAAATCATTTGTGGTTCCAAGCGGTGGGACATGGCTTGAATTTTGCCTTTTCTTGTTCCTCTGCACTGTATTTGCTACATCCCTTCTTATGCATCCAATGTTTCGTGTAATACTACAAAGCTTAACGGTTCCGCTTCCGAGTTGGAATGACGCATAAAAGTCAACTTTTAGTTTTTTCTATTCATATAAATGTTGTACTTAAACCCGTTGTGTTCTTTCCAAGTCATTCCGCAAAAGAGTTGAAGCAAAAGCGGACGGGATAAACTTCTGCCCTTCATTCACCAACTTGCTTTCAATCTGCTCCAGCGATGCTTCAATTATCATTGGGGGAAAATAGAAGAAAGCGTAAAAATTTTTGTTTTGGCCAGCCTTCTTGATTTTATCCCTAAATCCTGAAGTATAAGTAACGTGGTTTATGTAAAGACAAGAGCGAAGGGCCAGAATAAAATCGGGCAAGCTTTTGATCCGGAAATAAAAATGAACCCGTCGATGGCTCTCAAAGAGTATGGAGAAAGCTTGAAAATATTCTCAAAATAAAGTATGCAAAGTATAATCCAGAGGCCGAGTGAAAGTTACTCAACTTTCTTTCAACCATCTTGCTCTACCATTCTACCATCATATCTTCTGCTTCCAAGTGAACTGGTTCATACGCATTTTCCACTTCTTTATTCTTCACAAATACATATGGGGCCATTCCCATGTTTGCTTTCTGCAAAACTTAAGCTATCCGACCAAGCTTGCTTCATTCATCCGCTCAGGAAGCGACTCTCCTTGGTGAACACATTGTGCAATTCAAATTCTTCTCTTAGCTCTATACTGATATTGTGAGAAACTTTGAAGACGTCCCATTCTTGTCCTTGCAACTTTCAGACTTTCTACGGCTCCATCCATATTCTTCTACTCCTTCCGCCCCCTCTAGCCTCTTCCTCTCACTCTTGCAGCTCTGAATACATGTAGCACAAGCTCTGGAACCTTTGATCCGAGTAGCACCGCTTGAAATGTATAGGAAGTGATCCAGAATGACTTGAACCGTGTAGCTGAAGAACCTCATGAATCCTCTTCTAAAAGTAGTGAACTGCAATGCATTGAAATCTGCTGAAGTTCATGTGCGATCTTTTTTAACTTTTAAATCCATCTCTTACTTCTTGCCATATTCTCCGCTTTTACCAGTACGCCACTCAAAAACAGAGATTCAGCTACATATAGATACTCGAGTTTTTAAGATAGAAAACATGGAACACAATACAATATAGAGTCGATGAATCTATCGAAGCTTGTTCGGTGAAACTGTGGTGCTGCTGTGAGCACGACAAGAGTAGGAGGAAAAAGCGGACTTAAGTTTCACTCCGTTTTCGACCCACTGACCCATCTTAATTCCAGGTTCTACTGAGAATAACCACAGCGTCAGTAATTTCTTTATATTTTCGTATTGTAGAATTTCAGCATGACCGTGGGTTCGGCATATTCTCAATGGGGTTATGCAAGATAAGAAAGCTAGAGAAAGAAGAATGATGCAGCTCAGAATGGGTTTTCAGAGGACAGGTAGCAAGCAAACTCTTACAAAATCAAGAGTTTGTTCAATACTGTTGCGGGGCAGGGTGGTGAGTTGGTGCTACTGCTTACCCGGATGCTATCTTCCTCAATTTTATTCTCCTGCGCCAGCAAGTGTTTAGGAGGGTGTGTATTTTCTCTTTGCCCACCTTTGACCTTCGAGTTAATGTAAAGGAGGTCGCTACGTTAACGAAAAAACTGAAGCGAATTTCGACACAAAATTTGCAGGATGGATGTAGCTCATAACATGATTGGTGCGTGTTGTAATTCGAGATTCTAGATCATACGCTTCTAGGTCAAAAGGGTCATAGCGCATATACGTAAGTCCACATGCATACACATACTAATAACATGCTCACTCAATGGTTTCGAGTAGTATAATCTACTAGACCTTTTCAAAGACCTTGTAGTTACATACTAAAATCACGTGAAAGTCGATGCGTGTGTGACGAAGTAGTGGAAGGGAGCTTGGCGTGGAGGAGGGTGAGGGTATCCATACGGGAACGCGTCCCCTATTCATATGTACACGTAATCAAAGCCCGGGTAAGTCCGACCCTCAACCTTCGCATTGTTCCCTTCAGAATGTCTGGTTACACCTTTGTTCTCTATCCCGACCAAAGGTCGTTTATTGCACATGCAAGGCGAAAGCCCGGGAAAGTCCGGAAATATATGCACCTAGTTACTTGTTTTCTCTTAAAGTATTCCACCGCTTTCTATTGCGCTCGAGGCAGGAATTACCCGTATGCGTGTAACAAGTGAAGAAATTAGTCATATTTAGGCACCAGTGCTGCTCCTAAATGATGCAATACACGAAAATGTTTTTATTACCAAATAATATCACACAAAATTCGTACCACGCTTAATTTTAGAAATCAAAATTGATATTGTTGCTGTTGCTGCTATCACCAGTCCAAGCAAGAAGCCAACTGTGGGTACAATTAACAAAAATATATCAATACTACGATTATAAAAATGAATTATATAAATTTATCATTGTTAACTGTACCCACCAAACCCTCCAAAAAGTAATATCCCCAAGTCCTTTTCACCGCTTTCAGCACAAGTTGAATCCTTTGTTGTATTTGGAATGTTCTGGTCAGTTTTCCACGGCACAAAGTCAAGTCCATCGATTGTCAGCTGCGGGACGCTGATATAACCTTTAGGTGGTTGAGTCTTTCCACGCTGAAGAGGGGAATTTGGAGACTCGTACATGTCTCCTATGCCCGCTTTGCATTGGGAATAATTGCTGAACGAGTAAAGTGGGACATAGTCTATAGGTACCTCAACTCCAGCTGGTAAACAAACACTTGGGCCCTTACTAAAACCGGGAATGGCCTTGTAGAAAATACACTGAGGTATAGCCACACACAGAGTACATTCCAAATCAGGTGGACACGTTAAACCTTGAACTAATGAATAAATCCGTTAACTCAATACTAGGAGAGCAGATCAGACGTACTAAACTCAATTACCGTAGCTTCCTTAATCCGTCGAACAATTCCAAACTCAATAGTTTTGTTTGTATTATGTGTAGACGAGGCGTGTGGGTTTGAATATTCAACGGCGTTCGCGGATCCGAGGATCAAAACACAATAAAGGAGTGACTCATACATAATGAAATTTTGTTACTCGGAGCTATTGAGATAACCTTCACCTCATGAACTCAGCAATGTGAGTGATAATAGTGAGGCAAACGTTTTAGATCACTTTGAAATAGTCATACATGGCATCTTTAACACTTGTCAAATCTCGTATAGTCATATACAATTGATCAACCAAAACGTATTTACGTGGAGATGCTCAGTTTGATGTTAAGCCTCGATCATTGAACATGGAGGAAGAAGATATAAGACGTGCTTATTTAGATCCCCAGAGGGGCTATTCGGGAATTCATTCGTTTGCACAACAGATCCGCGTTGGTGAACGTTTTATTAGAGAAGCTATCCAATCTCTTCCAGAATATTCCAGATTCTTTCCGAGGCGCGTGCGGTTTCCACGAGTGAAAACGGTAGCTCTTCACGTAGACGAGGTTTGGCAGGCCGATTTATTAGTTTTGAATACTTATGCACGATGGAATGACGGTTTCACATGTATTCTGACATGCATCGATTCTGCTTCAAAGTATGCTTTTGTAAAACCCTTAAAAACAAAAGCTGGAATAGAGGTTGCTGTAAAACTTTTACAAATATTTGAAGAGTCAGGACGGTTTCCAACAAAACTATTCACAGACAAAGGTAAATTAAAATCAACACTGTAAATCCCATGAATCGTAAATTAGCGACTAACTCTGGAATTTCATTACAGGAAAGGAATTCAAAAATAAACAAATCTCAGATTTGCTGAGAAAGTATGACATTTTATACTACAACACACAATCTGATATAAAAGCCTCTATGGTAGAAAGGTATGTAACACGTTGAGAATATAAAAAGAAATTTAAATTTCAGTATTAATTTACCTATTTTCCACAGGTTCAACCGAACTTTAATTGAAAAGTTATGGCGACGTGCACATAAAATTGGTTATTTTCGATGGATTGATTACTTTCAAGATGCTACAAGGCAGTATAATTTGACACGGGTAAGCCACCCAAAACAGCTATGTTTATTGAGTTTGATGAATCATACTCACACAATCTATGAATTTTATCTTAGCATTCAAGCACGGGACTTATTCCTGATCAAACGACACGTAACGAAGACTACTTATTGTTCCATAAAAAGTTTGATCCAAACGAACCTCGGATTTTGGAAAAGCAAAAATTCTTTGTGAACGATTTAGTGCGAGTTTCTACAATCAGACAAGTGTTTGATAAAAAAAGTCGTGTTAAGTATTCCATGGAAATATTTCGGGTTAAAACTGTCAAACCGATCGATAATGTGCATGTGTATTATTTGTGCGATTTAAGTGGGGAGGACATTGTAGGTATGTGGTATAAATACGAGTTGGTAAAAGTCGGACACCAAACTCAATAAGAGTCAGTCGTTATCCTGATTAGTATGAAGTGTGTTCTCTCCGCGCTATACACGTGTCTCAAGTGCATCAACCCTAAACGAACGTCCAACACTAAATACGAGTGCACAATATGCAACTGTTTCCTTGTTGGGCATAAAACTATGGACGGTGTAAGTGAACATTGATAACACAACAAAGTTTGTTTTGCTCGGAGTGTTGATGGTATATATCAAAAAACTGTGTATTACTGCTTTTCAGAAAGCCAGATCAGAAGATTACCCCCCGTGTACTTGTGTTTCCAGAAGTATGCTTACAAAAGTGGATGCAAAGTTTGAGGTTAGCCTCTTAAACCAAACGCAATGTTTCATCTAACTCAGTTTTCAAATGATCCTTTTCGTATTCATTTTCAGATTGAAATCAGTGGTGGCGTCAAAGTCTTTAAAGCTGAAAATTCTCTGCATATTCAAAGAGAAGGAATTTTACTGTGTTCATTCCCTATTGAGTTGGGAGATTCTTTGGTCAGAGCGATATCCTGTGTTCTAAAGGACCGTTAGCAAAATGGATTCTGAGTTTTACATGTTTCTTTTTTCAAACTACAGCAACAGCTTGTATCCAGAAAACACTGTTACAGATTTTAAAACACAGTTGGAGACGCCACTAGAGTTTAACAAAGCGGATAATTGGAAGTGTGCTTTGACGGAATTGAGTTACATTAATTCTACCAGACTGTTCCCGATTAATCCAGCACATGAATGGCGACTGATTCAAGTGATGACATGGACCGTTGGAAAAGACAAAATCAAAGAGAATGTTGTAATTCACAATTATTATATACAGGGGAATCCGGTACGAATACAAGATTTGATAACCTCTTTTGCTGATAAAAAGTGGCTACGAAATAAAGATAGCAAGTTAGTTGCAGATATATCAATTACTTTTAATGCGTCAGCCTCATTTATAGAACTCAATGACGTTAACTGCAAACTTAAACTCAGTCCAAAAATAGCTAGTATACTCGGATTTGAAAATGCAACGTTTTACGGAAAGAAGATATATATCAGTGAGCATGCACCAAGTTGGTCATCTGGAAATACAACCATGATTGTGTATAGTGACATAGTCTCGCCCTCCATAATGGCAGGAACAAAAGCACCAGTGCTTCGGACTGTGCCGTTAGATACTTCAGTGGGACATGACATGACAGTCAGACATGTGTTCTCGAACCCGTATTTTATTGACGTTGAATCCGATTACGTTACACACTTGACTTTTACTATACGCAACGAGCAGGGGGAGCCTATACTTGTTGATAAAGGTATCCTGACAGCTGTATTGTGCTTCAAGAAGACATTGTAGAATGGATTCTTCGTTAGTTCCATCCGGATTCAGGCAACCACACTTTCACGTTCTGCGGGTAAGTTTTTTCACACTAAAATGAATAGGTTGTATTGAGTTTGAAAACTTATCTATAGACTAGATAGACTAAACTATTGTGATATACAGGCGCCAGCGAGACATCAGAAGGGTCGTGGATTTGGTAGCTTTATCAAAAGCGTAGGTATGTAAGCCAACTCAATTTGGATCGATATTTTGTAAGCTTTGAATTATTCCCAGTTTTGTTTGCTGCGCAGGACGTTTATTTCTTCCAAGCTTGAAGAAATTTGGAAAAGCGTTGGCTCCACATGCAGCAAAGTTTGCAATAAATACCAGCAAAGACCTTTTGGACGGTGGACAGACATTCCGAGAGAGTCTCCGAAACAGAGGAAGAGAAGCTGTGGATGATATTGAAGAAGAGTACGACCGCCGAACTCAACAAGGGTCGGGAATTATTTCTAGATCCCGTGAAATCAATAATCGGAAACTGTACGGTTTAAGCGCCCGCAAACGCAAAAGTAGTGATAGCAGTGATACGTGTTGTAACTGTTTGAAAAAGTTAAAGACAGAAAAATCAGTAAAGAAGAAAAAGCAGAAGAAGAAGAATAAAACTGTGGAACCAGACGACATTTTCAACACTTGAATACGATGGCTTTTACCCGCTACCGACTTGTTTCGGAAGACATGTATCATAGGTTTTTCCCACAAGATATTGATCGGAGAATTCATGATACGAATCAGCCGTCCATTCCATCCAACTCAACATCCTGCAATACTTATAATCATCCCTCCACTTGATGCCGCAGATGCAGGCGTTACGCCAGCATCGACGGCATCAAGTAGGATCCCCAGGGAGGGGGAGGGGCGCGCGCAAGTAGTCGACAGATTCGAGGACAGCGTGGAGATTCCAGTTATTGAGTTTGTGAAAAAGAGGCTAACGAAGAAACAACCGAGGAAGCGTGGCAGAAAAATTACTACGCAAGTTGAAAGTGAGCCTCCGCCTTCAGTGAAGATTGGAAAAACAGTCAGCTTGGCGAAAAATAAAAACAAACTCAACACCGAAACAATAAAGCCTGCTTTAATCGTTCGGCCCAGAGATGAAGATATATTTGCAGATGAAGTAAATGTTTCACGTGTGTCAAGCGTTGCTGAAGCTCCAAGCGTGGATTTTCAACAAGATGACGAGGATGAAGAAGTAGAAGAGGAAGAGGAAAGAGAGGAAGAGGAGTTACAAGGGGAACAAGAAGAGGAGGAAGAAGGTGAACAAGAAGAGGAGGAGGAAAGGGAGCAAGAAGAGGAGGACGAAGGGGAACAAGAAGAGGGGGAAGAAGGGGAACAAGAAGGGGAGGAAAAAGGGGACCAAGAAGAGGGAGAAGAAGAGGCACCAGAAGAAAAGCCAGAAGATATGGAGGATCGTAGCAATGGAAGAAACTTGCGCAGTAGATGGATTGCATTACCAGACACGCAATCCGATGATACTTTGGATAGTCATCAAAATCGGAAAAGAAGAATGAAGACTGTTGTTGCAGATGATGAAGATCTTTTGCCAACGAAAAAATTAAAACAAGACGATAAAATGCAAGAATCTGACATGGAGCTTGACGAACCCTTTGACAGCCTTCCACCACTGCCAAGTGATGATGATTTAAATGAAGATGAAAACCCGACCTCAACATTTAAACGAACGAGAAAAACTGAAGCAAATTCGTTAGTTGCACCTAGCAACTGGCTTCCACTTGGCTCAACGCGACGTCCCAAACAAATCCGAAAAATTTAATAAATATTTTTACTGATATAATAATTTTAATCCAATTGGCAATAAAATTTCTGTATTTTTTTGTTTTTAAAAAACAACACAAGTTTATTCATTCATCATTTTACGTTTACAACATTGGACTTTTTCAAACTGTTTACAGTAACATTTCACGACCTTTCTTTTCAACTTATTCACAAAACTCTTCACCATACTATTATTCTTGGACAAGTTAGTACTGAACATACGTTTCATGCTCAATCCTGTACTACATTTGGAATGAAAATATATACAAAACTCCCCACATCTCTGAGACCATAATGGCTGTACAACAATAGGGCTGCATATTACTGGACGATTCCATGCATGAACAAATTCCGTGAAGTAGTCTCCATAGTTTTCAACGCCCATACAGTAGCTATCGAAAAACCATATATCAGATCGCTGGTCACGAATGTAGAATGCACACCAATGGGTCCCTCCTGGATATATAAACATGCATCAATTTAGCTGCGGTTGTATAATGCGTTTCTTATTAAGTTCTTATTCTTTTTGAAATTATCGGTCATTATGACAGGAGACAAATACGTTGTATGAGCCGAGGCTGAATCGACGTCAGATCAATAAATTATTATTATTATTATTATATTATTAAGTTGTTATTAAATTTTTAAATTACCTTTATCCTGTAGGTCGCTGTTTACAATCACATGACAAGGGTAATGCGTACGTTTGACTTGGCTTAGCTGATCTGCGGCCAAAACATAAAATCGTCCCGTTCCAATTCGGCAGGCCAATTTTTGAAGACATTGGTCAATCTGCTGTGTATCCATATTTCTTAATGCCGTCTTCAGCCTCCCCAACCGTCACTTGCAAGTACTTGTCAATAAATACACACGTGCCAGTGTATTCCGCGTAAAAGAAAATACTTATTGCGTCTTCCAGTTCCTTCTCAAACAGAAAGTCCGCCCTTACGGTGCCTCTTCTTGTTGGCTGTATTCCACCAGTATTTTTCGCGTCGCTTGCGTCAAATGGAAATATTACTGTTCCTCCGTTCCTAAATTGATCGAAAGTAATGCCTGGGCCGTCATAGCTATTGTTCCCAGCACCGGCTAAAAACAAGTTGTAGTAAGCCCGTCCTACTCGCTTGCTGTCTCCCCATGAGACTGTTAAAGGGGGGTAGCGAAACTGTTGGTTATTCACAGTCAGTGTTATCGTTTTCAAACCAAAGTCTTGAAAGCTGAACGGATTTGATGAAACGCTTCCAAAGGCATCGTTATTTTTAACCTGTAAAACCCTTTGGATTTAAGTTTTTTCCTTCAAAACAGTTTTTGTTTGGAAAACAATTATAGTTCAAGCTTACCATCCAAATAATAAATCGGTTGGGAATGGTGGACGTCAAAATGGACTCGTTAATTGCAGATGTACATCCTTTGGGTACAACAAAACTTCTGACAAAGGTCCGCTTCATCGGCATGCGATATATAGCTCCCTCTCTCAGTAAGTCGTAATTTCTCTTTGCCAGAGCTGGCAGCAATACATGTCGTCGCACGTTAAGAATGCATTCTTTTATCTTTATAAAGTACTTGGTCTCATCCGTTTGTTCAGGCGATATAAGAATAAATGCACTCCGATTGCGTATTAACCGTATTTTCACGCATATTGAGGGCAACAAGATTTCTTCACACTGCATGACATCTGCGTTGATCCTTCCTGATGTAAAAAAATATGCATGGATTTCTTTGTTCTTCTTTTTAAAGAATATATAGAACATAGTTGTAACTAACCCGCGAGCTCAATTTCTTTTTGTGCTAGACTGTTCCGGGCTTTAAACGAGGTGTTGGTTGTATCCAGAGTAGCAGGTTTTTCATCTGGCCAATATCCGCATATGGGTGACATTCTCTTATGCCACTCATCGTTACCATTCATGAGTTGCTCAATATAACTCTTATAAGCATAGTTATGCTGTTCACATACTGGGGTGTCCTGGAAATATACTTCCACTGAGCTAAACAAGCTTGACATAACGTTGTTTGCCAATGCAAGTTTTGTTTTTTCATCCGGCTTTTTTCCAGAAGAATCTTCCACAGCCACCCGCATGTACAGCCAAGTTTCTAAAGATGGAAACGTTTCAGTATTATTCAGTAACAAAAGAAATTGAAATTGAGTATTGAAGGATCTTACCTGCCAAGTTAACCCAGTTAGTTTCAGTGGGTTCAATTACGAACTCAATAGGGGCTTACTCGTTGTCTAACGATGTTTTGCTAGTTAATTCATCATAAGATGAACTTAAGATTGTAGGGTCCAGTACAAGTTCCATGTAAGGATTAGCTTCCCCTCGGTATGCGACTTCCATTTTATTGATTCACTTGGTTTTCTTCTAACACTTTTTGCAGTAGTCTTCCAACTCTTCAAGAATTAACTGTAGACACTCACAGCCTCTACTTAGTAGTTTACGACGTTTACAAACGGGGGTTTTGCTACAGGATAGCGATTGAAGAATAGTTTTTCTCCTTTTCAACGTTTTCAGAGTTTTTTCTGTCACTGGAAAAGTTTTCTTGCAACAGTTCAGTACGATTTCTGATAATGCAAGTATTTGAGACCTAGATGCTAACTTGAGCAGCTGCCTCTGCTTTCTGGTTGATAAAGATTTAAACACTCGAACAAAATCTCTATTGGAATGGAAATGAGACATGTTTTCTAGTAAGCTGGCGAGACGAAACTAATTTTTGACGGAAGCGTAGCGTGTAATATAGATGCTATAATCACAGATACGGGAGCTGTGCATCATTCTTCCTTATAAATAGTAGCTTTTTCTGGCCATATACTGGACCGGAGTCTCATTCTCGGGTCATCCTCTTGATGACAGGAACAGAATAGATACGTATATGGTTTTGCTGCTGTGGAATCAGAATAAACTTTCATGAAGAAAGGCAAGTTAGTTGGATATATTTGGGAGGCAAAGTTCCTTATCTGTAACATGTCTCTCATGTTTCTCATGATAAAAAAATATTTAGCGTTTACACTTAAATTACGTGCGCTCTTTATAAATAAATTATGCTGTATCAAAACACAAGAGATATTATCATGTGAGCATTTATATGTTAGCAAGTTATCAAATTGAGTATTTGCTAAATCTGAGGTGAAGTCATCATATATAACAAGTGTAGGACGCTTTTGACTTTGTTCCCCCTCATTTATGTCAAACTTTGCACCGCTTACAAGACGCAATTCTGGGACACGACGTTTTAAATCAATAAAATCATCTTGCCACGCTTTGTAGCAGTAGTATATAATCTCAAACTTGATATCAAATAGCTTGACACGATCCTCAATGATTTGTTTCACAAGAGATGTTTTACCTGTTGAAGCAAGATTTTGGTAAGTCGTTTAGGTACTAAGTTATTAAACTTGGTGGTGAACTCAATAACTTACCAGATCCACTGCTTCCACTAACGATTATTCCAGAAGGGTGACGCATACGATGCTCAAAGTAATCCCCTTCCATAATTTTGTAGGCCTCTCGTAGAATCACTTGTCGGTGGCAACCAATGAAATAAGACTGGCCCTTCACTCAACGCTGTCACAGGCTTGTATATACTACCTTCAGTTTGCCAGAATGTGTTTTATAAGTAATGCACTATAGTGCAGATCAAAATGATAGAAGTATGCTCTGTATTATTTCTTCACAAAAATCAATTCTCCAATGCCTTTATCGCCATAACCTGTGCAACAATGGAGATAAGTTCTAGTTAGGGTGAGAAAAAAAGAATGCGGATCTGCACTTTAAGTGTAATTGTTGCCTCGAGCGCGATAGAAAATGCTGGAATACTTCAAGAGAAAACAAGTAACTAGGTGCACACATTTCCAGACTTTCCCGGGCTTTCGCCTTGCATGTGCAATAAACGACCTTTGGTCGGGATAGAGAACAAAGGTGTAACCAGACATTCTGAAGGGAACAATGCGAAGGTTGAGGGTCAGACTTACCCGGGCTTTGATTACGTGTACATATGAATAGGGGACGCGTTCCCGTATGGATACCCTCACCCTCCTCCACGCCAAGCTCCCTTCCACTACTTCGTCACACACGCATCGACTTTCACGTGATTTTAGTATGTAACTACAAGGTCTTTGAAAAGGTCTAGTAGATTATACTACTGTTTCGTTCAATGCGATGGCTGTATTGCAATGACGCACTTACAATGCTTAACTTCATTTGCGCTGTATATATATATACTATACATTCTAATTTTAAATGCTCAATTATTCCTCCGTTTCCGCGTGCAATTTTGTTTTTCTTGTTAAAAAATTTAGCGTTACTGTTGTATGAAACGCTTATATTGCTTACGGTACCCACTAACTACTCATGTTCACCTCCTTCATAAACAAGCAAGTAAATTTACATAAACTTTAGTGTTTTATTCACGTGGTGAGTTTTCTCAAAAAAATTGCCGCGATACGCAACAGTTCGTGACCATCCAGAACAGTTGAAAATCCAGATTTTTCGAAACGCATGGGCAATGTAGTTTTGAAAAGACAGTTGAACGGCAAACCTCAGATATTTTGCAAAATTTTCTGGCAAAAACGCGCTTGCAATTCCCGTGAGTTTAACAAAACAATGGTGAGTTGTAGTTGAGTACCCGGCTTGGTAGAGAGGTGATCTACACAATGGATGAGCTAGTGTGTGTCTGTCTGTTGGCTGACTAAATGACGAAAGATATTTTGGATGAGAGTGCAATAGTAGAGTAAAGGAAAGGTAGTCGAGACGAGAGGATGGCGGATAGGCCGAGCAGATTTTATGGGAGAAAGCTCTTTACAAAAGAAAGTAGAAAAGTATGTGTACCTACACGTAGGCCCTGCACTGCTTCACTTTCACGGCAAAGCTCTCCTTGCAAAGAGCCATGAGCCAACGCCAATCACTCATGTTTTATTCCCACTGTGCTACGTGTCTCCCGTTTCCGGCCTAAACCACCGCCAAAAGTCGTCGTCTCCTTCATGTCCTCATTCTTGTATATGTACTCCATGCTCATAAAATCTGCCCTCCCGACCGCTTTTCTAATGTCTTTAAAAGTATATCTCTGTTACCATATTTCTTCTCCCGCTAATCTACATGCGTTGCCACTACAGACAGTGCATCATCCTCCAAGGAAAAATCCTCCCTCACTCTAGGCCCATAACCCTTCTTTTCTGCAGTAAAAAACATGTACGTCAGAAAAAAGATTCAGTGTGCAGTGCAGAACCGAGAGCATTTAAAGATTAGGCCTACCAGTAGGTGAAAATACCCGGGGACACCGTGAAACATGGGGAAAATTCACGTCATTACAAAGTAAATTTCGAAGCTAGTGCACAGAGAGTTGCAAGCGGTATTCAAATGTTCTTCACACACAAACCATTTATCAGCAAGCACATGAGCAATATTTCTTAGCTTCATTTGTACCTTCTGCCGTGGAAGGTCAAGGATAAAGCTCAAGCCATGGAACGGGAGTTTTTTCATAAACGCTACATTTGCACTATTTTTAATGAAACAAATTCTAATTTCGATCCTGTCAAAGTTATTGCAAAGTGGGTAAGAGTGATATGATAACGTAATATGGGATTCATGCTCATGATTAATTTACCAAAAGCTAGGAACGAGTTGTTTGATGCCATGCAGATGCAGAAGATAATGGAGAAACTACATTGGGCGATAAAAAGTTGCGTTAGATTAGCAGTTATCGTGTTCATTTTGCAAAGACAAGAATTGTTGATGAAAAACGTAAGTTGATACAGTTGTGCCATAAAATGTTCATAAAATCATTCAAAGCAGGCTAGCAGTAATTCTGCTGAAGAATAATTTTCGTGTACCACCATCACCAAGTGAAAGAAAAGGACACACTTCGATGTTTGTATGCCTAACAAACCGCCTCCTCCTCAATGAAGGGACAATGTACACAGAGAAGAAAGTAGTATCATTATTCAAGGGACTAATAGCAATAAATCCTGTCCATTTCCCTCCTTCTGCATGGACTTTCTCTAGGGAGGAAAGCCTGGGTCTGGGTCTGAGAGGACCAAGAGCTAGAGACAAACTTTCCATCTTTCTCTCTCCTGAGCCCGTCCTCCGTCCGGAGTATCCAGTGCAACTGGCGTAAAGAACAATCACACCTGTGCCCCTGAATACAATACGAGCATGGAGGAAAGTTTGAGAGAGGGGTGGTGGTGGTAAAGTGGTAGCAGTATGCATGAGGACTGAGGAGTTCTCCAGACTCCAGAATGACAGGACATGTATTCCGGCGTGGGTCATGACAAAAACTATAACCATCTAATCATACCTAAAGCCTCCAGAAGTGTGTGTCCGCGCTTTCATCATCCGTGAAATACCTTCTTGTCTTCTATCGAGTTGATTATGATGAAGAAGATGAAGAACGTTAACTTCTGGGTGGTTCTATGCGGGGATTAGTACAGAACAAGTCTTTCAATGCAATCTTTGAGATAGCTTGTATTGCAGGTTTCTTCATCGTTCAGACTGACATGACAGAGAACTCAGGCGGATTTTATTTGAACTGGAAGGAAGGCAATAATTCTTAGAATATCCTAGGGTTTAGGTTTAGTAAAATAAATACAGCATCGAAATACCAAAAACCTTTAAATCTCGAGCAGTGTACACTAAGGCGGAAAAACTGTTTTGAAAACAGTTTCTCGCTTCTTAGGGAATGCTTGAAGTTTGAGGAAGAACTCAAGAAAGACGGGTGAGGGAAGAGGAGGGCTAGTACGAAAAAGAAAAAGAGAAGTTTAGCGGGTTGTATCCTTGAGTTCGGAAAATGCAAATAGAAAGCGTTCCTATTTTCCCCACCATCTGCATGTGGCTGAGAAAGTTGAGGTTAGTGGAATTAAGAGTAAATGAACGTGTTGGATGGAGAAGATGATTTACAAGAAAAAGAAGATGCGATACAGACCGACATCTGAGTTTTCATTTCCTTACAGTTGCACCATGGAAAACATTTCAAGACGAAGAAAATATGGGTAAATAAAAGAAGTTGCTTGGCGTGTGAGCAGTTTAATTTCATGATTAGTTCTTCCACTCGAAAGTCCTAAGAAGTCATGGGTCTCATTGATTTCCCCACGCGGCTTTTCTCCTTCCTGAGACTAGGCTTGGATGAACAAGCTTTTATGGGAGGGGGTTTCATCCAATACCTTTTTTAATGTTACCTGGGAGAACCCCCGAACACCGGTGAATGGAACCACGCCCATGAGCCAGGACAAGCGAAGGCCAAAAGATCAACGCGTCTTTTTCATTATATACTTGTTCCATCATTATCGCCAGCAACATTGGCTCATTTAAGTCAATTAATATGCTATGCCTCTACGTTTATACAACCCATTGAATATCCCTCGCCACTATTACTTAACCTCTTCCCCACCAACACATTAGAAGCATTCTCTAACTTAGTGACCGTGTTGTTATGACACCTGTGCACGGCATATACCAAGCTCTAACATCTATTCTAGAACGTTAGGCTAGCATTAAAATTTTAAAACTAAGTTAGTTTTAAATTAGAATTAAATCTTCGTATTACATAATTCAATGAAGAATGTAAACTTCGATGTAAGCATCGGCAAAGTCCATCTCAAGAACATTCTATCTTTGCCGCTCTCACAAGTTTTAGCTATAGTTATATTTCCTATGCATAAGAGATGCGGAATGAAATTCGAATTTATGCAACGTTGATCTAATGGCCAGATCACGCGGGAATTTAACTATGCAACGTTGTTTTTAAAG
The DNA here is from genome assembly GCA_906901655.1 of Sminthurides aquaticus. Classification (NCBI taxonomy): domain Eukaryota; kingdom Metazoa; phylum Arthropoda; class Collembola; order Symphypleona; family Sminthurididae; genus Sminthurides; species Sminthurides aquaticus. The sequence goes on from CAJQTT010000021.1 coordinate 69,722, forward strand.
TCCCGCGCTAGGTAAATTAAACTATGCACCAGTGATCTTCATGTCCATGACAACTGGTTTTAAAACTATGCAGCGTCTATCCTTTTGGTGGGGAAGAGGTTAAGACGAAAACATACACGAATTGGTGGCTCCATACTTCCATCCTTGCCATATTTTAAAGAGTAAATCTGCGTTTACCCTTATGTAGGTTCTTGAAAATTTAAAAAAAATAACTGGAACAATTTTTAACGTTAGTATATACTGTGATGCCCTGTACTTATTATTGGACTTATCCCTGATTCTGAGTACACTCCCACCCTGGTCCCGATTCCAAATTCAGGTTCCTATCCTCGACCGGATTCCAAAACAGGGTGATATTGGTCCCTGAATCAGCGTAAAGTCCAATTATAAATACAGAAATCACAAGTGACGTGGGTGCGTCGTATCACACCGACAATATTTTTGGGGACGAGACGGGCAAGAAACAGTTTCGTTTATTATTTTCTCTCTATTTCCAAATCAAAATTAGTTTCTCGAAACCTCGCACGCCAAATAACCACAAATTGTATACTTATTTGTACATAAACTTGCACTTTAAAATCACACATCAATATTAAGAATTGAAAGATTGAAAACGTGTAAACCTAAGAATCTTGGTACCTAGTCCCTTATGCGAATATAGCTGTAACATAAAGATGTGAAAAGTAGTCACGAGGACAAGTAGATAAGATACATAGTGTTTTGAGATTATAGCAAGTTTTCGATTATCTAGATGGGACATTCGGCTCAAACGAGTTAGCGACTTAATATCGTTTAGTAATTCTTCATTGACACTAAAATACGCCCCACACAGGAAACCCGTGAACCCTAACGAAATCATGACGAAGTAATTTATATCTTTCAAATTTCGCATACACAGACGAAAATATTTTTCTTGGTGTGATGTGCAAATCTCTTTACTGTGAATACGACGTTTGACTACGTGCGTATTAACACAATAAATATTTGGAACACATATTGGCTTGGTTCAGTACTTATATTGTTTTCGAGCTACCCTCATATAGATCTAATAAACATGATTGTGAAGTCTGTGCCGCCGTGTAGTCTTCCCCATGTGTATTGGATATGAATTTTCATGAAAAAAAATAACATTTCTCATAAGTGCCACTGTTGGAGTATATACCGACGACGATGATTTTCGTCTGGTTGGACCAAAATATCATAATCAAGAAAGAATCAAAGAAATCAAAAAGAGAATGACACCTTAAAAGCGTATCTTATCGCCGAGGATGCTTTAGCTTCCAAGGTATAAGAGAGAATGCCGGATGCTAAACGCATTCGGATCATCCAAAACGGTCTTGTTTTAAGTAATTTCTCGGAATTGGACATTCGTCGTATTGAAACTTTACAGGAGTGGGTCAACTTAACTGGATGTTGAAATTAATGGGTGAGACAGAGACGCGTGCATATAGTTGAGCTATGCGTATTTAGACGATATCTACACTATATACTAAAAATTACATTATATACATATAAGGGGGAGGAATTGATATTGCGATCGGTGTTTTGGTTGTCCACAATTTGTCATGAATACAACTGAACTGTATTTACGCGTTATCTATAATATATAACAAAAAATACATTATATATATATATATGTATAGGGTGGCGTTATTGATATTGCAATCGGTTTTTTGGCTATCCCAAATTTAACATATAGTGTATATACGCGTAAATACAGTCGAGCTTTACGTTTTTACACGTTTTCGACACTATTACCAAAAATTGCATTATATATGATTATACTAGCTTTGCTACCCGGCTTCGCCCGGGGGTTGTGTGTAAAGCTTTAAGCTCTCCCGTTAAGCGTTAAGCTCTCCCGTTAAGCGTTAAGCTCTCCCGTTAAGCGTTAAGCTCTCCCGTTAAGCGTATACCTCTCCCGGTAATCATATAGGTCTCCCGTTAAACGTTTAGCTCTCCCGTTAAGCGTTTAGCTCTCCCGTTAAGCGTGTAGCTCTCCCGTTAAGCGTTTAGCTCTCCCGTTAAGCGTTTAGCTCTCCCGTTAAGCGTTTAGCTCTCCCGTTAAGCGTTTAGCTCTCCCGTTAAGCGTTTAGCTCTCCCGTTAAGCGTTTAGCTCTCCCGTTAAGCGTTTTGCTCTCCCGTTAAGCACATAACTCTCCCGTTAACCTCTTGCGTACCCCCACATTTTGCCTATTCCGTAACCATAGCCCTGTAGTTATGGCGGCTTTATGCTATTTTGAAATAATTTGAAATACATTGCCCGAACTATTTTTTCCCCTGATGGCAATTCTCACCATTGCCACCGTTGGTAAAACACCACACCATGGCAACAAAATCAGGTGCGTCTATATGAGACACAGGGCACGGCATGCATCTTCAATGTGAGTGCTAACATGACAAACGTACGCAAGAGGTTAAGCACATAACTCTCCCGTTAAGCACATAACTCTCCCGTTAAGCACATAACTCTCCCGTTAAGCACATAACTCTCCCGTTAAGCACATAACTCTCCCGTTAAGTGCATAGCTTTCCCGTAAGGAAATAGCTCTCCCGTACAATTTATAGATCTTATGTCTAAATAATATCTGGACTGTGAAATCTGTAGCTCTGCCATGATACCAATAGCTCTGCCGTCAAACTTATGATCTTCATAATCGTTTGCAAAACTTAATCTCTTTTATGATTTATATTGGGAGATTTTGCAACATTAGACAACATTCTTAGCTTAACAATGAGCGATTTTGCCATAACTAACATTGAAAACTTCGGAAAAAATTATGAAGTTTTAAAACACTGATGAAAGTGATGAGACTGAAATTTATGTTGAAGATCAAGGGCTTTTTAATACTTTTTGATAAGTTTTTGGACTTTTTGATCATTTTTTGGACTTTTTGATCATTATTTGGGCTTTTTGATCATTTTTTGGACTTTTTGATCATTATGTGGACTTGTTGATCATTATTTGGACTTGTTGATACTTTTTTGGACTTTTTGATCGATTGTGGACCTTTTGATACTTTTTTGGACCTTTTGATACTTTTGTGGTCTTTTTTTTGGACTTTTTGATCATTTTTGAAATTTTTTGATCATTTTTGAAACTTTAAGATTTTAAAACATGCCCGATGCTTTTCCAAAACTCCAAAGTAGTCGGTGGCACAGACAAACACTGTGATTTATAGTATAAGATATAAGGGGCGGAATCGTTATTGCGATCAGTATATTGACTGGCCACAATCTGATTTACTGATAAAACATATCTACGCTGTATATTAACTATAAGTTTATTGCGATCAGTGTTGTGGTCGTCATCAATCCTTTTCTTAAACGTGAATATGTTTCCTATCTTCCAGTTACGGTTTGGGGTTTCCCTGTATTATTAAAAGACTTTCGTCAGTGAGGGATTGATTTTAAGGCTCTGCTGTAAAGCGTTTGCAAAGTAATTTCTTGCACCCTTAGAGAAGAATTAATTCCTGTATCGCAAAACAGCATTGGTTCTTCTGTGGTGTCTTGCATGTGTTCCTACGAATTATACAGTATGAGCCTATAAGACATCATGCGATTGAGGCTCAATGTTTCAAATGCGGGTAGGATTGTTAGTATTAGCATTTACTAAAAGGTCATGTATTCATAGTACTGGCATTTTTGTGATGAATTGAACTAGCTATGTCTCAATTCCTTACGACGTCCCGTTCAGCTTCCACCGCCCCCAACAAGTAGCCCCCCAAAATACGGTGTGGTAATAAGTCATCATCCGATGATGTAAATACTTAAATTTAAGCAGAATTTATCGCAATCACATCCATATTTTGTACCAAATGTATCTAGTAGGGTACCTTTAACTATAATGATCGTCGCATTTCAATCTTGCAACAATTCAATTAAATTGCAAATCAAAATAATTGTAATTAACTGCCAGGCCAGTTTTACCATGAATTTAAGGACATTTTGTCTGTTCTATGTGCCTTTAAGGGATGTTTTCTCTAATATTTACATAAAATCTCCTATTTGACTCAGTTCATTTGATTATCCCAGCCAAGGAAGCCATTGAACCCCAGATTTATCAGCATTCTCGTATATCTTTTCGACTGCGTGTTGGTGGTAGTTGCATCGCTGGAATGTATATTGACCCCTGACCCCCTGACATTGTAGCTGAAGTGAGCAAAGTGAGTTCTATCATCTTCGTATAAGTTGTAGAGACTAGAATTTATTTAATTCATTCTAGTTACCCCGCCCCTTTCCACCCTAATCCCCCTAGAAGATGATGCGCCATCCACCCTGTTTCCCCTCTCCATGAAGATAGTTGTAATTTACGCTTCTCAGGCTTGAACTTCATACTCTTTTGATACCAATGGACACATTATGATTCAACTTGATCAAAAAAATCTGTATGATTGTAACTTACACTATTTCCTTACCTAACTACAATTAAGAAAGAGCGCATGCCGCTTCTAAAGCACGCCCTTTCCTATGTATAAGATTCAGACTTCTAAATGTTAAAATATGCATTCGCCCCGTGCGGATGTGCCGGCTTTTAACTGCCATAAGCTTAAAGTCTCTTCATGGAGGCTTGGGTGCGATAACCCTTGCCTTCTTGTTACGTTTTTGCGTGATTCATGCAATTACATTTATATATATGATTCTTCTTAATCTTCTAATCATAATGCTAAGACAAGCTATAACCTTTCTATTATTGATCCTAAACTACCTGTACAAGATATCCAACTTTAATTAGGTTAATTGACCTTAGGTCACCTGATTTACCTATAATTATGATACCTGTACTTCACCCACATACCGTATACAATATAACCTACTTGCTGCAATACCTTATGTATTAGTAGTTTCCTATTCCTTTCAAGTAGATCTTTAGTAAAGGCGCAATTGAATGCAACGAACGCCGGACTCTTGCGCGGAATCATTACCTCTAGACACTGATGCCAATTAGCGAGGGGTTTATTGTAGCGGCCAGCTAGCAGAACTACTCTTAGCTTTACAATACATATAGATTATATATAATTTTCGTATAGGAATTGCTACAGGGACGGTGTGCATATTATATGAGCCAACTACTGAGGAATATCATCCAATAATACTTTTGCACAAAGTCGTCAGTAAGTGCAGTACTAGAGCTCATATAACATGTTACGCTCACATATTATGAGATTAAACTCAGTTTTTACTGTCGTTTGACTTTTACTGTCATAATATGTGAATGGTGCCTTCATTATTTTTCGAACTTCTCCCGAATTTGGTAAAAGTTGGGAGTTCTTTTTTCAGGTAATGTTACTACGACCCCAAGGTTGGGTTTTAACTATTTGTTGACTTTAAGTTTTGGTGACCGTTGCCGTGCCTTGGGGTTAGCGAAGCAACCAGTCTGCAATTAGCCTATCAGTGGCTACGTCGGCGCTCGTTCCTAGCCAACGGGCACCTCATTTACAATAGCGACGCAAGCACCCCTTGGTAACATATCGTCGATCCTCTCCCCCCTACCGTTAGCGATAACTTGATAGACACCATCTTGAACCGTTAACGAAAGAATGGTCGGAATTAATGGACAGACACACTCGCTTTAAAGGAGTTTTATTCCTTACTGGAAGAGAAATGAGAGGTGAGTGCGTATTATAAATTCAGTACAATGTGTACTATAATGCAGGCGCTTTGAAGCCAAAAGTTATAGTGACTAAAATGAAAGGTTTCGTAGATTCGAATTTTTTGGGAAATAATTCTGGAGAGAAACTATTTTCTTTAATGCGACAGTCAGAGTAAGAGTGCGTCGGATGGGGAACAGACATGCTGGGATTTTGAAACGAATGTGATTAGAAAAGAGGATCAGTTCCAAAATATCTTAATTAAAGAACTTCGATGGATTTTTGTAATTCTTTCTCCTCCATACAGGAGAGAGTCAACGAAGGAGAGAGATTATGTTGAGAGAAAAAAAGAGAGGGAAATTTTCGGTTGTAGAGATTTCAAAATTAAAATAGGGTAGCCTAGACTTGGAGGAAGAGAATAGATTCGTTTCATAAAATGACCTTTTTCTTCCATATAAAGCCAAAAATCCTTAATTCCCTCATCCTCACCCACACTCCACTCCCATTATCTCCTCTTCACATTCTCTCCTCAAGGCTTTCTCTAGCCTCTTCCAGGAATGAGCACCAAGGATTAGCCTGATGTACAGACACAGAGACTAAGCGCGAACAAGCTGGTTATATCATGAGGGAGAAAGCCAGAAGCTCATCCTACTTCTACTTTCACTCCACGGTACCACTGATTCAGTGGCATTGAGCTTCCTCCGGTCTTTGTGCGGTAATTTTTTGTTTCTCAAATGTACACCTTTTAATTCGCCGTCCCAAAGAATCCACTCTTTTTTCTTCATGTATGGCGTCAATCCATTCCCTCTATTGATTCTACCCAGACTTGTCAACCTCTGAACTCGTTAACGTTCCCAATTGGATACATTCCCAATCCCAGTGCGGGACCTTTTTCTCTCCCAAAGCTTAAGTCGTGAACCACTGAACCAGATTCCACCAACCATTAACTCCCTTCACCATTCCGCTTTATAGATGTCGTTCTTTGTAATTGATTTTTCTGCATCGTAATTCCTAATTGATTTCCGTGGGTAAAAAGAGTGGGAAACTGGGGAAGGCATGGATTAGGTCTTCAACGCTTATTTATTCCCACTACTGCCTACTGCCTACTCGGAAAAAATTGAGGCAAACGCCTCCTCCCTCTCCCTTCCAGCCACACATTTAACCAAACTCTTGTCCACCCACTGTCTCCTAGTGATTCAATCCTGCAATTTAAATCGTTCAACATTTCCTGAGACAATTTCAGAAATCGTGGGTTTCAATTAAAAATTTCAATCACAAACCCACATACTCCCATTGACTCCATTCCCATTCTCGTACTTTTGTGTTTGGGAAGCATATAAATAAATAGAGGAGAAAAAGGATAGAGATAGAAATTTCCGCGTATTCCATTCCTCGCCCTCTCATTCACTCATTTAGATGCAGTATGCCCACAGCTGTCTATGAACTTGCTCCACTAGTAGATCTAATGAGGAGCAGAATGTGCCATCTAATTGATCCTCTTTACAAGGATTGTTTATAAAGAGAGGAAAGCATTTAAACTTTCTCTCGTTGATTCACCAATCAACTAACTATCTAAATAGAATTGCTCTTTCATGTAAACTCACTAACATTTTTCATTGCAATCATGAATATATCCCTCTATTAACCCCTCCTGAATCAGGCTAAATCTCTCGTCTGAAGGACAAGCTTTGTTAACAAAATTGGACTCCACTCAAAAGTCACATAAGCTTTATAAATCCAAAAGTTAAACCATTATTCGGCTTCGTGTCACCATTAATATTTTCGCCTCTTTCATAACCGCTATTTTCATCCCTAAGATCACTATTTAAGACTGATAGGAGAGTGCGGTGGTTTAAAAGATTAATGGAATGTCGAGAGAGATAACATTCTATATCCAGCGGCGTAGCCTATAAATTCATCTCAAGCATACATACGACACATACATGTATTTGAAAATCCCGGAGCTCTTGAAATTCTTCCTCCATTTAGCCTTGACATCGGAATCTCGAAAATACCCGTTTTGCAGAAGAGAAGAAAGAGTCAATATCGTCCCAAAATTCTACGAAGCAAAGTATTGCCTTTTTTCAGAATACACGAAAATCTTGTGTAGAAGACCAAGAATGGTAAGGACCACCTGCAAATTTTTCGTTGACAATTCTTTACACCAGTCTTTGATAGCTTCCAGTAAAATGTTGGCCACAGAGTAGTTTGCATATCTCCATCAACGTAAACAAGGAAAGAATCGGAAACCGGTGTAGAGCATTGCTGCCTTCACGCACGAATTAACACAGAAGCGTAGGCCTCTTCATAAAACGAAGACGTAGTATTCTAAGGTAAAGTTAACTAATGCCGGATTTACACTCCAACACTTGTGTAAAACTTGTTTAAAACTTGTGTAACACTGTCATATTCATATTTGCGGTTCAAAAGACCCGCAAATATTCAATGTTCATCAAATGGAGAACATTTGTGTAAAACTTTTAGATTTAAAGTGTTGAAGTAGAAACGGCGCTACTATGGCAACTAAACAAATTTTCGGAAAGTGTTACACACGTTTTACACAAATGTTGGAGTGTACATCCGGCATAACGAAGCATATACCAGGATTCTACAGTAGCCAGTCGTTTCTTTCCCCAACTCTCCCGGAATGCCGACATCCGTTTGAGTTGATGAGAGGAAGACAAGAGTGCGTACAGAATGAGGGAGATAAGCCATATATAGTTGAACCGGAATAGATTGAGTGATGCCTTTGGGTGTGGCAAACGAGAAAGGATTTCTAATCCATGACGAAAATCATTTCTTCTCATCCAAATAAAAGAGTGCCATATCTCAAGGAAATTACGGGGATAAAGAACAGGTCTCCTCAAGGAGAGAGTCGGTTCAAACAGATTTAGTCCGTCGAACGCCTCCATGTACAATGGGTTTAATGCCGGGGGATTTAAAACCTAACAGAGGAACGAACCTCGGGTTTTCCCAATTCACACATCAAAGATAGAATTATTTGCTACAATTTACTTCCACATCCACACTATTTCGGACACTGTTCCTCCCTCTTTGGTTCTACATATACACCCGGTTTTACTTACTGAACTTCTCCTCTTCGTTGCTCAAATTCTTCCCGGAGCAACAACTGCTGTACATGGTATAATATGTTATCTTTGACATATTCTGCCCTAAACTCTACATTTCCCATCAAAGATCGGACCTGGAATACATTCATGCACTCATCTTTAATGGCGTATTGTATTGTATCATGAATTTTCCTATTCATGATTCCTTTCTATTTTTTGGCAGTGGAATAACATTCAGACTTACAGAAATATAATTCACAAGAAAATGTTCTCTATTACTTTTACTTCTCGTAGTTAGTGAAAAGTTGGTCAGAATAATTAAGGATACGTATGCATACATGTGACAAAGAGTTGAAGCAATTTTAGTTTTAGCACATTGCAAAAATACCCACTAATGTCTGGCAAACTTTTGCTTATGCACTCAAAATAAAAATTAGTGGTAACGTCGTGAATTGTACAGTATATACGGAATTTCGGCGAACATTGGACGCACTGCTTCATTTACAATCCTGGTTTACAATATCTTCATCTTATGACTTTGACGTTGTTGCTGTGTAGAAGAAAGTGACTGCCTTGCCGTCTTGTCTACTTGAGACTAATTTATTGCAAAGCAAAGGGGAAAGGTTGTCGCAATGCGTAAATTCTCAACCCTAATAAGTTCAACTTAAATTCATCTACCAACATTTATATCATATTACTATTAATCTTATTCAAAAAAGTTAGCTACCATCGTTCGCTATTCGTTTAATTAAACTTATCACAATTAAGGCTCTAGTTTCCAGCATTCACCGTGGAACTGAGTGTGTAGTAAAGGTAATACGGCCGCCTCCCTTCGGCATGGGCATGGAGGCACCATTCCTATTTTTTATAAAACTACCTACTTTTCCTATGAGTGACTTTGCTAGCATCGCCCCCCGGGAATACAACCCCCACTCATCACCAAATTGTTTCGTTGCTTTCACCAAAAGAATCTGGCTGCTTTTTATGAGTGAGGAGAGAAGGAGCAAAAAGCCCTTCAGCGTAAGATTAAAAGGATTTAGTCCCGCCTAAATTCGCTTTAATAATTTATCATGCATAAGAAAAAAGAAAATCCACTTACATTATTATATGATAGACAACAGCTTTCGGTCCTCTCGGCCTTTCCAAAAAGTTGTACAGTTTGGACTGTAGTTTGCGGAACTTGACATCCTTTCTGCTTGCTCTGGAAAAGATGTTCAAATCCTCTAATTAATTGTAGTACGAGCAATGCAAGAATATAAATTGTATATATATATATTGTTTGTAATAATTACAGGAAAAACTTTTTCTATGCCACAAAAACCGAAAAACCTACAGTTCTGTAGCCCTGCAGGTGTCGAACTCGGAAGAGGGGAGAGAATAATGTGGAAATTGGTCAATAAAGGATGGAGCGAGCTGGAAGAGGAAGGGAAGTTTCCAGGGAACTCAGAGTCAAGGTTTTTAATTATTTACATCTATACCTATTTAATAATCGATAGTTTTATCTAGGGAATTCTTAATCAGAAACTTAATCCTACGTTAAGGAGAGAAGGACGAATAATTTCAAAAAAGTTCTTGCCGGGAACACGTACAAACTATTGTTTATAAATCTTGGTAAATTAGTGTAAACAATTAAGTTGGGATGATCAGATTAAAAATAGAATCGTTATGTGGGGAATATTTTGGCAGAAAATTGGAGTATGATGTAGCGTAAAGAGAGACGAAAGAAAGAGAAGACGAGAAAGAGCATGACTAATACTACAGCAAGGAGTACGTAAACAAGTTGAAGCCTAAAAGAGAAAATACATGGTTTTCAAGTATTTTAGACATTGATAATTTCCTCAAAATAAATACATATATTATATATATATATATATATATATATTAACATGGTTTCTTCTTCGGTATATTTCTGAGGGTTTTTTATTTTCACTGCACGCAGTCAGTTATTTCCCTGTTTTACTTTTTACTTCCAATCCTAAATCCTAATTCCCCTCTCAGTGTCAAATTTCTCACGGCTATAAGATTTCCGCCAATGTCTATGACATTGAAAGATCATTCCATTGCTACTATTCTCGAATGCACGCATCATCATCTCGTGTCGAGGGTTATTTCGCATGCAAAATCTTACATGGACAGCCTCAAAGAAGATGAGGCTGACTCGATCAAACGAAGAAGGGGAAAGATACGCTATAAGTTCTTCCTTACTGGGCTCAAGAAGAATGAAGTTATCTTGGAGGAAGTTTTAAAGGGAAGCAAAAACATGGAGCTTGTTTCCTCATCAGTCGGGTTACTCTGCTTTTCTAATGCAAATCCCTGCCGGTTTCGGATTAGGTAAAAGTACGAAATATAGCATAATAAAGCTACGTGTACAAATGGAGCTAAAAATAGTCTTGTTTAATCGAAAGGTAGGAAAACACTTTGCTCGCATCCTTTCTTTTGCCGTTAATTTTAGTTTAACTTCCAACATGTATGCATACAATACATGTTTCCCAGCCAAGCTGCCCTCCGTTCCCCTTTATCCCACACACCCTTATTTAACGCCTCATCCGTGCAGCGCACAAATCAAGCTTGTCTTCTCTTCTGCCACATACATCTTCCTCCAAACTTGCTTTTAGTGTTAGATATCCTCAAAATGTAAACACATAACAATATCTCTCGAGCAAACGAGCTCCAAGGCTTGAATGCCATAACACCAGCTATCTCGTAAGACATAAGACGGCACTGAACAAAAAGCAGCATGCTCCTTTTCTCCACTTTCAGTTCTTACCCTAAGCTTCCTATACTTTCACCACCCTTTTCCTGTCCTTCTCTACTAGAACTTTCATCCCCAAGATGGTCCGGAAGCGGAAGGAGTAGTCGCTGCTATCAAAGTAAAAACCATTGCTTCCCGATTCGTGGAGAGCTTATATGGAAGGCCACAATCCCACAAAATGTAATTACCTTCTCCTGTGGTCATCTCACTCTCGCTCTTGCCTTCATTGTGTGTATATATATATACTATGCTCAAATGCGCCATGACGCTCAAACCCTCGCCGTCGATACTGCAGTGAATGAGATGAGGACAAGCTTTAGGTCAGTGAAGTAGGGAATCAGCGACAGTTTCTCCAATCTCCTCTTGCACGCAGGCAGAGAAAGCTATGAGGAGTAGTAAAGGGTTTAGAATTTTCGTAATTTGTTCTCGGACAGGTTCTCCGTCACGGGGGCTATGTGGATTGACGTGGGACGCATGGATTGGGTGCAGAAATATAATACATGAGCTTAATTCAAATACATAAACGTCCTTGATTGATACGTTCATGTACGAGGAAAGAAGTACAAGAGTCGGAAAGATTCGGCGTACATATGTAATGTAAATACGCAACCTGATGATTCTACTAGAAAATGTACTCTTGAATTCACCCAAACTTGACAGGCTTTGAACACTTCAAACGTATAAAAGGTAATGATTTGAATCGCAATGGAAGACATGGTGAAATTTGTTTACGCGTAAAATCAAGAGGATAACAGGAATAGCAAGGAAGGAAGGAGGGCTAGCTGAGTCCTGTTAGAATGGACATTTGTTAAGTTTAAAGAGAGGATTTTAGTATTTCAGACTATATTTCAGACTCTGTTTCTGCTCTAAGGTAAAAGACACCATAGTATGGGACATGGGGCACAGAAGTATATTTGTGGAGAAAGCAAAAACCTTTATAGATGAACCTAAACCTTATTAGCTTTCTTCCTACATTATTCTGCTGGAATACTTCCGATTTGTTACTCCTTCACTCACATTAAGGAAACGAAATGGAGAATACATTGGAACATATAGGTAAAAGATTCGGGATTGGGCGGTGTGGGACTGTGGGTCTCTGGGACTTATTTGGTTCTGAGGAGAGAGCGAGAGCAGAGGGCAAGGTGTTTTTTGGGATTGAAATGAACATGTGTAGGGTTTATAAATAAGAAAGGAGGAAACAGAGCTACTGGGTTACTGTGTTACATAATAAATAATTTAATGACTGACAAGTACCGGAGAGTAATGGGCCGACCGAGAAGACTCTTTCGTTGATGAATCAAAGAAGCTGTGTTGAGAGGAATTGTCACTCCCGGGCTCAACATCTCCTTGTCCGGTGGACTGAAAATAGAAAGTAAAGAAAGCATTCAATTTTTCAGCTTGTTTTTTAAAGTGCCAGATTCTTATCCAAGCTTTCATTCCATGCTACGCACAAGTAAACGCTTTTAACAAGAGGGTATAGAAAAGGGCAATTGTGATCATTTCCAGATATGCTTGAATGCTTTACTCTGAGGAGAGTGCTTTGGTGAAAGGCGAGTAAGGAAGTCCTCGCCCGGCTTGAGTGGAGATAGAATAAGAATAAGGCTATGTAGGAAATTAAATGCATGTAAGCATAGGGAGAAAGTTGGATAGGGCGCTGTGTATCACCCCAATTTTGAGTGAAACAAAGGATATGACGGGATTTGCATTCCTTCAGATGGTGAAAGAAAGATAGCAAAGTGAATTTCAGACATTATCTGCAAATTCTCCAATCTGGTACAATTACGCTCTGTTCCAGCTTCCTCCGGTTGGCTCACTTTACTTTTTTATTTAAGATTCTTTTATTAAAGGACGGAATGCTGATATTAAAGTTGACTTTCTTCTTTTCTAGTCGCGAAACTTTCTTCTTCCTCTTGTTTCCTCGTTTCGTAAGAACGGGCCCCTTTGGAAGATTACAAAGAGGTGGGGAAGTCAAAAAGGAGAGTAAAAATTTGATAAAAACTCGAGACAACCTACTTCCCTTCACTCAACTGTAGGATATTCCTATCCTCTCGGAGCGTAGGTAGGTAGCAAGTGCGTACTTGTAAGTTTGCCTCTGTGTGCAACTGAGACGTGAATGAAATCTCCGGAGGTTCCTGGAACTGGATTCTTTCGGAAAGTCAACGCAATTATCCCTGAAACTAAGTTAGATTCTAGTGCTTTGTTAGTACCGTAAAGTCGCGATTATAAGCCAGGACTATACTGTTTTTAGGAAAAAAAATTTTGAATTATAGTCGAGGTGGAACTATGTTCAAGGGTGGACAATATTCGAATTTATAAATTTTCACGGCACAATGAATTGCACAGTTGGTAGGATTGCGAATGATGGACGTGCATAGGATCTTAATGGCCTATTAATTAATTTGCTTTTAACATTGAATCTTAAGCCCCGAATAAAGTCTGGCATAACAACAGCATAAAAACCCTGCATAATTTTTGCATAGTGAGCTGTGTACAGTCGGGCATGTTTGTGCTAGACTCTAAACAGGTAGCGTCATAAACTTTATGCCAAACTTGTGCTAGACAGTTGCTTATGTCATACTTTATTCGGGGCTTTAATGGAGAAGTGGTGAGTGGTGACCATAGGATCTCAATGAAGAATTAGGTCTATCTTAAGATCTTAATGGAGTCGGTTTTCATAGGGTATTAATAATGACCATTAAGATCCTATGCACGCACATCATGCGCAACCCTACCAAAAAGTTAGACAAACAATTAGATTTAAAAAGTTAATCATCTTCAAATCCATCAAAGTCTTCGCCAAAGCAGGGGATAGATAGATAAATGATTATCTATCTATCTATTAAACTAGAGAGTGAAAATGTGCATGGCTAACTTCGAGGCTGTCATATATTCAAGGATGGAAATATTTTTGGGCCGAAATTCAAATTGTGGAACTACTTCAAGGTGGACTATATTCCCGACTTTACGGTATCTTCTCGACGGCGAGTTTGGATGTAGGAGATTGGGCTCAATGCTGTCACATGCTATGCATACATAAATGTAAGATGAGTTGCTCTGGATGTGAAGGGCAAATACAGTAGATGAAGCAGGGCCGCGGATTTATCCTGCACAATAGATCTTACCCTGTTTCCACAGGCTCTAGTAGCAAGAACACTGGCGAGAACAAATAATAGGAAAATTCGTGCTAGAAATGGGTTTTCGTTTCGGATCTGTCATTTCACGTCATTCATACGTAATAAGGCTTGGCGTAGATAGTGTGGTCCTCTTTTAAGTACGTCCCCATATCCAATTACAAGAAACACTGGTGAAAGTACAACATGCGGGAATAATTATTCCCGTGACTTGCATTCCCGCCATCCTCATCCTCTCACTCGACTCACTCCCACCTTGGCTGCATCACAATCACAATGCACGGAAAGCAAGAGAAGAGGTATGCATGAGACGACACATTTAGGGAATATCTTATTTACCACTAATAATTCCATTACACACAGCGCCAGCCTTTCAGGGAGAATCACGCAATGAAAGTAGAAAGGAAGGATGGTTACATATATGCATGTATCTCTTCGTCCTTGTACGGAACTGTAGGGATACTATAATATGATGTATTTGAATCCCGAGAGGTAGTTTCTGTACCAAAATTTGGGTAAAATACGATGTATAAGCAGGAATAGCTAAGCAACAAGGTAAAGCCATAGTAGGTTATGGTAGGCGGGTGTATTGGATGCGACGAGTAGGTTAACTTCAGATGGTTGTTGTACGAATTGCAAACGTTTGCTCGCAAATCATGTGGACCAGTTTTCGACACAAGAAAAGATTATCAAAAGTATTGATTTGAATTGTACCGCCGTTTCTTATGGATCATGTTATTAATGCTTATGGTGCATAAGAAGGAAGACTCGAAATATTTGAACCAACTCAATTCGTTTTTTTACTGTGACTGACTTTCATTGGAACATCGTCTTCAACAAAACAAGTAAGGGCAAAAGAGGTTCCGGGGGGACCCAGGAGAGGCGAGGAGTGCTGAAGTTAGTGTCTTACTTTCTCCTAATTTTGACACAATGAGAATGAAAAAGGATGGATGGTTTGAAATTCGAAGGTGAGAAATCCGTAAGACCTTATGAACTTTCAAGAAGTAGCAAATAGAGGATACAAAAAAAGTATCTAATCCATCATTCTAAGCTAACAATTCCCCCGGCAATGTTTTCTCTTCTGCAGGATTTCCTTAAAAACTAGCATCTATAGCGGAGCATAAAACAGGATTATTTAATCTCATATACTCACTAACTGTGGCTGGTTTGCATTCTTGAAATGCAAATATACGTTCTTCTCTCCAATCCTTCCAACACCTCCATCTTCCACCAATTTCAGGTGAGTGATTAATTTACAGGAATCCCCTTTGATTAGAATTTGTGAAATAGGATTAGCATCCAAGAGATGAGGGGAAGAGATAGGGATGGGACTTGTATTGGAGCTTGGGCCTACTTTGTTTATAATAGTTTTAGCCTAGCATAAGACGGTTGGAGGAGGAGAAAGAAGACAAGATATAGCGGAAGGTGGTTGAAAAATAACACAGTTTTACCCGATGATATGAGCAGGCTCTTTGGCGCTTTCGATTTCCTCACAAAGATTCACATGGACCCTTACGAATGTGAAACCGTGAAAGCAAACAAGGTGCTAGCCAAGATTTTATATATAGCTCGCCGATAATTCAAACTGATTTCCTGTATATTTTCTCTGTAGCTCTCCTTTCCCCTGGCGAGATGGTGGAACCAGCTTCTAAAGTATCATGTTTCCTGTCCTCCTCCCTATTTCCCTTGATTTTACCGGGGTCCAAGAACCTGATTTCTTATACAGACTCAGCCCATCTTTTGATTACCATCCTCTTTTCCTAAATCCTATCTTCAACTGTGATTTGATCTGCTGTATGCTTAGGGTATGCGTGTAGATGGAGTAGAACATTAATAGCAGAATAGCAGCATACCTACCGTATAGAAGGCAAGGCGGGAGAAATTTTCAAATTTTCTACCGGGTGTAAAAGAAAATTCAGCTTAAATTAAACATATTGGGAATGGCGAATAGTATAAAACAAAGGATGGATCAAAGGGCATCTTTTTTGGATGATGGCTGATGTGTGAAATCAGTGTGCAGTAAATAAATGGAACCATTTAAGGTTACTGTCATGAAAATATTGCTCGAAACATGGTCAAATGCGTAGTGGACGACTGGTGAAGGAAGCGGAAATGAATATTATTATAACTATTATAAGTATTATAATCTTAAGCTGGAAAGTCAAAAGTCCTCACCATTCTGGGTCACCTTCGCTCATCATGGAAATGTAGTGGAGGCGAATAAAGGGCAATGCAGCGCCCTCTATAAAAATTGATGACACGAGGAAGAAGCGCTTTTAAATATATTTTGAAACTTAGTCAGGACCAGGAGCTCATTTCCCAGCTTTCATTTCCCCTACTTAATTATGGCCCAAGGAAAAAGTGGGTGTTTTTGGAAAGAACAACTCATTAATCTGACTTTCCAGAGTAGAAAGTGGATAGTTTTCTCTTTTGCACTGTTCTCCTTCCTTGAGAATCTGCACGTAAAACTTCACTTGCACTTAACTCCATTCCAGATAATTCTCTCGAGAATCGAAAATTTCACTAAATCTCACCAAGATTTTCTGTAGCTCTTCTCACAAGCCCCCCACATTCCCGTCAATCTTGATTTCAGGAAGTCCTATGGTTTTACCGTAACTTTTCTTTTCTTTCCTGCACTACACACTCAGCTCTTGGATGCTGGATGCTATATGGAAGAACAGTTATTTGGGAGAAATAGAAGACTTTAAGTAGGGGAAAATTCCAGAGTGTCATGTGGAGAATGTGAGTTCACTCGGCTCCAACTTCTGTATACAGGGTAGGAGGGTTTCCATCGTGTTTAAATAAAAATACCGAGGGAAGTTGCTTCGTCATGGGAAACGAGGGAAGGAGAAAGTCTTGGTAAGATGAATCAAAAGAGGGCTGGCTTCTTGGCTTAGCAGGACTGGAAGTAGAGTAGACAAGAGGAACTTCATTGGTCTCGAATGGCTTGGATGGATGTGACTGGAATTCATATCCATATATCCTTATTTTTATTATCCCGTCTCCTTGGAGTGAAACAAGTTCCCTGGAGAATTCATAAAAGGATATTTATAATCATTCAACATTCAAATACACCCATCCCCTCCTCTCAAACTATACATTTATTTACATCTCCTCAAATCTCGTAAACTCCTAACCTTATTTTAAAAGATTCTCTACGAAAAACTACCCGAAAGCCAAGTTTCAACTCAATGGAAATACACATAAATCCAACAATGTCTCGTCTTTCCCCTTCATACTCTTCTTTTTCTTTCTCCCTTCTACATATATCGTCTTATTAAACCTCTGGATCAGTTATTGAACACTTTGAAAAGAAATTTACCTACTTTAGCCAGGAAGAAATATTAATATATAAGTGTAATGGGGGTGTTGTTATAACTTTTATTGAGTCTAGAGAGAAGAAATGCTGACGTTCAAGAGCTTCAGTTCAGTTACATCACTTGAGCCACAGCTAAATAGATCTCTACTTTTCAGGCTGGGAATCATAGATAGAGCAATACCAAGCCTCGTACCCGCAGATTCAACGTTTTACAACACGCAGACAGAGAACGGTTGGAGTGTCGGTCCTATTATCCTGCCACAAGACACTGTGTTTTGTTTAGATATTTCAGAGGGAAGTAAAGGAATATAATTCACTTATTTTCTCTTTCCGACCTTCTTCTTCCTCCACTACCACCTCCTCAGGCTTCCCACGTGTCCCTTGTATTGTCAGCTAACGTCGTGGAAGAGTTTTTAGAGATAAATACAATTTCACTTTGGCAAAGAAACTCTGGAGGAGAAAACATTCTTCCATCCTTCAGTTTTTAGTTTAATTTCCTTGTCGCTGGAATTTACTTTCTAGTAGCCATCCAAGGAACCACCGTCGCGGAAGTACTCCACACGTAGTGTCCAACGCCGTGCCTCAAGCTGAACATAAACGAAGATATGGATGAGAAGGGAAGTTGGGAGATTCGACAAATATCCGATCTTCTCAAGCTCCAAGAATGAGGGAAACGGAATACTTCCTTTTCTACAACCACTTGAATTCGCACCTCTACTACAACGAGCGTATCCTCGTTCTCCTCCCCTTCACACATTACCCACATGGAGAATCCTAAGTTAGTTCTGAGTTATAATTTCATTCCCGTCTTCGCGTTTGCCTCCCTCGGCCCTACTCACTCATAAAATATATCCTACCACGTCAGGAAGGAGAGAGGATTTAGTGGATGCAAACCCCCCTGTATTGCCCCCCAAAAGCGGCTGGATCCATCTCCTCAGCGCTTAAAATCTTTGGATTTGTACACAGAGGATTTCACAAGACGTGGATAGATGCCCGGGAAGGTTGAGATGTGAATACCTGAAAATACCCGCTACCCGCGCTTCACGTACTTTGCGCTTTTTACAGAAGATATCCTCTTCTCGCCCATTTTTACTCATGTACATTCACTAGGCTCTCCTCTTTTCGTCTTCTCCATGCATGTTCTTGGCTGTCCCTTTCCCTCAACAAGTACCGGGGCGAGACATGACCATATTTTTTCCTCCAATTCCTCTACCGCTTCAGTTCAGCTTACTAATTTTGCCCATAATACCATGTGAGAGAAAGGAAATCGGACGGAGGAGAGAAGCTGGCCGAAAGAGGCGACGTACCTACACAGTGATTGCATATTGCATGTCCATCCCATACGGCTTTCTCTCATTTTCTACCTTCGTCATGGTTACTCTGCGAACGAACACCGGGTAGTCCTCTTACTCTACTCTACCTACCATCAGACTTGAGCTTAGAATCAACAGGCAATTTGGAGTAATATCTAAAGCGGATGGAGAGAAACGGTTAGAAAATCGAATAGCGGAGGATACGCGTCATAGGAGTAAAAAAAAGCATCAAGTTTTACTAACGTCAGAAAAAGATAAAAATTTCTTTAAACTTTCCACAACCTTGCCCCTTATGGATTTATGTATCCTCTACCTCATTTCTCCCATATTTAATATCACATGCTTCTCTGCACACAGGTAATCAAAACTGATTCGCTTTCCTTCTCTCCCTCCACGCTTTCCCCGACCAGTCTCTCTCCTGTCTATACCTCCCATTTCCCTCCCCACCTTCCCATTTCATCCACCTTTGCAATACCTGAATCTCCTAAAGAACTCCACATTAACGCTTAATAGCTTCCTTCTACTTAAATCTGCCCCTTGGCTTGTGGTATATTAAAAATTTGATGCGAAAAGATTTCTCGTTTTTACCCAAAACGCTACTCTTGCTTTCACTTTTCACTTTTTCCCCTTACTTCATCCTGACGGGTGAAGCTGACGCTTACAACACACAGTCCCGCATCTGCTTCAGTGGATTTCTTAATAACTGTTGTAACACATGTAAAACACTGCAGCTAAACACACTGAACATTGTAAATCCAATAACACTCTCCTTGCTTTGAATTTTAAAGGTAGAAAGAACAGAGCATTGTGTGGTGTCGTAGAGAGAGATTGCCGGGGTTAGATAGATGGCGGAGAAGAGAGAAAGGGAGCGAGTGGGGAAGGTTGGACTGTTGGACTCTTGAAAGGAGAATATGCGAGGGAAGTGGAGAGAACACTCTGAAATCATTCTATACAGCTGTAAGAACAAGTAAACTGAAAAGAGATGGACTCTCAGAGTAGAGGGAAGGAGTCGAAGCGTTTGCGTTCCATTTGCGTCCATTCTCTAGGAACAGTTCATTTCTCTTCGGAGTAGGCAGAAAATATTATGGTTTGAGTTTGAGAGGGAGGGAGAAGAGGAAATTCGCACTTTTAGTCAAGAGCGAACCAAAAATTGCATCCTCCGTATCTCTCAATAACCGCACCTCCTTGTCAAAGTAGTAGCTGGTCATAAAATCATCATCATTTCCCCACCCCTCATCTATTAACAACCACTCAGCAACTAACTCTTCTCCGGGAGTTACCCGCAGAATACAAACACCCTCAAAACCACAACATTACAGGTGATAGAATATACATATTTTACCCATATTTTACCAAGTCAAATGTAATCCTAGCCTGTGTTCCATTCCATCGTCTATAACCTCATATTACAAGTTCTGTGGGGTAAGAAATCTAGGTATTTTTCCAGAGTAAAGGCGTACTTTCATAGAATGAGTTAATTTTACCGTACTGGTTTTGTCATAGCGTTAGATAGAATGTACGTGTTTTAAAAAAAACATACATTCTATCCATCCCATCGCTATGGCAAAACACAGTGCGCTTGCTATGGAAATACACCTTGAAGTATTTCCATAGCATGCGTTTATCTTACCGTACTGAGTTTTGCCATAGCGACTGATAGAATGTATGTTTTTTTGAAAAAACGTACATTCTATCAGTCGCTTATGACACATAACCAGTAACGGTAAAATTAAAGCATTCTATGAAAATACGCCTTAACTAACGTACTTCGCTGGAGTGCTTGAATTTCTCTCTTGAAATTCTCATAAGCAAAACGGAAATTTCCAAGTTCGATTTTTCCAAACCAAATACCATAGCCACAGCCACACGATCCTTCATCGGAATTCGTACCATTTAAAGCGAACGGTCTGTGGATGATTTCTAATAAAATTTACCGCTTCCTTACAATTTCACGTTCTCTTAGATTGCAATTGCAAAGATGTTAGAATATTCTCTCCCACTTAAAGAACATTAGAATGTTGTTGAGATGAGGGTAAACGTGTGGCGTATTGTATGCATCGCGTATGAAAATGATCTGTTCGGATAAAAGTTGGAAGCACTCGCGCGCGGTTAGTCTTGGAGAAAGCCATCATCAGGACTGCTAGCTAGGTTATAAGCGTAAAAACTTATTAGGACTCGTAGTCTAAGAAATATTCGTAGTAAGTTGTATCATTATTAGCGCTAACGGACCGCTTCTGTCTCCAGTTCTCCAGTGTATAGAAAGAGAAACACGCGGTTGGGATGGGAAAGATGGCAGCAGGAACTATGCTTGTGTCATCGTCATCTCCGTCAGTATACGTGTCATCCTGAATAGAGGCAGACTTTGCCATCCAGCTCTCATACTACATTTCTACTACTACTAAACTCAATTTCTTGTAATAATATTGATTACGAGACAGGTTCCCCACTCCTTGCCCGCCCCTCTACTTTTCTCTCTTTCTTACTTTCTCTCTACGACCATGTACCCTCCCCTGGCTTTCCTCCCCTGTCCTCCGTTTTCATTCCCGGAGATATATCTACTGAACTACGCTCCTCTGCCGTGAAAGAAAAAGTTTTAGGACATATGCGACCCAGAACTGTCATTTATTCTCATTGGAAGAACATACAGTCTTTTGAGCAAATAGCTAAGAGTTGTACAAGGACTGTCGCTTCCAGAGATACAACACATTAAGGATGCATCCCCGGGAACATGTCGTATTATGCCTTGCATCATGAGCTAACGAGACTTTGGTCGGAACATCTACTGTGAACCTAAATTACTCCACCTAATAAAATCCATTCAAATCAAGTGACATTCAAAGAAGCTATTTGAGAATATATAAAACGGATTCGCAACGCAAAAACATTCATACAAATCCTAACGGCAATACTGCAAACCCTACCTAAGCTTTCCCTCCTCCGCCAAACTCTCCGTCAACCTTGCTTCTTCTTTCTTCCTCTTTCCCAGAATGAATGGGGTAGTAGGAGAAACTCTCTCAACGGGATTCGTCTATAGAACATATTTACCTTTCTTGCTGATACTGTGTACTTTCTTTCCCTGTACCTAGTAATGTGGTAATACTGTGGTGGGGTAGTGGGGTTAAGAGTTTAAGAGATTTGTAGTTTGCAGGATATGCTTTCAAAGAATAGCAGAGCACTATAATCCAGCGTTGCCGATGTATAAAGGTATCTTTCATGCTCAACGCAAGATACTCAATCGGCAATAAATGATACGCTCAAATAACAAAATTTCGCTTGAATTCAGAGTGACGACCTAAGCTAGGCTGCTTGAGTGTATAGTCGTTCGCTCCGCTCAACCCCATAAACCCCATCATCCTCACAACAGAGATACTTTATCACAATATCGCCTTCATGCTAAATAGAATCCAATCCTGCATCAACTTTCATCCCGTTTCGCTAAATTGTTCTCAAACATGCATGACCTCATTGGAGAGCCCATTCCTTAGTGCTTTCCCAAATGTCTACACTTAATCAATTCCCTTAGCATGCAACCAGATCCCTACACAATATACCATTAAACACAAAACTCTTCCATTCATCATCATCCTCTCCAGCCATGTAACCAACTCCTTGAATCTTATTCACAGCATTATCTACCCACCACCACACTACACGCATTTCAATTATTTAAAGAGTCTCCTGGTGACACTGGACCAGGTTGTGGACTTCATTCTGCAAAGCTTGTCCATTTATTACATTTGTTACAGGGAACGGACCAGTGAATACTAACTACCACCCAAAACTCACAGGGTTGATAACAACTTTGATACTTGCCCGTTAATAAGATAAGAATGATGAAAACTGGGGAGTCTAATTACAATATTTCATAACCACTGGGCAACAACAGTCACTATAAGCTCTATCAAGTTTTTCTACTCTGACTGCATATCACTGAATGGAATATCTTTAGTTTTACCCCATATGCTCCTGAAATCAGAATTCTCGCGTGTGCAACTACAGGCTTTGAAAGCAGGGAAGTTTGGGTGAATCTAATATTCAATGCTGGCTGACATTTAATTTTCAATATGAAAATCAAAATAGATCGAATTGCCTAACCCAGAAGAGCACAGCACAAGCATGCAGGTAGACAACGTTAATGAGTTACCCGGGGGCCAATTTAGAAGATACAAGAAATTAAAACTAGCGTGTAGTGACATCTAGCGTTAGCTGGACGTACTACAACCTGTTGGACTATGTGGAGCTACTTCTGCAGCAGGAATTTAGAGAGCAGCGCATGTACTTTGGCAGATGTGAAACCTTCTTAGTTATATATTTCAATTCTTTTACCTTCGTATTTGCGCACCTACAGGTAAGCTTTTCATAGATGATTCCTAGAACGACGTAGCTGTCGCTGCTAAGTGTATCTGAAACATCCTTGAGTAAAAGTAACTCTTGCAGTTCACTTTCTTCAGGCATCTAAACAGCCATAAAGTGTGAATACTTATAAGTCTGATCCAATTAATTCATTGATACGTACGGATATGAGAGATTAAGTCGATGAGTCCTTTGTTGAGTATATGCCCAATTTTATTTTAATTACAGGTGTTATATTGGCAGCTAGCATTCTACATGAATAATATGTGGATGGGCAGGGACAGGGCAGGCCATCAATGTTGATACATTCTACGCTATGCCAACAAGAGTTTCTTATTAAGAATTTAAGGAATAAGTTATGGAGTGCTGAGCTGAAAGTTGTGTAAATGAAAGGTATTTGAACTAAGTGGTTTAATTCCAGGTATTAGGACTCGTCTGCCACCTTAACCTGCCACAATTATAATAACTTGAAGGAAAGTTATGGAAAAAGGCAAGTGTGGCGTGGGCGGGGAAGAGGAGGGATTCTTAAACCCACAACGAATTTATGAACATTTAATTCACCTTTTCCTATCTCATATCTCCTTGAAATCTGTAAAGAGAGCATGCACAGGACTTATGAGTCCATCTGTTTAAGGTAAACGGGGAAATGAGGGATTAGAATTGCAGTTTGAATTGTTTTTCGGGATCGTTTCTTATGGAGATGAGTCCACCTACATGAACGATATGGATTACATTATTGAGCACTTTGTAATTTAACAGGCTGATAGGATAATTACAGGGATGTAATCTCTCTTTTACTCTCATCTTCTTCCCATAATTCTCCCCTCCTTTCCTCTCATGTCCTTCCCATTTGGCTCTCATACTCGATCGTACCAGCCAACTTAGACGAACCACATCTTGAGACTCTTTTCCATCCCCTATCCGACCCTTAAAAAACACCACCTGCCCAAATCCTAGACACAATTATCAAGCCCATATCACCTTTTATGTAAACTTAATTCCTCTGGCAAAATTCAAAAGAACATGTAAACATTTCATTTAGAGAGTCAAGTAGTGGACAGAACCCGTTAGGGACGGCGGGATATAACAGATTACAATATTGTACAAGTATATACCTACAGTCATCAGAATACTTTTAAGTTTAGGAGAATAACATGGAAGAGTGGTAGGGAATAACATTCTGATTTGCCAAATATTTTTAAATGGTCGGGATTGCAACTTTTTAAGAATAACTTTTTGTACAAATATTGCCAGAATTGTAGCGAAAATGGGTACATAATTAAGCAAAAAAGGCCACTAATAACCTTTTATATAGTTTCAATCTAATCTCTAACCTAACTAACAGTGCCTGCTCTCATCCTTTTCTCGTCATATTAGCAGGTGTATATCATTGTTTCTCTATCGTAAATCTGGAGGATCTGGTTAACATTGAGTACGGAAAGATGCTGCTTTCTGTTTTAGAGCAGCGTGGTCTCACTCAGCATTTCCTCCGTCAAGTGTAGTGTGAACGGTTTAACGTTTTGATTTTCAAGAATAAGGAAATTCAAACTGGCTTATAAGCACTGCGGGATTTGAAGGTAAGGTAAAATTTCGGCAGAGGAAAAGAGGCGATGTCACTTTGAGCAAACCAAAGTAAGTGAATATTCAGTGGATGATGATGAAGAATATAAGGAGGAGGGTGGGTGGAAGGATCCCGGTGAGCTGTACCGGTTTTAGATGAAATAAGAGGGCCAGACATTTATCTAGGAAGACCATCTTTTTTCTGAAATTTATGGCCTGCTTCTTCTGTGCACAGGAGACATTTTCTCTAAGTGTCCCAACGCCATGGAAACCCTTAAAATTTATGTTTCAACTTGAACTACATTTTTCCACTGATTTTATCAGGTCATTTTATAGAGTCACCTAAGCCCGCTTTCTTGTCTCCCGTCTAGTCGTACAACACCCTTTTTCTCTCCACCTCCACCCTCTATCCATTTTATACGCTGCTGCATACTCCAACTACAAGGTGGGGGCAGAGGAAAAAAGGATGCATGTCGCCCCAAAATACCTCATCCCTAGTCAATTTACCCAAAAATCTGAACTTTTTTACCTTCTTCTTCTACATACATTTTCCTACGCAACATACGGAATGTGTAAAAACCCTCTACCAGAACACAATAACCAGAAGAAGCTGCTGGAGAACAGTTTATGAAATCTTTTATATGCATATGCATATGTCGCGACCAGTGAAGGAATCCAGAGGGCTGTACAAATACAAATACCCTTCTTCTGTAACTCAGCTTTAAGTATATTTAGGCGCTTCCTTTATCTTTCTACTAAAACGACTAAAATTGTACCTGTTTACATACTGAAAAGCTTTCTTTTATCTCCATTTTACTTCCCAACTCACGGAATAGCCGTCAAGTCATAGCTGATAAAATTAAGTTTTTCAAGGAGCCAAGCCTACTTTTGATGACCATACATCGCTTTATTACAGTCATTATGCAGAGGAATTAGTATCGATTCAACCTACCACCCTCATTCCCGCTTACCTTTTACTTGTTTTACAAGTTCCAAGGCCTTAAATACCTTTCATCTCTACCACAAAACTATCACTCTCCTTCTCAAATTCCCCGTGTCTCCCTTGGTACTCTCTTTGGGGAACGCAATTACTAATCTCGCTTCTCTACACGATTCTAACCCTCCTCAATCGCTCCATCTAATTGTTGTCCCAACCGTAAACATTCGTCTCTCACGAAGGACTGCTAAATTGACAAGTTTTTCATTAATAGGGTTGAAGCTCTCTGAGATACGCTGTGCATGAAAATCTAACTGTTAGACGGATCAGCTACCGCGGTTTCTTGGAAACTCATCAAATCATAGTTGACTCATATTACATTATGCTATGTACTTGCTAGATGAAATGTGCCCGACTTCCGGTTCAAAACTGAAGCAGAAAATGGGGGTGGAATAAAAATAAACAGATTCGATTCTTTTCATTCTGTATAGAGCCGTGTGTGATTGACGAGGACGAAAAGAGAGCAACTTGTTAGTTTGCTACAGTGTTTATTCAGAAGAGGGATCTATAAAGCTGGATAGACTAATAGTTCAAGGTTGCTGGAGGAATTAGACGAAATTAGACGAAAAATGCACGCGAGGTTGGGTGACGGGTGATAGCTTCTTCTTTTAAAAAGGAATTGTGTGGATAACAGGCGTAAAATTGCGATTTTGCAGGATGATTGGAAGAAAACGGGATAGTCATCAATCACCATCAATTCATCATCAGGAGAGTGTAAGAATTTAAAGTAAGTTGGGATTTTGGGTAGGGTTGCTCCTGCTTCTATCCCCTGAGCTTGCTCTTTCCTGCCTGGAGCCCCAGCGAAAATTCTCTTGTGTTTGAAAAATTTGATTTTACAATGGACTTATTGGTACTGGGGAAAAGCTTATTTATTGTGTTTTTATTCTTGCTCCTGCTTATTTAAAGTCAACAAAAATAAGATGGACGCTACAACCTGATGCGGGTATCCGTTTATTCCGAGCCCCACAAGGAGTAACATTATGAGTACTGTACGAACGGATGCGGCGAAAGGAAACTGTCCTTAGTCAATGGTTTGAAATAGAGTAATTACGATTATGCCGCATAGAGCTCTATAACCTAGCAGGCTTGCGCAGCAGCAGCACGGGGTTAGCAGAGATTCTCTGCCAGAGAAGGAAAACGGAGGCATACCATTATGCTCGGATTATTTAACGGGGGATGCATGTCCCGTCTATTCTAGTCTCCATTATTCTCAATTGAGTTGAAACGTCGAAAGATTTTAGAGAAATGCTAAATGCGGTCGTTGAGTTTTGTTGTCTGCCTGTGTGTGTGTGTGTGATTTAAAATGTGCCGACGGATGAAGGAGATGAAAAGTTTGGTAGGAAGTAAGTAAGAGGTGGCTTTCGGAAAACGATTACCAGAATTGCTTCCCTCTAACCCATGTAATTCGTCATAGGCTTAAAATAGTTTGTCATCCTCGTCATCAGTTAAAATCCATTCCATATCCACAGTATCAACCAAGCACCTTTGACTTCGCACGCAATTCTACAGGATGAGCGAGCAACCGTATTCCACTTGGATTGAGTGAGTCCATCCAGGGAAACTATTTACCACCTCAGCATCTAAACGCAAATCCTACGCTATGTAGTTAAGAGGATTCCTTATGTTCGAATTAAAGAATCACTGCTTCTCCTCAGGTGTCAAGGTGAATTTACTAATCTTTTAATTGTTTCCAGCTCCAAGGACCCCAGATTCCCAGATGTTCAGTGTTTAGAGGGAAGGATAGAAACCCTTTTTGCGGAAGCCGAGAACAACGTTGATGGGACGTAAATCATGAGATTTTATGACCACACTAAAGCTAGAGGTCTGTAACTTCTCAGACTTGAGACTATTACCGGATATTTGGAACGGATACGTTAAAAGGATTAGCGGAGATGATGGAATTAATTCGATTCGATCACGTATCGGTGACAGCTTTTTGAAAACTATTCAGTCAACCGTCAACCAAATACCGAACTGAGTAGATTTTTCTTCCGTTTTTATTAAATTCCGACTACCGCG
This sequence comes from Sminthurides aquaticus, assembly GCA_906901655.1. Classification (NCBI taxonomy): domain Eukaryota; kingdom Metazoa; phylum Arthropoda; class Collembola; order Symphypleona; family Sminthurididae; genus Sminthurides; species Sminthurides aquaticus. Next base: position 97,825 of record CAJQTT010000021.1, read on the forward strand.
CCCATTTTTAGGTTGCAGTTGCAGCTTAGTCAGGAAACAAATTCAGGAAGAAAATAACGTTGGTACCTTGCATACATGTTGCTTCCAAAACAGAGCTAACAATTTACTTGTAAGCAGGCAGAGGCAGAATCCTTGGAATTTTTCCAAGAAGTTCCAAAACTGGCTATGCAAGAGGGAAGCGAGCACGAGACGACTATGAGTTTTTGATATATTTTCTCTATCTTGTAAAAACCTTAAAGAAAATCAAGGCTAGACATCGTGTGTACACGAAGGACAAATTGTCCTGGACAATGAGGGATTTAACTACACGTTGCATTTTATTTGACCACGAAGTAACAATAGGATGGTGTGATCCTAATATCAAAACAAAACATTCGGCTATAACTTTCATAAGCTAGTCTACAGGATTGACATGGGAGGTTACCTCAGGAACCAAGGCTTTGGTTTGCTCATATCCTAATTCTTCACTACGCCGAAATGAAGCTTGATTATTTATTCCCATCACAATCTGGAATACGCAGGCTACGTAATTTGATTTCTGCTTGCAGGATTGCAACCCTTCATTGCTATAAACCCATATTGATCCAACTTGTTCATTAGTTTGATGTACGAGGATTGAGGATACGAGACCAAGTTTCATGTGTCAGCACAGGATGACGTCCAGGGAAAATGTTTGGTACATGCTTAGATCTATATGAAACGATAATACGAGAATTGAATTCAGATTCTACTATAATGGCACATAGGGAGGAGGGAAGGGGAGTGTAAAAAGCATATGAGCTAACCTCAAAGTGTTTCGTTGTCATCATGAAAATAAGCATTTCGTGCTGATCAATCACCGGCTAAAAATGTAAATTATCATAGAAGAAGATGGGGATGAAAACATGGACAGAATTTTGATCCATCTCGAAGATTATAAACCCAATCAATATCAATCGAAAAACCAGAGTTGTCTGCAGTCCTATAAAAGAACAGATGAGGCAGGGAAGGGAACAGCGAATTGTTTCAACTATAACCCGCACTATGCCGGGTCAAAGGGCATACCAGTCGGTGTCATAGGATTACTCATGAGGAACATTTGTTAGTCCTCGTATCTTATATATATATCCTTTCTTCTAAGGATCTCATAAACCTTGTCCACATCTCCAACGGAAACCGAAGTCAAAGATGAGCTATGAGCTTCTACCCTACACCCTTTCCTATCTGCAGTTCCTCGTGAGAGAGGGGGAAATTATTTTTGGAAGAACATCAACTCGGGAAGATCTGTCTTCAAGTCCAGGCTATAATATTAAAACTTCCTACGAACCTGCTAATAAGGGCCTTACTGAAAGAATACACCTGCCCTCCTCCATCTTCGTAAAAGAGAGGCCGTGTGGCTATTTCAATAGAATAATCATTTGTCTCACGCGTAACCTCTAATCTGGCTAGAGAGATACAGCAAATGAAAAGTAGGAGATGGGAGATATATTGCATCATTTCCAGTCTTCTTCCAGTCCCCATTTTTGACCATTATTCAATAAAGAAACGAATCCAGGGCAGACTGAAGAGAGCATGATTCCCTTGCTTTTTGATTCATTAAAATCTCAAGAGTTGGATGCTTCGTTTACGAAGGAGGATGGGGAAAAGAAGCGGAAGGGAAAACATGTGGAAATCAAGGTGGATCTAATGTAACACATGCAGGGTGTTCTACCTTGATTCCACCTTTTCCATCTCCGTTCTCTTGCCTATGGGCTATGTTATTGTCTGCTTATTATTTTTTTCAAACTGAACTGTGACTGTGACTGTCTTCGTATCTTCATGCTATGCTATCCCTGGCTTCAAGCATGGGTTATCTGACTAAGTTGCTTGACGTCTTGTCGGCTGGTCTGCTAGTGGGGCGGTTGTTGGAGAAATGTAATATTCAAATGGGAGCAAAGGGAACATCCCGTCTTCTCCCTTGTCCTATTCTTCTTAGAACGTGGAGGAAGAGACTGGGATGAGTTACAAGAACCGGAGGTTGGTTTAGGCGAGGGCCCCTAGTGTGATATGATATGTAAAACCTTTTTGTTGTACCATGGCCCCTTGCTGTGACGTAATTGATTTGATTTAGATCCGACATTATATAACTGGAGTACAAAAAGATTTCCATATCACAACTCTTGAAAATTAGACGCTCTCCTTTCTTAATGCCAAAGAAATATAAGGGACCGACAGGCGGAGGATCACACTCTTATTTCATCTTCCATCAAAAATGAACTTTACCGTTCCCGAATCTTGTAGCTCTTCTCTGAAGACTCCATGCATTCTACAGGAATTACAAAAACCACAGGGATTTCTTCCAAAGAACAAATCAGAGGAATTCCATTGCTTTCCAAATGATTTTCAAATGCCGCCAGCATAGTTATAAAATGTTTTAATGTCTTGGGAAACTGACTAGAAAATGCTTTGCTAATCTTTAAACTGTTTAAACGTTCAAAAATTGGGGATTTGAATCGCCAACGTTTCGCGAAAATCTTTTGGTTTTGAATGCTAATTAATTATATCTGTAAAACTGTACTAACATTTTTAGGTAAGCGTGTCTGCCTCCTGCCCAACAACTCTAGCACATTGAAACGTAAACATGGAAGATCCCACGCAGTGAGACAGAGACACATACGTAGCGGCAAGCGCATTCTTTGCGAATCTTTGAGATAAATCAAAAGCTGGAAGGATAAAGATTTGGCTGCATCCCGTCTCGCCTTTGTGCCCTGGCCCTATGCTCTCTTCCTCAGGTAGTCATACATTTCAAATGATATTTGTCGCCCCGAGATGTGATAATTAGATTCTGTAAGCACTAACCAAAGGTCAATGCGAATCAGAGGAGATGAAGCTAGAATCACCATCATCACAAGAGTCAACAAGAAAAGGCAATATTGTTGACTCACATTCAGCCCCCAACCTCCAACCTCCGCACAACCCTTGATTCTAACGACTTTTCAATGATCGTCGAGGTAAAAACAATGCTTAAATTCAAAGGCCCGGGCGTCTCAAAAGTATTATAAATGTATGAGCAAATGGAGGAGTGTAGTCCAATCCACAATGATTAAATGGACACTAACTTAAGTTCGGATTCTCGCCTGCCATCTCTCTTTTTTCTGACCTGCCCTGCCGGACTAGCCGGACAGGCCTAGGAAGGAATGCCTCGAGTTTGATCTAAGACGTAGGCTCAAGTTAATGTGGATAAGTTCACACGAATCTTCTAAATAGGAGTTTAGGATTCAACAGGTGGTCGACACTCTTCACGGCACACCCAAAACTCTCTGACCACAATCAAAACTACACGCAAACACGCATTGATGGCATTGAACAGTTGAACTACATTATATAGGGAAGGGGAAGGTATGGCTTAATGGCTTCTATCATCGTCTAGTACTTATCCCGTCTCTTAGAAACAGACGCATACAAACTAAATTGTTAACAAGAGAGACAGGATTCATAAGACTGATAAAATAGAATAGAGGCCTGACGAACCGATATCCTAGGAAAAACCAAGCCCTAGTTTCTCGGACGCACGTCGGAAAAGTGCTAAAAACTTGAGTACACAATATGAACAAATCACAAGTCTTCTGAAACATTCTTCTCTCCTTCCTTTTTTCCCGTAGTCTCCTCTCTATTTCTAAATATTATATTTCGAGTCATAACAGTCCTAAGCCATTCACAGGAAAAGAGGACTGTGCTATTTCTAATCTTTGTCCTGGGTTCGGAGGAGTTCAGAGGAGGGGGTTACAACGGAATTAAAAGATACCCACCTATGTTGTGGTGTAACTTAGCAGTTTTACCCGCCCATACCTGTCATCTTCCCCCGTCCTCCCTTCTCTCATCCTGGACTATAATTTATTCTCTCCTCTAGCTCTAGTAACATCAGGTCCGCTCTAGTCTGAATTAAAGAATAAGCTACGAAAGAATCATTAAATCCATGGACTTTTAAGGGCATCCTATGTTTACATTTTTCATAAATTCTCAACACAAATTATACAATTAGTTTTGCGCTTTTAAACAGAGTCATACTTTTATCTCTAACACTCATCTTCCTTAACTTTCACGCAAACAAGCCCAATTTACACAGCTCTCTCTCTCCGTATTTTCTAAGGGTCCCTGAAGCTAAAAACAAATAACCTGTTACATTCATACCTTGTTTAAACAAAATTCCCTTCAGAGTTCAAACATGAATACGCTCTCCAATTTAACTCTAATTAAACCCTTGCAGGTAATTCTGTTCACAAATTAAACTACCACTTTCTCCTTGAATCAACAACTTTGACAAGGAGAACTGTTTTAATGCTAGAAACGTTGGCGGCAATATGCATTAAAGCGTGCTCGTGCTAGTAATGCTATCATGACCATGAGGCGATCAACGGATGTACTAGGCGCGACTACAATAATGTTTAGTTTAGCTTGTAGAAGTCCTGGATCTTTCATATACGTCATAGCATTTATCCAGTGTGTTACCAGAGTAGTTACAACTGCGCAAGGACATATCGGATGTCGATCTAACATCACATCGCCTTACAGGTTATATATTAGACCGACTATTAAATTCTCACCGAGAAATCAAGTTTTCGTCCACTGGTATCTACTTTAAAACGAGCCCTAACCTTAATACCTTACCTTAACTGCGCCAACCGCTACGCAAGATCATGGTGTATGTAATTTTAAGCGCACGCGTCAGTGAATCTGTCCATCAAAGAAATTGCATGACCGTTTCATTTCCCTCTCCGCGTGTCCCTACAAAAATCACAAGGTGAGCTGATTTCGAAGGAGATGTGAAGAAAATGAGTCTATGCGCTCTTGGCCATTAGTATGCATCCCTCTCGTCCTCTAGCTCGTGCCTGGATTGAAAAAGACGGAAGTTTGAGAGGCCAGGAAAAAAGGAAGAAAATAAAAGATACGTGGGGAAGAGGAAGGAGGAGGTGATGAGGAAAATAGGGTAAAGGCTCCAAGGATTATAGTGGGAAACCAAAGCAAAGTAAGTATCACAACATAAGAATCGAGCTAATTGCTTGTGAAAAGATAGGGCCGATGTAGTTTGGAGAGCAAATGATGACACTCTAACTATATAAGTAGAAGTATCTGTCTTCCCATAATTTAGCGGCCATAATTCAAGAGAGCATTGAAAGCTTTGCTCCAATCAAAGGACGTAAGTTAAGTATCGGTATAAGTTTTTCTCGCAGCCAACAAATGCAAACCCATACAAGTATTTACGCTCACAATGTGTTTCGCACATTCAACTCAATTATATTCACCTACACACCTTACCTTACCATCGCCTCCTCCTTCGACTCAATTGCTCATCCAATGATCCAATTGCTTCATCCTTATTCATATATCGCCTATTATTCACGTACTTTCCTCATTAAAGGTACGGTATCTGTTGCTGATTATTTTTCTGCAATTAACTAGAAGTGTACTAGCTTCAATTTGCTCCAATCTCTTAATTTTTTACGCTTATATTATAAGCAGAAATAGGACAAAATTACACCAGTTGCTTGTTTCACATTTGTTGTACTTCCAAGTCAGGTCCGGAATTCATTTCTCTACTAAAAATGTGCCAGATCTCCAATCACTGAGCCTGACGGACTTGAATAACTCTGAAAAGCTAAGCGGAACGTTTCTCTGATTTTTTGACTTGTTCTTGGCCAGATGGAAATCTTTGTTTCTTTGTAGTTGAAAATGTCTTGGAAATTTGGCGGCTGATCTTGTTTATAACGATAATTTGTGTATTTTATTGACCAGAGGCTATGATTCTTGAAGTTGTTGTGACATCAACCTCAACCAAAGATGAAAGACGCGGTACGGCGAGCGAGTTTCGCAGGGGAAGATGTAGAATAAGACAAGGATAAGATATGAGGAGTAATATGCCGGCAACAAGTATTTATTTCCCCAATTATTCTTGTGTATGGCGGAGGTTGAAATTAATCTGCTTGCGTGCAGTATCCAGGGAAGATTCAAGATTCAAGCAGGAAAGGAATAAATGATCATAGCCTTTTAAATTTTTCAAGCCTTGATTTCATTCCTTCTTTGACTGACGTACGGAGGAATATTACTAGCCCTAGCCAGCAAACTGTAATCGTGTAATAATGTCTTGTTGACTGTGAGAGCCCGCGAATTGTATCATGCTATCACGTTTTCACGCTACCAGCCCACACGGTTTCAAATTTCCGACATGATTTCAAATAATTACAAGGAACATCACTCAAATGCTAATGTGGAGCCGCTCAGTCAGCCAATCTCGTGCGGGGACAAATATGATTCCAAGAACACATTTTACACATACACCACAACCATCTTTCCCACCCCCGTTTCAACGTTCCTTTGTAATATTGACCAAATCACGTGCTCGCGCTTTACCTCAAGAAGAAGAATTTGACTCAAAAACTCTAGTTAATACACTACATTTTCTTTTCCACGCAGTTTCTTGCATGTTTTGTTACAAGCCTTTACTCAGCTCCCCGAGCATCCAAGTGCAATACTTGATTTACCAGTCCAGGAACCCGAATCCTCAAATCTTTCATCGAGAACACATGAACTAAACCGTTTTAGAGCTAAGCTACTACAACTCCCAGCAGATTTTTTCCATTTACGTTTGGGATAAAATAGAAAATATGTATTCAGGAACATAAGTGCCAATCGATTTACTATGTATTTTCTCGTGGAAATCATTTCATACATACTTCTTAGTGAGAACTGTCCACCACTGCTCAGAACAAATTCAAAATGGGAACAACCCTTCGAAGAGTGTATCGCCCTTGCTGGAAACTTTGAGAAAGTTGCGCCTTATCTTTCTAATACAGCAACGTTTCCAGTCTCTATGAAATAAATTGTGGGCATCACGTGTCACGTAGTACAATTCTTGTCTTAGTACGTTATGGAAGGAGAAGTGTTTGTACATGTGTGCTGAGTCTTGTTGTGTCCATTTCCGATCTCGTTAATTTTTACAAACTACAGCTAAAGTAAGGGTAGGAAATACAAGAGGATACATAAGGTTGAAGGTCCCCTGCAAATGCGTAAATGAGGTGATGTATTAGGCGAAGAGGGATAAATGTTACTCCGGGGCAGAGGAGGATGCGCTAGTAGAAGAGGTGGAATGAGAGGGAGATGAAGAAAAGAAGAATAGGAAGAAGGGATGAGAATGAATGGGATGAGCGCAATAAATTTAAGATCGAATGACGGGAGCAAGTGAGATAATGTGTGTGTAAAAGGAGCAAGGAAAACACTACATGCACCATTTGAACACGATTCACGCAAAAAAATTAACAATGAGACCATATGGATCAAGTCCAACCGCATCCAAATTCCAAATCCTCATCTGAATCACAATCAATCCAACCATTCTTCGCTTACTATTTTACAATATTACATCCCCGTCTTATCCAATCTTAGCCTGCCCTCTTCGTCTTCTACACCCGTCATAATGTCCGGGAGTTCGTTCACCATCTTTGGAAAAACGAACCGCCTCACCTTATTATAACCTCTTTCTCCCTTATCAGTTTTTCGAAAAGATTTAGTGCAACTTGTATTGTGGAAGATGGATTTAGGGAGGAAATTATTCGGGGAATGAATGGCTATTCTCGATTGCTGCAAATATTCTTGAGTCGGTTTCGTGGAACATGTGCTGCGCCCTGCCCCTGCATAGGCTACTTTGGCTGCCCGCAAAGATAACTATTTAAATAAAAACAAAGCTCCGCATGCCGTCCAACGCTGTAGACGTATCTGAGCAACAGGATCTTTACTTTTTCCTCTGCACCAAAATGCAGAGCACACTATAATTGGGAGCGTGGGGAATGGAAAAGTTTATAGGATTCCGTTTTGTTGATAGATGAAGGTTTATTGAGAAACGTGATTCAGATGCATTTGGAAGGAGCGTAGGAGCCAGATTCCGAGGGATGAGATGAGGACAGGAGGTGAGAATATATTTACCTGCTGCAAACTGGCTGACTAAGAAATAATAAAATAAAAACTCGGGAACAGAATGAATAAAGAACACGAAGCAGCTTGGAACAATCCGGATATTTCCTTGGTTAAGTGTGTGAGTGTATGGAAAGCATGTGAGAGTGTGTGTGTTCATTATTCAATGTTTGTATTTTTGGGTTTGACACCTCGCGGATTTATGGTCTCCTTTCATTTTCTCTCGCCTTTTTCTAGTACACACGAGGCATCCTTCCTGAAGAAACCATGTATGTGCTAGCTCTTTGAATACTTACCACCAGGCCCTCCCTTTGGTCTGTCCTGTCCGTGATCTTTACTCTTACTACACACTTTGCTTTCTCTGCATACTACATCCATAGCGTAATCCAGCGAACCAATCTTCCTATTAGTATTCAAAGTAGAGGATTGACGAGCAATATGGTATCTCACCTATGGGCTTGGATTCAGTTGTGGAGGTTTGAAATCAGTTTGAAAATTTAACATAAACGCACGGAAGGAGGCGTTGGTCAGTTAAGGATGAGCCATCACTAGCGATGATCAGCACCCATATTTTTCACCACCACCTTATGCCATCAAGACAGCTGAAAATAAATAACCATATCATGTGATGAGACTGAGAGAAGGAAACCAGAGCATTGGTAATAATTCCAGGGGACGTGGTCCTTTCCCTTACCTAACTGCAGGCTAGGGCAGGAATCGTTTTAAATTTGGGCTAAATCAAAAATTTAGGGGACTATATGAGCTACATAAGGCCGACTCCGTCCATGTTTGGCCTTTCACAATGTACTTGTTTGTAACCATTGATATGAAGGACATAAATCTCTGTGTATTTACACGTGTCCACTTTTATTTCTCGGATTCGAGGTCCTCATCCTCGGGTGGAGGATGATTATTTTGGCCATTATTGTCTGGAAAATGATACAGTTTCATCGATGATAAGGAGGACAATAAGTCAATAGATGAAATTACAAAAACATTCCCAAAAGAATGGGGCTCACCGTTACCCTACATGCCAGCACGTTGCTTTTCATTGAGGGGTGAACATTGTCCCGTAGCTGCTTTTGATTTCATCGCACTCGCACATCACACCTTTTCATATGAAGCAAAGGAAAGTCTTGAAACAGATTCCACCTTGAACTTGAAAAGTGTAACAAAATATAAGTAGCTCCTGATCTGATCCGTCAGCCAGCCCGCCGGCTCCTTCCTAACAAGACCTCCCTCCCTCCAGGACCTTTCTCCAGCATGTAATAATATTCCATCCTCTTTCATGTTGCATGTAGATTAGGGAAAGGGGCTATGAAATGCTCAGCGAAGCGAAAATTTTCGCTTCAACTCCCCTTCTTCACACCTTCTCCATTGAGGAAGAAGAAAAGCCCTTGGTTTCCATCCTCATTCACCTTTAGTACTGACGCCTTACAGTTTGTAGATTTGAAGGGGGAGAGGGTAAAGGGAAGCGTTGATGGGAGCCGGGACGCAGGGAGAATGATGGGGAACTCTGGAAAAAATCATCTACTTCCACTTTGATTAACTTAACCTATTTATCTCAACAGGGCTTGAATCAGACCGTCTTGTTTGTTAGCCGATCGGCCTCATTATTCCTCTTGACATTTTTACATTCAAGTCTTTTGTATGACCACTTGATTCTGACAAGACGGAACAAAACTATTTATTATTTCCTACAACCAATTCCCAACAAACTACTCTGTAATCCTCTCCTAATCGGCAAACATACATAATAACAAGATTCTCCCGTGGACTCCCAGCTGTAAAAATCTTGGACGCTTAAAAATAGCATCCCTGTTCACGCACTACTCACTCAAAAAGATATTCATCATCATCTCATTCCTCTCTCTCTCCTTGACCACACCGAACTCAATTTCATTCATCTTTCTACTTCTGTCCCATTCAACTCTCCTCCATCCATGTACCTTAGGAGTTTTATACCCGTTAGCGCAAACCACTGCAATGGTTTGCTATTAAAGTAAGCAAAGTGTTTCATGCATTACCCCAAGGAAAACTATCATTCATCATTATGCAACCATTATTTTTCTTCAACCACCTCAACACCGCAACAGTTACGCCATTTTAACTATTTGGTCAGCAAATGTTTTAACCGAAGATCTCATTCTCTTCTTCTTTCACTCATTCGCCCTTTTCATTAAATGGCTTTTTAAAACTCCGCTGTCACCCATCCCTCCTATCATATCACCTCACCAGCCTCATCACTTCAAGCCTTCGTTTCTCTCATTAAGTCTGTCAAATCAACCAAAGTTTCTTTCTCTAAGTATGTATGCAATAATTTTATCTCTCTCTCCTGTGTCAACACCAAATTCTACATGAGAATTTCTGTATTTAGAAGATCAGGTTGCACTGCGTTTCTCTACCACAGCATTTTTGCACCCTCCTTGAGTCTTTACGTTTGCTTAATGATCTTTCAGTAGAATGATTTTCTGCCTTTTCTCCTTGTCAATGTCAGAGGTCACGGTAACAAGTAGGTTGAAAAAGGATGACTTTTATACATGCTGTAAAATCTTATGATGGATTGCAAACATTATCTTGCAACAAATCCTTCACATGACGTATGGACATTTTTTCCACAATATTGTAAAAATAAATACTGGAACTCAACGCACGCACACTCATAGTTGTCTCCCCCTCACCCTAGTGCCGAGTGCCGAGTCCAAAAACTCCTTGAAGCAAAGAGCGACTACAGCTTGAGTATTTCTGCAGCATCATAAAGACGGTGCGGAATACGCGTATTGCCTAATAAGTGATTTTGATAGGGAAAAGTGTAATTTTTAAAAGTCTGTCCAGTAACAGTAATCTTCATGGGTTAGCATTGGATTTTAATTATAAAGCAGTGAGATGAGCCCATGAGAAGGATTCCGCTTCAGATCTGTCAGAGAATTGAATACAAAATTTGACTAATATTTCTGTGTTCGTTCACATACGTATGAATTGTAGAAGGGAATTTAAATGCATTAGGGCCGTTCAAATGGCTTTTTCCCGGAGGGTAATTATCTGAAATACTTGATTAACTTGTGGTGTTACGATTACGTCAAAGTGAGAGTGGATTAGCAGAAGACAACCACCAATACTCTCGAACCACCTCCCTACTTATCCTTCATCAATCAAGCTGCGTCGCGCTCCGTGTTTTCACGTAAATCCTCCTTCGTTGCATTGCCTCACCTTAAGGCCTAAAATCAATCCGCTGTCAAAAGTACCTGCCTAGTGAGCTTCAGTTTAAAGTAAATGTGTATAGGGGGATGAGGTTCTCCTCTAGTGTAAACAGTTTACTAGTAGAAGCCAATTTGGAAATCAATTATGAAGTATATCAATTATTCTTCTTTCGTAAATTAATTTGTTGATGCCGATTTTCATACTGCCGCCGGTTTGAATCCGTCCAGATTTCAGATCTCATCCCGCGTGTACAAGTTACATTCCAGCACTATAGAGCTGAAAGCGTTATCCACATCGCTCCTGTGCTTGAATGGCGAGGCTTGTCTTTCATTATGTACGAGCAGATGCTTTAGGGAATATTCTCAAAGGCAAATGCAAGCACGAGAAAGCGAGAGGAATAACAAAGACTGGATAGATTTTAGAGACACACTCTGCCTCCAGTTAAGTATGAGATTGTTGAAGAAGAAGTGGGAACCTTTATGAAAAAAGTTGGCAAAGTCGAGAAAGATTGGGGAGAAATGTAGAGTTTCGTAAGAGACAAATAAATTACTCGAAGATTTAGAATATATGGTGTTGTAAGGTAAAGTTAATTCGTTATTAAAGTGTGGATATGATTGAGATTGGGTACGAAAAGTAGATGAACTTGAGAGAGGTGTAGTATAGACTAACATCCTGCGTGCTAGCCTGCTGTGCTGGAGGAGGTGTAGATTTATAGCTTGTATTTTACGTGTAAATCATTCTATCAATTTATAAAGCCTCCGCGTTCTTTGCTCGACTGCTTCTCTTTGATATTATTTCACTTAATGTGGGAGACAAAGTGTTGCGGGGAAAATGATTATTGCACGGTCCTCGGAAAGCCTGATATATGCAGAGAAGATTCTGCAAAGAGCAAACCATCTTGCTAGATTTCTCCTGGTTGGTAAAAAATTCATAAGTTTACAAGAATTCACTAAGTAGCTCCTGTTAGTACGAGTTAGAGGGAGGATGGATTGCATGCGTACCCGCAGTTAATCTATATCTGTTACCTGGATGGGGTGCTAGCGCCATAATAATTCTTGCCGAGAGCATCATAAGTCATTCTTGGGACAATAGTAAATCATAGGATCAAAGTGTATGTAGATCAAAAAGGCTCGGCGGCAAAGAGAGGAAAAACCTTGTTGGCAAAGCCACAAACACAAACAGCCTACACGTTGGGATACAACAAGAGACGCACCGTACGCAACCAGAATTAATAAGAATCCCCAATGATAATCAGGAAAAGAATGAATTGGATGCTGCCTCTCTGCCTCCCTGGCATATCAACTGTGAAGGGTGAGGGTAGATATAGCCAAACGCAAAAAGCTGGTTAGGCCGTACTGTCAGTGCAGTGCATGTAGGAAAGAGAAAAGATACTTTACTTGCTGCTATAACTAACAATCAAAGCCCTCACCTTCACGTTTGTTTTTTCTGCATTTGACATCATGAGAAGATCTCATCTTGCCTGCTTGTTTGGAATTCTTTTCCGTTTTGTAATATAGCAAACACCTTGAGCGTCCCAGCTGGACTCCGGATCTCTACGCGGAATCGTAAAGATGATGTACAGGACGACATCATCTCAGTCCTGTATGCATAGGAAAAAGATGAACATCTTGGAAATTCTTAATTCTTGGCAAATGCAAAAATTTCGCAAAAATAAGGAAACTTGAGGAAACCGTTGTAACTTTTATTTGAAATTGTAGGACATGCGGTAGGCTTTGACTTTGAGCTTGTAGCGGAAGAGGATAAGATAAGGATATGGTGCTCAAAACAAATAAGGAATTTCGCAGGCCAGGCAAGAATTTGAAACCTACAAGGTTCATCTTGCCACATTCTATTGTATTCTAATTGCAACCACGCTATGCCTGCACATTTTGCAGTACCCAAGACTCGTTTTCAAGAGCCCATATTTAATACAAAACTGCGTATTGGAATCCTAAACGATTTTCAGTATTTACCAGGAATATTTAAAAGGAAGGGAGACGGGAGAATGAATTACATTAAAAAGGAGCGGGAGCAAGGAAACTGCTGGAAGATGTTAGGGGACAGAGGAGGCTTGCGTTTCTCTTTATTAAATTATATGCAGAAAGGACAAAAGAGATGAGGGGATGAATGAGTGGAAATTATTAGGATGAGAAAAATGAAGCCGTACGAAGGAAGTCGGGCATGATTGCTGAGAAACGATTATTATGGGAGGAAATGAGATGAAATTCCCACCCACCTCCATCCTCCAAACCTTCTTCTTGCCGAGTACAAATGTGGGCGGACCAAAGGGTAAAATGTGGTGCTAATTGATCGTAACTCTTCAGCAGCTTTTCCTCCCTCTTCTATTCATTTATTTAGAGCAAGGCAGGATATGAATACAAGAAACCCACAGTAAAACTGAAATGTATAGCCGTCCTTCTCTTAATTCTTTCTCCTTGCTCACCTCCCGGATTTTAATGCTTTAAAACATTTCAAGGCTTATATCTTGCTGCCAAAACCTCCTCTTTAGTTTCTATCATCATCTTTTATCTTCCTTATTACTTGTAGCCGAAGAGGAAAGAGTTGTTTTTGTTTACTCCATCATCCGCTTCTCCTTCTTCCTCTTCATCATCTTGAATGAATTTTTATTCCCTATTTCTCGACTGCGTGTGTCCTACCCAAAAATCTTGTATATTCTAAGGAAAAAAACAAAGCTTTCGCTCCATCTCTCATAATTCTGAATGCGTAAAGTATTTAAGCCTCCCATTCACGAAAAACAAGTGGAATATTTTCTCGCTACCCCTTCCTTTCAAAGGAAAATAGAACTTAACTTTAAGAGTCAGTTTCCTTGTCTCTCCAACTCATAATTTTTAGGAAGATCGAGGGGCAGAATCATTCCTGGGGAGAAGGATTGCTATATACACCAAAGCTATAAAGGAGAAATACTGCATCTGTTGGAAACCATTCAAAAGCCAAGCTTCATGCTCTCCAATACAAATATCATACTTTTCCCACCTTTCCTCAATATTTATTGCATACACTCATCGCCGAATAACAATTCAAAGTGAAGAATGTACCAAAACTCGTGCTTTCTTACAACGTGAACTTCCAACCCTCTCTCTCCCTCTCTCTCTTCCAACCAACCTTCCTGTAACAACAAAACACGTAAAATGAGCTAGTGGCGAGCATCTGATGCAAACTTTCCTCAAGCCGACGTAAACTTGCCTTGATTTTACTTGAAAAATAATTTGTTTTCAAAACGGATATTAGCGGAAATTTTAAAGTACACATTACTAACACTGTTACTATTTTTTATGCGCTCATACATTGAATTTCTGTCGTCATAACTAAATGCGATCGACACAGGACGGAGGACTGGTATTGCTGTCTGCTCTTACTCTGTCCCTTCATGATGTGACCTAAAACCTGTCAAAGTTTTATCGCAATATGCAACTGCAGTGCGGAATTGACAGGATTTGTTCCCAATGCAATGATACGGTTGATATTTGTCAGCAGAAGGTTGTCCTGAGTGTAAAAATTCTGAGCTCTACGGTGACCATGTGAGTCAGATCAGGAAGACAAAGAACAGAAATGAGAAAATCTGAGAGGCAAGTAATCAAACATGATTCAACTTTACTGTTCTAACAAAAACTAATTCATAACTGGAACCATTTCCAATCCCTAGGAAGGTTAAGCACTTGAAGCATCAGCAAAGTTTACGAACCAATGTTATTGCGTACAAAATATTATGGCAGAGGCAAGTATTTTGTAAGCGTTAGTTGCCTCGATAACCGTTGGAGAAACAATAGGCTCTAATTGATATTTGCGTAAAGTTAAAACACAAGCTACAGGTTAATTCTGATCTGAGATTCACTAGTCAATTAACAGGTATCCTTGGATAGTAAAAATTAATTTGAATACGCCTCCGCAGCATGCATAATAAAGTATAGGGGTCAAGAACTTGTTGAACAAGTCGTAGTTTGCGAATTTTTGCCGTAATGCGTTAAATACCATACGGCAATCGGTGGCGAAAGGGAAACTGGAAAAGTTCTTCCAGTTTCTCGCCTGCCTTAGAAAAAATACAAACTCTCCGCCTGGCTTCTTCTATTCTCTTTGAGGCTCGTGACAGACGAGCTACTGCGGTTGAACCCATCCAAGAGGCATTCATTTGATAATGTCAACTATCCATTTGGCTGACCCGGTTACCCGAGTTTTTTAACACGAGCTAGAGCGAGCTCTGTGCTAAGACGAGTTCAATAAAACTGATAGACAGAGATGTCGCCTGGAGTTGGCGTGCTGTAGAAGGATTGGCTGGGCAGGCGTAAAACCAGACCGGAATAAAACCAGAAAGAGGGTTGAAAGGAACGTAATGGGAGAAAAGATAAAGTTTTGGATCATGTTATCCACATGCATAATGAATGAGCTATAAAGCTTAAGTCGGGTAAAAAACTGTTATCTCTAGCTTGGTTTAAATTCTCCGAGAAAGAAAGCAAAGCGCTACTTTTAAACCTTGCCCATATCATTTATACTTCTAAAGAATCGCTCCTCCATTCTCCGTTTGACTCCTGTTCTCAAATTATTACTTGATTCTCATCCCTTTTTCCTCTTCTGTATCTTTCTAAAGCTTTTGCTTATTTTACATAGGCTTTACTGTTTTCTTCGAACCTTTCCCATGAACTGTCACTGTCATCGAAGAAGCAAGTAAGTAAAGTGCAAAGTAGAGGGATATTAACCAACGGAAATATCTTAGGCATCACACACAGGAGAGGAGATAGATAAACAACAAGAATTTCCTTGGTATGGACGAAAAGAATTATACATTTATTCTTGTAGATTCATAATTTTGATGGCCTGTAAGGCGAGTCGGAGGTGAGGG
The DNA here is from genome assembly GCA_906901655.1 of Sminthurides aquaticus. NCBI lineage: Eukaryota > Metazoa > Arthropoda > Collembola > Symphypleona > Sminthurididae > Sminthurides > Sminthurides aquaticus. Next base: position 113,804 of record CAJQTT010000021.1, read on the forward strand.
TGTCGGTAAACGCAGATAGGTTTTGAGACGACTCAGACGACAGTCGGGTAATTTTTGAGAGGGGTAAAGAAAAGCAGAAGATTCGTGGAAGACTGGGGATGTTAGCGTGTTTTATAGCCTGGCGATAGGTTTCTCATAGGTTTCATCACCTAAGAAGCTACTAGAAAGGAAAAAAACAAGGCAGGGACCCGCCTCTGCTTTAGCCTTCTCGAATGACATTAAACCGATGATGATCAGGTAAAGGCGGCTATTTGGAGTGCTGGATGCGCGTGCGATAAGAAAACCAGAGTGGAGTAGTGGAGTCACCCACGTAGATTGGAAGAAAGATGGGGGAAAGATGTTGAAATCCACTTGCTCCTCCAACAACGTCATTGAAATGTGTGTGAGGTTCAGGGTTAATGCTGTATGATTTGAGTTTTCCTCACCTCCAACGTTTTTTACTATCCATCTCCTACCTTCTTGTTCTATTTCATCTTGATGACGGTCCTTAGAACGGGTTACCGGCTCGCTTACCCTCCTCTTAACTAATGGATCTTGTATTCGACAAGTGGGAAGTGGTCGAGGGGGTGACAGGAAGGAAATTTATGCACTGTCTAACTTCTTGTAACAGATACGCCTGAAATAAAAGTGAAAAGCTTGTGTGTGTACACCTTTTTAAGTGCTCTTCTGGATCCCATGATCTGCTGTAGATAGATAGGTAAGGGAAGAAAGACGAAGTGACTGTGAAAAACTTGTCGAAATTTGTCGCCGGCTGGAGCAACAATGGTAAAATCATGTCGGTCGAACATTCCAAACATTTCCCGCATTTTATTTTCTGTTCGCACCTATTTTCATTTAGCTCCACATTCAGAGCCATTCTTTAAAACTTTTAATGATAATCGGGACAATAATTTTTGCTTCATTATTAGTCAAATATAGGGCTGTTCTTTGGTACGTGAAGTGAGCTACAAACTTTTACAGTATGCAATCTAGTCTCTATAGCAGCATAAAAATAATTACTTGAGCTATTATAAAGGAAGAGAGGATTCTCATTCTCTCTCTATGAACCATCAAGCAAATATCCAAGCATTTGATCCCTCTCATATATCATAACGTAAAATGGGGACTTAACCGAGATCATTTCAAAAATTCGTGGTTCCTAGTTCCTATGAGTGAATCCGCAAAATTCTGAAAACCCCCGAACCTTCCCGTTAAAAAACTTTGTTTCAATTAAAAATTCGAGTTTCTGCAGCAGGGAAATTTAAGCAATTTTGTAATCTTTGAATATTTTTTCTAAATAAATTTAAAAAAGTACTGATACATCACATTAAAAAATGTACGAGCTTGCCATCTATCACAAATTCAAATCAAAGAATTCAACATCCAAATGCAAAAATACCCCATATGCGACCGGAGAGACCCAGTTACAGCATTGTATTTCTTGCATTTAAACTGGCGGCAGTAAAACATACCTTAATGACCATGTTTCCTGTGCAGCAACAAGGAAGAAGACGCATTTTAATAAATATTATGGTGGCAAATTATTGGCATTTGCTTGATGCAATATGGTTTGACAGGGGACAACATACATGTGCACCGTGTAGCGGTAACCTCCGGAGAAAGAGCTTGTATTGAATAGATTATATTTTGTATCACTCAAAAGGTCTCCGAAGGATCACAAATCTGAAGTAGGTAGCATGACCTGATTATCGGTATTTACTGAAAGTTGAAGAGGTATAACTGATTGCGTGTGAATGAGTAAGTGTTGCATGGGATTGCGCTAGTACTTGAACGTAAAGTGAATCCGTTTCTAAGGTTAGCTTTTTGAACGAGCTGGATTGAAAGAAAAGGGGGGTTATGTGTGTCGGGATAGGAGGATGAGAGAATAGGCGGAAAAGATACCGCAATACACTAATCTGTTACGCTCTTCCTTCTGTCAGTGCTGAATGCAGGAGCAATCTTAGCGCTCATATTTATTGCACTTATGTGCCACATGGCATGGTAAAATTAACTCTCAAGTCAAATGAATGGATACCGTGTACCGTGTCCTACAGATCCCTTCCACTGTGACCGCCTATCTTTACGAAGCTACAAGAGATCATTCTCATCTTCTCTCAATCCTCAAGTGCTTCCAACGTTTTTTTAGCCCACACCAAAACACAGGCTTAAAAATATATATATATTCTTCTCATATTTGTATTCTCTTCCCTAAAGTTGTCATTATTTCCCTCATCCCTCGACACACTGTTGGTAGCACCGATATCTTCCATACATATCCCATCCCAGTCATACCCCCCTCTCACTGTCTTCCAAAATCTTTGTACAAGAACAAGAACCACAGATCCATGGAGCTGGAGCACACCCAAACTCAGGTAAGTTCTGGAGCGTCCAAGCTAAAATATCACATTGTCCAATGACTCGACCGTCTACAAAATTTCAACAATTTCCCAAGCAGACCATTTCATGTTTATTTTTAGATCATACACATTACTCAAGTACAGAGTTCATTTCAACTGAACTGGGATGGAACAAGTGAATACAGATTGGGGTAGAGCATGATCCTTTGCCCCGCTTCCACCCGACCCGGACTTAAAAGTGAGCAAATCCGCTTCTTGTCCACAGAGCTATTCCCCACATATCTATTGAATTCCAGCTCCCTGTGTGTTCTCTTGGTGGATCCAAGGTGTGTTACGTCAGAACCCACTTCTCACCTTGCTTTCCACAAAACATAATCCCATAATGCAAAGGATGAAGCATAGTGTTTGGATCACAATGAAAACGGTTTATCTGGTAAAAGTTTAGTTTCCGCGTTCTAAAAAACGCCTGCTCTTATTTTACTGTGTTTCCTTTGTTAACATGCTCATGTTTTCTGACATGGTTATGTACTTCAGAACGTAGCTGGATTCTAGACCTGAATCAAAACTGATAATTTTTACAAGCGTGTGTTTTGCTGTCAAAAATCTAAAGAAACTAGGGTTAAGAGCTGAAAATATTTTACCAACTTAACAAAATTCTCGTGAACGGGATTCATAACGTTGAGTTAAAGGATAAAAGCTCCCCTTAAAGGCCCCTCCGTCCTTGCTCTTACTCATACCCTTAATGATGAGATTGCCATTCATTTCACTGCTCTTACTCACTATTACAGATCCATAAAGAACAAGAGTTACAAGGGGACGAAGCTGGGTAAATATATGCTTTTAAAGAAGCAAAGTGACATTAAAGCCTTGCACGACCTCAAGAGGCGAGTGATCTAACTGAGTAGGCAATACTAGGTCCGGGTTTCATCTGCATCCTTACTCGATTTCCCTTCCCACCTCTTGCTTATATATATACGTGCAGTTGTTATCTGATGTAAGATTGATGTGAAAGACAGAAAGACTCTTAAGGTAGGACGGTAGGCTAGGATTATACATTCAGAGATGGAGAGAATGGTGGTGGGTAGTAATACGGTAAGCTATTGCTGTGTTGCTACTTAGGATAAGGTATAATTACGTAGGGTTAAGAAGACGCACAGGTTATTTAGGGTGTCAAGTATGGGGACGGGGCTCTTGTTCCCGCTATTCTATATTGAGTAGCATAAACAATCGGGAGTAATAAAAGTCTATTGTGGCTACGCTCTTTGGATACACTAGAAAAGCTATCATGTGTAAACTGTGACAAAAAGTCTGGTTGGTGATGAGCGAAAAGCAGTCTGTCAGCCAGGCTTGAGCAGAGAAAAATGGAAGTATACTTATACTACTTGAGCCTTCCTCTATAATCGGAGCTAGCGGGGTATTGCAAGGGTTTGAGCAGGCCTAAGGATAAAGAAGGCCTTTAAAAATATTTTATTTCTAGTTTGTGGACTGCTGGTGTATATGTGAACTGCAGTAACTGAAGGACAAGAACGGAAACAGAAGACACTGCTCTCCACAGCCTGTGGAGTGAAGATGATGAGATGTTTAATTTAGAATGCGTAGGGAGGTCAGGGGAGAGACCGAGGTTAATTCGGAGGTTTAAAGGCAGTGTGAATCAAATGGGGTTCTTCAATGCTCTCTCCTTTATTCCCGTGTGCATTTTAATAGTTCTAACACAATATGTATTAAGTAAGAGAGAAGAAGGATGCTCTCTGTAAAATTTAGGCAGGGATGAAGAGATTAACGAAGGAAATGAAGTGATGGCAAAGACATAAATTTGAATAATGCCCGGCTATGAATACCGGGCGGAAATAGTTACATTAGCTAAAATTCATTACTCTTTTTCTTGGATGCCTTGGATGGATTTAGACGATAATGTGGTTATTGTCATCGGAAGCTGTCTAAGGGGCACTGCCATTAGCTTAAGCCTCTTGATGGAACGCACTCCTTTTAGCTTCACACACTTTTTTACATTGTAAAAATATAAGGGTTATACGATAACCAGAACCAAGAGAGGAGAAACTGGAAAAGGACGATTACAACAGGGCGTATAGTGGGATATGCTACCCGGTTTGATATATTTAATCTGACTGCGCTTTTAACCGCTTGCTCTAAATCTCATTATCTGATGCAGATTATTCAAACGATTAAAGTAAAGCACGGGAGAACATTTTCTCAGGTTGCTCGGTAGTCTAAGGGAGGGTGGAAATCCAAAAGGAAGGGTTTCATATATCTCCAATTTCCACCCAACTACAGAATAAATCCTTAAGCCTCTCTCCTCCATGATTTTGTTACACTAAAGGTTAGTGACTAACACAGAAGAATATCCTCTCTCTTTTATCTGCAAATGTTTGAAAAATTTGTAAAGGGCCTGAGAAATTTTCGAGGAGTTTCTCCGATTTCTAAAAAAGCCGAAAGAAATATAAAAGTTTGAAGGTGTAATAAAGAAAATGTACATTAAACATATTAGAGGATTTGTGAGCTTGCGATGAGCTGCAAACTTACAGATTGAAGCTGGTGTTACCAGTGGCGATGGTGATTGTGAGGCCACTCCTTGGCCTGGTTATAGTTACTGGAAGTCAGAGGCGGAAGAGAGAAAAATGGATAAAGAAGGATAAAATTGTGTACAAAGCGATTAGAAACGTTCGAAAATGCATTAGTCTTGAAATAGAAGATGAAGAAGAGAAAAGAAGGTGGAAATATATGTGAGGGATGTGGATGCGGAGGGAAAGCTGAGTTAGGGTGGCAGAATAGTGATACATGAGGAAGGAATTATAAAAGTGAAGGTTGGTTTAGAGTAACATAGGTTTTAGAGAGAAGGAAGAAGAGATTTTTGCCATTCATCAATGTCCGCTTAGCCGATCCGATATGCTTGCCGGTTTTTTAAAAAATGTGTAACGGATTGTCAGAATAAGTTCGGCACGGGATGATTTAAATAGGTGCGGAGAGAGAAGAATTAAATTCAAGATTGAGGATGCGATAGGTTAGTTTCGGAAAGGGTTACAAGACGCGTTCTCCTGCTTCGTTGGGAAAGAGTTAGGGACGAATGCTTACTTTTGCTATACGTTGTTGCTTTTGGATCGGAGGGAATTTGAATATATTTTGTCGGGCTTTGACAAAAGGGAGCGTAAGAGAATGGATGGAGAAGTAGTATGCAGTGGTGTAGTGGTGGTGGTGGTGATAATCTTATCTGAATTTAGAGGTTGGCTCTCTTTTGATTTCTTGTGTGCTGGAGAGCATATAATTCTTTAGTTGTGGGCTAAACGTTAATCATCGGTCGTGTCAACTGAACAGAGGCAAGGATGGAGGCAATGAATGAGAACAATAAAGGCTTGGTTTGTTTTCATTTTGATAGAAGAAGAGTGAAAATAGAGGAGTCTCGTGTAACCAGGGAGCTGGGACAACAGGGAGTTACTAAATCTCTTTCACTGTGTCCCTTGTCCGAATTCAGACAATATCCTCCTCTCAGATCTACTACGTCCTCGGTTCTACTTAACTACCTAACCCGCCTCATACAGCTAAAACAACTCATCTTCTTCTTCTTTTGGGCAGTAACGCGTAAAACACTGAGGAAATTTTGAGAAAAGCTTGCCGTAAACCTTAGATTTTGAAACTCCTGAACTAAAACTCTCTGCTCTTGGAAACGACTGGGACGTTGTTGACCACTTGACCCCAATCTAAGCCCAGGAATTACCTCTTGCTCACAATTGTCAGTTCTGATTTTCTGATTCAGACTTGGAGGGTAATGTTGTAAAAGTAAAAGACATGTAAATACTTTTAGACGCTGCCTCGATTTGGGAGATATTTAGCTGATATATGCATGGTGGAATTATCGGATTCGTCCATGTCATTGGATGGAATCGGAAGGTGGGAAATACTCGGGGATTCTAGCGGCTGTTCTATACCAGCAACAGTCGTCATAGCCTTAGCCTTAACCTCTGTCTCAGGAGTATTAATGTTAAATTAAAAGCTACGTGAGGAAAGATGAGGTGATCTATTACTGCTCCTAAGTTTCTGAGTGGTCTTTTGTTGGTACAATTCCCCCCTGTGTCCTAAGGCTTGTGCAGGGATCCAGGAAATCAAGGTAAGGGAAGACCAACCTTAAGCTGGTTTTCTAGGAGGAAAAGATGGAGAAAAGACAGATAGATGCATACAAGAAGTAACTCCTCGTCTAGTATCTGTGTATAGGTGGTGGTAAACCTTGGGTTTGCACGGATGGGAAATCTATGGGATTGTAGAGCATCTTTGGCTTTTGAGACTGGGGCGGCGGACATGGAGGAGATTTATGTCTGGTTGGAGGGAGAGAAAAGGAAGGGTCGGTGGTAAAGAATGTGGAGAGCGTGGCATGATCCATTCTAAAAGGAGTAATCTATCACCAGGGCAAATCTGGATTTGTCAAAAAATACATTTTTTATGGAACCAACAACAGCAACCTACATCACTACCAACTAACCAAGCAGGGGATTGAGCAACATCAAGAATCAACTCATTCAAGCATTCGCAGGCTCTCCTCAGCCCTGACCACGAAGCTATGCTTCTGTCGTCCGCGTCTTCCAAAACCATATGAGCCTCAGTCTGAATATAAAATCCTGGATAAGCACAGCAAGTAAAGCAGTTACATGTTCTCAAGCCACTGTGCTTTGACTATAGCTTATTAGCTTCTTGTTAGTATAGAATGCATATATTAGGCGTTTACCCCAGATTATGTGAGTTTATGTGCCCGGAATCCAGATTGTGACTGCAGGCCGACTACTTTCTTTGCCCTACATTTATCTTCTGGCTGAAAAATCCGGGTATTATGTACTGTGTGGAATCCGTACAGGAATAATTCGGGGATGGCAATATGTAATTGAATATCAAGTCACTCTTCCCATTCAGATCCAGTTCATTCTATTCATACTGAGAGAGTCAGGGCAAGCTGTCGTTCCACAAGAGGGAGAATAGAATAGAGGGCTTTCAACAAGGGCGGTGAATAGGAAAAAACAACATTTTTCACAATCAGTAAACATTAACTTTGAACTCATTACAATCCTCAATTCATTTACATCACACACATCATTCCTCCACACAAGTCCACCACTCAATTCAATCTCAATCTTTATTCCATAAATCCCAAACCTATCCACACCTTAACGACTCTAACCAAAGCAAACCTCATCCTCTCCATTCCGGATCGTCCTACTCTTTCCGAGCTAAGGAAAAAGAAAACAAGGAAAGCAACCCACGAGAACAGTCACACAGTATATCCTCCACCTACAGTGAAGCTGCTATTCCGCTGCTCCGTGTGGATTGCACATCCAGATCCATGCTTTAAGAAAGACGCGTTCCTTTCTGAAAATTTGGGAATAAGATTGATGCTCTTTCGACGCGAACAAGTTGGTAGGTAAATGTTTTTTTTGCAAACGCTATAGCTTGTCAGAAAGGCAGCGTGTCCGGGATGGATGGGCATTGGACTCAAGGTAAACTGAACATGGGGTTTTGGATTGCTCCGACCTAAGTGATGGGAGCAGCTGTGACATATGCTAGTTGCCGTAGTTGCAGAGCCGAGAAGTCAGAGACAGACGAAAAATGGTTCTACGACTCTTTCAAGAAATCAAGAGGACCAACTAAACTTCTATTCATGTCCCATCAATTCTCACCCTCGTCACCTCTCTGAACTATTCCCAAAGCAGCTTCCAGTCTGCGCTTTAAGTGCAGGTACATGAGTGAATAGTATATGCCGTACACTTATGCAGTGAGGTAAAAGGGTAATGCAAAATTTTATTATCTGTACTTTAATTAGATGTTGGCTGGGGAGAAGATTGAGAGAAAAGAAAGACGTATAGGACTATGGATGAATGTGAGCGTGCATATATTGAGCATTATCGTAAAATATTTTGTTATTAACTCTTTGATGGCAGTATTATCTTATTATCTTCACGCTCTAGAAATATGAGAGTTTATGGACTTTTGATAAATCATCTAACATCCTCCATCTGTATTACCTTCACGTACATTCAGAGGACCGTAGGAGAAGATGGTGCATAACCAGCCATAACCATACGTTCTCGGACTGCCGCGTTGAAAAATTCAAACCCAATGTTTATCCAGATTAAAAATTACTAAGGGCAAATCCAGTAGAGAATCCCAGAAATGTAATGCTCTCCTCGCTTCTCCTAGAAACATTCCTTAAGATCTATAACTCATCATTATAGCATGGCGCTCTTGGCCAGCCACTCATTGAAAGCAAAGGGTGGATGGAATGATGAGAAGGAGAATTTCAATCTAAGGGTGAAGGATTAATCTGAAGCTTTCGTGTGATGACGATGAAGGCTATAGAGAGAGAGATGGATACCACGAAATATGTAGGGCCTGGATAGGACAGAACTGACTGCGACTACCACTTCGCAACTTGTCAAAAGAGTGATAAACGATTTCCACCTTTTATCATCTCTCTCTAATTCAAATCAGATTAAAAATCTACCCCTTACTTCTTCCATTAACCTCGGGATGTGGTGAAGGTAAAAAATCTACCTCCTTTTTCATCCATCTCCCTTTTTCCTATCTACTTTTAACTATTTACGTCTCCCGCTTCCTCTCCTCTTCATAACACCGTCCAAAAGACCATCTATCATCCATCCATCAAAAATTGTGTTAACACGTTCACGTAATTTTAATGTATGCGCAACTCTCTTAGGAAGGACTGCAACCAGTTCGTCTCTAAACATCTTCCAGCTAGATCTGCTCCTAAATCAGATCGTCCTTCAAGCCCGAGCCGAGCCTGTGTTTGGAACGTGCGACATGTACGCATGTCCATAGGCTTCTTCACTTTTGCTTTAGACCACATTCAAATTGGTATTTGGAAAATTGTTATGTAACCACTGACTAATAGACAGATACAACTATAGTTTACACGGAATTAAAAATGTTATGCACAAAATTAAGAAACTAGACAATTAGTAAGATTTTCTAAAACAAACAACATGAGCGGCACATATTTCTTGCATTCGGCGACAAAATATTTAGCGACAGTTACGTAAAGGAGACAATAAAATATCGAACTGCTAAAGGCTACAATCCAATTTTCAGCTTTCGCCGTACTCGAATTAGTTTGCAATAATTCGAGTGATATAGGCTTCAAAATAAGAGTGCCAGGAAGACCTTTAGCGAAATTTGTGGCTACGGAGAATCAAGACTACAACTTTTAGTATGCAGTACGAATCATCCCAGCAGAAGTTATAAAAGGCAGTACTTAGGCGAACATGCTGCTCTGCGCAGCTGAAATTACCACGTTAATAAAACTTACAGTTTTCAGTCCAGCTGTGTTCGCTTAATGAGAGCCCTAGAGGTTTCCCTATAAAGTGTATAGATGCGAGACAAAAGTTCGTAGCAAATATACCATAAATGCTCCCGTAAATTGAAATCATCGCTCATATCGGCTGTGTTAGTCATGATATTTGATGTAATGGCCATTGCAATCGAGAGAACACTTGGCATTTCAAGGTAGAGTAGTATTGGTTGTATCTTGTATCCGAATATCCTTTCTGTAAAACACCCGTCCATGTGGAGCATTAAATAAAATATGTTATTGCAAACATGTAAATTGTTCACATTAAAAGCTATTTTTACCCTCTTGCCTTTTAATTTTTCAGCGGTTGTCGGGAATTTAAAGCTTTTCTGGTTTCTTTGCATTTCGCAAAATTTTCCGAAAAGGATGAGTTTGACTAGCATTACAGATTCGAAAAAAATCAAACCGAAAATGAAAAAGAGATCTATAGTTTCCAGTTTGTACGAACTACGAACGCCTTGGGTTGAATTCGGTGGTAGAATCACACAGGAGAATGTTAGAGCAGTTTTGTACCGAACGAGATTGTACATTGCATTTTGGCTGCTTTTTAGTGCCCTCATGACGTGCGTCTAATCCACAGATCCGACAGCATTTACCGTGACCAATTCACCTCATTCATCTCCACTCATTTAACACACATGCCACAAAACCATGTCTTTCAATTCCTCCATCTTTCATCCGACTATTTAATCCAATGACTAATTTCCTACAGATTATGATTCGAAAGCCAGTTTACCTTCTTCAGTCCTCCCCTATGGTGTTCCGTATTTCGCATTTAAACGTTGCTGGTTGCTGCTGCAAGCCGCTGAACTTAGCTGAAGTTGAGTACAATACCTTGTATGTCCTATGCTTGCTGGCTGGTATACACTATTAACACTATTCATCCACTATTCCTTCCATGTGAGGCCTGCATGAAATGTCTCTGAATGTGTATATCGAGAGAAACTGTAGAATATTATTTCCTGGATCGTGCAGAAAGAAATAATCAGGCTCAGGTAAGATTTAACTGGAATACGAGTCTCTTTAAAGAAACATAATATTCGGAGCTCCCCCAGAACAAGTTACCTTTATTTTTCCAAGAACTTACTCAGTTCTGTGTCGTACTACTTGCATTGTGTATCCATTCTACAGAGTAAAGGTGGTGGAAAGATAAGGATTTCTCTACAGCCTAATAAAATTTATTTGTTTTTTACTCATTGAGACTGTAAGAAATTTGAAATTAGGGCAAATGTAGAGGAAAAAGTTTCCGCTTTCACTTTCTCATGGATGGATGAGTTTAACAAGAATAATTATTGTAAGAAGATATTTTTAAATGCTAAATAATTTACTGCTTAGGAAAGTCAAGAGTACCCTGTTCTGTTGCTGGTTCGGGTGTAAATTTGGTTTGTTAATTGAGCTGCACTTACTCAAGGAAGGCAAAGGCTCATGGCTATGGGTTTATTGGTGGCTATATTCTAAAAAATAGGATGAAGAACTGATCAAGTCCGTCTATTACTATTTTTACTTGTGTTTAAGGTTTATGGCTTTCCCTTTAACTCAAATCGTGCGTCGGTCTCCTTAGACTATGCAAAGAGGCGGTGGATTTTTTCAGAAAGGTTAAAGCCTATTGATTGCAAAGTAATTGAGAAAGTAAATTTTTCTTAAACTCTCAAAAGCACTAGACCAACATATCTACAAGGAAGAAGACTGTTTCAGCAAAAGGTTTGACCTCATTAGATTCATGGATTGGACTATTGTAGAAAAAACAGAAGGAAATGCAGATGAAGGCTATTCTTGGGTATCGGGACTGGGTAACCCAGAGAAATTAACCATAAAGATGATTTGGAAACTTATTGTTCTTCCAAGTCGGGGTTTTCTGATCCGAGATGGGGAAGCACTAAAAGAAGCTATATATATATATATATATATAATGTCTAAACTATATAATCTAAACTCTACTGTTTTTTACAATCTTACCCCTTGACAATAACATTTAGTTTCCTTTATTCCAAGTCAATAAAAAGACAAGTGCATAAAGGGAGAGATCAAAGTTGGATCCTATTGTGGATTGTGATTGACGACAATGATTATTTGAACAAGTCCTGGTCGCTTCAACTTGGAATGAATAGTGAAGACAAGACGAGAAATAAGAAACCAGGAATGTAAGTACAGGGTCATAATAAAATAAGCTGAAAGATATTCGTTGGAGGTACAATGCTTTATAATGCATTCTTGCTGTTGAGCCGCGGCTTGCTACTTCAAGGCAGGCTTCCAAATGTTACTCTTCTTCCTCTTGCCCTTGCTCGCTCCTGGGACTAGAGTTTTTGGATGAGGACAGGACAATACCGGGTTTTATTTGGTCAACGATAAGGTGGAGGGTTTCGAAGCTATGAGTGACTTTACCCTGCCCCTGCCCAGTGAGGAGAATACAAGAAGCGGAGACGTTTCTTTGGAAACAATAAGATGCGTCTAGGTTCTATTTCTATCCTAGTGCCACAAACCATCCAGTTCTTTCCAAGCTCGAGCGAAGATATGGGTCTATAGTGCTATCGGCTTCCTTTAGCTTCGGAGGAAAGCTAAAAGATGAGTTTATGGGTGTTTTATATTGTAGAAATATTTTAAAGGTGATTGTAAATCATTTAATATTTGGCTACGTGTGTGTGTGTGTGTATTATGAGCCTAGATCTAGTTACTTATTTACTCCTGGATCCCCGGGCTCGCTAGAATATAATATGGGATTACAATCTAGAAATACATTTTTTTTCATCACCAATTGGCGGAATGAAGGATGGGGACTTTGGGAGAGTGAATAATGGGTGGACTGTCTGTGTGGCTAAATTTAATGTTAGAAGAGTGAAGAGGATACTTGAGACTTGAGCTGAATGGGATCAAGTAGGGATGCGGCATGTTTTCAGTCTTGCATAGATTCGCTTCGATTGGAATATAATGGGAGGGTTAGTTTTATTGTAGTTTTACAGGAAAGCAAAGAAGCAGAGGTTCGTATTCTTGTCGTACAGAAACTTTCCCGACATTGCCGAATGTAGCCACGTAGGTTTTCATATGGGATGCTATCCGTAGGGCAGCAGGAGAGCATCATCCTATCTTTTCAAGAGAGATGATCAGGGATAGATGAGGATTCCTTGTATATTTTTAAATATGATGATACGCCAATGGAACCGTGGTGATCTTTCTGCTCTTGTTGACTCTGGGTACTTGGACTGGTAGCACTAGCAGTCTAGCACTGCCGTAGAGCCTCTGCATATTATCCCTAATATACCAGGTCCAGGCGTTTAAAATCTCCGAACCTGGAGAAGGCAAGAAGACAAGGCTTGTGGACAAGAATGAAATGAGGGATGGAGGATACTGTAGATTCTATAACTTGTAGAGTGTATGGGGTTGGGCCATTAATAATTGAAGGAGCGAGTGGGGGAGCCCTTGAACGTGTCGGTGATAAATTTTCCCAGCCATGACTTCACACACAGGCTGCATGTAATGTCGGGAGCAGGGACAACTGGGCGAGATAGAGAGAATAAAATGGACACAGGACAGGTAAAACTGAAGAAGAGAAAGGAAGAGAGAGGGATGCGGCCGGGGAGAGAGATAGTGAAAATCTTGTCCAGGGAGTTTAAATAGATAGAAAGAAGATAGTGGAAAAGGAGATTGGGAATCTGGTGGAGAGGGACGTCAGGGTGGTGTTGGTGTTCCGTCGCTAGGATCGTCCTTTACATTATTTTCCAAACTCTGACCCTTTTCAATTCTATTCATGTGTCCATAAGGTGAAAAATCTTGTTCACACTTCATAAAACCTCCGCACCTACCCATTAACGTATTAAAGAACTCCGGCTCATACTATTATTTGCTCTTACTTCTACCCACATGGAGTATGGAGGCTCAAATCTAACCGAACTTCTTATTACACAAATTCCCTCCTAACGAACTGTGCCGAATTCCAATTCACTCCAAATATTACCAGCCTTCTCTGGGTTACAGTCCTCCAGTTCGGAATATTCTTTATCATTATAGCATTACTGCATATTAAGAGCAGTCACTAAACGCTACTAAGTAATTCAGTAATTCGAATACTCTTAAAGTGTTTGCATAATGACCTGGACTTCCCCTGGGACACAGAAGCTGGGACTTGACTTGAGTAAGGCGTAACGGCTTTAGCCTTTCAGCTCTCCAACTCCATACTCACCATCCTAGAATTCGAACTTTTCTGAATGAGAAAAAGAGCATAGATAATTCTGATTTTAATTTAAATCCCGTATGCATAGAATCAACATTAATCTAAGTTATTAAAGCATTGCCTTGCTTTCTGATTGTCCATGACCTGCCTTCATGTTAAATTAAATATTTATCCTGGAAAAAGCAATTATTAAATATGGTGGAACTATTGGCTGGAATGTTTTATCGTTGGAAAATCCTTATGAGCAAGAACAGGATACATTTACCCGAAGCTTAGCATCAACCCGATCGGGTCCTGAGATTGATTTCCTAGATTCACTTTACAAGCTTTGGTTTGCAATCTTTACATGTACTTTATGTATATGAAATAATGTTTTTATTTTCTTCCTCCCATTTGCTTACAAATGATGTTTTTTGGAATCCACGTAAAAGCCAAATTGCAAACTTTACTGTACATGGAAAAGATTGAGTGTACCGAGCTACAACTAGAGTAAAAACATGGGATTGACGTATTCATCGGACCCGTCCTCAAACACAATTATGGACTATATGGTTTTTGTAACCAATTTAAAGTCAGCTATGATGGTGGCGGGATCCTAAAGTAGAAAAACTATGTTTGACGTTTGCTGGATTGATAAGAATTTGGTGCTGCCAAAATGTCTGGAGGGAAGGTAAAGAGGGCAGGGTTTGCGGTTGGTAGGCCGGTACAAGGGATAATTTGTTGAGTGGTTATCCATTAGTGGGTAAGCAATTGAATTTGAGAGCGGTGGTAATAGTTACAATTTGAAATTTTCTTGCCCTCCTTGCTCATAGTCCTAACAGTTTGCGCTGTAAGGGGGGAAGAGCAAGTAAACTATCCATAAAATGGATTCAGGGTGAGATATTATAGAGATGATATGTGACGAAAGCACGAGCGTGCGGAGTTTTCTTAAGCGCTAAGCCGCTCAAGCTGAAAAGAGTATCAGTTACAAGAAGGAAAAGTTATGGCCTGTTTCTTTATCCCCGGTCCAGTAAAGCATCATCAACCCCCATCCGCCCGTCCCTTCCGTCTATAGTTATGATGAGTGGTGTGTGTGTGCGTGAGATGTGTAAAAGCAAGCTTTAAGATCAAGAAGAAGAGTGCAAATGAGAATGAATCCACAGACTTCCGAGAAATTCTTTTGAGAGGAAGCAAAAGGATAAGAGAATGGTTGGAAGATGATGGTTTGTCTACTTGTAGGGCAGTGGACTTGGCCTGCTCTTACGTTTCCCCTTTGTCAACACCTGCGGGAAATTTGTAGAGTCAAGTGTAGCGTGTAAATGAACAAGAAACACGCCCTCCCATGAGGAAAAGGGAATTTTAGTTCAAGAAACATATATCTTTGATAATAATAATAATAAACCAAAAATAATAACAATACCTTGTTACCACCATAACTTTGATTTTAAACTTATCTGCCATTACCAGTATTACCACAGAGCACATACCCACTTTTCTTCCTCAATTCCTCAATTCCACAGCTTCCCTCACCTTTCTTTAATTCTTCTCAGACCGCACTCTCTCGGACGGATGGGATTTTCTTAGTCCTACCCAGATTTTTTCCCTTTTCTCTTCATTCCAAAGGATCCCAAAGTTGAAGCCAGCTAGAATTCACAATTCCCGGTCCACCCCTCCCTCATCCCAGCCCAGGGAAAGGAAGGTAAAGGTAGTAATAGACGGTGGTGGAGGAGCATTTCCAAGGAGCACATCTTTCCTGAGAAAAGATTCAGAAATGCTATAGAGGTAAACATCACACGGGGTGATGGAGCGAACGTCAAGTGTGAGTGTCAACATAAATTTCAATGAAATTTTTGACGGATGCGTGTAGTCCGGAGCAAAATTTTGATGGATCTTCCCAAGTGCGGCGGATGAGATATGAAAGTGAAGACAAGCCTTCTCTTTATCCCTTCCCGCTATTTCTTCCCGATGCCCCGCGACACACACATACACAGGCCCGTTGTCTCGCTCACGAACTATTCCTGAATGCCCGTGTGCATTACTCCAAATGTTTCTCACATCTCAAACACACTTAAACTACCAAAGAAAACATGATCATCTCTCAAAACTTGTACAAGTCTTCAGTATGAAGATGAACCACCTTGAAGAAGAATAACTCTGAGAAAAATCCCGCTCTGTCCTTGTCTTTCTCTTAGTTTAATCCCGGACTGACTCTCGAAAAGTGCGGCCTCCTCTTTTACACAAATCTTTCAAGATGATATACATTTTCTTCCTATGATCTCGTTCATCTTGTCCTCCCCGAATCCATCCCACCTTCTTCTTAGCTTCTTCATAGCTGCCGACAGACTTTTTATGTGCTGCGGTCGGAAAATATTTTAGGGATCATAGTCCGAGTGAATCTTAATTTGATTGAATACATTTCTCATAATGTACAACAAACGGGACGGGTATACCGGCAAACCAGGCTGCTGCTGCTGGTCGTCAGACGCTCTGGCAGCAGCAGTTATGCTTATTTGGTCCGCACCTCCCGAGGTTGCTTACGCACTTATTCCCTTAGGATTATTAAACTCATAATCGCTATCGCTATAGCTACCATCTTCCCATGAAGTCTTCCTTGAAGCAATGACAAGAGAAGCATGTTTGAACCAGACCATGAGCTCTAGAACGTGTCAGAAGTAAGGTGATTTACACACGTTTGGAAAAGGTTTAATTAATAGATGCTTCCTGGTTCACTGCAGTGATATCCAATACTTACACTAGTAAGATTCCACAGTTCTTTGGATCGTCAGCTGGGGAAAGACTTTTCCATTTTTGTTAAAAATGGACAAGAAATAATAAACCCAAAAGACAAGAAATACAATAATTCGATAGACATCACATTAAAAGCCGAGACCAGATGTAGAGGTCGCTGACGAGAACCAAAGATTGACTGTCAGCCAAAAGGCCATAATATTCATCTGTCTGCAAGTAAGTTTCTACCTAATACCTCATCGCATAACAAGTTATCACGAGGACTGAAAAGTATCTCACATTATCTAAGTCAGGAATAAACGAGAGCTGCTAAAAGGTTAAAAGGAGGGATAAGATGCTATTTCTCTATGGAGAAATAGCATCTTATTTTCCCTCTTCTCTTTCTTCTTGTGTTTGATTTGTAGGCGTTCGTCAAAAATGGAACGTCAAGAACAAACAGACGTAAAGTCACTCTTCTTAAAATCCTCAACATGTTAAATTAATAAGTAAACATCCCAATCCCTGGCAAATGGACATCATCCTTTTCCTATTTTTTATGCTACTCCCTCACACAATACATGTAGTATGGATATAGACCAACTTTAAGTACGATATTTTTCTGCGCTATACCGTTACATCTAAAAAACGCCTAGCTAGTCTTGTTCCCGCTTATGAAATCAACAGAACTATAACTACATATCTTGACGACGTTATGTACATATGACAATCCCAAATCCTTCCACCTGCAACACAGGAATTTGTTTGTAACGTTCACATACAGCAAGGTAAGCTTTTTAGTTCTTTAACTTGCCTGTACTGTTAGTATTGCATGAGAAAATCCAGTCATATGTCTCATCATCTAGTTCCAGCCCTTTTTGTTCTTATTACTGAAACACTGTGAGTCCACTTGTCTTAGCTTATTTACTCTGACTAAAATCAGCTCGTTTCGCATTGGTTATCTGTGTAAAGTAAGGAGACAAACAAGAGCTTGTTTCTCCACTTACTCGCTCCTTCTTTAACCTACCCTGAACTGTGCTCAATATAGAATAATCTGGAAATAGGATCATGGCATTGCAATTTTGAGATGAAGGTTAGCAAGGAAGAAACAATTACTGAAGCATGAACAAGAATGAGTGAGGAGAAGAGCCAGAGCGACGACAAATCGCCAATTTCTTTAAGTTCAAACACCTTGACTTAGTAATCCACCACTCTAACCATAAGTCAAGTTAAGCCAAGCCCAATTTTCCTCTTCTGAATTATTGCTCTAGCTAAATTACTTCACACTTAATTCATCACTTTTGTAATTTAAGCTCCCGGTACTAACTGGAAGGATAATTTGGCTTGGAATTGTGTGATCGTATGAATTGGTTATGGGATTTTCTAAAACTTAAATACTCTCTGTTGTATGGCTACCTTATGTTGTATTAATTTCATATGGAGAAAGACCTGGCACTTAACACCTGCTGTGCCTATGTAATCAAATTCAATTTTTGATTTTGTATTCATCATAGTATAGAACTACTAACTACTGTGGGATGAGTTAGCTCTTAGCTGTAATGTTATAAATAGCTTAGCCAAAAGTTTGAGTTTACTTGCAACCAATAATATATGCCAAGTCGTTTCAACCCACCTGTCTTGTCATCATGTAGGATGAACATTACACAAGGGACACCTGTTGCACCATTAGTAGCTTTTGTCATTGTTCTGAGTTGAGATTCCTCCCGTTCCGATATCCTTACTTTTTCTCATCTTTTTATTTTTGATTGATTTTGAAACTTTCATTGTAAGCTTACGTTTGGAATATTTTAGTCTTTTTTGATCCTACGTGTTGGCTTCGCGCTCTGTGCCGTATTAATAGAATTTCTAACAAAATTCCAGCTTGCCAGCCGTGTTTCCTAAGAAAATGTAAATCTTCGAAATGGGGCACTGTGTGTTAAAGAATGTTTCGTGAACGTTGAACCTTGTGCACTAAACTAACCAGAAAATAAGCAAGCTTCATATACAGCCTTTTGGGTCATAAGTCACATCTATGTACAGAAATAAATGATTTTGGTTTCAGATGCCTGCTTGCTCCTTCCTTCCTGGCTGGAAGGCTAAGGCTGGTAGGTGGCTCGTATTACAACCAGAGTAGAAGAAGACACAAGATGTTTCGTTACTGTTGCAATTGTTGGAATCCCTTGCTAGAACAGAAATGAGCCAGGGTTCCAATGCCCAATTAGAAAAAAAAGGATTTTTAGAGGATAGAAAAGCGTAGGTTATAATTTATGGGGATTGGAGCGAGTTGAAAAAACATATTTTATTGATAAGCGACAGATTTTGAAGATATTCCGAGCGGCTAACTGAATGTTGTGTCATTTGGTGTAAAGTAAAGTATGGGGAAGCTGTAGGGATGGTGGAAGGAGGGTTGGAAAGGGGAGTAAGTGAATAAAATGTAGAATTTTAACTAGATCGGCGTATAGAAGAAAAACTGTTACGCTCTATCATCTGTCTACCTGCCTCATACCTGCCTTACTCATCTAAGGAGGCAGGCACTTTCCCAGCCTCAGCAGGGCTGGGGCTGAGTCAGGCCTAAGAATCCCTCAAGACGTTTAAGACAGTTGGAGGAGGGAGGGCTGGATTCTGGATTGTTGGTTCCTTGTTTCACCTCTGGATTGTGTATCATTAGATGGGCGTAAGTATGCAGAATATATTATCGTATTACACCTCATACGAACTAGGAGGTTCTCACTCATTGAATCTTTCAGGGGTTTAATCAATAAAAAACCATAAGTTGACCTGCTCTGCTTTAGGCGGGCTTTAACATACACATTTTACGACTCTCAACATCAAGATCCAACTTATTACCTAATATTATTAATGAAAGGAAACATGCACTACCTTCAACTACTCCTAGCCCTCTGCCCTTCACCATATCCGTGTAAGTCTTCCCGTCCGGATGTAAATTGGTAGAAAGTCTCCTATCCAGTAACACTTAAGTTGTATTCCATTGGAATATGGAATATCTGCAGCGGAATCCAACACGAAATCATCATTTCTTTTCCGTGTCACCGTCTTGGTACTCGTTTCAAAAACCTTCCCATTTACATCACTCCTCTCACCTCCTCTTAAATCACATCGTTTATCTTCTGCATTTTTAATCCAAGCCACAATATTCAAAAGATTTTGGGAGATTTGTGAGTATCTAAAACTTTCATTGATTTCTAGCCCGTTTCCTTGATCCTTGCTGCCGCTGCCACTTAAAACTTACGCACACACACCTGTTTAGGATTTCCTCCCTGGAATTCTAAGAGGAATGCAATTATTTACTGATGGATGGAAAAATGTGAAGAAATCAATGAAAGGTTTGAGAGGTGCTTGAGAAATGAAAGCAGCCGATTTTTTGAAACCGCATATAACTCAAACATAAAGAGATGGAGTAAAGTACAATAATATTACGGAGAACATGCATGTAAACAGTGGTAAAGATTCCCCTCGTCCTATCTTCTACTTAAAACACCAGGACCAAATACAAGTTTAGCAAACTCTAATTGCAGAGCCGGTATTAAACTATTAATCAGCCTACACGCAATAGCTATTAGCAATTCGTGAGATATTATAAAGTAAAGATGGCTAATATTTACCTTGGCCTGCTTCGTAAATAATCTTCCCTCCACAGTATTACTTTACTGACTGCTGTAAAATGGAATGAATACAAAGTGGGAATAAGGAAGGGTGAACCCAACTACAGTCTTCTTGCTAACTAGTTGTAGAAAATCCATCTCTCCTCTACTACGCACTGGCTCATTCTATATCATGTAGCCTATATAAGCCGTAGCTTGTAGCAGCCACGTTTGCACAGCAGGGGATTCTAATGAGTATAAAATCCCCAGGCTTTTCCATGGTATCATCGCATATTGTTCCTGTTTCCCCATCCCCTTTCTTAATTAGATCAAATGATTGATTCAGTTTCCTTTGCCAGGAGCAATAAGTGCAGCTTTTATCCTTTCTTAAATGCTCCAGAACCACACTTTTAATCTACGAATATCAGGATATATAATCCAACTCCACGGAATCCTACCATTCGCAAAACCAATCCAGAGCTGCCATGCAGAGAAGCATGCGCATATTCAACCATGGTACCGCTTTGTATTACAATGCATTTAGAGAAGATGTATGGGTTTCCTCTTGAAGCTAATTAAATTTGAATAAATTTGAAGGCACATAATAAACCGGAGAAAATATGTACAAGGAAAATTTAAAGACTGTTGCGAAATGTATTGAAAATTTCATCATTCTCGCAAGAACTAAAGGAACCGATCAGCTCCTCCTGACAGATTGCTCATGGATTTTGCTTGTTTAATTAATTACTTTGCAAATTCTCTGTAAAGAATGTAAATATTGTTAAGAATATTAAAAATGCCTCAAGTTCCTAACCGGATTCTTCAAATAAGTGCAATATTTTACAAAGTCGGCTTCTTTGTGATGCAAGTGTCAATGAGACCGACTATGTGTAGGAGGTTGTCTTTCATGTTCTAGAGGATTCAACTTCACGAGAGACAAACACATACGGATTTACCTCCAGGCATAATCTCACCTCTACCCACGTTTACAATTATAGGTACATTTCACAAGCTTTATCATAAAATATTTGGTACGGATTGTGAAAAAGTCTATCTGCACATCAGGTACGAGTGAATAGCTTTTTTAAATCGCCCAAGTCTCTGTTTAGCTTGATATCTATATCCGGGCCTTCAGCAGCCTCTGGCTACCTCAGAAGTCCAAAGTCCTCCCGCTTTTCCCACAAATCAGTAATGCTTTAGTAATCTTGCAAGAGCCTTCTCAACTAAAGTTACATATAGTGTACACAGTAGCTTACTTTTAAACTGAAGTAAATTTCAACATCAATAATATATGTATGGTGTTTACAAGTTTCTGCTAGTTCAATTAATGGAAGGAAGAAAGAAATTGCAAGAAGAAGTACCATTAAAAGATTTATTTAAAACTTCTCGTACTTCTTCGTTACCAAATGAAAAAATTAAATCTGTTTCTTATTTTATTTGGAATAATAGTTCTTGTGAATTATGCTCATAGGGCGTTAAAAAGTGTTTGATTAAGAATGTGGGAAGATTTACGTGCTTAGATTAGCTAATGCTCGAGTGTTTAAAATTACGCATTACTCTAGCATCCTCTTATATGATTCTAAGAATGAAAAAAGCATTGACGAAGTTTGATAAATATTGGACGGTAATAAGGCTGTAATGAAAAAAGTGATTGTGCAGTTCGTACGTAGAGGAGATTGGTTTTCTGTCAGTAGAGGCAGCCAAGTACAGGGAGTAAATCAAGTCGGTCTGTTGTTTAGTAGTTTAGTTTTCGTTCTAGTTACTCTACTGAGATGTGCAGAAAGTTAAAGTTAGGAGAAGGTAAGGAATTAAACTTGACCCTGTGTTAAAAGATTAGGTTCTTTGGGGTGGATCTATATGGGCATGTGGCCCTGAGAAAAATACTCATCATCACAATGAGATGATGACGAGGCAAAGGAAAGCAGAAAAAAATGGAGTAGACAGGATTATTGGGCTACTCCAAGCTAAAATGTCCCAGGGCGAAATTCCTAGGCGCAGAAATACTCTCTTATGAAAAACTGAATGAATAACTCTTATGAGTATCTGCTGCATACGAAAAAGGTGAAGACAAACGACAGAGCGTTAGAGATTATGTTAAATCCAGGAAAAGACCTTCTTCTTTACATGTCATTCTCCTACAAGTCATCTAATTTGGTGATTGTTCTTCTTCACACACAATTGTAACGTCCAAGGGCCAGGGCCAGGGAATCTCTATTGTTGTGTTATTTGGCAGGAGTGCATGTGCTATTAATAATTAATTAATTTGAAGGAACAAACGAGTAGCTAAGTTTCCTTGCAACTGACTCCTGTTAGCCGCACTGTTTTGTTTTAGAACCCTATGCTAGCTCATATCTTCCTTGATTAACAATGAGTTTAAAGCTAGTTACTGCATGCATATACTTACTAATTTTCTGAATACGCTCCAAGCTTTCGTTATTGACTAGTTGTATACGGCAAATACGGCTATACATTACTAATTGTTTGTGGAAATTTAATTGAAGACGTGTTACTTTAATTGCAACGCTAATTACAATACAAATTAACGATTCATCTTTCAACACAATTTCAATACAGTTCATCATTTCACCCATTCTTTGGTAAGGAAATTATTTTAGCTGTATATGATCTATGGCTTGATATCCTATTTTCCTATTGTTACCTGAGGGGTGGGGAGATTGAATTGCTCCGGGATTCAAGTTTGCTCTCCGGCCATCCAAGATTGAGACTTTGAATGAAAATTGGCAATTATAATTTGAAACAAGACACCTAGCTAATTAAGATTCGTTTCTTTGGAGTTTTGCAAACTTTTAGTTTGCCTGTACCTGCTGTACAATACATGTTCTACGGGATGCAAATGCTGTCATAGGTGGCATCAAAACAGCTGAGACTGAGACGCACCTCGAAGATGCTAATGCGATGTATGGCATGTTCCTAAGACATCATTCATAGGTGAGAAGGTGGTTCGCGAGTTGGGATAATCCAAGAAAAGTTGCTCGACTTGATTGTAGTAATCGCATGAAATCTTGTCAACAAAATCCCGCTCTATATACATCAGGAAAAACAAATGGAGAGTAGAGGAAGAGAGCCTGTTAATGGAGCAGTTAATGATGTTGATTCCAATCCACAACGTTTGGCATCACTCAGCCAGAGTGAGTACTTGTAAGCAAGAAAGGGCAGGGGTTATGGAAGGAAGAAAGGGAAGATGAAGAAGATGCGCTGACGCTGATCACTTCAGATGCTTCAGAAAGCTTATCGTCAGCTCAGGTGACTTGGTGGCAACATTTCCGATACGTGTACCTGTCGCAACCTCTCTAACTCCACAGTTGCGCGTTGCTCCCCAAGCTTTTTCCCAAGAAGAGCGACATATCTTTGGGAAGATGAGCAAGCTGGACGGAATAATTGTGTAATTGTAACACGTGCACATAGTCTTACAGACTCATCTCGTCATCAAACTCTTTGCTTTCCGTGGTACTTTGTAGATCTAACGAGAAGAAAAGCTAGGAGAGCACAGTGTATTAGTTTCCTAAATCTCGTTTCTCCTACATTCCATAAGCCATTAAAATTCAAAGGGGATTTCGTCGTAGCGCGACCAAGGAATTTTACAAGTTAAGCGTGAGCACTTAACATTTAAACAGAAGCGGATGGTTTGAAGACTACACCTAACTGAATCTAAGAAGATAGAATATGTATAAACTCCAAGTTGCCTTTGATATCTGATGCATGGTTCAATGACAGCTAGAAAATCGCAGTTTTCAAATTAAAGTTAACTTTCCTAAGGTAAAACTGGATTTAAGGGAGAGAAGTAAAATATTTGCACAGGCCAAGATGCTGTTTCCCGGTAGTAGGAAGACAGGGAGACGGTCACAAGCCATAACGGACGTTGGCATCCAATTTTCCTGGGAGTAAAGTTTGATGGGCAAAAAGAGGAAAATGCGGGAAAAAATTAGACGAAGATTAAAGTTTGAAACGTTGCTTATTCCTTGGATTTCTTGCTGCTGAATAAAAACTTGGCTTAGAATATTAGCTACAGCTGTGGTAAATGACGTTGCAGGTGCAGGTATACATTTGCATGGCGGTGGGGTCTGATGCTTTCATTCCTTCTTTGATCTCTTCAACGCATCCATCCATATCCTGGATTAAGGTGATGTGAGAGGGCAATAAAAAGGAGATTGTTTGTTCTTGATAAATTAGCATAAATTTGAAGCGCTGCTGATAGATGGACGTAGCTGAAAAGAGTGCGAAGGAGAGCTCATGTTACGTTGGTGATGCTACACATATTTCCTTTTAACTCCTATATTGACGTAAGACAAAAGATACAAATTGTATTAATTCACAAGACTGATGAATTACACTAATGCAGACGCAAGCCAAATTATACGAGAGTCAGGTCTCAGGTGGGAGATGTCCTGGATGAAGTATACTCTCCTTGTGTGTATTTGAATCTTTTAAGGACTGTAGAACGTATAAGAAATTCAAGAAGTGTACGGGCGCAGAGCTGCGCCTACATGTCAGATAACTGCAGAAGAAGTTTAGTTTGAATGAAGAGCAGTTTGTTTAAACTCATTTTGAATGAGTACTGGAAGAAAAGTATGGTTTAACCAAGTAAGATGAGGTGTTTGAAGAAGGGGTTTTGCATTTGAAAAGGATGATTTGAATAGAATACAGTGGGATGATGAGGATTCTGGCAAGGAAGGTCTTTGGACAAGAGGAGGAAGAATATATATGGAGAAGAAGGAGAGAAAAAGTGCGAGAGCTCTGTGAAGGTAGTGTGTGAAATGGAGATGAGAGAGTGATTGTTAAAAACCGGACAAACCTTGATGATGATGGAAGTCTTAAAAGAATTGAGTTATTGGTCCTGTCACACTTACACAGGATCACTTTTATATTCTTCTGTATCCTTTTCGTTCACCATGTTTTGTCTTCCAACGTTCCAACTCTTTCCTTCTCCTGTAAGGGTTACGACTAATCAGAAAGTAATTAGATGGAATGATGCGTGAAATCTAAGACCAAAACTACTAATAATTTTAAATTACTCATCGACCTCCTATCTCATGATCTCCTCACTTTGGACTCGTCGGTTTACATACATTCAGCTATGTTCTCCTTGGAGTTGGCGGGTGATATTTAAGAATTAAAGGTTTGACTCACTTTATGCTCAAGTCACAAATGTTTCTGCAGAAGCATGCATGATCTTTGTAATATAAATGAGGGATTACTTGATGGGGATGAGGTTGTTTTGTAAATATAGCTTTACAAGTCACTTTTAGTTTTTGGCTGCATTTTGCAGCAGCAAGTGTAAAACATGGTTGGATTCTTTCCGTGGATTTAAAAATAATCATTTACTTTCAAGCTAACTCTTCTTAATTATTTGGTTAAGACTAAGGAGCATTGACTGATCATCTTCGTCCTACTTCTCTATCCAGAATAATTGATGATATAAATTAAGTTTATTTGAATATTTAATTACAAAAACTTGAAAAGATGCAATGAAATAATCCGCGATAGCCACACAAAGTAAATGAAGGAAGAACATGAAGGAGAAGAGCAAATGAGAAACGCTGGGGAAAAAGAAGACGAATGAGAAAAATTGGGAAATTGGCTTATTTTTTCACACAAACCCAGTTGTTCGTAACTCGCAACTGGATTTGAGAATAATTGAAAATTGGGGAAATTATGGAGAGAAGAGAGATTTCTGAAGCCGGTTGGTATGGTGGATCTGATGTGCTGGTTATAAGCTACAGTCGTTTTTGAATATCGAGATCTCTCATGAAAATTCATTATAGTGTACGGATATGTTAAAAGGAATGAAGAAAATTTGGATAGTGTTGGCGTGTGCGGAAGAAGAAGATTTTTAAGTATATTCAGAAGAGACTTGGCAAAAGCAAATAAAGATGGGAAACTACATAATATCAAGACAATAAATTATTTTCTAAATGTCGAAATGAGGTGAAGAGGACCCATAAACAATCCTCTGCGTTGACGGTTTGATCTTGAAGAGATTTGAGTAAAATCATTGAAGTTTCTCCCACCATTTTTGCAAAGCAGTATATATGTCTGTTGCGCTACGAAAGTCAAATACAAGATGATTTTGCACCAAGCCAAACCTTGCTCACACTCCGTAATAAATGTAAAGAGACAGTAGACTTGGGAGCAGACAAGAGGTTATACTTTGATGAAAGAGAGGAGGTAACATGTTACAGAAAGCTACTGGAGTTGAAGGGCGGTGCAATAGGAAAGCAAGTTTAAGTTTATTGAAGGCTCATTTAACAGGGATTGTAAGTTACAGGTGTTGCAGGAGAAAAGAAACAAGTGGATTATTAGTTAGTCTAAGATTGTATTGTGCACAATACAAAATTGGAAGCAGGTTCGTTGGTCATCAAGGTGCTTCAGTTTATGACATTAAGTATCACACATTGGTAAATTCCGCCGAAAGCTCCTGTCATTGGGGGAACGGGACCATACTTATGTATATGTAAACACCGCGCCAAAAATTTCGACACTTCTAACTTTATACATTTCACTGTATGAATACTTGACAAGAAGCAAATTAGCAAAATTCTAGACGGTAGTCCGAAATCAAGACTGAGGACGTCACCGAAGAAGTAGAAGGAATATGGTAACATGCATCCCATTTCCAGAATATTTACTCTACAAATTACCAGTGTCTCAGAATTCAATAAAAATGCAAGTTATATGTCATTATATCTGTTGCACCAGTTAACATTTATTCTACCGTTATAAAATACAAAGCATGAGCTTGCTTATAAGCTACAAGGGCTCAATCCTCGATGTTACTGTTCTCAGCTCCCACCCTCCTCATGCTCCCAGTGCAACTTGCAAACAATGATAGTGTAGCGCAGTCAATAGAAGCATACGAATGTACAAAGGATAGATAACGATGCGTAAGGGTACTGACAACGACGACATCCTTTGCAAATCCAAGTCGTTAAGTGATAACAATGTCAATCCATAGCGCTGATCTGTAAATCCAGCATCATCATCTTTCCCGTCATCTTGAAATCTGGGATGCGTCTACAGATCATCCTAAAGGTTTACATGCACTGAGAACCATCTCAGTGACACAAAATCCTGCATACTCTACTTTCATATCTTCATCCGAAGGAAAGAAGCGTAGAGTGTCGTGTACGTGGCACTTTAATTGGCTTAGACACCTGCGTATCCTGACTCCTGGCTGATACACGGATGAATCTCCATCGGTGAGTAAAATCTGTATCACTGACCCTAGAAGAGTAGTAATCCTCTTCCTGAGTTCCTGACTGACAACGTGAGAACTAGCTTCCAATAATGATGATTCAAATTCAGCACTCAGACTTTCCCTTCGAACTTCTTCATCTTAAATCCGCACAAGTGTCAATAGTCATGTGTGAAACGGGCTTTTATTTGCAGAAGAAGACCATCGGGAGCAGGCTTGAGGTTTGTATGAGGCTGCGGTCTGAAAGTTGAATCAATTCAGTTCACCTTGTCTCAGTTCTGTGAGCCGTAAAAATGGAGAGATTACAAGAAAAAAGCTCAGCTTCGTCCAATTATTTCACCTTTAGGAAAGCGTCTGGTGGCTCAGCTGGGCAGCTCTGGATTTATAAGATACTTATGCAAGGAGGTAAGAGGAAAGAGGCTGACTCGCCGGCTGGACAGACCGGATTATCAACGCATCCCACTCTCACCTCTTCTCCATTATTTAATCCTTTTGTAGACTAATTACCCATTTATAGGCATTTATCCAATATGTATAGCAAAGATAAAAAAATCCAAGCTGAAATCATATAATTTATTTCTCTCCCTTTAAAATGATAACAATTATCCAAAGCTGCTTGGCTTTGCAAACTGAATAATTACCTGGATTTTCTGGTATTTCCTTAGCGTATGCACCTAACTCTGAACCAACCAGTTCAATAAACTAACTCCTTTAACGATATCATTTAACATTAAAAGCCCAAGATTGAAAGTGGAAAAGAGAATCGTAGCATGTAGTAGGAGTGAGGATACAGATACAGGATAGGATAGCGACAATTGGGAGTGAATAAATAAACAAGTAGAATTACCCAATTTATATTCAAAATCATTGCGGCCAGCAAACAATTTAGTAGAAATATCACATATTTTCCCCAAATCCAAACCATTAACAACTCTCTTCTCGTTTATTATTAAGGTACTACCAGAAGCAGAAGTGAACTATCATTTACAACAACTATGCTGCTATCAGTTTGCAGATTTGAGGTTGGCATTGATTCCTTTTCGCAACTTTGTTCGCAAGAGTTACAAGGTGTAGTGGCTGATGTTGTGGTAAAAGAAATTGAGGAAAAGAAGACATTTAAATGATAATTTAGAGGCAATTTCCACACCTCGGATTTGAACATGCTCAGTCACATGTGTATAGTTTAGCCAAACCATCATGTCAACTGGTGACTTTTGGGAGGGATGACAAAATTGAATGGGTTCATATCAAGTGGGGAATGGGGGAAGAAAGACGAAACAGAGGATAGAAGGATGAGAAAGAAAATGAAGATGAGACAATGTTGAAAATTTGTAGGTTATACTTTGCATGCTTTGGCGGCAGTAATTGTTCGTCCTTTCGTTGTCTGTGTCTCTCGCAGGATGATATGATATTATTGCTCTGCAGTAGTTCTTGTTCTTCTTATCTATTTCACTACAAACTGGGAATCATAATGTTTGTTCAAAACTTTCTTTTGGGTTGCTTTCGAGAAGTATCTGCATAAAATTAGGAATTTGCTAACTTTTACGGTGCAGAGGTATAAAGGCATTACATTAAGAAAGAATCAAAAGTAATTCAGTTTCAGCTCCCTCTGCCTTTGTCGTCATGTCTTGTAAAGGAAGGGAGCGAGAGGGTGAATTGTAGGGCGGAGGGCGACTGAATGGAGAAGAAGAGGGAAATTATGGAATTCCTCTAGTTGTTCTTTATCCTTATCTTCATCTTGCTCACTTCACTTTTAACTTGACTTACCTGCTCCTCAAGCTCTTGATCCATCAGTTCCATGCCTGCCTGATCTGGTGGAGCGAAGTTTTTCTAGTTTTCAAAGCTTACCACTACCTGGCTGGGACCGATTAGGTTCTTATAATACGACATTGCAGAAAGACTGAATGTTTAGTGTCCACAGTCCCTTGTTGGAATTGATTCACTTAAAGCATTCCGCATGTCTCCTAGAGCTCACAGATCACACCGCGAGCTACAATCAAAACACCACCATCATTCAAAGTTTGTCGTATTCTGTAGATAGGAGTTGGGTGTCTTGTATAGATGTGTGCGAATCATCTTCCACGTAGAATAAAAGCATGCTTGGAGGAGACATTGTCCCAAACGTCACTCTTAAGTTCTTCTTCTTTTTCTTCTTATAACAAGCTTACACAGATCAGTTGTGCTCTTACTTTAACCCTATAAGCAGATCACAAAGGCTTACAAGCAGAGACTTGTGTCAGCTAATGAAGACGCAACTTTAACTAACTCCCCTACTAACTACTTGTTACTTATCACCTGCTACTTACTACTGGCTCGTATCATATCCTTTCTATCCTCCCCAACCTGAGTGCATTACATTACTTTTGACTTTTTTTCAGCATCTAAGTTATTGCTCTTGTATAGCAGGATTACTGTCTGATTGATATCCCGGTTTCTAGTTCTGGGGCTTTTAAATAATGGGGCAGTGACGACCGAGAGGTAAAGCTCTTACAATCAATGCGGTCACTTTTCTTCGCTAGCTACTTGACTCGCTTCTTCCTTCCCTTCATCACATCCTTAAAGCTATTGCCATTTAATGAGTTTCCTTTAGTGCAGAAAAGTCAGAGCATATTAAAATTATTGTTTCGCATAAAGTTTGCAAAGAAAACGAATAAAAATATTCTCCAATTTAAGGAAGATAAACTGAGGAATGCCATGAAAAGTGTACGCGCGAGGAGTCTGTCTGTGAAACTCGAGGATGAGTCTACTGTATATATTCGTATATGTATAAAGAGAAGCGTGGACAGAGACAAGTTTGAACAAGAGTGGGGAATGTGCCAAGATTGAGGGTGATCCATATCTATGCCCTCTTCTTTTATTATTTTATTGATTCATCAATTGGAGGGTAAAAAGTAGACTATCATAACATTTCGTCACTTGCCTCGTCTTCCCTTGTGCCCTCTTCTTTATGTAGATTCCATCACATAAAAGCAATAATCTGAATTAGCATTCTTTATAATGTCTCGTCTCTGGATCTGGGGGCCATGTTGTGTTATGGCACTGTCATGTGCTATAAAGGCATCCTCCGTCTGGCCACTAGCCCTAGGTTTAAATGTCACTGTCGCTGCGTAGAGATCAGACGGGATCATATCCTGAAGAAGACAATGTTCAATTTTAATAAGTAATTCCCGCAAGCATTCCAATATCATCTTCAAGACCAGCAACTTGATTCCTTGATGATCCTAGTTGAAAACATTGTTTTTCTCTTTTATAAGAAAAAGAATCAAAAGGTTAGTAATTTCATAATGGTAGAAAGGATAAGGATGAGGGAAAAAGAGGGTGGGGGTGAGTGGTTGAGAGATGCATAAAATCTTCCACATTCATGTAACATAACATAACACACACTTTTTCTCTCAGCTTGCCACTCTTGGCACGCATCACGGCAGAGAATCGCACACGCTCACATTTTCACCTAAACTTTACCAAATAAGGGGGAGAATGCCATCATTTCAATTGCAGATGGCAAAAAGTCAACTCATCAAAATCATCTTCAAGTCTCGTTGATCTTATGCACAGATGCGGAGATATGAGGTGCTTTGCTTTTGCAGCAGTTAATCCCATTATCCATTCAAGCTATACATTTTTCCTCAGGCTTGGTCAATTCACCGCTGCTGCTTGCTGTTGCGGATGCGGATATTGTGTGTACTCTGCTTGCGCACAGTATGCAAGCAGAAGCTGTAGCGCGAATGGTGGTGCGGTGCGGTCCAAGTGTGTCTGCAAGTAAGGGCGCGTATTGTGAGCGCGTATTGTGTTTAAGCGTGATCTTAGAGTTGAGACTTGCCACTCTAAGATTGCATTGCCGGATTCTTGGAGTCAACAAGCAAAGAGAAAGACAGTCGCACAGAATTATTTCTCATGCAAATATCTGGATAAAGAGTTGTAAAATTCAAGCTTGGTTCACAGCGCACCGTGGCTTGAAAGCGGGAAACGTGGTCCACAGAAAACGCTAGTAAAACAGGTACATTAAACCCCAACCGAAATCATCCTTTTCAGTTATTACTCTGCGTTATAACAGCCAGGGTGAGACAAAAACTAGAGGGTAGTTCATGATGAACTATGCATGGAAACATAAGATGGGCTACAAAGACTTTAACAGCTTGACCAGCCATTAGTAAAATATACACAAACATTACCTTGTGTATTCTACTAATTGCAGCTAATGCGAATATTGAAGGCGGGAACAGGTATCTGGACTCTGGACTGGTCCATGGCTTTAAATTCTCTTCACGAAGGACGGCCGGCGTTTTAGGAAGTGTTGTGAAGGATTCTTCAACCATGCTGTCGGCAAACTTTGAGCAAGCTTAAGGAAGGAAAGCAGACAATTTAAAGTAAGTAAACTAAAGCAAAAATTTATGAAACAAGTTAAATTATTAGCACAAAAACAAGGCAATTATCAAGTCCAAAACACTATCCCATGTAAATTACTAGCTCGTAGAATGTATACTCTGGGATTCAAAACCACTCTTTATGAATTCTTTTGAACCTAAATCGTATCAACCGAGGGCTTCCCAGGTCAAAGCTATGGTGAAGAGATGAGGTGAAGGTGAAGGAAAGCCTGGAATTTATTATCAGAGAACGGCCTATTAGACACGGGGCAGGCGTATGTTCCGAATATTATTTATTGCATAAGAAATTTCGCGGACTCTCAAATGCATAAACGTGGATATCACCTGTTGCACAGGCTACCGCGCAGAGGGTATCAAACTCTTGAATGAATTTGCGTTTCTACTATCACTGGTCGCGAAACTTGCGGGTACTAACAACGTATAGCAAGGAATGAGAACTGAGACATTGTGCTTTATGTGCCCATTTATTATTTTGAAGAGAAATAGACTACTTCGTCGCAGATCATCATTCATGCGTCATTGTAGTTTGATGAAAATTAGCGAAAGCTAAAATAGCAACCAACAGACAAACTGGGGAAATAGGAAGAAGATTATGAAGCAAGGGCTTATTTGATTGCGTGTGAACTATCAAGTGGAGATGGTTCGGAAAAAATGGGAATAGAAGGAAAGTTGGTGATGGTATGTCCAAGTAGGCTGCTCCCTCATGAATACTAATTATAAACAAAGGAGGGCTTGACATTTCCTTGACGGTTAAAAGGCAAAATACAGGGTGTTTCTTATTTTAGGGAGGCGAACGCGAGTACTCTCATTCCTTGGGTTATTCTGATTGAAAAAACGCACTATTTTAATCGATCTCATCGCTAACAAGGCATCTTAGAAGGCTGAAAGCTTTTGGCTACTTTTCACCCTTTCTCACGCAAGTATAATATAATTCCACACATAATGTCTAAAGCCAGTGAAATGGAGGATGAAGATTACAAGGTAAGGAGATTTCGCAGGGAGCAGGATAGCGTTGTGATTAATTCTTGGAGCTGATATTAGATTAAAGTGCCGCACCCCGTATGTAAATTTCCACAGCCAACAAATTTCTTCACCTTCAAAATGATTGATATGGGTTTATTTTTAGTAGATCATTAATTTTTATACGATCACCATTCAGAAAGCTATAACTAAAACCAGCAGAAAAATTACAACTGCAGGAATTCAAGGGGATATGAAAGTATAAATTTCACCGATATTTACCATACACTTTTTTAAGGAAGTAAAATTTCATTTCGGAAAAAAAGAAGATTTTATTAGAATATTCGCAATTGAAAAAATTAAAAAAAGTCAACCTATCCCTGCCTCTCACTCCATCTCCAATCAACCCCTTATGACAAATTTCAATTAACGAGCGAAGAAGACTGGGAAGTATGTAAAATATTCAGATAGCTAACAAGATTGCTCAAGGAAACGCACTGCTATTTTTATGCTACAGGCAGGTGAAGTGTTAATGATGTGCGGATTAAATTAAGGACACGTTATATTCCATTGCTCATTTGCATACCTCTGCATCAAGCCATCAGCTTGATCCGAAAGTTTCCAACCCCAAAGCAAAACGATCATCTTTGCTTGGACTATGTTTTAATGTGAGTGCAGGAATAGCGGGAAAACTGATAGATAGGTATGGGAAAGATTCTGATTTTCTTTACTCGCTTCAAGATCTTGTTTGTAAAGCCTTGATTCTTCTCATTTTATTTTCTGGACTTATCCGTACGATGGGCTCACTTCCCTCATGGCTCTAGAATCTTGGGGGTAGGTGAAGCAGTGGAAAGATTCGAGGAGTTTCTAAGGTTGAGGGTCCACTGATGGCGATGTGGCTCTGCCGGGCTGCGGCTA
Source organism: Sminthurides aquaticus (assembly GCA_906901655.1). Classification (NCBI taxonomy): domain Eukaryota; kingdom Metazoa; phylum Arthropoda; class Collembola; order Symphypleona; family Sminthurididae; genus Sminthurides; species Sminthurides aquaticus. Next base: position 147,449 of record CAJQTT010000021.1, read on the forward strand.
AGGATGATGGGATGAAGGAGCAGTGCAGTGCTTTTATTCGGCAGAGATCTGGTCCAGGGCTACGGATGAATGTTGAGAAAAGCTGCCTTAAGTGTAGCAGGGACTTGAGGAGATTCGTTCCTGATCTGACTGAGTCAATCCTCGTCTCTCTCCTCTTCTACATCCATATCTCGAATGAAGTGTGAGTGAAAGAATGAATACGCGTTAGTGCATCAAGAGGAGGAGAGCTAGAGTTAGGGGGTTGAAATATCCTCCCAGGGTTGGATTTCAGTCTCCTCACGTAAAGATCCACTACCTGTAGATTAATTCCTCCGTACCTTCGTGTCATTTCCGAGTTGGACTTGGTCGAGATACTTTGTGTGCTTCAGGTCTGGAGCTCCAGGAATCATCCCGCGCTCCTCAAAGGCTACCAGCCCTTGCCACTCTAACTAATAATAACCTCATCTTTGAGTATTCACTTATTCTCTATCCAGGAAGAGGAAAAACCATTGTTTTTTGTGATCAAACAGGGAATTTTTCAAAAAATTCTTCAAAATTTGAAAGAAATTGCATCTTTTAACAACTGCAGTGTAAAACTTGAGGAAGGTGGATACATTTTTGTAGTCTTTGCTAACTACGTTTTCTCCACGTGACAGCAGGTGAATTTCTTTGCCTCCGGACTCTGAAGTCTTGAAGGAATATTGTGATTCGGGAAATAATTTTGTGATTCTGGACCACATTATTGGATTTTGCAATACTTGAAAAAAATTGCAAATTGTGAGACTGTGATGCGGAAGAGCTGAAAAAGTTTGGAAAGTCTTCTGGAAACTTGTAAATCGGAATCACGGATCGTATTACTCTGTTTCTGAAAGAGCGAATTTGGTTTTTTAGCCTTTTTCTATGGTGTGACAACTTATAGTACTTTTCAACAAAGTGGCTTGTGAAAGAAAAAAAGCAAGTGAAGATTGTGAGTATTTGGTATACATTTCAAAAAGTACTAGAAATTTGAAGATATAAACCGGGGAAGCAGGAGGCTGTTGGAACGGCAGCTAGAGGAAGGAAGAAGAACTGGAAAGATTACGCAGGAGGAGAGGATGTTGGTGGGAAACGTTTTATAAAGACTTTCTCCTAGTGACGCTTGAGTCTATAGCATCATCAAGCAGTGTTATTTGTGGACCGGTAGTGCGGCGACGCAAACAATATTTCTTCCTCAAGACCAAACACCACTTTCCAGGATTTTTTCGAGGTAATGCAAGAAACACATTTTTAAAATTCTTATAGAGTTCCGCAGTTTAAGTTAAAGCCGCACGCTTCTCCCTACCATACAAATCTGTTGGGGGAGTTTCCATGAATGCAATGGGTAATGTTGCAGTTTTGGGGAAACATGAAATCGTACATGAGAGTTTACGCAAGCGGGACATTAGGCGGTAGAATGGTAAACGTTCTGAAAAAGAAAGTGAGGGTGTTTTAAAAGGATTCCTCTGGATCCTCCAGAGAGTTTCCTGACTTCAGGACTTGAATGACGGATAAACTCATTATTATCTTGTATTGTGGATTCTGAGCTTTGTCCCACTAATCCATGAAACATATCATTACGGAGGCGCGTAGCTATGATTTATGGTGAGATTTCTTCCACACCTGGTTCCTTCTTACAGTTCAAGGGAGTTGCTGCTGTAGTAAAATGCCCCAAAGTAAACTTTTACCTTACGCCTATCTTAAGCTCTAGTAAAACTATTAGCAAGTTTCAATGAATAGGGCTGATGGGATTGGCTGGGGCTGGAGATATTGTGAGCATAAGGCTCACATAGAAATTAGGCTCGTAATTTTCGACTTCGACGTCGTGACACCGAAAAATCATATAAGAGACACATTAATGAGCGGGAAATGATTCGAGGGAGTGAGTGAAATCGGCTCTATTTTACTACAAAGATTTTTTCATTTAACAAACTCAAACGCTGGACAAAGTCGGGTAGAATTTTGGGCGGAATTCAAGTCGGAATTATATATTTTAGTGAGTGACAAAACGGAGCATGCAAGCTGTGCATTATGAGGCAATCTTGTAAAATTGTGCAAGTCAAAGAAACTGTTTGAGAAATAATAAGCGTCGTGCCTCCAAATCCTTAGATATTGCCCTCTCAAATCTTTGTCTGAAATGACGTGGTAACTGAGAAAAGATATCACCTTCTGATAGATTGTACGAACATGACTTGTGATTTTTTTATATCCCGGGTACAAGGTAAAATCTTCCACATCTTCTTGTTACATAGAAAATTTATGTTTCAGTTAGATCTCAAATCCCTATCGGAGAGTTTTCGTATACTTTTTATTCCGTGGACAAATATACCTCGTTAGCGGCTTCTTAGTTTTGTCACCCAACGGTCCCAGAAAATATATTCTCATTGCGTTCTCATGTGGGTAACGTTTTTCCGGGTATTTTTGATGCTCCGAAGCTTACTTGAAGTCAGATATAATCACTTCACAAGCATCACTATCACCGTAAACATTTTTGATTGGCTCAAAATTAACAAGTCATCAATGAAAATAACAATGTTTTTGAACATTCCAATCCGATGAGTCCGGTTGCAGCGGAGTTTAGGGTTTAAGACCCAGTGTTGTTGCCGAGTTGCAGAATTTTGAGATGAATTCCTTGTTTCAATTTCATCATACCGATTGAAAATAACGGCTGGGTATTCTAAGTTTTAGCCGAAAGGAACATGTAGAGTTTGTTCCGAATAGACTCTGGAAAATAAAACTATAAGTTTTAGACTTATCAATGTAAACGTAACGGGGCATTCTGATCTTAGAGTTTCCAACATCAATTTCATTCAGGGACACATTTAGTAAAGCGAAGCAAAGATAATTAAAGGATTTGCAGATAGCCGGCAGTAAGGATTTACCCTTGTGCGCAAATATTGAGAAATACATCAACTTATTTTTAAGTTAACGAGACAATTTTGAATGTGGCAATGACTGACTAAGATAAAGGTCTTTTAAAGAGAGTGAGACAGAAGTTGTTATATGAAGGTGGAGAGAAGATATATAGCTATGGTAGCATGTATAGATAAGTTGGAATTAGGAATATTCTGAGGTGCGTAGTATTAAGTAATGAAGGGGTAACAGAACGGAACGGTGGTAATTAGACACACACTATCAAAATATGTGATCTGTAACATAATTTAAATGCCTTAACAATTGTTTCGCAGTTTCTTGAATGATTATGATAATGATAGTGAAGACTGGATTAGGGTACGCAAATAATACTCGTGTCATCACGAAAACGTTTTGTAACATCTAGCAGGCCTAGTCCTAGTTCCGATTCTGCCTTGTTAGCCGTCTGCAATAATCTGATTGTAATAATAGCAAGCTGTTTATCTGACTTTACAGTTTATTTCTCATGAAGACTAGCTTGCAGTGACTCTCATCTATAGCAATGTAACTCTTTCTGCACTTCACCTTAAGAATTTGCTCGTTTTCACGCATGGATAAAATTTTACGCTCTGAACGTCCTGAGATTGCAAATATTACGTGAATCTAACAGGCTTTGCTGTATACGAGTCAAGGAGGTATTTAATTACAGCGTATTGTTATATACTCCTGCATAAGATGGTATTAAGGTAAGGCTCATACAGTTATCAACTAGAGTATAGTTAAAGAGTGGGACTTGCCAAAATATTTTTATTGCCCTAGTCAATATTTTTGAAACGCTTACAAAAGCATGCAGATTCTAAACTAGGAAGTGTATGCATTTTGAACTGACACTTTTAAAGTGAGAAAATGTTTGCCAGTTTTAGATTTAAATTATTCTAGAAATCAAGAGTTGCATCATTTTTTGAGTATAATAGTAATTGATTTAACTTTGCTACAAACTCTTGTCTCACTTGTTTAATGGTTACAGTTCTAGAAAATTTTGAGAGGGATTATCGAGGCTCTATAGGGGTTCCATTTTCAAAAGCTTGATTGGCATACTTTGCACAGTAAAAGAAAAAGAATGGAAAGGGTTGATTTGAGCTAAGAGTTAACGACTAATGTCTACTGTCTACGAGGAATTAGATTGAAAAGGCGGGTAAACGACCAGTTCGAGTTTGGTCACCGGTGTATTTGACCCGGGTACAGCTTTACAAAGCCTGGATCTTGATTTAAGTAATAAGGTGTACGAGGGAACGAGTGAAATAAAAGAAGATAAAGGTAGGTCCAGGAATTGATTAATTAGATGAGGCGTTGGTTGTTTGCATGGGAGACGTGAGAGGAGTAGGGAGAAGATGGATAATGGGGTGAATCTTATTCTTCTCTCCCAGCTTGTTGGCTATTCTAATTTGTTTCAATGCTTCTGATTTGACTGGGGGACAAGAGGAGCTGTTGTAATTGAGAAGGAAAAGAGGGAAGGGAGGAGGCTGTGCTTTGGTTAGCTTACTTGTATTGTTGCTTTCCCCTGAAAGAAAAGTGTGTAAAAGTTGAGGGAAAGGATATTTTACGATAGATGCATCAAGTATATAGTAAGTATATAGTTTATAGTTAGTTTCATCTGCAGGAGGACGGAAACCTCTTGAGATTTGATAGTAAAATATGATGCAACTTGAAGACTGAATAGAAATTTTAAAAAGTGAAATAGAAACGATCATCATATAAACAATTATCTTTTCATGAACTAAATACGTTTTAAGATGAAGGAGGGTGGTAAGAATGGTGGTCTATAGTATGTAGAACGTAGAAGATGGATGTGGAATTCCCAAGCTTAGAAACTTGGAGGATTTTATGGATACTTGAATAGCTAGAGATATATTTTTTTAATTTAGTCAGTTTGTGGACTAGAAAAGAATGAGGAGGATAATAGTGGTGAGTTTGTTGTGAATCTTTTGAGGCCCCTTTGATTCTCTGTCATAATATGTCCCATTTATTAATGCCTTCCTCATTTGATGATCATGGAATGGAAGAGGATAGAAAGATTTTGTAAAAATCCAAAGACCCCTACCTCTTTACTATTCCTTCCCTTCTAACGCTCTTCTTTTACTCCCTGATTTGAAATATTGTCACATCCGGGAGTTTATCCATGTGCCAGAAAACTAATGAGCCTCGAGGAAGAGTTCCTTTCTCTCCATTGAAACCTTAAATTCTTTGAATACTCTCAAGTGGAGGGAAAGGGCTGGAGAGGCTCCGGGACGTCCGAATCTGTAACCAGAGTTATGATGATGGACGCCGCCGGGAAATTGTATTTCGGATAAAATTATTTCAAGTGCCAGGGAAGTAATGAGTGAGGCTTTTCCTAGCTTTGAATCCTGGGATGGGGGGAAGGTGAGCCCCTACCGTTACAAGACGAAAAGTTATAGAAGCCTTTTAAGGGATTCCCAAAGAAAAATTAGAAGAAGTGTACGTATTGTTGAGGGGATAGAAGAGAGACAAGATATTTTAAGATTTGTTTCATTCCTAAATACTTTTCCTGCCCCTCCTGACTGTACTGTATGTGTTTGAAGTTGAGTGGCTTGAATGACGGAATGTTACCACGTATAGGATGTGGAGTAAAGTGAAAAGAGGGTGAATTATATATATATGTGTGTGTACTGAAGCGTTGTTGTTGTGACATTGCTTTTTCCAGTGTAAATTTTGATAAATTCGACGTCACCCACTTGAAAAGACGAGGACAGAAGGGAGATGTCATAACAAACAAAAGAAGTCCAGCCAGATAAATATTGCAAAAAGTCTGAATGAAAAGAAAAGTCTCAGGTAGGTAGGGAAGAGTGCGTTGAAGGCTCCATCGCTCCATGTGTGTGTCTGACTCAATAAATGATAAAACTACGGCAGACAGGAGAACATTATGGAAACAAGGAGGGATGATGGGGTAGTGGTGTAAGGACTTTTCTCCTTTCCCCACACAATCTCTCACTAATATCCCTTGGAGGGCCCATGAGGCACATGGGAGGGATGTATCAAGTAGAGGCTCTTTAACATACTAAGTCTCTCTCTCTCTCTCTCTAAAGGATCTTGAATTACTGTAACAAGAAGGTGGATGATGTCGCAAGGGACGCAAGGACTAAAGGGCTACTGTATGAGTGTGTATGTACCCAGTAGAACAGTGCCCGGGAAGAGTACCCTTGGGAAAGGCTTTCTATGAATCCTTAGGACATGTCCGCGCTTTTCTACTTTTCTCCTTCTAACATGGATAAGGATAAATAGAGAGACAGCTCGGACGGTGGTTGGGAATGAAAAATTGAAATCCCTTTTCTAAAGGGCACTTCACTTTATTCCACTTCATTCTTGGGCTATTCATTGCTGAAATGTAGAGGTAGGATGTCTGTGTGTGTGCCGTCTCTGGCCAAGACTTGAAATACTCATCACCAGTTCATAAGAGGTGATATTCAAACTTTTTATCATCAGTTTCACAACTTACAAATATCTTAGAATAACGTTGGCACAGCTTCTTCAATTCCAAGGCATTGTTCACACCAGAGGGAGTTGCTGGTTAGTGTAGTGGAGGATATCTGTAGGGAACTCTCTAGCGTGGGGAAAGTATAGCAGGAAGACTGAAGATGCTGTAAGCGTATGGCCCCTCTCTTGAATCCGTGACATTTTTGATTTTTTATCAACCCGAATTTTGATTGAGAATCACCTGAGAGACTACTTCAAGTTTGCCTCTTACTCAGTCTCCAAGTCTTCAACACTCAACTCTCGGTCACACACACACACACTTATGAACGGGCTACAGAGCCTCCTCCCTGGCTCCTACTCTTTCTTTATTTTCATCAAAGAGAGTCCTCTGATAATAAATGATTCGGTCATGGAAACTTATAGCTTGAGTCACTGACTCCCGTACCACCCTGAAACCATGAGGAGAATAGGCCAAAGAATAAAGATACTGGCCAAAGGAAAGCTGGCGGAGGGTAAAGAAGTTTTAAAAGACTGCCCGGATTCTGTCCGTTCCTTCCTTTTTGCGGCTGTTGAAATTTTAAAAAGCCCTCCTATATTATTTTACCATGCTAAAAATTCAAAGTTAATGATACGAAAGCAACTGCCATTCTTACCTATCCACGAAGGAAACCAAAATCCATTCTTCCTTCCACCCGACTCTGTCACACTCACAATAAACTGTCAATCCGAATTAATGGAAAGTCTCAGCGGAGGCCTTCTACCCTCAAAATATCCAGTGCTGCTAAGCCGTATTCGGTTATACCCAAACCAGACCAGATACCATTTCAACCCTGTCATTAACTAGAACCGCGCGAGGAGAAGACCCTAGCATGCAACGGAATGCTTCCTTATCTCGGTGCTAAGTCGAATAGTTGGATGCTCGAAAACACTTATTGCTTCGCAGTAGGAGCGGATTCAAATACGCAGGTCATAAATCCGCAGCTGCTTAGCCAGCCGCATTCCATCCAATTTTAGTCCAAAGCAAATTACCCGGTGGGCTAAAGTTTTGCGAAATTAGCCTCACGGAATTTCTTGACTTTTAAAGGGATTTTTGAATGATCTCAAACATGCTTGAGAGACGCAGCGACGTAAGCTGGGGAATGCCGTGACCGTTTACAATTAACGTAAGAGGATTTTTTCAGAGTAGTTGTAAGACAGTTTTGCATTGGGGTCTTTGATCATGCACACACTGTAATTAGGTTGTTATTTTATGGGTAAATTTGTCCAGCCATGCCTCATCCCTTCCTAAGGCTCTGCTTCGCCTATTTCTAACCATATTCTCCAACAGACAAACCAATTATGACTATCCTAAACCAATTGCTTCCGACATCTAAATTTACGAATTGCACGCAAATCAGGCTGAGAATACTTGTTTGATACTAATGTGTAATGTGTAGCCCGTCGCAATTTTTGCAATATCGTTAACGTCTTCTTATTAACACCTCCGTCGCTGCAGGGATATAAGGAGAGGATTCAAGAAGGGAAGTTGTAAACAAAAGATAGCGAGTATTGTAAAACAAGTTATATAGATCAGACAGTCTGCACTGTGTCGGATTCGTATAGTGGTTACTAGAAGGTGAAGTTTGCTGACTTTATTAAATTCAAGACAGTTGCAATTAAAATAAGATAGCAGACTTTTACGTACTTTGGATCGGTCGGCTCCCTCAAGTTTACATTTAGAGTCCGATAATTTCCTGTGTTCTGATAAGCTGCCTTGGTCTTATGTACTAGCTAGAACGAGAAATAAGAAACGATAAGCTGGATTGCAAAGACAGTTTGTTGATGAGGGAAATTAATGGCATTTATATACAAGAAGGTTATTATTACAAGGTAAACTGGAGGTAGGGCGTGATGGAATAGACGAAGGGGAGATGCGCGAATGAAGATGAGCTAAATGAAAGGATTCTCATTTTTCTTTTCCCAATATGCAATATCTTCTTCTTTAATTAAGGTAGGACGGATGCCGTTAATGATGAGTATTGGTCACCTAGTGGAGCTGTAAATGATGTCTGGTTCCAATGTCGGCTGGCTTCTGTGGGCGTAGCAGTTATTTGCAATTTTTGTGTATCTGTCATTTTTTAAGATTGCTTTGGCTTGCTCGCTAGTGCGACAGAGTATGAATAAGAGACGAACTGATAATCTTGTGCTCGCGTTTCTGAGAAGGGCAGGAGACGACGAGTGAGACTTTTAATCTATTTAGATTTGCATTTAATTTGAATAGCATCTCCTAATATGATCTATATATTTGTTTCCTTGAGATTGAGAGACAGAGTTAAGAGAGAGAGAGAACATTGTGCTGGTCTGATTGTAAGGAATGGTAAGGAAATTTGTCGTCTTGTTTACATTAGGGAAATGCAAGGGTTAGGGTCTAGGGATGAGGAAAGCGCGTAAGTGAATCTGAACTGGTCATTTGAATGTGAGATGCTCCAACTGTCTGTCTGTGCGATTGACTTAATTCCTTTGACTTACTACGACTCGTCCTCCTGGCAACATAAAAAGTGGAGAGCAAGTTTGAAGGAATTGAATCAAATATTTCAGCTACTGTATCTTCTCTCCGTCTTCCTTTACCTCTGGGGTGGTTTACATGATGGGGAGTTATATATGCAAAATTGGTTTATTCTTCATAATTAGGAGAGGTGCGAGGTTATTAAGCTTAATAGGAGAGCAAACAGGTAAGGAGGGAGTAATGTAAATGCAATAAAGAGATAGATTGGAAAGAAGATGAGCAGTAAGTAGTGAGAAGAGGTTGCGTCTTGGATGGATTGTATAAGAAGACATTGATAATTGACTTGCGGATCTTCCCCATCTTCTCTCATATACACTTCCTTTTAGTGGCTCCTTTTTGCTCTCGTTGTTACAGAAGTGGTAGTAAATGACTGCAGTAGGAATCAGCATGCACAGCAGTAGCTTCTTCGTTTGGCCTGTATAATGCGACTGGGCACTGGGGGGAACTCGTTGAGCTGTTGAGCATCTTGGAAGGTGTTCTAATTGATCTTCTACTCTAGTTAAATGAGCCATGGCATAGAACGGTAGTAGAAGGGTGGGGAATTTTCAAGGATTGAATCCCTAAAAGAATTGTAATTAAAGTACCCATACGGATTTAATTGACTTTGTTGCGGATCCCTAATTTTCATCTTTTCCATGCCTCATTCCCCATAAGTTAGTAGTTACTGTTTACTAAATACACCATGGTTCACCATTTAACATGGTAGGACTCGCATCAGGCATGCTGCGTACTGCGTTCCACCCGCGGCAAAAAAATCTACAGGTAGTAATTAATTGGGTCTAAGAGTGCTGCTAAACGTTCACCGCTTCCATCAAATCTTGTGAGCCACCCCTTAAGTACAGGATCAAGAAATGAATGGATGCGGTTAATAGAGGATGCTATGACTATGAGATCGCGTGAAGATCTCGTAAAGATAGTTTTCGCGTGCAAATTGAAAATTGTTGACTACAACTTACATATAGAATCAATGTACCGTAGGACTCGTTGGCACTGGCGAAACACTTGCAAAATTTGCTCTCGTCAGCTTTGGATGGATGTGGAAAGGTATGAAGGCTGGCCGACTAGGAGCGGGCTAGTTTTCTTAGTACCCGCCGTAATCCCGTTCCTCAGCAAAAGTAATTGAAGTAATGCAAATTTATTTTAGTCTGGTAGCTCTGGCTGGCTTGTACGGCCTAGACAGGGGGGAGTAGACGATTGGAAGACAGTTTGAAGAACGAATACAGAAAAATAGAGGAAAATACGTAAGCGTGTAATTTGATATATGCGAAGAAGAAGAGGAAGATTATAAGAAAAATCTGGTCGGATTGAAATTGGAGTGACGGATGGAAGATGATGGAGAGGAAAGGTTGAAGGATTTTACTTGACTCATCATCATCCAGTTTTATACAGACCGGGAAGGTGGGTTTATGCGTGTTATTGACGCAGACAATTGTACAGGAAAGCTAGGAGGAAGACAGGACTTAGCTTGCTTATTAAACATCTTTGCAACCGATGTCCGCCCTAGTATTGGCAGAAGAAGAATCCTTGGGGCGAACTAAACAATTTAAAATTTCAGAAGACAGGGTAACGCTAGAGGGGTTTTGAGGAGGTCAACTCTGCGGAATGTGTCAGACTACATTAACTGATTAATTTGATAGATTCCTGGGATGGTTAAAGTAAAATGGGGTCTTTTAGAAACAGATCGAGCCAAGACTATTGAAATGGTAAGAAATTCCGGAAGAAATAAAATTTGCTTGAGGTAATTTTGATAAGCTTAAGGGGCAAACAGAACTCCGACGAATATGATGGAGTACTTAAGGGTACGTTTCTGAAGAATGGCATAAGCCGAGAGGAGGATTTGATTCTGGTGGCATATCCATAGTAGTACAGACAAGCGCTTCGAGGACCCAGGAGCTACAATTGTGGATAGGAAAGCGATAGGGTAGAGGACTTCATGTATGGAACAGTAACGCGCAACACCAGGTTCGACACGCCATTGAAATTGCATTGGTTAGTATCTGGACAGTTGGAAATGAGGAGAGAAGTTTTCCCGACAAAGCAGGAAAAAGACAATGGGGAAACTAATAAACAAGGATCATCATGAATGAAGCAGATAGAAGGCCACAACGAAGAAGACAAATAAGAAAAGTTGATTTAGTTTAAAGGATGAGTAGTGAATTGAATACAGGGGGTGGAAAAGGGGAAGAAGAAGATGACGAGTATAAGATTCACGCAAAGATCGAATCGGACATGCAAATTTTTGTGGAAACCATTAATTATAGTTTCCTAAAAACTACAAGTCAGATGTCATATGTTTGCTCTGAAAAATTTCCCCATTCTCATCAGTCAAGAAGGTAAATAGTGGAAAGCCCTGATGCCTTTACACTGACTTACCAATGCTTGCTGGGAGGGCGGTGGGCCGGTTTTGGGTGAAGAAGGGGAAGATGATGTTAATGTAGTCAGATTCACAATTCACACACCAACTAGCCATTTCATCTTCACATGCATAAAAATCTAGACCCAAGGTCCAATTGTCGTAGTGTCAGCGTTGCATGCCTGCAGACTTTGATTCAATTTCAAATCATTCACATCACAATATGTGTATCCAGATCGCCAAGGGCTGATACAAACAACCAGTATGTAATTCTCCTATACTATACCCGTTAATATTAATCTAACAAAGTAAAGCCTGCATACGTCTTTGCACGCATATTTGGTTTCCCTCGAGGAGGAAATAATGTTACTGTCAAAAAGCGTAGCTACATCAAAAGGATTATTGCCTTCATATATTTAGCTGGTTCATATAGGTAATTGAAATTATCAACTTTCCTCCCCTCTAATCTTCTTCCTTGCCACCCAGGACCCAGACAAACAAGCAGAGTGAACTGTATTATCCCCTAAAACATCTTCATGTGAGTGTGTATATCATCAAATCCCTCTTCTTCTCGCTGTGCCATAGCAAGATCAAAGATGGGGGATCATCTCAACGACTGCAGTCTAATCACCCCACAATAAACAGCGACAATAAACTTTGTCATAACACAACAACACTTCCATCTCATTTGTTTGCATGATGGAAATTTCATCCTTTTCCTAAATCTAGTAGACAGAAATTCATTTACGGTTCATATACAACACCAGGCATACAAATTTGGAAGAAAGCAGAGGAAGCTTTCCACGTTGCAAACAAACATGTCAATGAATTACACCGGAGGCTGCAGCTGAGGACAGGAACCTAGAAAATAAATTCACGCCAATTGTAGGACAATTTCATCGAACCTCTAACCATTAATTGCTTCGATTACACTACTTGGTATCAAAACAAACAAAGCATGCAGATTTTTCAATTATTAACTGTATCCAATAATTAAGTTCCCAGACACTACAAATTATATTTGTTATAAAATTTGAGATGCAAGTTGCTGCAAGATAGACGTTATTGTCTATAACTAGCCACACAAAATTTATAAAGGGAATTCATTACACTTATTTTTTATAATTACGCAGAGGTTAAAAACAATTCCCAATAAAAATGCCCTGTCTGTCTGCCCGACTGTATTGAACGTGGAAAGGAGCACGCGCTTGGATTTAAAAATTATACTGTGTAACATCTTCTTTATGAATCAAGGTTACAGTGTTTTGCCGTTCAATCATAATTAGACCTGGCGAGTGCCATCTGTGCCATACGCAGAGACGCCATCGCTGATGATTGTTATTATAGTTAGAACTTTACCCCTCTTAGATTGTAAGGATGCAGAAGAAGGCGGGAATAATAGCATACTGTAAAAACGTGTTGCGTGCGCCAAATTTTCCGCATCTTCATGAATTTTTGCGAATTTGTTTTAAAAAATTAAACGTTTACATAGCCAAAGTATACGAGAAGAGATAGCGGTGTCTGTCTTCCTTCCCCTGCAATTATACTAATAGCATCGCGTCGGGATGAGCTGGTGTCATGAAGGTATGAGTGAGACTTTGTCTGATATCTATGGACGGGCAATGTGGAATAATGAAGGAGTTAGGGATAAATTAAATATTTTCTATTATAGTGAAGGTGTGCGGATTGTAATATAACCATCTTAAATTGCTGCAAATCACTCAGTAACTTAATTCGCGATACCCGCTAATACCTTTGCAAATACATTCGCCTCATATGAGCTTTATTTACCAAGTACACAATATATATGTGGATAGAGTGAGGAAAGAGTATAGGTAATGTGATACTAACTAAAATTCATAAGTGTGTAATCTAATACAATTAGCCTCCCTTGGCTTATTAGTCCTCCGCCTGTCAAACATAATAACTGTAATTATTTCGGAGATGATTCTAAAAACATTAGGCGCAAATTGGCATGGTAAAGAAATTGACATCAAGAGCTTGCAAAACATAAAGCACAGAAACGTATAAGAAAAAAACAAGTATGGGGGGGGGTTAGAAGTCTGTAGCGCTTCCAGCGCAGCGCAAGAAGGTTAGCTTTAGAGCATCGGCAATGACTGGCTAATCAACTGGGTGGGGACTGTTGAAGTGAGAATCACCGTGAGATGCAGAGTTTGCGATGCTGAAATGTGTTAGCCATAGCTTTAGTTCAGAATACACTCTAATTTAAGCAATAGGAATATTGCTGATCAGCAGAGTACGCTAACTACTGAAGGTAGAGTGTAATAGTTTCAAGAAGATGTTACTTCTACTACGATACTAATTACTTCATCTGGAGGCAAGAAATGTGGTCATTATAATTAAGCTCAGCACAGCCTGGATATTTGTTGAAATCATTTGTTCACCCTTCCTTGCAGGCATAACAAGAGCTAAGAATTATTCCATTTACAGGGTAATGATTGATTAGATCTTGTTTTGACACGAGGGATTACAGATTTAAGAGACACAGCTAAGGTGTGTGCAGTACAAAGCTTGATTGACATACATACACTCACAAACACGTTATACTTCTCATCTTCATAACCTTATTTATTTATACCCGACCACGTATTCAAGATCTCTTCTGGTCTGAGTAAGTCAAAAGTCTCAGGATAACAGCCGCTAGTTTGATCTACATAGTACTTGGGAAAGTAGACTTGATATAATTAAAATATTCAAATGAGTAATAGGATTTCCCCTCGTCCTTTTATAATACTCAAAACTAAAGATATAATGTAAATATCAAAATTATTTGATAGCTTTCTTGGAAAGCATGTCTCAGCAGAAAAATAATTACATTAATCTGCTTCTACTGTAGCAAGCTTGACCCAGTAGGTTTTTATGCGTAAAACTTGACTATAAACGCATCTCCTCTCCGGGCCGACAGAAATGTAATAGCTTTTGCAAATTTTCCTTGCATCGACGTGTAATTTCTTTGCGAAAAATGATACATTGCGTATGGAGCTTCTTCTTGTTTAATTAGAAATGGAGATAAGAGATGAGACATTAAATATTATTCCCTAGATGTCTGGGTCTGTGGGATTCGTTCTGAAAGGTGAATGAAATGAGCCTAATATCTTTTCGGAATGTTTAAGAGAAGAAGCAAGATCAGAATAAGGTAGACGAACACGCCAAGTTGTTTGGTATTACGCTTCTTGTCTGCTGAACTCAGCCAGGGACGTCGCACTGAATTTTAATGATTTTTGATTATAATCCTCCATGGGTTTCATATAATAGTAAAGACAAGATGAAGATGTGTCAAGTCCATGATACTCACATCAAATCAACAACCAGCATCCATCACATTCTACTATCCCCTTTTTCTTCGCAAGCTATTTCTTGTGATATATGCCTTAGAATCCATGCATCCTCCAAAAAATGCAGGCTCTCCAACGTTTACATGACATAAGCTCTATTTGAAAACTGCTCCAATCACCTAATACCATCCGTTCTGTAAAACAGCTGCAAGCAACTTTGTAACTAGATAGGATGTGTGACTTGGTCACTGCATTATATGTGATCTTTTTGTAATTTTGTACTACTGGGGAATGCATACCTTGTTTGTGTTTCGGTTCACTACACTTGATCTGGCTAAGAAATTCTTTAGGATAAACTCCGCGTACGTGCCCAAGCCGAAAGTATCAATTTAGCCTCAATCGTCTTATGACTCGAGATGATCTCTTGAATCGGGATAAGACTGTTTAAGAATCCGTCTTGCTGTGATTGGATAGATTTACAAGCATGAGTAGGAATGGAACTTGATGGGAAAGAAGATGACGTGTTTATGATGAGTGTCTAACATATGTGTATGCTACAGATGTTGAAGGGGGAAGGACGTTTAGAGGCATAGTTCAACGGAGGAAAGACGGACTTAATCTAGAGGTAATACAGATCGTGTCTGTATTAATAAAAGGTGCGTGTATTGAGTTAATAGCGCTAATATAGAGGTAATAATGTGTGTGTATAGGAAGTGGTCAAGCTGGTCTAAAGAGGAATGATCCGTTTAGGTTTGAGGGGGGCTTGCTAAGGATTCAAGGATTTGTGAGGAAGATGAGGAAAATATAGCGTGGTGGAATACATAAATTTCTTGTCTAATTACGTATTCGAAAAGGTTGTGAAAAATGTGGAGGGATTGAGTCCGTTTTAAATTCCAACATGACTGAGAAAATTTAAAAGGAAGAAGAATAGGAGGGGGAAGAAGAAGAGACTGAATGGATGCGGACTTGTGTGGTTAGAGACAGGTGGGATAATGGTGAGAATTTAGGCTAGGCGCGATAAGTAATCTGTATCTTCGGAATGAATGCGTAAATTGGACGAAGAACAAGACTACAAGACTCGCTGGCTGTCAGAAGAGGTAATTATTATTGAGACAAAAGAGTGAAAATCCAGTTAAATACGTGAGCAAGGAGGGATGGTAAAGATCCATGAGCCGTGGAGGAGGGTGAGGTCCAGTCCAGTCCAGACGGAGGACAGACAGGAAGGAGAGGAAGAATATGAGCTAAGGTTTGGGGAAAAGTGGGAGGAGGATTTAAATTCCAAGATTAAGATTACCGAATGATTATTATCCATAGTGAACATTGTTTGAGTTTGGTAATGAAAAGACGTAAAGATTTCATGTGGACCGGTACTAGAGGCAACCATAGCTAAAGAATGTTTAGTTCATGTAAATTCCAAACACCTCATTTTTTTCATCCTCAGCCAGCCTTCCACAATCCTTCACCCTAGTAGTTCCTTCAAACCGAATCTTCCGGCAGTGTCTCAGTATTTCCTAGCTGATCACGCGCTATATACATCAGCAATCCTTGAAGGATGGACGGTAAAGCACGGAGATTAATAGCAGTGGCGCTCGCTCTAATCACTTAAACTGGGAACGTGATGAGTTTGATTCAAAACTATTAGATGAAGATTTGAGGGTAAATATTCAAAAAATTCGGAAGAATGTAAAGAAAGGGGAGAAGATGTGGATTGATATGGAGGGGTGGGGGTTGGAGACGTAATCAATTATTCTTGATCTTTCCTGCGATAGGAGCGGCTGAGTGTAGAGGGTGAAAAGACAAATGGATTAAAGATGGAGAAGACGAAGAAGAGGAAGATGAAAGAGAAAAAATCAAATGCAAGCTTTTCTCTCCTCTTGTATAATCGTTAATCGTTAAGATAATGGGATCATGTTGTAAGGTTGTTGTAGTAACAAGTCCGGAGGGAAGGAATAATTATACGAAGAGCGTGGTGGGTTGTCTGGTTGCCGTCCCTGGCTTGACTTGACTTGCGTTCCTAGCAGAACTACAGCTACAGCCTCCTCCCAGACAGTGTTACAATATTGTTGCTGATTGCTGGGACTCTCCGTCTAGGAAGGCAGAAGGAGGCTGAGGATAAAGGATGGCGGAAAGATAATCGGAAGGAATTAAGGAGAGCGAGATGAGGAGGAAGATGATGATCATCATCTTGTAACATGATCAAGAAATGTGAAAAAGAGACAGACAGATGGATGAATGAGTGACTGACTGCCTTTGACTGAGGCCAGATTATCGGAGGTTGGACAGTATTGGACGAGCGGAGGTGAAATGGAGGAGGTTGTGGTCAGTTGGACTGCTTGGACAGGTCGCCGCCGTCCTTAAATGACCTCCTAATGGCAGGCATAAGACACACATGAGTGTGTGTGATTTTTTAAAAAGGATATCATAAGATGCGAAAGTGCTGCATTCTGGTCTCCCTCTCTGCATCTCCTCCTCCCTATCCTGGTCTCCTTTTTAAACTCTGTAATTATACACCGCTCCTTTCATCATCCCGAACATGTTTGGTCCACATATAATAATTGATTGTCCACGAAACGCTATCCCATGTAGACATGGATGGACAGACGTCCGCTCCGAATGTGTGTGTGTCCAGTCCAGTTTGCGTTAGTTCAACGCTCAACAAGTGAGTATCTGAGGCAGAGAAAAAAACTGATTTCGTATTATCTGTAAGAGCTAAGAATATTGTAAGAAGAGAAGATGAAGTGGAGGAGGGCCCGTGGGACTGAAGGGTTAAAAGGATGTTGGCTTCTTCCCCGGAAAAATATTAGGCGTAAATATGGAGCAAATGATGAGAGTGAATGTCTGGAGGCAAGTTTGGAGTTCGTGAGGGGAGTTGTGGGTAAAATAAATGTGAAAAGTAAAGCTCTTCCCAAGATGTTTTAGCCCAGAAACGTTTAATAAGATGGACAGGGTACAGGTGACTGAGACAAGAGAACGTGGCGGTAAATAGGATTGTGGGATGTAGGGATGAGTTCAAACGAGTGTCCAAGAT
The DNA here is from genome assembly GCA_906901655.1 of Sminthurides aquaticus. Taxonomy (NCBI): domain Eukaryota; kingdom Metazoa; phylum Arthropoda; class Collembola; order Symphypleona; family Sminthurididae; genus Sminthurides; species Sminthurides aquaticus. The sequence continues at coordinate 165,010 of CAJQTT010000021.1, forward strand.
TTTTGGGTGTAGAAAAACACAAAATTTAACGTATATCACCCAGGAAACAAATCCTACAACTGATTTAACAAAGATTCAAGGATCATCTCCGCTTGATCTAAGCAGCTTCCCCGCTATAAATCAAATCCACAATTCTTTCCTTTCTTCTCGTCACAAAAAATCACTCAACTAGTTAATGAGTAATTTAATGAACACAACTTATGATAGAGTTGTTCTCGACTTAAACATGTAGAGTTTTTGAGCGCCTTTTTTACTCTAACTTGCGTCTTCTTACACTCCATCATTTAAGTTTCTAACAATCAAGCTAGCTGCGAGGGTGAAGGATGTGTGCGAGGTTTATCCTCTTTCTGTCGGACACACAGACAAAATAATAGGAAATGTACGGACACACTAGACAACTTCATGCCAAGCATTACAGAAATTCTTAACCTCTCGCACACGTGCTCAGTGCCAGGAGATTTCAGAGTTCATCAGATAAGAAAAGGAAAGATGAGATGAAGCCTCTAATTCTTATTTGTCTCTAAGGTAAATCCGGCCGAGATAAATAGATCTTCTTTCTTGACATCCGCACTAATGACTAAGGCTAAACATTTAGAGTATTTACTCCACCTGCTAGGAAATCAGAGGGCGACATGGATATGCAAGGAGAATAAATGGCGAGGAGTTAAATAACTTGCCATGTATTGTGTTAATCATTAGAAGAGTCCGATTTCAGTTCGATTGAACATACGATGCAAGGATAACACCTGGGCTTGAGCCTGAGCCTCACAAAGTTGCATTACTGTCTGTCTGTCTGGTGCGAATCATATCAGACAGATAGCTTTGTACCCTACCCTGCGAAGCTATTCTTCCAAGTTTGAAAACATTGATGTAAACCCGACTGCCTGCATAATTAACGAGACAGTGGGCGGACTCTCGGTCTGTTGAATCCAACCTCGTGTATATTTAAAGAATCCAGAGCAAGGGACTTGATGAATTGTTAATTTTTAATTGTGATGCAAAATTTATGGGCTTGCTAATATTAGGTGTGAAAAAATAAGGGAAGCGGAATAGGTAGAAAATTGCGTAGCTATAATGAAATAAGACGGATGGCAGAGTTGCGTATGGCAATGATGAGTATATACAGCGGAGGACTTTTTTAGTAATATTCCCTACCTATCCCTAGATTCTAGATATGTATGCACTACCTTCACCCCCCTCCTTGCATCATATTCTCCGATTAGACTAATTAAGGAAGAATCATCTCTGATCCGTTATACCTGACACTAAATCTGTGTTACTAATTATTTCCATCACTCTCAGCCATGAGCAATGGCTGCATCCACAACCAACTTGAAAATAAATGTATGCAGAAACAATTACTCCTAGAATCAAGCACCTGTTCAGGTGCGTGTTTGAGTACATACGCTCGGACTCAGATAGATGAAAGGAGATCTTAGGTGACTTGGTTAACTGCCTGCTAAATCATTAGATTGTTGGATGAGGGAACAATAATAGAAAATGAGTCAAATACATTAAGGATGGGCAGGGAAATACGTTTTGAGTAATTTATGCAACTCTTACACATTCATACGCTGTGGTTTTAATACGTGAGATTTGAAGAACAATTAAATTTATGCCACATCCCGCACTTCCCATTCCTTTGTGACGACAATCATGGCTCATTTCTATTACCTTTTCTGGTATCGACTTCGTGCTTCTTAATATAAATTTGTTCATCCTTGGTTCAATCATTCTTCTGCATTGCGTGTCCATCAGATGTCCTCGGTCTCTTTGCTAAAAATATCTACGCTTCGCCTCCCAGAAGCCCAATACAAAGCGTCCACGTTGTGTGTAAGAGGATTCACTTGATTTAAAGAAGGTTTTACATATTTCAGGGCTATGTCCTGGTCACACACAGTCCGAAGTCTAATTTCCCGCAAACTCTTTATAAGTAGACTATTAAGTTGAATAATAAACTAGTTTTGTGGTGGTGTTGGACAAAATGAGAAAATAGTTGGAAGAAACGTTGAAGGGTTTACGTAAAGTTTTTAGCTAGGCGCACAAGAATAATTAAACGCATAAATGCGATATTTTTCTCGTGATACTGCTCAAACTAGAGGTTTGGAAAAGATGGAATAAATGATTCAACTCCGATCTCCTCTGGAAGAAGTGTCGGCCTAGAGAGCTTGAAAAGGAAATCAGGATTTGAGGCAGCGTAAATAGATTTTTTTATCAAGTTTCTCACACAACAGCATTTACACTTACTCCCTGAAGTTGCAACACGGATTTAACAACTCGGCAACTGCTGACTGCTCTTATTACGCTGACCACCCGAAAGATTTTTTACTACATGGCCCCTCCACCCTTTTACTTTTTACCACTTTTATTCTCATCCCCAATTTGATTGGTTTGGACGTGTTTCAACCTAGGTTTTTACTATCCACAAATTATTTCTCGGTTTGCATTTGAAACTGCTTCTGAAACCTCAAAGGTGGTTAATTTAGCGGATGCACTCTTATAAAAGCGCATCAAATGTCTTAGCTGCTTACTAAAACTTGCAAGCAAATACAAACGAATACCAAAGTATTCCGCATTCGATTTTACCAGACACAAAAACCACCTGTTGAATGTGCAAAGCTTTGCAAAACAGGAAATGATATCAAAGTATCGAATTTAATCACCACATTTCCCCAGATTACGGTTAATTTATAGGTTAAAGATTCTCTCTGTTCCAACGTCACCCTTCACCTTGTGCGCTCAAGATAAGATCAAGGCATTGCTACTTTCGAATAAAGCATTGCACTTTTATCACTTTGCAGTTTTCTCATTAAAATTTATTGGCTGAAAAAAAACTAAACTCATGAAAATAAGAAATTCGCTATCTCTAGAATGTGCATTACAACCTGCATTAAACTGAAATAAGTTGCAACAAAACTAATCCTAAAATATTTCGTACCTGAAAATGCGCCAAGAATACTAAGCAAAAAATGTGAGAAACTGGAAAACATGCAGGCTTTCCACTGGTTTTAAACTGTTGGTGACAACTTGCTATTTGTCTCCGTCGATGAGGTGAGCCCGTCTGTATGTACTCTAAACCGATCACTGCATCATCCACCTGATCACTTAGCTGCAGTTAGTATCCTTATCTGTTGAACAAGCAGTGGTTAGTAACATTAATCCAAGGCTTATGCACATGCACAAGTTACTTGAAATAGAGAGAAAAGTTGACTTTTTGGTTTATGATACTGGAAGTTTATAGGGGAGAAGATAGGCGGACAGGTGAAAAGAGAAACTGTAGGAAGTTACATAAAAGTATCTGGAATGGTCAAGGCTAAAGACGTCAGGCAAGGTTCCGAAGTGGGGATGTTTTAGTAAGTAGACGTGTGGAAAGGTGATTATGGTTAGAATGTCACAATTTTTCTTTATGGAAAGCCTAAGAGAAAATTAGAAAAAAAGGTAAAAGGTTTTTGCGGCAAGATGGGCTGTAGAAGAGGAGAGAAACACTGTTTGCGGTATGTTTGATAATAATTGGTGGGAGACAAAAGATTAAAGATAACTGGTTTCTTGCAGTGGAGTTAGAAAGGGTAAAGGAAGAGATTCGGGAGGGAGGAAGGGTATCTTGGAAGTTATCCGGCAAGGGCCATTTGAAAACTACGGAGGACAGGTAAGAATAGGTACGAGAGAAAGTACTGCGGATTCAATATAGGTGCACAGATATTATACTTGACAGAGACATTAGTTGTACAAGTATGCGGAGACGAAGTTTTAGCAAAATGGACTTTTAGTCCTTGGTGTTTCAAACATACATGTACCTGTTCTGTTGGTGGGTTAAGTTATTCCAAGACAATGGGGTGGATTTCTGATAAACGGCGATAACTTTCTGACCGGCGGTCAGATGATAGCCGTGTTATTACCGAAAGAAAATTGGATTGAAAGCAATAATTGTGGTAAAAGAAGGATTGCTTGTAGTTTTAGATCTAAAATCTATTCTAAAGGAAACTTATGTTTGCTACTAAGTGATTCATCTCACGTCCACCGTCTGTGTGGGTTGGCCAAATCTAGTCTGGGTATTAAATGAAAATAAAGTTGCAACAAATAGAAGTAACAGGTGGTAGGCTAGGGTAGTGCGGAAAGTGGAAATGTAGGCATGGTAATCTTGATCTGCTTCTGTCTGCTTGAGGTTTGCGTTTTGAGTAGAAGTAGACAGTGTTTTGCGTGTTGAGTGGTGATTATTTTTCTGGAAAGGTTGGCGATAATAAGTGTAAATTTGTTAAATTGTATGGGCTCATCGAATCGTCAAAGAAGATGGGTTGATTGTAAAAAGAGGAGACAAGTAGCTAAAAGTTTAGCATACATGAATTTCGTGGCAAACAAAACAAGATGGGCTGGAACTTAGCGTTCATTCAGAAAAGCTTGGGTTCTGTCTGAATTCAATAGACTTTAATTTTTGACTGAAATTGGCGGGGCATTCGGTGTGTATTAATCGAATTTATAATCTCGTTCAATGTAACAAATTTAAGAAGAGAATTAGGAGAAAATTGAATAAAAATAGTCAGGAAAACAGGTTGAGCTCTGGCTAAAGCCAGTGAAGGAATTCCTTGACAAGGGAAACATGTAGCAAAATATTCAGGATTGTACAAAATTGGTTGCGTAATTTAAAAGAGCTGAGTGCGTTGAAAGAAGCTTAATAGCCCAGATTGATTATTTTTTTAAATTCTCCAAAAGATGACAAGAATTACAGTAAAAAAATAAAAATATCATTATGCTGCCTTCTTTAGTACTAGAGACAAGAAGGATCTGCATTAAAGTCTTCCAGTTTAGCAAGTCAAGCCTTGCCCACTCTGGCTAACTTACTAACAATTGTAAGCCAAAAGCAAACTTTAGTTCAAAGCTACACGTGGATTCCAGTATTCTATTCAATGAATGTGCGTGGCAGTAGTTAGTTGGGTAAAGAAGATGAGCTGGAATGAAATGATGACGCGATGATGGGTCTCTCATCATGTAATGTATGCCTGAGTTAATGGGATTGAAGAAAGAAAGGGAACTTATACAAGGTCACTTTAATTTTAAAAAGATACGCGTCCATGACAAGCAGATCCAGTTTTCCGTGAAAATATTACGCATACAGCTTTTGGATTAGTAAAGAAAAAACTTCTTAATTTATATATAAATCTCTAAAGAAAGATGAAACTTTTTATGATTCAACTTTCCATCTACATGTATATTTTACCTTACTTTGCCTTCCAAAATATTTAGCCCCTGTTTCCGATAGATGTAAATGTAAGTCAACCTATACCTTTCTGTCCATCATTAAGCTCAGGTCTCCCTATAATCAACTGGCTGAAATCTTTGCTTAGCTAAGAAGCAACAAGTACAAACAGGTACATAGGACAAGCTAGAAATAGCGTGCATAAGTACATTGCCGTGAAAACTGGAAAACTCTTAAAACTTTAGCAAACAATTAGTTGACTATTTTTATAAATAAGTGACATTGATTGACAATTAATAATTGACGTTTAAGCTCGGTTTTGGAATCGCTAGATTTGTCCCCACAAGCTGCAAAGATAAGGTAAGAGTTTGTATAAAAATGTGGAAGCGATCCAAAGGGGATGAGCCTTTGCGAATAATAATAGGAATGGGAACTGATATCGACGCTTGGACTGAGAGATGAATTATTTATGAAGCCACTAGACGTAGACTACAAAGCCGAGGCTCCGTAGAAGGTGATTCCCAAATGCTCACTGAATACACACTCTTTTTGATAAATGTTATCTTTTTGAGAAACAAGTTGGATGGAGGGAGAGACGAACTAGTTTGGATTTGAATGCGTTAAATTTTTCATTCTCAACTTGAAACGGCACTTTTGGCATGATTCTACCCTTTATTCAAGTCCTTGGAAAATCTTTTAAGGTTTTTTATTATTTTATTACTGCCGCCACGATTACTTAAATCTCGTGTGCGAAAATGTTCTTTAAATGCGTCTGCAACAGCATTGCCTAGTCTCGTTGTATTTCGCTTATTATTCGCTCCAAGTTCTACCCTTGCCCTTTAGCAGGATTGGAGATGAGTCGTAACGCTAGTCCTACGCATCTTACTACAATATCTGTACTTATTCACGCAAACTTTTACAATATCTTCTATAGCCCTTCACCTCGAAGGCTCCATAAATCTTGGCATATTTCAATTTTATTCCATTCACCTCCAACAAAGTCTTAATAAATTTCTACCTGGGAGAATCAAATCAAATTCAGTTTAGTATCAATCCCGTCCACAGCTGTCCAATTCACTTTCCTCATTCTTGGAAGACTTCCACCATTTTTTATTGCCTGGCCTGTCTTGGCAAATCAGTAACTCACTAACGGCTGTCTCTTTGTGCGTAAGCGAAATCCAGTTTTACAAAATTTAGTTCGGCCAGCAGCTAAGAAACTGGGAGATTGGGACTTGTAACGAGGAATCATAACTAGACTTTTCCCCAAACCCAGACCCAGACTCCTCCATTGTTCAGTTTTTATGAAGCAGGGGGTCGTAGAAGTCAAAACTCCAAAAAATATATTTGAAACGCTTACAAGAAGAAGCTGAATCATCCGAAGCTGTTCATGTATGATTGGATATTACTTCATTATTATTATTATTACCTGGTACTAATAATCTGACTCAGGCGGACTGGACAGGTAAGGTTGAAGGTAGACCAAGTTAAACCTGAGAATTAAGTTGAGCTTGGTTAGAATTATTCGACTACTTGCTACCATGCTGCAGCTTTTTCCAAGATTCAGAGAATCACTGCCTGCACTACTGTCTCTTTAATATGAGCCATTGTGTCTTTTGTCAGGCGCCCTCTAAACGCTGAGATCATCCGCTGGGTAGGGAGGAAGCGGAGTGTGAATCCAGTGGCTGACAAACTCGTTTGGGGTTAATTCAATTGGCGAATATAATGCAAGGATTGCGCAGGGATGAGAATGGGAGAGTCGTGTATCAATTACTCATCCCAAGATCTGGCATAGTTTAGTCGGGGATTTACATGAAGCTGGAGCAAGGAAGCTACGCTACCATCGCTTTCTGATTATGGCAGAATTCTTCATGTGCAATGCAGAGCGAGGGCTAGGTGGGGTAAACCTGATTTGATTGCGGTGATAATAGAAATTATAACAGGAGCAATATAAGCGGATACATTAATCTCGGAAGAAGAGGTGCCGGTTGCAATACCAATAAGATTTTGCTTCCTGGGTGATTAAACAAAGTCAACAAGCTTTGGAGAAGATGAGCTCGGAAGAAGAAATTGAAATATTACCTTGTAGCGAGGAATTCTCGCTACAGAAATTGCTCTGACTCTTGAGACGCGATCTCTTTTTAAGCAAATTGACAGGGGTGCTAATTTCTAAGCAAACAGCCGCGACTCTTGTGAAGATTTTAAGAGAAGAGCCGAAAGGAGAAATAAAATGAATGAGAAATATTAAGCTCTCAACTAAAGTTAAAGTTGAAGGCTACTGAGTACGCTTATAAAGAAGACCCAGAGCTGCCCAAGCCAGAGAAGACTTATTGCAGGCTAACCTTATGTCACCATTCAGGGTTGTAATATGCACCCGTATTTGAAGTGCTTACATAGCTGCTCTATGAGCGAGCTATCTTCTCACTAGAGACTCGGAACTCTAATGAGGACTTTGCATAGCCAGATAAGACCAACCCGTTCTTGGCCACGACAATTGTTATTTCGTCCGATTATGCATTGTACCCAAATTAGCTACCCCGTACCGGCTGCTTGTTTACTTCTCCTTTCTCTTATAAACCCATCCGTCTGTTAATACGTCAGCCTAATCGTAACAAGACACAATGTTTCTTGCCGAGTTACAATTTGACCTTCCACAGACATCAGAATAAACAGATAATCAGAGCAAGCGGCACCCACCGAGCCAAGTAGTCTAACTCAGGATTAGGGAAGCTTCCCCGTGCAATCACCCATCCAGATTCATCGGCCAAAATTAATTGCTTAACTTGGAAATAGAACCCGAACAGATACTACCACACGTCAGGGCCAACCCAAGCTCTCAACTAACTGTCTCATGAAGAACAGGAGCCGTGGTAGCAAGTAGCAAGTAGCAACCCTTGAGCTTTTAGATTGAAAGGTCCAACTATGGAGTTTTTGCAGAGGTGGTTGAAGTGATCGTAATTTGCACCTGGTTTGTCCTCTGTTTGAGTTACGGTTGTGCAAATGCCAAAAGGGATCGAGAATAACATTCGTTTCAATGATTCATTACTAGGTCTTATGGAATTTTACGAAACAGACAAAATAAGCTATGGTCTATGGTAGGTATGGTATACTGTAAGTAGAAGAATAACAAGAACAAGACTCATAAAAACAGTCTTTGCCCTGTATTCTAGGCATCTGCTTGCTTTCTGGCTCCTGATGGAGATGAAAGGGGAATTGTAAAGCCAGTTATGTGCTGCTGGTAAAAGTTTTTGGGAGAAAATGATTATTATGATGAGTGCTGCAGACGGATAGTGATGTTATAAATTGTCTTGTTTCGTGAAAGGGTCATGTTGAAGTGGCAGGTTTTTAGGGCTCAACAAGTGGAATATGTGCATGTACGTATGTATGTATGTAAGTAAGCTTTTTCATCCATTACAGGATTGCAGCAGCCTAAGAGGAGATAGAAAAAAAGCGTGTAAATAAAGATTGTTTGGATAGAAAATGAAATTTGATGACAGAATATGGCTACTACAAAGGATGGCGAGTTGAGGGTTGAGAGGGATGTGGTGAAGATGCTCTGTATTCATTAAGATGGATCATGTTTGGAGAGATGAGACTGGATGGATGGAAGAGAGACCTGGGTGACATGCAGGCAGACAAGATAATAAAAATCCATAGAAAGAACTTTACGCCAGATTTTCTTTTTTACCTTGTTTCTTTGACTTATTGAAAAGTGGTGTTGGTGGAAGTGTTTATTGTGCGTAAGTCTTTGAAAAGGTAAGCCGTCTGGTGTAGTCTGTGGTGAAATAATGTGGCTCTTCTGTATAGATAGAGGAAGAAGATGTGGTCGCGACCCGTTCTTCTTAAAACACTCACTCTCCTTGGTTCTCGTTTCCTTGTATTCAACTCCTCTGTTTGTGGTGGCTCGTGGATTTCCATTTGTATGCATCTAGTTTAATGGTGTCTCGTAAAATCTGACCAAAAATGTATTATAACAATCTGATTCTGATATCCAGAGAAGATAAAGAAATTATTGCAGAAGAAGTCTAGGATAACTCAGAAAGCATCGTAGGACTGAAGAAGCATGAGATTTAGAAATCCTACTTAGGTTTACACACGCAAAATTCCTACAACCCTCGCTGCTTGCGTTTAACTTGTACAGCGCATGCAGCATCCTAGTCGCACGACAACGACATTCTGCATGTTAGAAACGAATGAACGGATTTGTGCCAACGCACTAAAATTATTTCATTCTCAATGGATTGGGAGTGGGTGGGAAAAGTTTAATATCAAAGGTCCTTGATGGTGAGACTATGCACTGGTCATCTTCCGTTTCTTCTGCTTCAATCGTTTAAAATGGACTAACGCACTGTCCCGCCTGTTGTAAGTTGTAATGCACTTAAACAATGCTTGCCCTTTGGCTTTCGTGGCGGTAGTAGCGCGCGCGTGAGGTGTGTGGGACACACAAGATTTGTGAACCCGAAAGAAAATGTGAATGATTCCAAGGCGTGGAGGTGGGAAGGTGCTTAAACCCCTTTGCTTTCATCCATTCCAAACTTTCTTAGTCCAATTGTATTATTTTGATTATATGGCCCATCTTCTTAAGGGTGGAGGTGGATTGCGGAGAGGCACGTATATAGTATGAAAAAGAGTAAAAGGTAGAGTGAGGAGATCCGCTCTTTGATGGGAAATAAATTAGCTTTATGTGTGTATGTTATTGCCAGAGTTTGCTTTGAATTGATCGTAGTCGCAGGGAGGTTGTGATACAAAGACTCAATTTGGAGGAATGTTATGGGGATTTTATCGATTAATAAAATATGTTAATACAATGCAAATTGCAAATAACTCCTCTCAGGAATGTCCGTTAAGATAAGCCAGAATGGAGGAAGATGCGCATATCTTTTCCTAGTTAGTTGGCTTAAGTATTTCACTTGTGCCGTCCAAGGTAGTTAGATTACAATTAACTATTTCCTATTTATTCAGTCACGTGAGCATATCGCTTCGCCAAAATTTAGCGTGCATAACTCATTCCGTTTTAGCTCTGATTTCCCAGTTAGATCCAATCTCCCTCTTGGTCAGCGAGATTAAATAGCTCGGGAGTATCGGTATCATAGCATACAAACTGGGTTGGGATAGATGGGTGGGAAAAATGTTGAAAGGTTAGCCTTAAATGCTCTCTCGCTTATTAATTTACTCAAACACTTGTTCTTGTTGAGTGATCTGGTGAAGCTCGAAATGATCCCCTAAACACTTGAGCTTGGAATTCAAGCATTTACTTTTAGTCTCTTGAGCTTAATTATTACGTCCATGCACAGGCACACATTTTTAAAAGCTATGTAGTATAGGCAGCTCTGAATACTACAACGCCTTTGACTTTTCTCAGACTTACTTAGGTGGATTCCTACAGCTTGAGAATAAGGAAGGTGCAATAATTTGCAATTCAAGTACTTCTTTATGGGAGAGAAGATTTATATTCAAAAGAATAATGAATGCCACATTGAAAGTTGGAAGCTGAATCCAGTTGGAATATCAAATATTTGCTCTGATAAAACAACATGAAATTCTTCACTGGTTGTTTTGCCTTCTGGTTGATTTAATATCGGTGCAGTATTTTATGAGGAAGAGGAGGAGGAGAAAAGAAGAAGACAAAGTTTTTAAAAAGCAGGTGATTGCGAGGTGGACAAGTGAGGTTAGGAGGACTTGGAGTATGCGACAGAGCCGTAAAAGCAACCTTGGACTTGATGGATTTGAAATAGCTAATAAGTGGCAAGTGGTCCGGCCGTGTATACAGAAAGGTAGGGGTTTTAAACTTTAAGATGAGGACAAACGACAGAGAATAAGGACATAATATTGCGAAGATGGAGTAATGACATTAACAAGTGTGAATGTCGTCGGATGTGGAAGCTATTTGGTTTGGGGAATAGCTCATAAATCGGGAAGAAATTTTATATGTTTAATCAAGAATGTGTTGGGAAGGAGGGAAAGTAATGAATATGTAAGGACATAAGGTGTAGAATTGTTGAAAGCGATAAAGTTTCGTCCCACAATCAAATCATGTCACAAGAACTGCACGAGATTCCAATGATGCCAGCTATATAATGGGCTTCAAGTGTTCATTACTACCGTAAAAAGTGTTGATGATCCTCCTTTTCAAGTTTTGTCTCAACTTCTTGTACATTTTCTCTCGTAAAAGTCACAATCACATCTACTTGCATGTGTTTTAAGGCAGGCAACTCTTCTTTTCAGTGTTGGGGAAAAGAAGCGTTATGCGCTGTACGAAATGGGTTGTGGGATTCAGGCGTGATCTACACATTTTATTTTACTCCTTTCCTTGCTAGTTTTCATCCCTATCTTTCTACTTCATCTCCCTCTTTCACTAATTCACTTAAACGCCCACCAAAAGAGTCTTAACATCAAAGAGCAAGCCAGTTTATTCCTTGGCGTATATTAACTATTGTATGATACTTGAGTGAAGTCCAGCCTCTGGCCACTTCCATTATTTTGCTCATATTTTCAAGCTTTATTGCTTCAAGAGATTCGGAAAATTGAAACTTCAAACTCAATATCCTTTTTGAGGTAGAAATGATGCAAGGAGGAGGAATACGGATGTATTACATGTTCTCCTGCGCCGTATTTTTAACGGTCTAAATTCCCTGAAGCGTCTTGACAAGGAATATGATGTACTATACGACCACACTGTAAACTCTTTACAGTAGTCAACTAAGCTCTCTGGGTGAAGATGAATTTGTCACAAAATTATAAAAATCTTTAAGATTTTCTCACTCTACCTTCAGCAGCTTTGCATTTTAATACCCTACTATCAGTGTCTCACAGGAGGAAAAGAGTGTAAAAGACAAGATGCATATCAAGTTTTTGTTTACTGCTGAGAAATACTGCTAATTCCCAAAATACCCATGATTAGAATCATATGGCTGTCGTTGTCATTTACCGGGAGAAAACATGATAATTCCAAGGATCATTGTTACATTACAAAGAGATAAAAAACTAACGCACTCAAAAAAAAATTCCTTTGAACAAGGAGATTAGTGTAGTTTACAGACTTTGTAAAACATTATCGGATTAAGAGGAGCAAATGTGTCAGCCAGTGAGGAAAGACTTATGGAGTTTGTGTCTACTGTCTACTATTTATTGTATGCCCACGTAACTTGTACAGCTTCATCCTTACGGCAAGGCTTGCCCTTTTCACGTTCTTACCCGTCAAACTATACCACTGATCCTACACAACCTAAAAGCTTAAAGGATTGGTGGAGGATTGGTCGAAAAGAACATGTATAACTCTCAAGAGGCTAACTTATTTAAGCAATCCCAAGTTTTTTGACAAAAGTTAGATGTTTGAAAGAGATCGGTGTTAACAGATCGTTTCAATATTTCTCTGGGTTTTCCTTTTCTAAACTCGTAGGATTATAGAAAATATGTGAAGGAGAACAGGCCTTCAGGGTTTTGTGTGAACCCTTAAATTTTGGCCACAGTGTGTCTAGTGTCTACTCCATAGTACAGTAAAGACCATTATTTATTTGATGGTAAGTTACACGCTACAGGATGGTTGCAGAGCTTGTGCACTGTACACTGTGTACACCTTCCAGTACGGGTGACACGACGGTGGCCAGAAGCCAGAAAAGAAAATGGTTGCTTCTTCCCTTGGAAATAGAATAGAGTACCATAAGTCTCGATATCTTTGCTTTTGAATTGATAAAGGTGTATGATATGGTGAAGGATGATTACCGTATGGACTGGGCGCGAATTCTGTTCTCTACGCTTAAAAAGACCCTGTGTTCGGACTTGAGACGAATACGAGGGAAGACAGAGAGAGAGAGAGAGAGAGAAAGAGAGCAGCTAATGGAAGTTGATTTGATTCGTGTAAGGTTTGGTCAGTGAATTATTTTGATTCTTGCTTTGAAATCAGAAATCAGGTAGGAGAGAAAAGAGGAAGAAAGAGAAAGAGAGAACGGTGGCGGTGGTCTAGTCATGGCTTTATGTTATTGTGGTGACGCTGACTGAGTTATAGAAAAGCTGTTGCTCCTGATTTGATTACTTACCGCCGCATCTTATAGCACTCTCCAGGCTTGGGGAGATGATGATTCTTCAATGGGATCAAGTCTCTTATTCATCCTTCCGAATGACGTATAGACAAGCGTTTCTGAATCGAAATTGGGCAAGAAGAGAATCGCTTAGGGATGCTCTACTGAATATCTTTAAACAGGTCTATTGGATTGATTTATATGCTGTGGATATGGAAGAAAGAGGATTGAAAGATACATGTGTAGGATCCTTCATCCCTTGTTCAGGTGTTGGCCTGGAGAGGAGTAGCACTGGAGTGTTACATGCACTTTATGTGCCTTGGCAAGAGGCCGTCATAGGTGGTCTGGAGAATCTATTCATATGCAAAGCTCATCTTAGCGTCATGCCATGGCTCCTATGGAAGTTGGAGCCTATCAATGGTATCTTATGATACTTGCACCGAACAGGGGATTAATGCTCTTCTTACAAGTTGCTACTTGGCGGGTGGATCCTGGAGCTGTAGCGTGAGTTTTTTGTGCCATTTAAAAGGTATTCAAAGTGTGGAAATATATGGAGCAGGATATGGAAGCTTTGCCAGAGTAGTATGTATGTAGTTAGTAGTAGCCAGGAATGGTAGGGAAGGTGGCATAGTTTAAAAGAAAAGCTGCTCAGGATTATTGATGTGCGAGGGTGTGCATACATTAATCGATTTCTTGTGTAATTATGACTTAAAACACGCCTTCTATTCATAGATTCAATTATTTAATCTTTTCTAGCATTCACTAAGGAAATTGTTAAATGAGTTATTCAACGTCAGCTTATTCTTCTGCTCCCTCTACCTCAAAAGCTTGCACAAACTTATTCAGTTCGTAAAGCAATTCTTCGAGTTTTTGGCTGGCTTCGTAACGAAGACAATGCAATGCAGAGAGGAAATTAATAGGGGAGCGATACTCTTGTAAATATTCTAGATCATCTTCTACTCATTCTCATTCAAGATGACTGCATGCTTTAGGTTTTGAAAAGGTTTTTTTCTTATTCAGAAAGCTCAGCAACGTTTAGATATTTCGGATTCTATGTGTGTGTGTGTGCGTATAAAGCATAGTTATTTGGTTATTGGGATATTCTTTTGAAAGAGCAAATAATAGTGTCTAATCATCCTCTTGTTGTGATGAAACTAATCAATGCTTTTCAATCTCCATTACCTGTTACCTGATTACCATTCAAGCTCGCAGGTGCTTGCTTAATCCTTTTTTGACATCACATCCTTTGACTCTTCATGCTTGTATTTGCGTAGCAGAAATATTACAATCATACGCCTTCAGTTTTTAAACTTTGGACATGAATCGAAACCCTTGAAATGTCAGCTTTAATTTAAGCTTAAAAACGTGAAATAATCCTATATTTGACGGATTTACAGTTGCGCAGAAAAGCGTACGCAAATTTTGCTGCAAATTTTGAATGTGCTTGCTAACTAAGTAGATTCGCAACACATATTCAAAATATAGGAAGAAAGATCTTTGACTAAAGGCTAAGGATTGAGGAGCTTCCTGCTGCCTTTTTGGTTTGTGGTTTGCTGAGGTTCGGGGATGCGCTTCGGAAAGTTGTATCTGAAAAAAGAGGGACGAGGAGAAGGTGAGGCTGAACCTGACGCTTGTTTCTGAAGGAAGCGTAGTTTGTTGAATAGGATTCAGAATTGAATGCTCCAAATGTGACATGTTCACACCTCTACTTGAGTTATGAGCCATTTGGTAATATTGTTTAACACGCTCTGGCGATGTCTTCGTATTTTGCTCATAGCAACTATGCTTTAGCTGCATGGTATTATCTTATTTACCGAGCCGGCCATGCAGGAGTGTTCATCCACAAATATACACAGGGTCTTTACTTTAAGAAAACTAAATTCAGAATGGGCCAGGGTAAAAAGAAGATCCGTGTAAGAGTGGGAGCGGGGACAACCCCGGTGGCGTCGTCCTTTGACCCTGTGAAGCATGTGAGAAATGAACTTTAGCTGGTTTATTATTAAATTTAGGGATTGAGGTACGTTTGCTGATTGTTATCACATTCACTTATTTTTGCAGCAAGCCTATAGTGTTCATGTCAGCTCTGAGGTAAAGTCATGAGCTGGAGGAGGGGCAACTCCACGTCGGGGATTGAACTGTAGTAGGATGCGGTTACTGTTTATGGGAAAATTTGATGCAAATGGGATGGATGTTAATAGCTATTAAGAAGCTGTTAGTTTGATGAGTGTGTGTGTGTGTGTGTGTGTGTGTGTGTTGGAAAAAGTGGAAGATGTAGGCAAGGAAAGAGGAGGCTTACGTTGGTTGATGAAGGGAAGAATTACTGGTTCACTCAGTCAGTGAGTAAGGTAGGATGAATTCATAATTATGTTTTTTATGTACACACGAAGGAATGGAGGGGTGGTGGGGAGGGACGAATGTACCTGTTTCCAGGAGAAGAAGGTCCGGTTGCGTAGAAATCATATGGAAGTTGATACAGGATTTCATAATGGATCATTGTGGGAAGAAGATGAGGGAATTATAGCGGAGGATGAAGCATATGTATGTTGGAGATTACGTGAGATGGATGTACGAAACACATATATCCGCAGTTTACTCCAACAACGGCCCAACCTCAAAAAATTCCATGGGAATGATTAATAACAAATTGTATTTTACCAAAGTCAGAGTTGCTTTCCTCTCCTGTACTATTCTCTCTCACTTTTTCAATCCACTTATTGGTTAGTTGATGGTACAATATTTGGGAAACTCTTTAAATAGGGATGCATCCTCTTCAGTTGGTTTTGTAATTCGCAAATTTGCCAATTTCAATCCAATGAGATCAACACCTGTTGTATCTTTGAAGGGCTTGGATTTTTACAGGGATTGTAAATTGCAACAAGTTACAAGGCAAGGTAGTAACATGTTGTTAGGAATTAAAAGTTTAAAAAATCATCTTCTTTTTTTCACCTTCCCTGGCTTTGCCTCCTACCAGTTGTAAGCGTAAAATCGTGAGTGGTCACTAACATTGTAAGAAGACGGATGTGTTTTTCCTGGGACCAGTATTCTTTACTGTTTTACTGCTCCTTTTTAGCTAGGAGAGAGAAGGATTTGTAAAGAAGTCAAGGAATAATAAAGAAGAATGCTGAAAATTAATGTGGTTAGAAGAGGAGTTGTTGGGAGATGAAGATGAGATGGTAGAGTGTATGATGCATGTAATAATAATATGTCGGCTGTACTACAGCGCCTGGTTGCCTGGTGAGCTATTAGTTATTGGTAATGTTGAAGTAGGATGTGAAAAGAATAGGAATCTGTCGGTGGTGGTGTTCTGGTAAAGTTCGAGAGGCGATGGGAATTATGTATGATGACCAAGACGAGGAAGAAGGGGAAGATGATGACGGTGGAGTAAATAGATGAGACTGTGAGTATTGAGTATGTCCGATGAACACCGTCCATCCTGCCTTCCCTTGGGATGGCTCGTTTATGTAAATGATAATCTTTGCACCGATGAATGAGTCCATAAATATGTGCTAGAGAGAGGAGAAAAGAGGAGGGAATTTATGAAGCGGGGAAGGTTGTGTTGTGGTCAACATGATCCGGCTCATTCCCTTAATGATGATCACCATTTCATCGGCTCACTCTGATATAGATAACGGCCCCACGATTTACCTCCACCACGAACACTATCCTAATATTATTGTATTGGAGGAGAGGTGTTGTGGGTGCGGGAGGATCATGAAGATGACGGTAAAATATAAATCTCCTTTTCTCAGCTCATAAAGCTATCGCAGATTATAAGTAGAAAAGTTTCTTTACAAGTTCCATACTCGACTTCCTGTATCGTCTCATGCAGCTCCCCCTTCTTAGCAGCAATAATGACAGTGAATCAATAATATCTCTGGTATATATACTTTTTATATTCCTCAGGCGTACACATTTCAATCAAATTGTGCATTGAGAGCGCTGCTGGAGAGATTTTTTCAAGCAGGGATAGCTCTGATTGCTTTGCATTTATTCTTGCGCTATACTATGGAATCCCTAGTTGCACGCTCCGTGGATGAGATATTAGTTTAGCTGCATTCGTCCGTGAAGGAATAGATGGAATTGGATCTATCATTATTTTGGCTCTGGTAAAACGCTGCTGCGTTGTGTGCGCGTACTGTTCGTCACCTTCTTCGTTGGCTCTAAAGGAGGTTTGGATTTTGAGATGAGGGACAAAAAAGGTTTTCCAAATCATCCTGTCCAAACAGCACAGGAACAGCCTTCAGAAAAGATGCCTAAGGACATTGCTAGATGTATTTTGGGGGGACCTTGTTCTATGGGGAGATGGAGGAGGAAGATGTCGAATTATAACTAAGAATACATCTGTACACAAGCAGAGCTTTTGAATCTGTTTGGATTTGGCAAGATGATCATTTCAATTGATGCGTAACACATGTTTCCTATTATCTACCTTGAGATATCACCCATCTTCTGCCCTAGCGCGGTGTACATCACATGTATGCATATCCAAACACCTCCTGTTTCAATTCACAATGATCTACAGAGACGAGTCTGTCCTCGAATAATAAAATTGCGGCGGTATTTACTTAAAGGAAATCAAATTCCCATTGCGCAACTTGCCAAATTATCTTTGCAAACTTATGCAGCTGAGCTGAGCAAGAAGGGAAACAACACTGTTGTATTGCGTTGGGATGGGGGATAACGACGGATTATCTACATGGATCACATATGGATAGAAATAGAAACAGTAAAGTCTTAAGTTGGAGCGAAAGGCAAAGTAAGGTGCATAGCATGCTTCCATGATATTGTTTAATAGAATTTGAATAGTTTGGATTGACGTAGAATGTGCGGGAGATTAGATTGACCCGTCAAGCGTTACAGGTGTAGAGTAAGCCCTCTGTAGGTTGGATTCAGCGTGTACGAGCAAGAATGGAACGTAACGAAATATTGCAAGGGTGCAATGGATAAGGCGTAAGCTCAGTTGGGAGGACGGTGGAAATTGTTAAGATGAGAGGAAGGATTCCATCAAATCCCCTTGTAAGACAAAAGACATGAACAAATATAAAACGTTTGCAGAGGATGCTTTCGCTCTCTGTTTGGGGGATGTTAGTGTGTCATGTTATGTTATGATTAAATAATTTTAAAGGATGACAGATGCAAATAGAGGGATTCTATTAGGATATCAATGCCAAGATTTTCAATGCTCCCTGTCCGCGTGTCGTCTCTATTCTCTACGTCTGATATTGAAAAGTTATTCTAGTTTTAAGATCAATGAAAATTTCGAGGGACATCACGAACTATGGATGAAGAAACATCCGCTCTTGAGCCCAGTCGGGCTCAATTCCGAGCTTATTCTCTTGGATCTTTGGAAAGAAGATGGGGAGAATAAGGTAGATGAATGGCTGCTGTACTCCATTTCTGTCCTCTTCTCAACATTCTGTAGGACTCAAACTTGAATCAATTTTGGAGCTTGGATTAAGGATGAGTGGAAGGGCAGGGTGGGTGCGAGAAATCATAAAGCACCTGTTGCTTTTCGCTCCACACTTGTGCTATGCTGCGTGATGTGTGTTGTGATGTTGCATTTTGCACGAGTGACAAATTCCGATTGAGCTTTTTCATAACTCACAAAACCCCAATCAACAGTTATGGAGGAAGCAGGGACAAACTAAACTATAATAATGGGATGGCGAGAGGGAGATGAAGTGTGATGGAGCGTATGTTATATTTAGCCAAAGAACATTGAGGGCTGCTGCCTTGACAAAAAAGGTATGAAATAATGAAGACGCAAGTGTAACAAGTCTAAATAGAGACGTAATGATCACATAATGTTCCTCATTATTGTTGACAAGAAAATGGTATTTTAATCTCATCTATTTCGCAAATATTGTCAGCCCTGGGGAGGGAAGGAGGATAACGTGAATGCGTGAAGGTCAGGTAGAATTATGGCGAGGAGGCATTTATACGCTTGCTCTTGAAGCGCGCGCTCCGTAGACGTTGCTACGGACGCTTCCAAGACTAGCTCCGCTGTAGCTAAGCTAAAATAGCGCAAGCAATCTGGTTTGGTTGACAAGCTTAGGCTGAATTTAATGCGAGATTAACTCCACTGATGTCCCTTTTCGTCGTAGCTAAGGAAACCTAAAGGGAAGCACTAAAAGGAAAAGGTAATAATAAGAAGCCAGGGCTAGGTTGACACGGATTTTGCTCGTATTATAAAGTCAGTTAGCATAGTTAGTTGGATTATTATTATTTTCATCTCATTACACACACAATCTTTCTCTCTCACTTACCTGTCCTCCTCTCCACTGTGCTGTAGTGTAGTGTGTGCAAAGTAAAGTCTCTATAAATAAATGCTAAGCCATGAGACACATTTAAATGGAGGTAGTTTAAGGGGATTAAGTGTGTGTACTTTATCCCAATATCGCCACGCTATTTATGTGATAAGGGGAAGTAAGTTTAAAATAAGTCTTGAGTCTGACTTGCTATTTTTCATTTAATTCAGCAATTAACCAATTCAGCAAAACTATTATACAACTCAATTGACGTAAGGAACTAACTAGTTTTTCGCTCAGTATCACATTTGTGTCAGGGCTCCCACTAGCTCGAGAACCTTCACAATCCTCAAGTGTATATCACCTATGTGATGGACTCATTGCCAGTAAATTTCAAGTTTGCTTGCTACTATTATAAGAAATACTTCTCTCTGTGCGATCTCAGTCGATATGGGAATTGAATGAAAAGCGAGAATGGACATGCAAACAGACCCCCTTGGACGTAGCATAAAATCTCATCCAAGATTCTCACTGAATTCAAAAACTAAAAGTAAACATCGTTAGCTAACTAAACGTAAAACTTGCCGATGAGGAACATAAGATAAGGGACTTGGGTAAAATTTCAGACTGATATAACATGTGTCATGTCAAGACTCTACTTGCTTGAGCATTAGCTAATATTTTGCAAGTAGTAAATTTTATGGTGGCTGCCCTTCTCTGCGTGCGATCTACTAATTTTTATAGAGTGCTGAAGGGAGTTTAAGGAGTACAGTGTTCATTTGTTGATATGAAAACATATATATATCTCCCTATCATTCAGTGCCAGTGTCAGGTGGGGGAGGCTGTTGAAGAGACTAATGGTTTGCCTCTACTTACTTTATAATCTGATGGTGGTTTTAATGAAATTGGAGTACAAGTGTGAAAAGTGTCTGTGCGGTAATGATATGGTTTTAATGAGGGATTTTTACGCTCCTGCCCTCCAGCTAAAGACAGTAAACAATGGTGAGATATGTGGTAAGAAGAGCTTGGAAAGGAATTAGTTTTTTTTTTGTAATCCAGGAGGAGTTGGAATTGCTGAAACGTTTAGCTTAAGCCAGTCTCCATCTCCTCTAGCATGTAAGAAGAAGATAAGGTTTGGAGAGGAAACTGGAATTGCATGATATTGTACATAGACTTTTTACCTGCCACTGCTCCACAAGGTGCATGCATACAGTGTATACAGCATATTGAAGTTAAGGTATGGATGCACGCTTCCATGGTTTTGCGAAATGCATGATGCAGGATGAAAATGAGTATTGCGAGCTAGGAAATGTGCAAGGTTTTGCGCAAAAGTCTTGCACTCGTCTACAGGATTTCCCACTATGCTCGGCATGCTTGACATGACCCAAAGGTTTAGGTCTGTTACGGTTACGGTTAGGAGCAAGACATGGGGAGGGGGCGTGGAACGGAGCTGGTAAATCTTTGGCTTTTACATAGTGTAAGGATGGTTGGCAGAATGATGTGAATTAGTAAAAGTTAATGGTACTTTTTGTCCCTGGTCACATACTGGTACGCACAAGGGACGAAGGAGCAAAAGAGCTAGTGATGTAAACACAAAAACTAATTTTCTTGACAAACAAACCATGGGTAAGGATTGCTACAAGTTATGCTTAAATGACGAGGAGATTAAGAAGGATTAAGGGAGGAATGAAGCGAGTAATTTGGAGGAGGATGGTGTTATTTTTAAGTAAAGAATAAGATCGACTACCCCTGGCCTTCTGTCATGGCAGTGGGACAGTTGACAGTGGTGTTTTAAGAACAAGGAGCCTAGCTTGGGATTATATTATGTGTCCTTTACTGAGAATGTTTTTCTGCAGAAGAATTCTTCTTCTTCAGGATGACAGTAAGTAGGATAGCGTTCCGGCTTGTAGTCAATCCAGACTCTGTTATGATTTACTCGTTGAAATTGTCTCACGCTCTCGGAAAGCGTGCTGTTTGCTGTATTACAACTTTCCTTGTTCTCTTATTACTATACGTTGATGAAAGTGAGAATAAT
The DNA here is from genome assembly GCA_906901655.1 of Sminthurides aquaticus. Classification (NCBI taxonomy): domain Eukaryota; kingdom Metazoa; phylum Arthropoda; class Collembola; order Symphypleona; family Sminthurididae; genus Sminthurides; species Sminthurides aquaticus. The sequence continues at coordinate 186,499 of CAJQTT010000021.1, forward strand.
TTTGTTGTCAAATTATGTCTGGCTGGACTTATTGTCCCCTGGTGTGTGGTGCTTAGGACTTGAGACATTTTTCGTGTCTAGCGGCTTGATGAATCCGAGGTGTAAAGAAGGTGAGAATGCGTTAGCGTCATGCTTAAACGTCTCATTAGTGCAATTCAAATAACCGTATTAAAGATGGAATGGATGAGGAGAATAGAAGATATAGTGATACGCAGTGATACTGGTACATTTACTTTTACATTACTGGCCGCTGTCCTTTTGAAACACTTTGCCGTAAGGCCAAAAGCGCCACCGAAGGAATACCCAAATGGCTATGGGTATTGAGCTTCGGTCAGCATAGATGTTTATCGGGAGGACAGCTGATTGAGTTTTGCTTCTACTACGCGCTTCTTACTAAAGCCTGAGATGCTGGGAGCTTGATGCACGGAATCCCTGGGTCCGTATTAGGACAGGATGGAGATGGTGGTGATGAATGAAAGAGATGTGAGGGGGAGACCGACTGAGGTGAGATGATGCTTTGATGATGAGAGATAGGCGCGAGATGATGTCAAGATTTAAGCATCTCACCGCCACTTCAAGCCCATGAGCAACAATAAAAGCCCTGTTACAGATTTCACGCAGAGCAAAGCATACAAGCTTTTTTATCATAGTTTTCTCACGCTGATTCAGTTTCCGCTGTGCTGCGCACTCATAATTGTTTGTGAAACAACTTATTATAATCTTCTAGCTTGCATCCAATTAGATTGTAAATTAATAGCACCACTCTGGGACCAATTCGCTCGATGTCTACACCTGATGATTTGATGCATGTTTGAAAAGTCAAAGCTCGAGCTCTTTGTTTTTAATATTTTACATATCAATTTGTTTAATTCAAACTGACTGGTGGACGAGACAAGACAAAACAAAAGAGGAGTAGGTGCAAGAGGCGGATGATGGGGCGGGATTGTTATTTTGTGATTCCTTGCCGCATGACTTCCGAGAAACTTTTCGCTCCAATAACTCTCATGATGACATAATTTCACTTTCACTTAAAAGCGGAAAAACTCAGTGGAGGGTAAAAGGATCTCATTACATAATGCTGGTCTGCTTGGCAGTGGATGGATTTGCCATTGAGTTCCATGCTCGACGGCAAAGGAGAGGGAAGAAAAAGTGCAGACAGGGAGGGCGATTATGTTTGGGGAAACCAAGGTGGTGGCCCTTGAGAAATTGAGTCCAGGTACAAATTGTCAACTATGAATAATTTGTGGTTTTATAATCTGTACAATTTCCTAAGAGGCGTATACAGTCAAGTAAGCCATTGATACAGTATGCAGCATGTAGTCCTAAAGGTTGCGTACTAAAATTATATCGAGACTTGAATCTATTAGATCACTTGTCTGATTTATACGCCATTCAAAGCTACAAACTCGACGCCACTTTCCTATCCACACGTTTCCGGTCTGAGAACCATGTCTCCAAGGAGAAATATGTCTAAGCTTGGAAGCACAAAAGGATATTAGCTCTGTACTTGGCATAATCGTGTTCGATTCATCTCTTCTCCGCGTTCATTGTCGGTGGCTTTACGTGGGAAATATTGCTCCATAATAATCAATTTTTTCTCTTGTCGCCCCTCAATCAGCTCGAATGGATAAGCTTGCTTAAATGTAAACTACGCAAGGAAGGAGGCAGGATGCTGCTACGTACGTAAATGTGAAGGTACGGACGCTGCGCTGCATTGCGCTGTCATAGTGCTTTCATACATGAAAGACATAATAATGTCCCATTCTCTCCTCTTTCTGGCTGAATCAAACAAAAGTATATTGACAAGCGGTTTTTCCCCAAAATCCAAACCAACCAATCTTCTCTGGCTATAAGCGAGGACACTTTTTTTCTCTTTCGCTGCATCAAGCTAAGCCTAAGCCTACGACGTTTGCCGTTTCATCTTAAATCTAAAGACTGTGCCGTCCGCACTGCCTGCATCTACATCCTTTGCATCCATCCGAACCGTAGTAAAATTTCACTTACTTCTTTATTATGGTTAAATGGCGTGATTGCCAAAGTTTTTGAAGCTCCACACATGGAAGACAATTTAAAGAATATAAAGATAATGGGACGTGGTCTAAAGCCACTTTGCACTCGGGTAATTGTGCAAATATTTGTGTGGAAACCAAAACATTTTTATAAAAAAAATAATCCTAACCAAATTCACAAATCCTTCTGTTTGCCACCAATGCCACTTGCCACCCACACAGAAGGCCCTTTGCACTCCTTCCACGTCTTTAATGCGGGAGGGGAGATTTGTGCTGACTACATGACCTAGGGATTTAATCTGTATTTCAAGGGGGCTGCAATGCAGCATGGAGCTAACTGGGCCAACAAGTGTAGAAGAATAACAATAGGAGAAATGTATCTGGAAAGAGATAAGATTTGCAAATATTCGCAATGATTTGCAAAAATAAGGGTTAAGTACGGTAGGTGGGCTTGTGCGCGGTGATGTCATAAATTATTTAGCAATTAGAGTTAATTGTCTTGGAAGAGATTTAAGGCGAGATGTTAATAAAGACATGGAGGGAAGGATAGGAAGGGAAAAACTTTAAAAATTCAACACAGTTAAACCCAAGGAATGATCAAGCAAAGGAGCTGGATGGGCATGATGAGATAGATTCCCTAGCAGACAAAATTATACGAATCCGAAAACCGATAAGAATGGCCACTTTCCGATATTCGAAAATCATATAATTTTCACTGAATTCGTATAAGTTCGTATAATCTTCTTGGATGTCGTATAATCTCGTATAATTTGTATATGTTTTCGTATAAAAGCATATAATGCGAGTAGAAATTACTATTTTGTTACCATAGCTGGTCGGTTTTATGCTAGGATTTTCAAACGTTATTGAACTGGAATCGAAATATTGACTTCCACCGCGACTTAAACGGTGTCGTTAGTTAATTTTTAGACGCCAGTGGAATGGAATTGCTTCCTTGCATTTTTTCCCACCTCTATGGATAAAAATAGTGATAGTATCGCACAGTCGAATATCACATTTTATAGCAGAAACTTACCACTTCATCAGATTTAATTCACGTTCAGGCATAACTTCTGTGTTCAAATACTTATTAATTATTAAGTATTATTATTAGTTATTAATTCCGTATATTTACCGGCAATGAAATGATTAAAAACGCAGTTCTTTAATTTAAGTAAACGATTAAATATTAAAAAATTAGACTTGTCTAAATACACCCATATTCCCATTGTATATTTTCAGAGGAAACGCATGTATTTGCAACAAAACTCAGCTTATTTCAAACTTATTTTCAAAATTTTTGTGAATATTGGAGTTTGCATATACAAAAATATATGATTCCGTATAATTTTGTGTACGAAATCGTATATTATACGTGATTATTTACAATCGTATAAAAAATGTGTACGTTTTCGTAGAATACCGTATAATTTTGTCACTGAAGTCATAGAATTCCGTATAATCACGTGACAAAATGGCCATTTTTGTCTGTTTTCGTGGAATACCCAATATCGGAAAGTCAAGAGCTTGTATGCTAGGGTTGATATGATGAGAACGTATGGAATAATTTAAAGAGTTCCTTTGGGGTAATTCTCTTAACAAACTTACCTTCCTTTATATTTAGTTAACTGCAGATTTGCAGTACTTGTTTATGTGGAGTTGAAGTAGCAGCAGGAGTTGCAGGAGTGGATAGGAAAAGAGTGAAGGTACTTGAGCTGGTTGCGCTTGGCGTAATAATGCATTGGACGTCTTATGGATGCCTTGCATATATTCCATTGTTGTGAGGTAGATTTTGGGGGGTAAAGAATATATGGTTCTTTGTGTTAGTGTGTGAAGAGAGTAGTGCCATATGCAGTTTTTCTCGTGTCTTCAGTTGATTTCCAAGCGTGCGTATGCATTCACCTCAAGTCTTGGCTGTCCCAGGACACTTCTGAAACTTTGCGTTCAAAGAAACGCCAGAGAAGAGTGGGACTGATTGACGCAGAGGAGAACAAGTGACAAAGGACTGGGAAGACAAGGTTTAAATTTATTGTGACAGGGAAACCAAGAGTCCAAGAGTTCGGAGGTCGAGAAAAGGGACAGTTTGTCTCATAGCCTACTTAGTGACCACTGTCTTAGAGTTTAGTTTAATTCTTGTCACAAGCCTCTGGAACTAATTTGCAGAGTTTAAGGAGGGAGTATCTTGTGAATAGGATTCGTTTGTTGAGCCCGTCTGTCTGACTGTCAGATAATCCGAACGTGGGTGCTGTAGTGATACTCTTGATTCTTTGGTTCCTATATATATTTGCACGAGAAAAAAGTGCGGCGAAGAAGAAGAGGAGTGGGAAAGATATTGTGCGTGTGGTTGTTAGGGTGAATCTGTTATTTGATGCATTATAAAGTCGTTGTTGTGGGTCTATGAAGAGAATGACGGAAGAAGAACAAGTTAGTGAGTGATACACAAGTGTGAGATGGAGAGGTCGTGAAGAAGATTTCAGGAAACACGTGTACGGAAGGGAAGGATAGGAGTGAGTTGTTGTGCACAAGTTGACATGTAGGGACGTAAATTAGTCCATTTTTTATCCAAATTCCTCATATCCTTACATCCTTAAGAAGCGAGACATTCAAAGGCATCTTCTCAAGAGTGCGCTGGCTAGCTTAATATCCTTGGAGAAAATTTGTGCAAGGATGTAACTCTGCAAAGCAAAGCCCCTACTCTGTCCCTCGTAATAAATCACCCTTGTGTTGCTTGTGTAAATAGAATAGCTAGCTACAGCTGAAACAACTTAACTCGAAAACCATAACTGTGCCAACAAAGGGCAAAGATTAACCGGGAAAGAAAAGGAAATTTTGCAGAAGTCAGCCCAAGTCCCAAGTGGGAGGGATTTTCCTAGTTCCAGACTTAAAAAGTTCAAGGTCATCTTCATAACTTATTCGGATCGGACTAGCCTGCGGAAGCAGTTGCTCAGATGCATGCATGTGGTCCTTGGAAATTGCTCCAGATTCACATGTGCGTAAGCTTAAACGGTTGGTTAATAGCATACAAAGCGAGATTGAACGTAAGTATGGAGAAGATGGGAGAAGCGTGCGTAATTTATGGAGGAACGAGGATACGATTTCGTCAAAATTCTGTTGGGAATCGAAAGTAAAGGCAGTAAAGCGCCGTGACTCTGTGAAGCGAAATGGTAATAATCAAAGTGTATTATCCTGATTTCTTTTAGATGAATCAATTGTGCAAAGTGTGTGGTGAACCAGCGGCGGGATTTCATTTCGGAGCCTTTACTTGCGAGGGATGCAAGGTAATTACATTAATATCATTCATTTCATTTTATTAACTAATCCACCTTTTAAACTGCATTCCCTTTATCACCGAAGCGTAATTTAAATATGACCCCGGTCTTGCTACTACGGTTACTTGATAATGACTTGGATTCTGCAGTCATGAATCTTAAATGGCGAGGTGGAATGATTACGTTTGCTGTACAGATTTTGTATAACAACTACACACCACAACACTGACACCACCTGCTTTAATTTCTTCTCGCCTGCTAGAATTTCTGTAATTTGCTTGCTTTAATATCCTCATTATTTCGGGAGGCGGGCGGTGGGAGGCTGCCGTAGTAGAAGAAATCTGTAGCACTAAGGCTTTAAACTAGCATTGTTTTTATATCCATATTGACGAAGAGAAAGATGGAGAAATGTTGGAGTAGTAGTTTGAGGTTAGGCAGGGTGAGGGTGAGGATAGACAGGAGGAAAATGAATGGGAAAGGAGGTGTTGTACCTACTAAATGTTCATGTTATTTCGTGATAATCATTAATGTAAAACGGGTAGGTAGAATTAACATTATGTAGATTGGAATAGAGAGGGGAAGCTTGTAAAACATTGGGGCCGTAGTGGAGGTCTGGGCTCTGATTACAAATTACCAATTAAAGGTATACACCCGCCACGGCCTTAGCAAAAGCACAGGCCAGAAAATATTCTAGTTTAATTAGCTATCTGCTCAGCTCTTAATCGCAGGGTTAAGCTGGTTAAACGTTTCATAGTTTACTTCTCAAGTTTGGAGGTGGAGGGGAGAAGAGAGAAGCGTTTGGGGCAGGGTTGAAGAAGGCTTACGAGAAACAACGAAATTACAAAGAATTAACATGTGCGTATAATTCAAGAAGAGAGAATAGGAGGTTAAAAACTATAGGGTAATACGCAGAAGGGGGTGGATTAAAGAAGAGAAAATACGAGGAAAAGCAAGAGAAAGACAGACTTGTTAGTTCGGTAGTGTAATGTTTGGTTTGCGGAATAGTGGTGAATGTTGCTGGCTGTGCAATGTTTGTGTGTGATAATTTTATGCTAATATTGTGGGTAATATAATGAGGAGAGGGATGCGGATGCGGTGGATTTGATGATTCTATGATATATTGTCCTGTGTAGCTTAGATGGCGCAGAGAGTAAGCTGACAGAGTTGGAGGGGCGGGGGTTGGTCTTGTTTTTTGGTGGGGAAAGACGTAAAATTTTTCTTAATAACCTAGAGAGATTTGTGGGATTGTACCAGTGATGAGATGCAGCAATATGTTGGATCATTTAGAGTTTGAAGTATGAATTGGCTAACATTGTAAGTTGTAGGCATGCAGCTAGCTTGCACTACTTGTTCCGTCCTCTGTCCTCCCTCCTTGGCTGACTTTTGACATTGGGCTGATTGGGGTGAAGCGCGTTTACAAGATTTTGTTAAGTATACCTGGTAAATGGGACTACGACTGTGTTTCACGGGATTTACTTAAAGGGTAGGAAGGGGATAACGGAAGTGGTGGTGCAGTTAATTTAAAGGGACGTGAGGAAGGATTTTAAGGATATTTGTCTCCACGTGATTTGACAACAAAAATTAGAGACAAACGTGAAATGAACGGAAGTAGCGGAAAATCATGTTTGACTATCCTCTATCCGTCTGGGGCGTTTCACCAAAACTAATTGAGTTAGTTTAAAACTATTTAGCTTGATACTTGCCTCCCCCTCCTCCACACCTGAATACAAGTTTTACTTAAGTAAGCTGGGGAAGGAAAATAATGTCTTAGTGTTGTTAAGAGTGGACTTTACGCTGATGGAGCGCTCTGTGGGACACTTCTTGGGCTGGATGATGATGGTGGTGGTGGTGGTGGGTGACGAGGGAAATGTTGTAGGGCAAGCTGTGAATGTTTTATTTAATTTCATCTTTACGTAGATTTGTTTTACTTGCTTTCTTTACTAGCTTCCAGCTTGTTTGCTTCTTTCCCTCGTAGTTTGCCTCTCCTCTGTCCTCCTCAGATCTTATCCACCCCCTCATGACTTTTGGGGAGAATAAGGAGAGAGAGAGAGAGAGAGAGAGAGAGAGAGAGAGAGAGAGAGAGAGAGAGAGAGAGAGGGAAAAAAGACAGGCTGAAACTGTGGAGAGAGGTTGAAAAAGGTTTTGCGGGATAGAAGTGGTGGGGTGCACAAGTTTAAGACAGGGCTATGAATCACTTGATTGAGTTTCACCTGTTGCCCTCCAAGTTTTTTACATTTTCTCTCCTCTGTCTTGTATCCCTAAGCTTTTCCTTTCCTACTCTACTAATGAGCTTATGGAGAGATGTGGAGTGAAACGTTTGAAATCTATTCTTTATGTCTTCCACAATTTATTCAGGATAGCTGCTAAGGCGCTTAAAGAGTTTGAAATGCAGGCCTTAGTCTCCAGCCTTGTTACAACTTAAGGAGGATTTATTTGCTTTTCTTTTCCATCTTGCTCTCGCTTTAAGGACACTTGTTCTTCTTTTTAGCTTGTACCATCATTTCTATGCACGTGCAAACAATGATGACCAACTTGTCTGCTTGTAGTAAGCTAAAATATACTGACTGAGCTAACGCTGTTGTGGACAGAGGTTGGATGGAGAATGACGTAGAATTGTGAATGCGGCATGTTTCTACCAAAATTAAATCTTATGGAATAGTGTTGACCATGGATGTTTTGTTTCGGAATTGATAGTGGTCAGGAATTTTGGGAATTTTGGCCTTTGAAGGTTATTTGAGTCTACTTGGGCCATATTCTAATGTAAGATTTTGTTTGTGTGTTTATTTCGCAGTCTTTCTTCGGGCGGACGTATAACAACGTTAGCGGCGTGTCGGAATGCAAAAATGGCGGGCGATGTGAGATAACGAAAAAGAACCGGACATCTTGTAAATCATGCCGGCTGAGGAAATGCCTTTCCGTTGGAATGTCCAAGTCAGGGTCTCGCTACGGGAGAAGATCGAACTGGTTCAAAATACATTGCCTCCTCTCCGCCCAGAATCAGAACGGGATGGGTTCGGGCTCAGAGACAAACAATAATAATAGTACAGTTACTAATAACAATACTGGCAACGGGGGAAGCAGCAGTATGAACTCACTGGGCCTGGGCAAAGGTCTACCTTCCTCCCTCTCATCGTTGAATTCCATGGGGAACCTGGGAGGGGAAGGTGAGCGGCGGACACCCGCTTCAAGTGCTAGCCGAATCAATGGTGGTGCTCCTCCGGCTTTCACAAGCCTGGCTGGACTCAGTCCCGAGTCACGGGAACAATTCCTATCCTCGTTAAATCGTAATATGGGAAACCCGGAATTGTGCGAGTACTTTAGTAGAGCTAATAATAGTAAAAATAATAGCAATAGTAAACCGTTTTACTCGGACGAAGCTGGGGAGGACATGTCAAGATCGGGGAGGAGTCCGGGATCTCTGGAATCACCAAACTCTGAAGCATCTCTGGACGATAAGAGTAGCACACCCATGTTTACCATTCCACCAGGATCTCCACTAGACGTTAAGCCAAATGATTTCTCACCACTAGACCTCATCTTCACTAGGGATTTAATGAAATTAGGCTACGATCCTCTCCGCCTTTGGCCCGCCATGCTCGGCTCCTCGCCAAACATACACCCGGCTCTCAATCCATACCGCTTCATTTTCCCGAATTTCCCGGGTTCTCCTGGCTTTCCTGGTGCGTTCCCATCTAATCCTCCGCCTCAACTCGTCGTCCCTCCAAATCCGACCAACGGTAGCAGCCTTCATTCTGCTAAAATGTTATCTGCTGCAGCAGCGGCGGCTGCTGCCGCTGCCGCCGAGAATCTTTCCCTCCCCCTCACTCCCTCTTCCGGTGTGGGAGGTAGTGGGAATAGAGATCATCATCGTTCTTCCTCATCACCAAATCTACCCTCGCCCTCAAATCAGCACGTCGTTAGCCGTCGATTCAACAGCGTGGTCCCACCTTCCTCCAGCCTCACCCTCACACCTCCCATATCTCATCACGGATCCGATGAACACTGTTATCCTGGTCAGAAATTCCGAAGCGCGGCAGCCACTATTCAAGACGCCCCTATCGATTTGTCAGCGCGAAGTGTTAATAATAACAATGTCGGGGATCTCATGGTCCGCGTCAAGGGAGAAATTCTCTCCTCCGACATGGAGGATGATGAGCAGGAAGATAACTCAGAGCGAGATATCCAATCTGAGGAAGAGGAACTCAAACATCTCAAATCAGAGTACAGGGACTCTGATGAAGATGAGGACGAGGATGATAGAGACTCTATCCTAGGACGGCGAAAACATAGACGATCCAGTCAGTCTTCATGTAGTCCAAAACGTGAGCGGGTTACCACTCCGCTGGACTTAACATGTGGTACCAACAACAATAATAACAACTCACCACCAAAAATTGCTACGTGAGGATTAGTATATTAAAGCATTACTAAATATACATATATGCCTATATAAATATATTACCACCCAAATATCTCGTCCAGCTAGGCTACCCTCATCTTGTCCACTTAGTGTAGGAGTTGTAAACCGAAGGAGACCTCACTAGATTTGCCAACAATTTTTGGCAAATATTACATACAACAATTCCGCCATGTGATATCCTCCTTCAAGTACCTTTTTTGCATGCCCAGCTTACTTGTACGCACACATACTTACAAGCTCATAGCCGTCTTCTCTGAGACTTATCTGTAATTACACGCTCATACTCGCTTTTATACTTGCACACGTCAACACTTCTTATTTATAACATAGTCAATGAGCGCAACACCTCCACGACAGCTCCTCCTCCTCCGCACTTCGTGGTTGTAACTAGTGCGTTCAAGGAAAGTATTTAATCCTGATTAAGTTGTTCCATCGGGAGGACGTTTCTTGTAAATCTAAATCATACTATGCAGTATCTCTGGGAGAACCTTGAGAACGGAATAGAGTTGAGTCGTATTCATTTGTCCAATACAAAATGCCATTAAATCCTCTGACGACAAACATCCACTCTACATCCAATTATATCCATTCCAACTTAATCAACTCGGTAAATAATAATGATCTCCTTGGAGAAAGAGAGAAGAAGATGCGAAATCCAGAGAATATGTTGCTAGAAGAAACGATATTCTCTAATTTACGCTCAGAAGTAACGACTTACTGTCCTTACCTGTCACGTGACAAAGGCTCCTTAAAATCCAAGAATAAGGCAAAGTGTGGAGCAACAAGGATAAGTAGAATATCGATAATAATAGCATCTCTTACAGGGTGGGTGATTACTGTCTCCTTTCTGTGGACCATTTCCTAGCCTTCTTCGTGTCGTATCAATCCTTTTTGTTTGATTGTTGTGACATGAGGATTCGACAATAGCTCGTATTCTGTAATTTTTATCTTTAACGACTTATTTTCTCATTATGTTCAAGTAATTGACAAGTAACGAAGAAGAAGACATTCTCCCTTACTGATCCAAAACCTATGACCATCCTCTCGAGTTATTCGGATTCGTTTGTGCAAATCATTTATTGTTACCATCTTTCCATTATTATTGTATTTCATCATCATTTTTTATCATTATTTTATCCTCAACATATTGCCCATCTTATTGGTCACCTTCCTCCCCATTTTAGTAGGCTACAGGCCCGCAGTTTTACGTAGCAAGACGAAGAAGGTTCTTAAAGCAAAAGTGTGTTTTATTGCTGTCCTCCTCCCCAGTCATAATGCCCACCAAGCTGCATTAGACGAATTTAATTATTTTCTCATACATGCAAACTAAAAAATTTGAAGCTAAAATAGTAAAGCAGAGTACATTTTCTCTATTTGGGCAATAACTCAACCTTTACAAATCTGCAAGCCAATGAAATGACGGAAGAAGTGCATTAAGCCAAGGGATTTCCTCTTCTCTTAATCCCAGTTTTGTCTCATGATAAATAATGAGCGAGTTATATAATTTCACTTGGAAACTTTCTTTAATATGTTTGTTCAGTTCCTTTCCAATCCAACTTATTCTTCCTCCTTTCGTCATCTCGTTGATCTTACAATCCCTTTTGCCAAGTGTAATGATGAGTGCAATTTGTGGAAGGATTTTTAGGACAGTATTCAAAATTATTATTGCATCAACATATTTCGTAAAGTAGGGAAAGAAAAAGACGGAGGTGAGAGCTATTACTCCAAGCTTAAGGCGTATATTTTCATAGAATACGTTTATTTTACCGTACTGAGTTTTATTATAGCGATGGATAGAATGTATATACGTTTTTCAAAAAAACATACATTCTTCCGTCACTATGGCAAAATACAGTGCAGTAAAATAAACGCTTGCTATGGAAATACACATTTATTCTCAAGTTAAATCTGATAAATCAGTTTTTCCAACTCAGGGACGAAGAAAAGGAGGAATATGAAGAAGGAAGTGAAATTGGAGAATGATCCCATTATTTAGGAACATTATTCCTGAGAATAATACAATGGATAGGTGTGAATTTTTTTTGCTCCTTTGATTGGATTTTCATGAGAATCGGCATTAAAATTTATCAATATATAGTAAAATAGGAGCTGGAGGCTGCCTTTATTGAGATTATAATGAGTTATTTCGGCGCGGCTTCAATCTGTGTTTCGTGCAGCCGCTTATGTTTGCCCCCATCAAGTTCGAGGTGAGTGCATTACTGTTTGAACGGTATGTAAAACAGGTGTGCTTCATAGGCTTAGCGTATAGAATCCACATCTTTGTGACTTGTCTTAAACGTTTGCGCTATACCATCAATTCCTAAAGCCCTACCCAGCGGGGAAATAGGAAGAAGACAAGAAGATGGAATGAATGAGGTAAAAGATGATCGGCTACGTGCACAGATTTATGAATACATGTCCGTCTCTAGCATAAAATTAAGCAATTACGAATTAGGCAAATAACTGCCCTGGCTCCCTCTACTACTCCTAACTCATCCGCTTCTGCAACCTTCACTTTGGAGATCAGACAAGAGAACATGGGAAGGTTCTGTTCTTCCTTCTTCATAGTTTCTCGTGTCCCCTGGACTGAATGTTTCTATCCCTGATTATTGGCTTTAAAGCATTAAGGTTGTCGTATAGCTTGTTTCCTTCATCTACAGGACAGTCAGACCTTTGTGAATTATGTCCCAAGCTTTCAGACTTTTGAGAAACTTGCGTCCTGTCTGCCTTTTCTTGAAGGATACAATAAGAAGAGGTGGACAGGAGGGTGACTAAGTAAATTGAGTGGAAACACACTATGTGGCGCTTTAAAGCTTGCATTCATTGCGTCGTAACTGAAGATCTCACTCTGACTAATGACTGAGACAATTAACAAATTATCAAAAAGGGACAGCCGAGATTGTGTATGCAGCTTGTTTAGAGTCTTAGGAGGTCGAGTGTGGATTGATCATTGAATGTCTGAGGGAATTTTTTAACTGTTCGTGGTGGGTAGGTGAGGATGGAGGATAAAAAATGCTGTGCTATTGGTATTGCAGACAGAGATATGAAATTTAATTATGATTCTCCTTACTTTTTAAATCAACAAAACGACTCAATGACTCTATAGAAGAGCAATGAGCAATAATAATTACAAGTACATTAGGAGTTAAAGAGAATCTTTTAAATTTCTTAACCTGTTTTTTAAGAGCGCTAGAGCCAACCTTTGTCTGTTAGCTGTAGACTGTAGACAGGGACACGTTAGAGGCATGGCATGGAGGGTGATGGAAGGATTTTAAATACACCACAACATCACGTAAAACTACATGAATTGATTAAGAGCATCATCAAGTCACTAGGTGCTCGTCGGATTCTTCCTCTTGTTCGTCTTCCCCTAAGGAAGATGCTCCTTGGTCTTGAGATGTTTATTCTTTAATATTGTATTTAATAGACAATTTAATAGTAGCCTGCCAGTAGTATATGATTTCAAGCCCTTTTCCTCATAGAGGAGGGGATGGATTTTGTGTAGGGGTATAATGGCAACGTGCTCGTATGGTAGAGCGGGCTCTAATGCTCTGGTAGATTAATTGAATTGGCTGAATAAACAAGGTGTCAAAGTTTATGTTTAGATCAACAGGAGACGTTCTCCCATTCCTTCCCCTGAGATTATAATTAGGCAGGAGCGTGGAGGAAAGCTACACCGTTCCTATATTAATTACATACATGCATACACTTCACGCACACACTGCATCAAAACATTTACATTCTTAGTAAAAATCCCTTACATTTCAAGGATTGGAGGTGAGGGATTTGATGAATTTTAATATTTACATTTAAAAACAAATTAATGACAGGCTTTTTTACTTAATGCCTTCCTCGTAAAATTGTACTCTTTAAAAATTATACTAGAGGGAGGATAAACAAGCGCCACGCGTAATACAACATGATACGGTTGGATTTGTACAGTACAAAGGTTATTTGTTGATAGCTAATTAATTACGTTAGCCTTTTGGAATTTTCTGTATTAATTACATAAACGCACACCCATCTAGAATTTCAGGGATTGTAAAAAATACGCAAGGCGGCATTCAAGACGCACATGCGGATATATAATGTAATAATCCCTCGTTTTTAATTATAAGGAATCTCTCACGGGCAAGTTACGCGGCCAATTCCTTGTTACAAAGCTTAAAAGTTTTGTCAATGATATGGTCATCCATGTTAATTTTATTTTTAGCCAATTACATGTATTTACTATAATTGCTACACCCATCCTGTAAAGCTATTGGTGATGTATGCAAAAGCCAGGCAAAGTGCAAGGTCATGTATTTTAGTAAGTAGGTGTACATATATAGACTGCACAGTAGCCGATTAGGAGGGAATATGCCTTTAAAGAGCGTTTCTATAAAGCAACGGTAGTTGATGTACTTTTAGTTTTTAATGTTGTTTTCAGGATGCAACTTTAAGGCGCTATTACAACTAATTAAGTTTTATTTTAAAGATAAAAATTGAAGCTCTCGCATTTAAATCGTGATGTAACCCGGTGTTAACTTACAGATTTCGCAATTCCCAGAAATATTTTCCGCGAACCGATTTCCTCAAATCCTCCACTATATATTTTCAGCCCCAAAATTGATGTAGTCAATAAGTGTTTTTCAGGTCATTCCCTTCTTCTATATGAATATACTTTATTTGTGCTTTTGTTGTGTACATTTTGATATGTTTTTACACGAGCCTAAAACTTTATTCCTCCATTTAACTTAATGCAAGTAAATTAGTGTAAATACGTTTAGAACCTGATTGTAATCCAAGGCTTCTTTCGTGTACAGTGTCTCTTGAAACGCGTTGATACCAATTTTAGACATTTATAATTTTAGTATTCATATGATTCCGTATTTGCTAGTGTTCTACCATCCTTAGAAATGTACGTATAGCGCTCTAATGTATTTTACCTTCGTTATATAGCTAATTGCAGTTAATTACGGATTTAGCAATACTTTCCCAACCCATAGTTTTAAGCTAGTTCCGTTGGTCCAAATGAATAAGAGGATACATTTTGAAATAATTTATAAACTTTGCTTCATATAAGGAGTTAGAGATGATTGGTTCTTGTGTGAAGATGAAGACAGGGAAAATGAACATTATAGAATAAAAGCCATTGTTTCTTTGTCACACTCCGTCCTTGTTGGATGAATAGTATTTTTTATGGGATTATACTAATTCATTCGAACTTAGCTAAATATTTCATTGTAAATGAAAAGAAATCGAATCATTGATCACATAAAGCCTAGAAGAAGCGCTGCTTCAAGACAGGCATCAAAGAGGTTTACCTTCTTGCTCTTGCCGCCGGTGAAAAATGAAGACAAGGAGGGAAGAGATGCTGGAGGAAAAATATGGTTGCTGTAAGATGTCATTTTTAGATCAGTTATTCTAGTTGGCGTGTGAAAGACGCATGAAGTGTGTGTCAAAAAGAGTTATTTAAATAAGAAAACTCAAGGGGGAGAGTATAGCTTTCTTAGAGTTTTATTATAAGAACGACAATGCAATGTCCAGGAACGCGCAACCGGTTATAATCTTATAAGTTTGCATATGAAAAATGAGAATAATTGTTATTCAAAATGATTACAAGTAAGTGAGGATTCAATAAACAAAGGAAAATATTCAATATCATTCACGCAAATCTCATACATTTATTTATAAGCATGAAACATATACTAATCTCATATAAAAAAGTAACTTCAAGGAGCTCCGCAAAAGCATTTATTATTTTCACCCTCACTGGGCTTCTGTCTGATTGAATCTATGATGCTCGTTTTTAATGTAATCGCTACCGTGGACACGCCAAGTCGAGGATGAAGCCGCCTAAGGAAGAATTTGAAGCTACATACATGCATTCACGTGCTGACTAAACGGACCATTCCCGGAGGAGTTGCAGAGCAGCTTCATAATGTAGTGCAGGAATCAAGGACCTGAATTTCAGAAGAAAAACAAGACTAACTAATGGGAAAGCTTAAAAGGATTAAGATGAATCGAAAAGCAAAGACATGAAAATTAAGAGTGTAAATTACGAGAGGATGGATACGACGGGCAGGGAAGGATTTGGATAGTTTCGTTTGCTTACAATGTCTAGGGGTTCTTTACTTTCGCATGATCAGAAGAAGGGGCAACAGGAGATTTTGCATGTTAGCCACGCTCAAATATGATAAGCGGTTGTCATCATTTCGTTTGCATATTAATGAGAAGGATGGATTTGGTTTGAATTTTGCAAATGAAATGATAGGATTTATTTGTACCAAGGAGATGCTTCATCATTACTCTCCATCTCTCCTTATAATTGCGGTGAGGTGGGGGTGAGGCGGTGTAAGAGAGAATCGCAAATTTTTTAGTGTAAAAAGTATTAGTTTTTTTAGAAGATGCGAATCCTCTTCACTTGTAAAAGAAGAAGGTGAGTAGACACGAAAGGAGTGAGAAAAGGTAAAGTTAAGGGGTTGATGATTAGGGGAATAGATGGAATTGTACTGAAGGATACATACCTGTTAACAAATGGATGGATGAAGAGGATGTATAATATTGGGGAAATGTAGCGGAGGTTTTCTTGGCTTGCTCTGGCTCCTTCATTGCCTAATGGAGGATACTAAAGACATGAATATTTAAAAGCAAGAATTATGCATGCTCACATGCCAGTTTCGGAAATTATGGGATTCTTCTTCAAGATCGAAGGCTGGGATCGTTTCTTAGAGATGGTGAAGAAGACGGCAAGAAGTGAAGAGAAAAAGAGATGAAATGTTCAAGATAAAGTTGAACGAAGATGCGCGCACCTTTTGTAGCTGTAGCTGCTCTATGTGTAGCCATAGATGAGAGGATGATGCGGATGACCAAGAAAATCAAGATGAGCTTGTGTTGCTTGTCTTCCTGTCGCTCCCCAGCCTCGCAGTAGTATTACAACGTTGGCCCCTGAAAAAAGTGAGTAAAGGCTTGAAGAAAGATAGAAATCAAAAGTTGTCATCATATTTAGAGATATAACGAAATAGAGCAAGGTAATTAGCAAGTTTGTCGTAGAAGAGAGCAGATACGAACAGATGGATCGTATGCCCGTTTCTTAGACTATGCTTGCAGGTAGTAGGCATTAAAATATGCATGAAATTGAAACTGGTCAAGAAAATGGAGAAGCTGGGAAGGTAAAAGGTTGAGGAGAATTTACTAAAAAAATCTAACTTATAGGAATATGTGGTTGGGTTGGGGGGAGGACGGGAAAGATTTAAGATGAAAGTGGTGAAATTAAGACGAAGAGGGTGACATTGCAAGCTGGAGGATGAGCTGATGAGGGGTGATGAGAGAATAAGGGTGATGTCCGCAGATTGAATAAATGAAAAGTTGCTCTGGTACTATCAAAATCAGGATGATCTTCTTCAGAGCCCGGACGGATGAGAATAATGAAGCTCTTGAACCTACTCTCCGCTGCTGCTCATCCTCATCTTGTTACAGGTTACAGATGTAAGTGGATCTGGGGATAGAAATAAAGCCAACTACTGCAAATGCTATCAAATCCTGTATCTCAAGGGTGAAGAAGTAAGAATGAGCAAAATATTGCTAAACTTGTCACTTGAGGAGAAGGATATATGTACAAGTTTGAAATTGCTAATGGGTTTTGTATTAAAAAAAGCCACAGAGCCGGAGGACAAAGTTGGAAGTATTTTATGATGATGTTGAAGAAGAAAAAATAATGTGAGAGGGTATTGGATGGAACTGAATAAAGTTTTCCTAAAAGTTTTATCACAATTAATAGCATCAGAATGAAAAAGGTGGTGAATGAGAGAGGAGGATCAAGCGTTGAAGCGCGGCAAAGAACGTAAAGGATCAAGGAGATGATGCATAAAAGGGATGGATTGACGGATGGAATAAGGATATATATCGAAAGATGACGAGTTATTGATTCAAGTTGATCAAAAGTGTCTGATGATAGTAGGAGGACAAGACTTGAGGAGGAGGAAGCCAAAGGATATGAGTACAAGATTATAAATTGAGGGAAAAGAAGAAGAAGTTAAAATTTAGTTAAAACAAAAGAAGAGTATTCAATGGCTGGCGCTGGCGATGGTAGGGAGCAATAAAATGGTTCAGACTGATAGCGAGAAGATGAGTGAAGGCCATACAAACTAATCTCAAGTTGTTCTATTGGCACAAGTCCTCCTGAGGAATCCTTATTATTCTAGTTTTCGTCCGCAAATTATTTATTTATGACCCTACTCATTATTTTCCATGTGGCTAGAAGGCAAAGTGTGTGTGATGGAGACGGAAAATAAGGAGCTAAAACATGGTAAAGACTGAATGACAAAAACCATTTCGACGCGTACAAAAACTGGGGAAATCAATACACGAAGATATGTAAGCATGACATGCCCCAACTGAATTTTATATTCAGGTAATTGCAAACTTCTCTCAGCAAATTTTCCCTGGTTCCAGCATGTTCCTTTATTCTTTCAGCATCACTTTTTTGTTAGTTCACTTACCTCACCTGCTTACCTGCCTGATGCTTCCCCTGAAATTCCCTGGACGTAAAGCTCGTGGACGGACTTTGGCTGCTGTAAGACACAATTATGGATTTACCTGTTACGACTTTCATCCATTATCCACCCCGTCCAATTTATGTAGCTCTGATTTCCTATTTATTAAAACTCAGTCCGAAGTGGTTCCCCAAGTTTTACAGTCAATGTAAAGCTACGCAATCTTTAAAATCTTATATCGTCTTCTTCATGTGGGGGCTTCAATCATGTAGACCAATTTATAAAAGATGATGATGTTAGAAGTAAATTCTGTGCGACTGAATTGAGTTTTGTGTGCAATAGGATCTTACCCAAAGAATACCCCAGAGTCGTGATATTTTGCTGAACATGAAACAAACATCTATTTGCAAAAGCCTGAAACCAATTAGCGAAAATTATGTACCTCCCTCTATATTACTTTAGTGCAATATTCTGAATATTATACTCATATATTCATCAGGAAGTTCGATTAGATTTTGACCAGGACTGCATGTACAATGTACATTGCCTTCTGATGATGAAAACATACATTTTATGTTGGTAAAAATTAGCAGAGAATTTTGCAAACGACCAAGAAAACACAGTATCACAAAAATTGTAAAAAAAATACTCCGGCAATTTTCTATATGAATCCAATGAAACTCGTACATTTGGCGATTGAATTTAGCTCTCGTATAGTTTTGTCTCTATTTGTGTTTATCCAAGGAAGGGACCAAATTATGCTTGGTATGATATTAATGGTATTATACATACGATTTACAGAAGAGGTATGGTATTTTTATTTTAAGTTTAGAAACAGAGAATTTGGTGAATTGACCACTCAGTTTGGCTCATTACATTTTCTGCAAGCTTTTATTGCACAAATTATGTTACTACAGTTCCTTTTGCTCCACTTCTCGCTTGGTCAAGCTCAACCTTACACTGAATGAAAATGAATGAATGCTTGGATGTTCTCCTCTATAAGATTATACTTTAATTCATATCTATTGTGGATCTTTATTACTAAATAAATAAGGGAAACAAAGGGGCGATATAATGAAGGGACTCGGGATAAAAATTCACACGCGAAAATAAACGCATCCATCCGTTTATTTATTTGAAATAGTGAATTACCTTGGTAACACACTTTATTGTCTTCCTCCTTCAGTTAAGCATAGGGAGCAGTCCTGGATGTAGAAATATATACTTGATTTTAACCAACTCAATGCTCATTTGATATTATTTCGAATGGAGAGATGTATAGTAGAGCAGGTAGGAGAAAAATAAAGGCCCCCTTATAGTATAGATTGGATAAAACAGGATGACGGAGCTAATTTGATCTTGAACCTCGTTACATCATTCTGCTCACCTCATTTACAAGACGTGGAAGTGTGGAAAGTGGGAGGTGAGAGGAGGAATGAAATTACTTAATTCTTTGTATTAATGGAACTTGGTAAACGTAGGAGAGGAGAAGCATAATGGTAATGACAAAGAGTTTTAAAGGAAGGGAATGGAATGGTGTGGTGACACGACACGCTTGGTGATTAAGTTATTAATTTTAGCAGCAAGCAAGCGGTGGCAAATGAGTATAGTTCGAAGAGTATATCAGCTAGGACAGATTTTAGTAGTTTAGTTTTTGGTAATGATTTTTATCCATTTCGTAAGACATAAGAGATCATGCTAATAAATTTTGAGTTTTTACTAGGGAAACAATAATCATGCAGTATCCTCCCAAGCTGAGTCGTATATGTGTTCCTTATGGCTGCAGTTCTGGGAATACGAGCGTTTAGGCCAAGGTTTTTTCGCATGAGCGAGGATGAGGTGTGTGCGGAATGGTTTAATAGTGTTTATGTAATAACTATTAAATGCTTGAAATAATTTGAAATCTAGTTGCTCAAGCAAGCCGCCAAGAGAAATAGACAGGATCAGAAAGGCGGTAGTAGGCGACGCTTCTGTGTCCTTACCGTTTTGAATTCTCCCCTTCTACACACTCCCTCGTCTCGTGGCTTCTTGTCTTTATACTCTCTTTCTTTACCCTTCGTCCACAAATTTAAGGACTCCAGAAATATTATTCGCAACAAGAGCCAATAACCACTACCACTGTAAAAAATAAAACCAGAGGATTTGTTTAAATTAGAGTACAAGAAAACTACCTTACTGCCTCCCCCCGCCCGTCCCAGCCTAAAATCATCTCTATCGTCAGTCTCATATTAGACTTATTGCTAAAATAGCAGTACAATTGAAGTACGTACATACTCTTTCTACATGCCAAGTCTGTGAAGGGAGTGTAGTGGAGGCCAGTGCAAAATGTAATTACCAAGGTATTGGATTGAAATAGCGATTAAGGTGCAGTTACGGGACTGGGACGAAGGATCTGATTTACATTTGTTGTAATGGTTAGTGCTTATTATGACTCTTTCTTTTATACTTTCCGCCACCAACCAGGAGTGAATTTGGAGTCAAGGTAAAGTGCAACGAGTCTTGCTGAGCTTGTGCTGGTTTGTAAATTGGGATTTTTATAACAAGCTTAATGCGCAAGACCCTGAGTTCAGTGTTTAATAGCTAAGGTTTAAGGTGGTGGTTGAAAATAACTCTACTGTTCAATTGCTGTGTAACAGAGCTGAAGGCAGAGGGAGTGAAATAAATGTGTTAGATAAGTTACATTTGTGGTTTCACTACTGATTGCACCACCTGCATCAGCTTCAACTCTCGCCATAATCCTTTGACATACATGCATCAAACGTTATGTACAAGCTCGGATCGTGTGGATGAGTGAATTTTACGTGTACAAGTAAATGACTGCGGCATTGTTCTGAATGAGCCGTGTAATTGCTTCATTCATAAAAGATCTATTTGAATACAAATGTAAACAGCATCTTAAGCGAGATTGACAAGTTGCATTCAATTTGCTACTATGCGGCTCCTGCTGTCCTGCTTCTTGAGGCTTTTAATCCCTGTAGTACAAACCGCCTTTCTTTGGGCGGATACAAATAAGTTAGCGGCGGAATCTTTGATGCAGCCAGACAGCCAGACTGCTTCAAGGTGGCTTCATTATTCTTGTCCTCTTGCAGATTCCATGCTTGGAGGCCGTTAGTATCCCTGACTGAGCGGATCCGGTCTTGGTTTCTCTAACTGAATGTAATGAGTTGTTTTGGAGTAAAGATTGGGTGGGATTGCAAAAGTGAATTCAAGCAAGTTACCCTCGCTTCCGGTAAAGTACACCCCGTCAAGATTAGCTAAGCGTGGGCAAGAGGGCTGGGTGAGCAAGTGGATTAATATCGAATTGGAATGTATGAGGTGTACTACGAGGGGGATTCAAGTGACAGTGACCACCCGAAAGCTGAGAGGCAAGCTGTTATGAGTGTGCGAAATGTTTTAATGGGTGCAGTTTAAATGGCACTTGGATGCGAATTTAATGATAATGTAAATTAAGGGCTGATAAATGCGGACTCATCTTTGGGCAGATGCTCTTATGGGGGAGGGGGCGCGGGATAAGTGGCTTGTTGAAGTTGGAATAATTTTATGACTGTGAAGAAAAAAATTGCAGCCATGTAAAAAATCAAGCCAGATTTCAAATGAGCCATAAAAGAGGAAATCCGACAAGTGAGACGAACGAGAGCAAACTTAGCCAGGCACGGGCGATTAAAATAAGGAAATGGTTGGATAGCAGGAAAGGCAAGGCCGGGCAGGGCGACTAGCTTGTTGGAAATTTTGCGCGGAGCGCGTGTGGGGTCAAGAGTAATATCGCAATTGGCAAGGCCTTGCTACAATTTACAATAATGGTTTGGCAAAAGCATAAAATGGATCGGCTTCACCCAGGTGATTTAAGGGTTATTACGACGGACATCGCGCTCATGGAATCATGGAAATACGTAGCTATGAAAGAATATAAAAGAGCCATTGAAGTCGCCCTTTTAGCACCGCTATTTATTTCAAGCAAGGATTGAACTCGACTAAAATTATCGCTGTGAACAGTATATGTGGAACCTAAAAAATACAAGAAGAATACTGTTTATTGTTTAAATGGTGGGCGATATTGGCGTATATAGCCTTTGGCTTAAGTTTTAGTCTGAAGCCTATGACTTAATCTGGGAGGATTGGCTCACATTCGAGGAGAAAGGGGAGCATGTGCGTCAAGGATTTGAGTTGACAAGGCGACGACTATGAAGTTGTGAAGGAAGCGAGAGGGATATGAGAGGCCGAAGAGGGGATAGGATTTACAAGGGATGAAAGCGGAGGAGCATGCGGACCAAGAATATTGAAAGACTATATAATCAGTAAGTAAGTAATGGAGAAGCGCTGTTTTGTGTTTGAAAAATGTTGGAGCGGACGGTCATCCACTCTCTTGTCACTCTGTATTCGGTATTGTGGCTTGGAAATGTTTCAATGTTCGAGAATCCACCTGAAAGGCATCAATTATTTTTAGGCAATCGTCTCAGCCAGAATGAAAGCGAACGTGCTCCTTGATTGATGGGAGCCGAGGGCCTGGAATCCTATAAGGGAAGAGGACACAAGACTTGCCCGGTGGAAAGAGACGAGAGATTACGACGAGAAATAAGAGGGAACATATCAGGGGATGAAGGAAAGGGGTAAAAAAGCTAGAGGAAAACAGGGGATAGAGTGCTAGCTTAGCTAGTAGTAGTGCTACTTTATGGGTCGTTGGAGAGAGGAAGTACATTACCTTTGGGTTTCCATCATCACCGCTCCTGCGTCCTCTCCCTCTGTCAATTACGGCTGGAAAACAATAGAAGGGAGCTGTAATGAAGAGGATTTACAATTGAATTGGGCATCATTCTCCAAGAATCCATTTCCATTACGCTACGAAGGCATAAGTAGCTTGTACTCTGGCTGGTCTTCTCATGGCTAGCCCGGCCGAGCTTAGTTACTACAATTACACAGGTTTACAAGAAGCTGTGGAGGAATTATCCGGAACATTAGTCACTTAGTAGTTAACTCCGTTCACTGCCATCACATAAAATGGGGAAAAGGATGGAAGCTGTATGGATTTGGATTTAAATCATTAGAGGAGAAGTAAAAGGAGGATAGAAGGGTTAGTTGGTGAATTAAAAAGCTGTGAAATAAAATAAGGGAATTATTGCTCGGATTTGGAAAGGGTTTCAAAAAATTATCCAAGGTAGTATCGTACAAAAATCTTTTCGGGGGCTACACCAGTTTTCGATCCATGTTTTCAGATTGGATTGTAATGCAGTATGCGGAGATGGTGGAGACAGTGGAGGAGAGTGGAGGATCATCAACTTAATGTCCCGTTGCTGCTGTTTTCATCCCTCGTTTATTCTATCCAACTAGCTGGCGGTTTACTAGTACACGGCTTGCCTCCAATACTTTGCGGGGTGGGGTGAATGAGTCAGTGAATGAGATGATGGGCTTAAAGATTTGTAGCTCATGAAAATGACTGATAGAGTCCTGACGGAGTGAGTTGCTTATCCTTCCTTGTACTTGACGGGACGGTGACGGTGGTAGATGAGATGAGAGGGGACTTGGGTTTCAAAGCGTGTGGATATCCATATTATTCTATGATTGATGCGGATCAGGTATGCGAGAAATATTTACAGGGGTCAACTACTCTCTGCTCGGTCGGGATGCGGTGAAAAGTAAGTATTTTGTCCACGTGCTAAGCTTATAAAAGTTATTTATTGGTTTCTCCTAGCCGTCATGATGAAAAATTGCCTGAGATGATTCTGAAATTTGAAGGGGAAGAATTGATGAGGGAAAAGGCAGATAAAAAGGCAGAGGACATGCATACATTGGAGAAAGCTTACATCTTCCTCAACTGTTTCTCCCGTCCCTTCATCTTCTTCCCAGTCCTTCCTGAAATACTTGCCAAGCGGCAAGCGGAGCCTTACTCCGTTCCTTCTCTTCCGAGGGGAATGGATGAGAGAGGAGAAGAGTAGGAGATGACGAAAAAGAACAAGAGGTTAGTAGATTATAGACACGGGGAGAGTGACACATTGGTTGTAATAATCAGTCCCTCATCCTAGTCCCCAAATAGTCCCTGTTTGTCGGCAAGAAAAAGAAAGTCTTCTCATTCCTGTCCTCAAGTCCTCCACTGGGATTGCATAGTATACAGGGAGGATGTCAGGCCTAGGCTGACTTTCTTACGATTAAACTCATCTGTCCCATCCCCTGGCAGCTTAGTTGCGTTTCCTATGAGATAATACATAGGTTTCGAATTTGTCCAGCGTTTTTTACGCCCTGACCTGACTGGATTCCATATGGATTTTTTCTGCTTTCCTTCCTTGCTGTGAGCTGAGCCTTGCTTTTAGACGTTCCGTCAGAGGCTCCGGTATGTGGTTGACGAGGGCAACTGATTGGAGGTGATGCCTGGTTGAGAGGGCAATTTGTCAACCAGTGTCACATCCCCCAAGACAGCTAGTCCTTAGTGAACCAACCCATTTTCAAAGACAAAACATAGACACGGGATTAAAGTCTATCCACAAAGAAACACCATCCTCCCACCCACCAACTTCATCTTCTATATCTCTCTCTACCTGTCCCTACATTTACTCTGATCCTATCCGTGGAACGTAAAATGGATGACAAATCCTTAAGTTTTAAACTAGCGCGGCAGCCAACTTATTTCAAGCAGACCTCACGTTGGATTTGCTGACTTGGAGGACCCGCCTTGTGCTTGTGTTCCTTACCTTCTTCAGATTTGAAATTGCCTCCGGTTTTTAAGAGTAAATCACCATGATTTAAGAAAACCCTTGCTGAAGTTTCCAAGCCTTAAGCAGAATTATGAGTTGACTTCCTAAGCATGTCCTGCTGCGTCACCGTCCTTAGTAACTGTAGGTAATTAATGAAAAGCGCATAAATTAGAGCACTTCAAACCACTACCCCAACTCCCCGACTACGTGAAGATGCATATCTGCATTTAATTTAATCAGCTTCTTCTAAAGAAAGAGTGTAAGGGATTTAGTTAATAGATTGACGTTGATGAAGGAATGATGGAATGAATGTGATTTCATAAAAGAATATTATCATGATGAGGGAATCTATGAGAGAATTTCAGGACAATAAGGCACAGAAGAGTAGAAGAGGGGGGGCTGAGCTGAGATACAGAGGGTAGAAGGATTGATGGACGGGAGACTCGCAGGTAAAGTAGTAACTGTATGTGCATCCGGACTGGAGGTGAGATAGAAAAGGAGCGTTGAAAGGATAGATTTTTTCTACTTGGCTAGGTAATTTATTCACTATTGAAATGTCCTTTAGAAGATAATGCACGTAGAGAGTACTGCTATTGCTGAAGAGCGGCGGACGTGCTTAATTCTTTGGAGTAACTCGAGTTAGGAAGGATAAGAGGGATAGAGGTGAATTTTTTCCAGCTCTGAATTACTATCAACGATATAAATGATTTAAAATAATAGAGTGACTGAGCGAAGCAGCTCCAGGAAGAAGAAGGTAGAGACAGAGAGGACACTGAGGGATAAAAGAGAAGGAAAATATAGAAACATGATTGCCGCTCCCTAATTGTTGTTATACTTAAGGAATGAAATATATGGAAGATGATCAAGGAGAAGAGCCTTCTTCATTTTGTTCTCCTCTCGTTTGATTGCTTAGTTATTCTTATTATTCCGTGGAGATCATCCTCGTAGCTTTTTATCTTTAGTTCCAGCGTATCTCATCCTCATCCCCTGTCAAAAATATATGAATCTAGTGCTGCTCATCCTGACCATTTAGTTTGTTGGATAGGATAAGGACTGTTCTCTTGGCTTACCTTGGTTGAGGACGATATGGGATTGTGATGGGAAAAAATTAGTTGTGGACGTATATAGAATATAAAATTACTGCCACCTTCTTAATGAGTCATTTCTCAGCACTTAAACTAACAAAACGAAAAGCATGGCCTTCAATTGAGATTGGAACGACGTAACCAATAATGAGATTTAGAGTAACTTGCATTTTAGATCCGTATTCCATATTCCTCTGCGCGTGTTCTGCAATTCCCTTCATCCGCCTCATATGGGCAGGTTTGATTATCAACTTCTTCAAGCCAATACACAACATTACACTCAAGAGAAAACTAAAAATATCCACGAACACCTGCCTTAACTTCCTTCGACTTAGTTAGTACCCCAACCTTTCTATTCTCTATGCTATACTATTATTCCTTCCCTGTCCATAACTATTCTTTCTAACTTTTTACGCGTAAATTTTAAACCATAAATACAGATTGAATTCTATTAACTCCCTGGGATCTGATATGCGATTAAAGTTTACTAATGGCTTTGCATTTACGAAATGCATACGATTGCAAGTTTTTTAGAAGGGATAATCTCGTTCCCCCGATATAACAGTTTTGATTTCTTTGAATCGCGAATTTCATACCGAAATTCACATATGCATTATGGTGGCATGACAATGAATAGATATTTCAATCTGGAATAGCATCTTCACCACAGGATGAGCTGCATGTTAGTTATTCCAGTAAAGCTACACAATTAGGTACAACTAACCTGGACGAGAATATTTGACCACTTTTCTTAAGGATGAGTTGCAGTTGTAGGTTGTAGATAGGTTGAGTTGGTTTCAAAATTGCTGCTTACAAAAATACTAGCAAAATTAGCCGAGTAAGTATAGCGTTTTACAAAAACTTGATAACTAGAGTCACCAAGGAAAAATAATCGTAAATAAAGATAGCATAATATATCCTCAAACAGGTTGTTGTTCGTTATATAGTTAGTGCTCTGATGATTAACAGAATAACGTAATTATATAAATGCATTTTTGGGGACAGTACTGGTTTTTTGTAATCAGTTTAAAAACGCATACATGTATATATCTGCTTGATGTCTTATGTCAATATCAGCCTGTAGAAACGAAGCTTTGACATCTCATTGAAAACTATACCATATGCGTAAGTATGCAAAATGTTTTTTTGATGATGAGAACATGATTGTACATTCAAATCCTTGAAGTGCGGTTGGTTTAAAACACTTCAAAATACTAGTTTTGCAAGCTACCTTTTTGCTGGCTCCGCTCGAAGACTTCCTGTAAAATTACTTCGTTAAGTGTACAGAAAGTGTAATTTATGCCTTATTTAGAATTTTTATATTTATCCTTCCATTTAATATTGAGACAGTTGTTGCATGTAATTCAAGCTTTCGTTCAAGAATTATCGTTGGAATTCTCGATACACGTTTTAAAGCCGAGGGAAACACGCGCTGGTGTTTCGTTTTCAAGAACTTGTTGTAACAACTTGTACCGGTTTTCAAGGGCTCTGTAGCTCGTAAATTCCACGTTGTAAAGGGATTTAAGGAGGAAGTCAGGAAGTGTACGTTTTTGTCGAGATTGTGTGTATTTTAGGCAGTAAAAGTCGTATAGACTAAACGAAAAAACATAAATTACAAACCTGTACAGAAGTAAGCAAAGCTTTCAATAAATGTCTATAATTTTGAAAAATGCATAAGTCTACCTCACACAAATACTTGGATTTAAAACCAAAAGGAATGTTAAACATACATAGTAACTCTAAATCCATCGTTTTGCTTTTTTTTCAAGAAAATCTTGCGTTATAGATGATATAAAATAAAATAAGATTGTGTAAAATATATGCGCAAGCTGAGAGACAAGAGGGAAACCAAATGATTCAGGAAAATCGTAAGAATTAATGAAGAAAAGTGATATGCAAATACATTTCAGTTTTAATTACATGGTGAAGCATTAATTACTCAGCAAAGATGGTTAGAAGCCCTTGATTAGCCTCGATCTCTGATCGGTGGCTCTTGTTAATCTTAGGTAATTAACAAAAGCTGGGGTGGATAAATGCGTGAGAGAGCGTTCAAGAGATTTCTCCAATGCAGCTTTTTAAGACAGCTTTCAACAATGCCAGGCTCAATGCCCGAAGGTCAAGAGCGGCTAGACTGTCGGAAGTCCTTTAGGAATCATAGTCTAGGCTATGCCTAGACCTGACAACATTCCAAGGTGGGCTGAGAACGTTATGCGCTAAATACAACACGCATTACCGGGCAATTCAGCACAGCAATAGTGTTAGCTTAAATCCTGTGTTTTGTAATTGCATAAATGGGTGCGTTCCGTGTTCCAACATTTTCTCTACATGTCTACTCTGCATGCTTTCACAATCTGTAAATCCCGCTCATTTATGTGGTAGCAGAAGTAAAGGGCAAAGGTATTTAATGCGGCAATGACTCGTAGGTGCAGGTGCTTAAATCGCCATCCTCCAATAGTAAGTCAGTAAGTGAGTATCCCAGGGTAAAGGTACTGCTAGATGGGCGGGAGTTGTAGGGCATATATGATATATGTATGTATTGAATGTGTGGGAGACATAAGCAGGGAAGGCAGGACGGAAGGGAAGGCAGACAAGGATATGCTGATGATAATCATGAGAGGGATGATTATGATTATGTGTAATAACGTACGTGGTCCTTAATGCTCATTAGGGTAGAATGTTTTTCACTCAAATATATTTGATTGGGTCAAAGTTTCCCATAATCGTGATTCCGCGTAGGTATTCATTTAAGTAATACAGATGACTAGCTCATCTGTTAGCGTGCGAGCAGGCTTTGTACATGTACGAGCTTTACTACAGGTTTGAGGACAATACATATACATGCAATGGTAATATGGCCGTAAGATGTATTCCGTCCTATAAGGCTGAAATAGTAATAGTATATGTATAGCTAGTATATATTCAGAATTGCTTCTGTGCATTAAAAATCGGACAAAGCTGGACATGTGAATCTAGAAAAGAATGATGATGAGCGCCAAGCTGAAGGTAAAGGCTACCGATACCGATGATACCAAAGAATCGCTACAGCTACTAGCCTAATAGTTGCACTTCAAAAGGGGGAATAAAAGCAATCAAGAAAAGTTTGATTGAGATTGTAACTGTTGTTGTTGGAGGATAAATGGGAGCTCGTTGGGTTGCGGCCGGCCACCGTGCATTGAAATTGGAACAAGAATGGTAACGATCATCAGTCCGGATTCCCTCTTTAATGGACCACCAACAAGTGTACCATATCAAATGTATCAGAAGAAAAGCTGGGAATCCATCCTATTCTTCCCATAAGCAACATCTTTTCTTCTCATTTCTTTCACGACTACTGTCACGAAATTATTCAATAGTTCCGCTTCCAACTGTTCCAAACAACCACACATCTACTTTTTCCATCTCATCTCTCACTTAGCCTCAAATCAATATCAAAGTCAGAAGAATGGAGGAGGAAGGAGACCCAGAATGAGAATTCACCAGACAGGGCAGCCGCGATATAGCCTGGTCAGAATTGATTCATATTGAATCAATCTACAAAGGTGCTTTAATTTCCATCAATGATCCTCTTTCCACGAGCACAGAGAACGTAGAACACGTCTAGAGCTAATGGGATCAAAGTTTGTCTAGAATTAGGATGAAGCCGTGCCGTCGTATACTGGAAATCTGGAAGCTATGTGCCAAATTACCGAGGATAGTTAGGTAAAACTGAGGCAATCAGAATCAGATAAGTGGAATCAAGTTTAAAAGCACGAGCCGGTGGAATTGTCCATTCTGCTTTAAGCTTGGTGTAACACGAATCAAGAATATCCATCTTCAAGAGAGAGCAAAATCAGACTAGACGATTGGGTAAGATCGGAGAGAAATCAGTAAGACCTAGACCTGCTTCTGATAAATATTAGGAAAAGTTATGGAAGAGGAAAGTAATAGGAGTACGAAATACAAGGAGTGGAATTTGCAAGCGAATAAAGGCGATAAAACAAACAACTCCCTTTGATTGATGAAACAAGAAAGATTCAAGGTGACTATCATTTATACACGTTTGATGAAAGATGATGAGGAAAAAGGCGTCCATGACGCTGAGATGTGAGGAGAGCAGATGGTTTAGTTAATATTGGAGAGAAAATCATTTAGATAGTTTCGATTGGGAGTAGTCATGAATCATGACAGGGCCAGGACGAGTGATGGGGAGAAAATACGACTGAAGGAAAGGAAGATGAGAAAAGGGTGGAAGAAGAGGAGTAGGAAGCGTAGCACAAGACTTAGGCATATGATCACCTGTCGTCGGCAGGGGGATGGGAATGTTATAAGTGAGGAATGAAGTGGAAACTAAACCGGTGGTATTTCTTTGTAGATTTTTATGATATTCTTGTTGATTTGGTGTGTATTTATTGTTCAGTTGCGGAAAGTTTACAGAGAAGAAGCGGATTATGCAGTTTTGGAGGTGGGATCAAGTTTTTGGGAAACTTTCCCTACTTGCATATCAATTTGGATGATAAAACGGAAGGATTTATTGTTTGTTCAAGCACAATTTTTCTTTTAGCTCCTTGTTCTTCTATTTGGCTTGATGATTTTGACATTTGTAATTAGCCTAATAAGTAGCGTCGCGCTTGATTGTTCCAAATTTTTTCAATTACGCTCACAGACTTGATAACCAAGGAAACGAAAGTATTTTATCTACATGTGAGCATGAGCAGGCAGAGGGTAGTAGTAGGAGAGCATCCGTCAATGCAACCATCTCATCTCACTTAATTTTCAGTCCCTTTGAAGAAGAACAAGGAGGAGCGGATGAAGGGAATCAAAGTGTAGATACTTGGATTCATATTCTCCCATTTTGGGAGCTACGATTTGGATTGGAATACTTCAAAACTTGGAGCAACACCTGTGTCTGTCTTACTCCTTTTATCAATGCTTTTCATCACTGAATCTACGCACTTAGCCAAAGCAA
This sequence comes from Sminthurides aquaticus, assembly GCA_906901655.1. Lineage (NCBI taxonomy): Eukaryota > Metazoa > Arthropoda > Collembola > Symphypleona > Sminthurididae > Sminthurides > Sminthurides aquaticus. The sequence continues at coordinate 217,387 of CAJQTT010000021.1, forward strand.
AATTTAATATAGATATCATAATGAGCAAGGATTTCGCAAGTAAGTATGACAGTAGTTTCGATAATAGGCATGGATAACTTGATTCTGAGAACGGAGAGGGACTCAAAATTTATGTCACGAAAGTTACGGAATACCTTTTTGGGAACACTGCAATACTAACTTGATTTGATTTCTGCAATTAAGCATCAGTTCTCCCTAAGTGGAACTTTCAGACGCACCCAGAAAGAAAAGGTAGCAAACGATTCACGCACCACTGCTTTTCAATAAATACGCAATACACATGAAGCGTTCCTTGACCAATATCAGTTTCAAACTTTTAGTTTGCAGTCACAACACAAATATTTCTTTTCCCAGGAATAAAATACGTGCAGCTCAGATTTACTACAGGTCCTGTAAATCAGCAACGTGTCTCTTGAATATCTTAATTTTTTATGATTCACCTGCAGATCCATCTTTATCTTTACGAAACCTGATACAAATTAGTTCAGAACCACAAAGCCCTACCCCCTTCACCCTTCCCTGTGCTCTCTGCTCTGTCTCTGTCTGTCTGCCACGCATTCGTCCACTTCGGAGAAAGTGTCTCAAATGGAGTGTCTCATAGTCGTACTGCATGTTTCTAAGCTCTCCGAGCTCTAAATCTTGTTGAATGACCTGTTAGCACTTGTAGAAGCTAAATTGAACAGTCAACGCTCCACGTGTGTTACAATTTTAAACCCGACCACCTCCAATCCAACTACTTAATCTTTCACTTGTCAAAGCTTCATTATTCTTGTCAGCCATAATCATTGATGGTTTTGATTCAAGTCAAGACAGTATTCCGCCGCAGTTCTACTACAGCAGACAAGCATGATCCAGGTTCCTAGCTAGGTCATCCAGAAAAACGTTAGGTGGATAAGTGGGAGGCAAGACGTAGAACTATGATGACGACAAAGATGACTGAGAAACAATGTAATATTACCATAAGGTCCGGTAAAATCAGTAAGAGACAAGGCCATCTCAAAAATGAATCCGCTACAAGAAACTAAAGCGGGAAACACTTGTCTGCTTTTGCTTTGGTGAGAAGATACAAGTGGAGGTATGGTGGGAAGGGGAATGTAAGACGACTATGATTGCAGGCCGTGCTTCCAAGCAAGGGCTACCCGTGGATATTCCCTGCGAGAGCTCATGACAAATACATAATAGGAGAGACAGAATGAGTGTGAATCTGCCTACTCATCTGATTGACACAGCCCCCCAACAAGTAGTCTAACGATTAAATTATTCAAGAATCCCACTTACTTACAGCTTGAATCCTATCGGAAAATCTCCGTCAATCATCATTAGGATTTCCTATCTCTGACGATTCCATTCTCAATATTTTCTTACCTTCTCCATCTTCTCATAACTATACGGTACGGACAGACATCGACATCACCAAGCTCTATGCACGTATGAATAGAGCCCGGTTCGAAGAACAAAATCATGAGTGTTCTTTTACAAATACAACTCCTTCAAGGCTTTAAATCATGCAATTTCTAAGTTTTTGATTCATAATGCCTCCGTTCTTGAGATGAGATCCCAGCTTGGGGAAGGAAAACAGTACAAAAGAAGCAAAGTAGGAAGGGAAACGTAAGCTGCGGAATTTCATTTGAAAAGTAGGAGGAAACTTTTGGTAGGGTGATGGATGGGAAGAAATGTTGAATTCTAGTTTTAAGTATATAGTTTAGCTCAATAGCTCATTGTTTTCTTGGGAAGTTGGGGCAAAGTGGTAAACTAATTTAGTTGATCTTAGCTTGTTTTGTTCTTTCATAGGGATGACTTTAAGCAATTTGAATTTACCTTTTGAACTTTGAAACGGATAATGATTTCAGGAACCTGCAGGATATAGGTAACAACAGGTGAGGTGAGTTTAGGTGTCTACTTCGACTTTTGGGAATTGGGGATGTTAGCGTGAGCTATCTCAAAAACTATGCTGAAATTTTGGATTGTGTTTTCGAATTGATATTACCGTTTTTAATAATAATAATAATAATGAGAAGCTTCCGGAAACAAATATTAGTTTTATACTGTATATGAGTGTTGGATTCCAAACGATCTTATCCAACAAGCTGAGCTATGAGACAAACGAATCACACCTTCCGCCTGGCATTACGGTTTGTAATAAAAGAGGAAAATAAATGAGTAATGAGGTGATGTACTGATAATTTAGGGACTGAAGCTTAAATTGGCATGTTCCTCCGGCATTTTAGTGTTCCTCACCTGTACAGCCGATGCGACGTCCGAACTTGCATATCATCTTTCATACTTATCAGTATCTACATGGTACATTGGGTTTTGCAGCCTCCTTCGCGAATCCATATTCCGGTGGGAAAAAGATAAATTCAACATATGGATGCATCATTTGAAGTGTATCCCTACCCTACCCAGTACCACACAGGCAGTTCGTGGAAATGATTTATATAGCTTCAAAATTAGAGAAGTTAATTTAAGTGAAATACCGAAATGAATCTGGTTTTTCTCCTTTTCTTGTCTTGTCTTATTTGCAAACAGTTAGATTTCTACAAAGTGCGGTCCCTAAAGAAGCTTTGGGATGGATGAGCGCAAAATCGAGGCGCTGGCACTACTACTGGATTCAAACGTTGTAGCATAAACATATTTTGGTACTTGCTGATTATTAGCTAATGGCGAATAGACAGTAAACGGGTTGTAATCCAAGTGAACTGGAATTGGAAATTTTTGAGCATCTTGTACCGGATTGAGCATTATTCATAAAATATATGGGGATAGTGATACCAAGTTTGGTTTGCAGTTTTAAATGAATGTGATGCGGTGTGTCTTGCTGGACGCTGAGATTCGTTTCGGCTGAGGTTATATTATAGATATGCAAGTTCCTCTGGCTCTGTACTTGAGAAGATTTGATAGCAATTAGAAAAAGGAAGGGCAGGCGGGCAGGCAGGTAAGCACCCCATGGACACATATTTTCACGACATTCATCGAGGTCCGCGTGAAGAGGATACGTACATAACTATATACTATATGTGGATTTGGTGTGGAAGATTGCGCAGATCCTCTATTTCTCCGATCCTGGGTGGTGGACACTACTACAAAGCATGTGAAGAGTGTAATAAATTTTTAGAATGGCTAACAGGGCAATGGCCTGCTCCTAATTGTTTTCAAGTGCAGTAGTAATAATAGTAGGCTGAATATGATCCCAGAGATGAAGATGACTGACTGAGATGAGAGTAAGAAAAGAAGGAGAGTTTAGAGTAGAAGCAGTGTACTTGCTCATCCGAATTAGTAGTAGGCACTGGCACGATTTCCCGCTGTAGCCAAGGGAATGCATAGAGCCAGTAACTCTTCATGTAGTCCATGGGATATGCACATATGGACTTTCCTTCTCCCGTTCGTTGTGATCTACTCCTTATCCATCGGAGCTAGTGTGAGTGATAGGAAAGGGTGATGGTAAAGTATAACATGTACAGGGAAAGAGACAGGTAGACAGGTGATGGGATAAACGTTCTATACAGGGATCATGGAGATGGAGACGGATGCAAGTATTGTATGCTTATCCCCATACTATAGGATGGAAATGAGAGGGTTTTATGGGAAATTATTCTGAGGGAAAATGTGTATCTCAGTTTCAAGGGAAATGAGAAGACCGACAGAGAAGATGATAAAAAACGGAGGAGAAAAGCAAGAGAAGAAGGATTTCCTCAGTGCGGGAAAGTGGGATCAAGTTTTACACAATATCGCACGAAATTACATACATAAGCTCATCCGTTTAACTGGTTTTCAAGTCAGGCACAACTGAGTACTGGATTGATGATAGAAGAGGATAGAAGATTAGCCAGGAGAAATGGGGAGAATAGTGGAGAAAGAAGGGGTAAAAAAGCTCTCTTTGCTTTCACAGCGTGGCCGCTCCTGTGCCGGACTTATACTACGTCTTTCTGCTCAGAATGAGCGAGAAGAGAAATTAATACCAATATTCCAAAAAAATTCATTTTACAATGTAGTTTTTCAAGTTTTTTCGTGATCGTGAAATCATGAAAAACTCATTCAGATTCGTTATTTGAAAACCTTCCTCTTCCTGACTCCTGACCACCAAAAGAGTAGAATCCAACTAAAGTCGAGACCAACATACACTTCACACGTGCATAAGTCCCACTTTTAAGTCTTACACAACAAAGATATGACTTGTCTGTCCTGTCTGAACATCATGGTCTACACAAAACTGGACACTTTTATCCTGCACTTTCTTATTCCGTTCAACTCTAAATCTTCAAACTTTTTCTTTCCAATCCGTCCGTCCTTTTCTCCTCCCTTAGAAGTTCATGATTCATGATATGTTTCTTCGAGCGCTGCTCTTGGGAAATACATATCGCATTTCCAAAGTGCTCTCAATCAAATCTCTTCGGGTAACAACAAAATTCCTAAACGTTAGTACTTGATATGAAAGGCATATTTTAAGATTATCCTTGTAGTTGCATGATTTCTCTTGTACTTTTCCTCTTATTGCATTGTCTAAGTTTTTGCAGGGAATGAGCAAAAATAAGAAACAAGTCTGTATAATTTAGAGGCTAAGTGGACAAGATGGATTTAAAGTGAGTACATGAATGATATGAATATATTGTGAACAAAAGCTTCGTGTGAAACAGATAAAATACTGCGATATTTCATCTACAGCAAATAATATTGAGCATATCCCATTTAAGGAAGCATACCCTGGTAGGACTCATTCATAGTGACTGTAAAAAATGTTTTACACTCCATTTGGTTGCCTACACGAGAATGTAATGTAGAGCGTAATGAAATGCTTACGCTGGTACCAGACAAAGTTTGATTTGTTAAAATGGTAAGTACGGCAGTAAAATACGTTAGGAATAATGACTGGGAAACCTAATGTTTGGTTTTAATTCCCCGGTGAGCTTTTTATGTTTCCTCTTAATTTAGATGAGAATGAAATTTATGCGAGTGTTAACCATTTTTGAAACAGGAAATTTCCACGTAGACTTAACATGGTTTAGATTCTAGTGGAAGAAAAGGTTGGAGAAAGAGAAACCGACGGAGTGGCGGTTCCTTGAATGGTTGTATTTTAAATTTAATGAAACCAGGCTAAACTAGGCGGTAGCTAAATAGAATGTCATGAATTATACAAGAACACTAATTTTCTAATGCAGTGTAGTGGAAATAAGAATGGATATAACACGAGGACAAAAAGCCAGAATAAAGAAATTATTGCAAGCACAATCTTCAAGCGAGGCGCGACTCAGATCAGAGGGCGCTACTAATAGCGGTGCACAAGATACCATTTCAATAAATGTGCTGCGTACCTAATGCTCTTGTACTTTTACTCCTCTGTAGTTTAACAAAATTACTTTATTGAACGTCAAGCATTGTAGTATGAGTTGGGATGTGAAGCGGCTGGCTTGGGGGAGGTAGTATTCAGTTTAGCTGGGAATTTCATCAGTCCCATTTTGATTTGGTTTTAGCTCTGTCTGACGTTAGCTCAGCAGCTCTTATTCCGATGGACGGCCAGCTACAGTGTTGCTGAGACGTGCCGACATGGAGGAAAAGGAAGAAGGTGTCGGCACTTGAGTTTGAGTAATTATGGGAGTCATAAATCTGTTGGGATTAAGGAAATGCAGCCACCATCAAATGAACTCTTATTCCTCTCCCGGCGGAGTTTCTGAAGCAGATTAGCATTAACTACGCAAGAGAAAATCAAAGAAAGCTTTCCCTCAGTTTAAAGAAAGCTTTGAGGAAGGGGGAAGCGACGCGATGGACACGGTTCGGATTCTTCTATGTAATTCCGCCATTCCCTCACTGAACAATTTGTCATCCTCCTGCAAAGGTTTACAACTCCCGGTCATTGATACTTTTGCCAAGTGTTTGCGGAAGTTGGATGGGGTGGAAATATTATTAAATAAAGAAGTGAACCTAATTCTTCCATCAATCCTATCTCTTCTCCCTTGTACTTGATTTACCACTCCGAAAACGAACTAGGCGGTTATGCGATAGGAAGCAGGAATGGTTAAGGAGTGAAGCAGGAAGAAGGGATCATGAAATAGTATAAATTGCGGACCCAGGGCCAGGGCTGAGGATTGGCAGAAGGAGAGTTAATTTGAAGGAATACGAGTAAACCATATCTTTCCCGTAACTAATCTAATTACCGGATATGTTTTCGGTTGAGTCTTTGAACGGGAAACTTTCACAGCACATGTCCCACGCTATGCTAAGCCGACCGGGTGAGGGCCAGAACCAGAACTTGTTCGAGCTCTGCTTTTAGCCTACATTATTTTGTTGGAAATGTAGACAAAATAAATGATTCTTGTACATGTCCTTATCTTACTGCTCTTTAGTAACTTCATGGTGAGAATTCACGGGGAAAATTGTGGATTTTGCAGGATAAATGATTATTGTGGATGCTTGCTATGCTATGCAGCGGGGGTGATTTTGTTGGGGCGAGGAAAGAAACGAGAAAAATGGCAAAGGAGTTTGACAAATGTCTTTGAATCTTTCTTCCTTTCATCATGAATTTTACATGGGGAGAAATGGAATAATTTTTCTTGAATTTACTTTATTCTTCCTCCCGCACCTGCACCCATCCATCTCTTTTTATAGGTGTGAAAAGAGGAAGGAAGGAGGAAAGCTGGTGGGTTATATCATACATAAAGCCGGTTATTAAATTTAAGAGCGGCACATTTGGCTGAGTCAAGTCCTATTATTTCTCCCGCGACTTGGCCATAAGTTACAGAAGGTAAAGTTAATCGTAATGGAAATTGAGGAGGTAGAATCTGCCCACTTGCAGTGAACATTATGTAGAATTCAGCTCGATTTGCTCGGTTTGCAACTAGTATAAAGTTGCATTCGTAATATATTGCTAAGAGCTTGGAAATTAAGACTAAGAATTGGAAAGAGGCCATAGAATGCAAGGGCCGGTCGACACTTGCCGAGTTTACCAAGGTGAGACCAGGAGGGAATATATGTGGGTTTGAATTGATAAAAACAAGAAAATAGTAGCTTGCTCCTTCTGCTTTTTCCTTTTCCTTCTTCTCCTCCGCAGGTTGTGGAAGTGTCTAGAAAGGTAAATAGATTAAGATCTGACGAAAGGAATTACTTTGTTAATAAATTAACTCTTGGCAGGTGTTTTAAAAAACAAAGGAACCAGGACAGAACTGGTCGTGCTCGGGATGGGAAGAAGCACCCATGTGGATTTGTTTACTTTCCCTCTACTATAGTTCCTCCTCTCCTCCGCCCCGTACCCATCCCGACCATCCCTCTGTCCGATTACAAGTTTCACAAAATACCCGATTGAGGTGAGATAGTATGAGGTAAAAGCTAAACTAAAAATCATGTTCCCCTCCTTTCCATGAAAAGAAACACTGAAGATCCGAAATTCAAGCCTCTTATTTACAGATGGCAAAGACGAAATGAAAACGAGCGAGAAAGACATGGACGAGTTTAGAATATCTGTTTCTGGGCAAATCATATGTATATATATGACCAGGTAAATTACAGGTGGGCGGTGGGGAAACAGTGAACTAAGATAGGAGACCTGTAGCATCTTCAAACAGAGAGCTAGATGAGGGAAGAAGGTGTGTAATAAGTCATTGATTTTAAAGTATTCAGCTAATGTACAAGAAGCTTCAACCTTCGAAATTTTGTTCACGAATACATAAAAGACGACAGAGAGAGAGAGAGAGAGAGAGAGAGAGAGAGAGAAAATGTTGTGTAAAATGTTTAGTGATAAATGTGACATGAAATATAAAGGAACTCTTGTTTCTGTTCTTTCTTTCGCTGCCTTGTCTACTTGCATGTTGCATGGCTTATGCAGCTCATTGTAGCTGGTCTACACTGGTAGTTAATTTATTTGAAAATGAGCGCAAGCAATCCGAGAAGAAATTATAAAATGCTTTATGAGCTCCTAATGCCAAGCAACGGAGTACTGCTTAAATTGTCCGTCATTGGAAAACCTCAGGGTTTTAGACATGCATCAACTGGTCTAGTCTGGCAATACAGCTAAAAATCTGGTACATGAAGTTTTTACTTATTAATAATGCTAATTCTACTCGATGCTGCTTGATTTGTACTAGAACAATTTGATACAAATGTATTTTTTAAATTATGTTGCAAATGAATAGCATGTGCTACACTTCAGATTAATCCGTAATTACCACTGGCGTCATGCTAAATTTTGTTGCTTACATATTTGTACTCTTCTGCATTGATCTGCTTTCAATGCCAAGTGGCAAAAGCCGATAGAAAAGTACAGGTGACCAGGTGAGATAATTTAGCAGGAAGCAAGATGAGATGGTGGGGGTTAATTACGCTTTATAAAAGCTGATAATGACACTGAGACAATAAAAGAGCATTGAGAGCCATTAAAGTGCTAATTGCATGTAGATCAGGAGGGTGATACAGAGGCACCGAAGTATGAGAATTAGAGGAAGGAGGGGCACATTGGATTAAATTAGCCGGTTTTGGGTTACCCTTGAACATTGTTATATAAGCATATTTTTGGTCAGAGAACAGTTTGTGGGAAAACAACTTTCTGTTCTCTCCGTATTGCTTCCTATAGTTGCTCATGCATTCAATCAGACTGTACAGCCATGTGCCTTCTGATGTGTAGTAGCTGAAGAGTGTAAAGGGCAAAGACTTGCTAGGAGGCGAAGATGGCGTTTTTAGCCGACAGCGCGGAAAGTATGAGGAAGACGCTCTTTTGATTGAAATGCTCAGAAGTTAATGAGAAAAAGAAGAGAACAAATTAACGCAAATCAAGTTTGTTTGTCGATAACTATGATAACCTTCGCTAAGGTGACGGGAATGAAATATGCCAAGCATAAATCATAAAGAGAAAATGTATACCTTCAGCGACATAATTTCACGTATGGGCCGAGAAAAAATAATACTATAATTCAATCAATTAGACGTTGTAAATCAGACCTACCAGGGCTTTTAGTTCTCCCGTCCTAATATTATGCACGCCCATACTCGAAAGGAGAGGAGACATACAAGCTGGACAGAGGAGGGAAAGGCTAAATCTCTATCATCTTACAATTTACTCTACTTTCCTTCAATCTTTCCCCTACTCATGATGAATTAAGTATGCTATAAATCCTACATCTACAACATCTTATTAGATAGAACCTTTTACATTTTACATGTGCATCCGCACATTCTGGACGTGCGTTTGTCTTGGGGTTATAAAAGATTTCTTCTCCTGGTAAGGTAAATTCTAGAGCAAACGAGAGTAATGCTTTTTTTAAGTACGTAAAAACTCTCTGGGAAGTGAACACGTCTGTGGGCAAGTCAAGCAGTAATTGGCTAGTGTGCTTGTAAAGTTATAGCTTTACTTACAAGGTATTAAAATAAGTCCTACTAAGAGACTTGCTGACAGTAAAATAGTTACCACATGTCAGTGGCTCCGCTGGTGCCTAATGAGTGTAACTGAGATCATTCAAAGGCGGCTCTTTAGAAACAACTCCATCGTCTCGCAAATGCTCTTTTTGTCGGTTTGAAAAATAGACTAATGCGATCGGTGAAAGCCGTTAACAATTTGACATTTTAGTTATATACTAGTAGATATACATGAGGTATCCATAGCTTATTCAATAGAATCTATTTACATTTCCTGGATAGGCAAAATGTAGTATATACTATATAGTATGGGGTGAAATCCCTATTGCGATCGATGAAAGCCGTTAGCAATTTGCCTTTCATAGTCCAGTGTTTGTTGGATCTACACTCAAAAAATACATTCGTTGGAAGATTACGATAAGGAGATGCTGTTCGCAAAAGTTTTGTTATAAGTACTTTCTTACAGTTTTGCAGAAAAACTAAATCCACTATTGTAATATACGGCGCCGGCTCTCCTGTGGTGTCGTCTATTCCCAGCAGTTACCCCAGGAAGCACTACGAAGGTAACGGGAAAATCAGACGGATCAATAAATGCACCTTTTTACAAAACGCAATTTTACTGTTCGAATACCCATACATACTATTACCGCTCACCAGATTTACTATTGTAGTGTCTTCGTTACATGGATTTCCAAAATTCATGCATTCATTCTCCTAATTCTTTAATTGAAAAAAATTCCCCACTACGGTGGAATAACAAGGAAGTTAGCGAGAATCATGAGTTTGACAGGAAAATCTGCGCGCCATTTCAGTACATGCAGTAAAGAACAAGATTCCATGGTGATATGAAGAAATTTATCCGTCTTCTGGGGGTTATGCTTGTTCGTGTTTAATTTCTTTAATAATGCGTTCTAGCAGGTGTTAAAATGTCTTTCAAACCGGCCGAAAGGGATAGCTTCTATCCTGCCCCAATTTTTTATAGAGACAGTTTCAAAAGCTTTTGTATGCTTCTCATTTAAGTGAAATCCAAACAAGGTTGTGACTTCCAAAACAATTTCCTTGGTTTCCCTAAAAATAACGACGATATTCCTAACTTTACCAGGTCATGTTTTAAAATAACGAGCTTTAGCTTGCCTAGATCTATTTTCTATAGCATCCTATATGAAATTGCACGTAGGCTATAGAAAAACTGGACAATATCGTATCTACCGGTCAATCAGGTCACCCTCGACATCAGGAGTTTTAGTTAAACCCAAAACGTCGAAGAACTGCTTGAAACAAATACGTACGCGGACAGTGTAACAGGGATCCCACAAGCCTTTCCATGCTCCACAAGGTACAGACCGACTGGAATTGGGTTCAATGTAAGTCACTGCTGTAGCCATAACCCCTTCCTCGCCCCGGCTAGTCCATATATCAGTGGCAACTAAAAACGCCGCGGCTTCCCTATGCAATCGAAGATGGCATAGAGTTTTCCTGTGAACAACAAATTAAGCTCCAATAATGGGGTTGCTAGCTACGGCCGGCCGTACCAATTTATACCACGTGACCATCACTTTCACTTGTTGTACGGTTCGATCCGGCCCAGCCGTAGCCAGCACAGACACGAAGATATATAATCCATGCGCAGAACTCGTGTTTACGTAAATCTCAGTTGTAATGTTAGATTATAATTTTTTTGCGACTGTTGCTGCAGCTGCATGTACTTCTTGATAACGTGTGACAGTCTGAGATATTGTACTAAGAAAACAATTTAGGTTAGTACGCTCAACGAGATTATAAAAGTAGAAGTTAAGGGGCTGGTCAAGGAAGGATAGAAATTATTGTTATTCGTTATGTAATTACGGATGGAATGGAACATGGAATTTAGCCGTGTCCGCAATATTGTAGTAGTAAAGGAGGGTTCGTTAAACGACTATTAGATTTTAAAGAAAAAAAGACCAAGCCATCTCTTCCTCAACTCTTTTTTACTCCATATCTCGTGGAGAAAACAATGAAAGCATTGTTATTTTTGTTTCCTCAACTGGTTTGCCACCATATGAATACCTGTATAATGTCGAGCATCGTCGCTAACATTGAGAAAACAAGACGAGATGATAAGAATTTGCAAGATGAAGTTATTTATAATGTATCCTTGGCTCTGCTGATTGTTTCCATTCTTAAGACGTAATCGGCAAGCTATTTGTGCTGAGTTACAATGGAACAAGAATGAGATGAGAACAGCTCATTATCTAGCCAGAACCAGCCAAAAGCTCGTCAAACTAATACCCTTGCTGGCATCCTTCCAAATCGATTAAGTTTAAATCAATTTTACATAAAAAGCAAGGGACCAATCCAGACTCGAACAAGAAAGAGGATAAGCTACTGATTTATGGAACTAATCAAGTATTTTTTCTTACGAAGAAATAATTGGTTCCTTCTTTTTCTGTGAACAAAAGCCCCGGGTAGAGTCTGACATAAATTTGGAATAACTTTGGCATAGATACTATAATCCTATCTTATGACATGGTGGAAAATAATACTTATCTATTTCATTGCCAATGTTAAATAAACGGGTTGCTAGGGAAAATCTATGAAAAATTTATGCTAGGCAGTGTTTATGCCAGACTCTACCTGAAGCAAAAGAATCCCATATCAAATTTCGCAAAATTGTAGTTCCATGAACTTATTCATACTTCCACACATGACAGCTGCCTTTAATGTTTCTTTGGAATCTCCAGAGGTCTCTAGTATCTGTTGAAGGCTGCCTTAAGGCTTATTGGTGAAAGAGAAGGGGGAGGACAGAGCGTTATCGGAGACGGAGCTATGCAATCCGCGGGATGGTAGAGATGAGTCAACTACAAAGGGGTCGGCTGGAACATTTCTGTAAGAAGGAATACATAAGCTGGCTATTTGTTAGCTAGAATCATATAAGATTGTAGTTGAAACTTAAATTTGGCGGCGACGTGTATGCTTGATTTGATAATTTGATAGTAAAAGACGGTAAACCTATGATCAGTGGGGCAATTTCATGGGATTTTGACGCCCGTAAAAATTGTCGGCCCTTTGGAATGTGAGGGCAAAGAGGACGACGGGAAGAAAAGATACCTATTTACCACAACACAGGAGATACGTATATCCCTGTAGAGTCTGGAGAGTACGGAGAGCACATCCCTCTCAGGTATTTTCTCTTTAGAATCATCAAGTTACCTCTGGATTCCGCTGGATCTCATGGATTCCAGCGGAGTGCAAGGAGACAATGTACGAATTTTCGGCGGATAAGATTATCTATCAGGTGGAAGAAGAAAAAAGTAGACTGGTGATGGAGGGAAAGGAGTTTTATGAACTATATGAATATCTGAGCAGACGGACAGGATAGGATATTGATAGCGTGGCACAGTATAGTATACGGTGGAGGAGGTTTGGTTGACCTGTGAAAAAATGGTTTAAAATGATGGAACTTTTGGAACCCTATGGATTTTCTCGAATCCATCTGTCTTAAAAATTTATACAAAAAATGTAAAAGCCGTTTTACACAAGGAGTTGAGCGTGTGCTATGTGGATTCCGGGTTTGTTCCGAGATGTAGTGTATAAAGATTAGATAATGTTTCATCTTATTGCTTTTTGGCTTATCAGCTCCAGTTGCGACGTCGTCCTTTGCCTTCATCTGCATTTATTGTGCTCCGCCAGACCAGCCTATATTCCTTCCTCCGTGACTACTAATTTACATGGATGGGCAATATAAAAAATATGAACTCATGTCCAGGAAAAAGAGCCCTGGAATTCCATCCATCTCCTCCGGTTTCCTGGACTGGACATGGAAAAGCAAAGCACGTAAGAATATATCGCCTTCTCCACTCCCTTTTCCACCAACCTCTCCTTTTCATCTTCCATAGTTCATTTAACCCTTCCTCCGTTTTCACTTTTAATACAGTTAAAGTAGATAAAGGAAGAGAAAAGAGGATCGTAATTCATATTGCTCAAATTTTACTCTGATAAAAACCCAGTTTAAAGTAAACACACCTTCCTTCGTTCCTTCTCTCCCTGGTGATGCATCTGCGTCACGTCCCACTCGTTCTCGCATAAAAACTGGTTTAGAATAATATATTCACTCCCATACATTTCCAAAAACTACCCGACAAAGCTTTAGGACCATGGATGGACTGGGCCAAAAAATGAACAAACTCTGCATTTATCGTATTTAAAATACTTCTTGAACAAATGTTGAAATTCAAAGTTTTTGAGGATTTTCCACGGTATTACCATGGTTATAATAATACATGTGCAATTATAGTCACTCCACCATCTCTGCCTCACAGGAGCGACGTATCTGGGTTTTCTTGTCATAGACTGCAAAATTTATTAATGCTAATTTTGAGTTGCTCCAAATAAAGAAAATCACATGGGAGGGTATTTTAGTTTAGTGAGTTTCTTGTCGCTGTAAAGGCCTATTTCCATAGAGTCCGGTTCTAGACTGCAATACGATTTTGCGGTAAAACTCAACGTTGCTACGGTAACAACATGACCGTAACTTGTTTTTAGATTCACATAGCTTGCGGTAAGATTACCGTTGATTGCATGAATTTTTTTTGATTTTTGCGGTTCAATGTTCCAAGTTGGAATAAATATGAGTAACTACTTATTTTAAGGAGAACTTCCAAAACCACAGAGTTCATATCAGATTGTTTAGAGAAAATCAATATTATATATATCATATTTAGTGTTGTAATTGCTTTCAACAATTTATTTATGGCTAAAACAACGTGTACTGCTGGAAAACGTAAATTTCATGTACAGGAGAGTGCATTTAGATCGTTAATTGTAGATTATGTGAAAATTAACAATCGCAAGAAATACGCAGAAGGTGTAGTACGACAGCATCTGCAGGAACCAGCTTCTCTACACAAGATTCGGCGAATGAAGCTTAATTACAATAAGGAATTGACGACCGATCAGAGCTACTTTTCATGAATATTTTACTCGTATTCCCGCAAGCTATGTGAACACAGTGCGGTAGAATCCTAGCATGTTTTACCGCATAAGTTTTGAAAACCAGTAACTATGGAATTACCGTAAAATTTAAACGTAACGTATAAAACCGGGCTCTATGGAAATAGGCCTTAACAGTTAGGTTGCTGTTTTTACGAATTTACGAAAGCGTGGTACGCAAAAGATTTTAGAAACAGACTTTCCTCTCAGTAGAAAAAATGTGGTTGGATGTGAAAAAATCAAGATACAACTATTTTTTATATTCCTGGTTATATGTTAAAATTATTACATGAAGGATATGAAGAAGAATGACCGAGGACTCGGCCGTATTTGTGGGGTGCGTATTTGAAAAAAAGATTGGAGGCTGTGATGATTGAGCCATATGCTTGAAGAGACGTTTTAGTGATGGAGGGATGATGCAGTGGCGTGTGTAGATTCGTGGGATTGTATTGTAAGTGCATTTGTGGGCAAATAAATTTTGCTTGAATTGAATCATCTACTGTGTTGACGCGCGATTTACTATCGAAAACGTACCCAGCTAGATTCAGCGAATTGTAATCCTCATAATGATTCTTAATTTTTGTCTTTACTTTAAAAATATTATGCAAAATTCGGAGGTGGAAGAATTGTGAATTTTTGCCACGTACCATCTTACAAACACCTCTTTATACACCAAGTGTTTATATGGAATAACTTTTTGTATTTTCTCCTAGCACCCAATTCTTCACCAATTTCAGACTACGAAGCTATTCTATTAGATCTTATAGCGGTTGATGCTGCTCGTTTATAGAATCATTGCTATACGTGAGTTTTATAGTAAACCAACACATCTTGCAATATCTTTCGCTTAACCTGTTCTAGTCTTCGCCATCAATCACTTCCCGAAGCTTCAGCACATTTTTCAGCTGGTACATTAACTTTTCAAGATAAAATTGAAAAATAATTCTGTCATCTTTCAAAAACATCTTCAGCTAAAGATTGCAGATGCTGCCCTTAGGCAGGGCGCATGCTAGCTGACTCGTCCACAGCTTTACCCGCCGTGCTTCAACATCCTTTGGCGATAAATAGTCCTAGCTCAAGAGGCAGATTCCAAGATTAACTTACAACAGATAATTTATCTTGGCTGAACCAAAGGTTTAATTCTTGCGGTTCAAATTAAAACTACAAAAAGTGAATCCTCAGACTTGCTTTTTCCATCACTACTTTTAAACATGAACGGCATCATCCACAGTTGTTTAGCAGTGTAGAGTCTTAAGACTTCCACGTACAAGGTCCATATAGTGTTCAGTGTGGACACTTTTCCTTCGTGACCCTCTGGGCATGGGGTGAGGGGGAAGAATGTCCATACTTAGCCCATCGATACATATTATTCAAATGGATGGTTAGAAAACAGAATCATACACAACAAGAACTTTTTTCCTTGCAGAAAGGACCGACTGAGCTATAATGCGTTTGGAGAAACATACCTTGAATTTTTAGGAATTACTGTCCATCGGCATTTTTAATCGCATTAAAGTAAAGGTAGCAGAGTTAAGGATCAAACCTGACGCTTGAAAAACCCAGCCGCTAGAGGTAATTTCCAAGACACTTGAATGAGCTGGAGTTATTAGCGTGCCTGTAGTGCAGAGAGGGAATGTTCTGAGATGAAGAAGAGAAACGAAAATTGGGCACGCAAATTACTGCATTATGGATTATAAAATGAGATGATCCTGGATCATGGTAATATTCTTGAGCCGGACTTGATTGGATTTTATGTCTTGATTATACTCGTAAGAGCAATCTTTATTCAAATCAAGTCTGCTTACACTTATATTACTTACCAACATAAGCCTTTTCTCCCTCCCAAGAAACAATCACGTCCTTGCTTTTTCCCTGGTTCAATCCAAAACAACTGTATCATCACGCAAGATAATGGGTAGGCCCGAGATTGAAGAAGCATTGTTTGATTACAACACAGGCTTTTATGCAATACTTGAAGCAAGTTTGCAAAACTCTTTGGCTACTTATTATCTGTCTCAAGTTCAAAAAGCTTTCGTCTCTTCCAGCAAACGAACTTCTTCTTAAAGACCTGTCTACTCTGCTATTCACTGCATGATAACCATTTTGCTAATGATGCAAATTTCTGCAATTATTATTTCTTTCCAGGCTAGAAAAGAAGAAAGCAAGATCCGGCTTTGAACCAGACTAAATGCTGTTGTGTGTTGTCTTTTACAAGGTAGGTGTTTTTTCATGGCGGCCGAGTTTACCTCCGATATATAATCCCAACAAAACGCTCATGGTATTGCAATATATTGGCTTTTATAACAGAGACAAATGCAAAGATGTGAAAACATTGGCGAGATGAAGGAAGACATAAAAGATTGAATTTAATCCATGGACGACGTAAGATGTAGCTTTAAGAAAACAAGACACGAAGAGATGATTGTATACAAGTTTCAATTTATGACACATGTCACTTGCCTTGCTGAAAGAAGTACAGGTATTGGAATTAATGATAACAAATCTTTATAAATCTTCAAGGAATGAACGCGGAGGAGAAGAATGCCAACTATTTTTGCAAAGTGTTACGCACTTGTAGCAAATAAAATTATCGGGGGGAAGGATAGTATAGTGATACTATTTGTTCTGAAATGCAAACACCTTTTCTTTCCGCCCTCTACCCAGCCACTTGATTTCTTCTTGAAGCTTACATTTTTGAGAGCTGTTCAAAAGTAACGAAGTTATGTTGGCAATAGGCAAGGTATAAACGGAGAAAGGATATAACGGATATAAGGAGAAAAAACGTAGAGGATATCTTGATTGAATTTTTTGTGTATTTTTCTTGCAGTAGCAAATTCCTTGGCTTCCTTAGTGTGTCATAAATAATTTCATAGTTCTCATGTCAAGTTCTTGTATTTGAAAAATATCGCAATAATATATATAAGATGGAAATAGATGGTCGATTTTACTACATCTATTTGGATCTAACCTCCAGACGCACAAATTGGTTCAGTGTTAAAAAATGAGGAGGATATTGTGGTATCAGAGCGAGACAGGCTTTCGTGGAACTATCTGGATTTCAAACTATGTATATGGTATTGCATATGTAGTGTAGACTTTAATTGAGGTTACATCGTGCATGTTAATAGGCAATATCAAGTATATATACGTTTTTCGGTTAGCGTACAAACATACAGAATATTATTTACTCACACCTGAGCTGCACACAAGAGTGAAAGGAATTTACATAGGTAGCGTGCTGCTTGTGATTGATTGATGAGACTAAAATTAATTCTCTAAATAAGCAGTTTCCATTACATTATCAATCAGATGCGTAATAATAATCCGTCCCGTCGGTGCTGCTATATCATAAACTTCATCCAGCGCTTGCGTCTTCAGCCCTAGTAAAATCACAAGCCTCGTATTACGGTGCAAACTTGTAAAGTGGATTTTTGAAGGGTAATAATCACCCGCATACACATCGAACAACCCAGTCTAACAGTGAATTACCTGTGATAGATTTTAAGAATCCTATTACTATTCAGTTAACCAATCTACTTCGGTCAACACCATCACGTGATTTACTGCTTTTTCAAGATGACTGACCTCACTGGGCTAAAAGATCTGCAAATCTTACTTGCTGTGGCTTATAGGCTTAATACAAGATAAAGTCTTAAGTAGTTAGTTGAGAAAAACACACCATGTGAACCTGTCTGCCTGATTTTCGAAGAAGGTATGGTGAACTTAATATATTGCATGTGCTCATCCTTCTGCTAATTTTGCAATAATCTTCCACAAATAAGACAACGATACCACTCTTCCATGCATTCCTTAATTTTCACCTGTCGCAACGCACACTATCCACGCATTTAATCTTTAACAGTACTAAGACTTACTTTGGTCGGAAACCGTTATAAAGGTATGATCAGTAATAAATTAAAAGCGCTATGTATATAACACTGTTAATTTTGCGGATTGTTTGTTCCAACATAACTATAATTAAGACAGGATCAAATTTTAAATAACCTTGATATCATGACTGCATCATGACATGACTAAAGGCAGGCTACCTTGCTTTGGTAGCTCATAAAAAGAGCTCCTATTAGATCACCCTCCTCGGCCTGGCTCAAAACCTGACTCATGATTTAGCCAGCCATATCACTGTGAATTTTAAATGCTACTTTTGAGCTGAATGGATAAAAAACTAACCTTAATTCTCCTTCCAGGAAATTAACATATTCCCTTACTTCACCTACGAAAACAATGGGATCCCTCCGGAAAGTAAATAATTCACTTAACTCATCTTCAAAAACTATCCTCTAATCTTACCTGTCTTCTCCCCACCTCAATCCTCATCCTGTCTTAACTACCTCTTTCGAGTAATTGCACTTGGTATCTCCCTTTAGGATTAAAGGAACTAAGGGGCGAAAGGACATAGATGTGGATTGAAAGCCAAAGCAGAAGCCTTAGGTTTCATTCATCTCTACTAGCTCTGCTCAACATTGCACCCTTTTGCATAAAAACTTCACTTGGTTACATTCCCATCAGTGTCTTTTCAGTCTTGCCTTCTTCATTTTTGAAGTACTGAGGGTTATAAAAGGTAGACGCGGGAACCCGGCTGAATTTGATATATCTTTATTTACACAAAGTCCATATTTTGGATGGATGATAAATTTGAAAAAATCTTAGATGATAGTAGCACAACATGCACTCGTTCTTCTCTTATCTAATGCTTGAGTGATGGACATCATTGCAAATTTTATCCTGATAGGAGGAGTAATAGTTTTGAGGATTGACGAGAAGGATCCATGTGTTCTGGATTGGATGGAAGAATGTTAATGATGATGGGTATATTGTGATGAGTGAGTGATGGTGATGGTATTATGATAAGTATAGCAAAACAAATGACGTGTACAAGATGGCGTAATGAATAGAAAAGAAATTTCAAAAGCCTATTATCTTACTTTAGTTCCCCATTGTTTTCTCATCTTTAGCCTAGCTTTTAGAGAACGGATGATGATCATGATGATGATGGGAACTTGTTAAAGTTTATTTTCTTCCCTTGCCTCTCCTCGCAAAATCCACACAGTATTACGTGTGAGTGTGACGTGCATGCACCATTTACATTTTACATGCAGGATTATGATATGAAAATCTTTCTTGACTCTGCTTCCGCTGGTTGTAACCGCCGGTGTATTTATATAGAATTTGGTTCATGTTGAAACGGTTCGTTCAAATCCGAGACTATTCAGAACGTTCGACGTTTCTGTTGTGTTCTGATGCAGATATTTACTTTGCCCATAA
Organism: Sminthurides aquaticus; assembly: GCA_906901655.1. Taxonomy (NCBI): domain Eukaryota; kingdom Metazoa; phylum Arthropoda; class Collembola; order Symphypleona; family Sminthurididae; genus Sminthurides; species Sminthurides aquaticus. The sequence continues at coordinate 236,974 of CAJQTT010000021.1, forward strand.
AATTTGGCCACAAACAAGAGCAAGTCTAGTGCCATGTCGGACCTGAGGAATCTACGCCTCTTAAAGCTGATTCAGTAAGACGGCTCTGTCTGATAGAGTTAGTAGACTTAGTTTCACGCTCTGCTTCATCTCTATCTTCTCTCCAATCTTGTTGCGTGAGAGAGGTAAAAAAAAACTTCGCTCGCGTTTTACTCTATCATCAAAGTTGAACCAATAGACGCCTTACGACGGACTACTTGAGTTGGGATTTGCCCACTGCAAAAAGAGGGGATGCAGAGTGAAATACTATGATTTCGGAGATGATGGATAAGAAGAGAAGAAGAAGAGCGAGTGGAAGAGAAGATTGAAGAGGATCCGCGTTTGACGTAGAGCGTAGACGTAATCTTGATTCTCTTCTCACGCTCCTCCAACTCTGCTCTGCATACAAATACAAAGGAGAGCAAGCTATTTTTTAGCCTCTGTTTCTTGGAGTGCGAATCTTACAATATATCACAAAAGACTAAAGGATGAATGAGGGGAGCAAGTATTCGAGATCACTGACTCTCTCCTCTCATGCCAGTGCTAGGCACAAAAGCTAGCCAGCCCACTCTCTTTCTCTTCCTCGAATTGGAATTCAAGATCAGGAGCATGTGCTCCACTCTTGTATTAGTATTGGCTCAGGGGATAATAATAATGAGATTGGCGAAAACGTGAGGGGAAATCTGGATGGGCGCCTCCTACTGATGGTAATTTTAATCCGCCAGGGATTCAATATCATCCTGCCCTCTGCAAATATTGGAAACAATGGTTCAGACCTCCGTATAATTACTTTCTCCCCCAAGGATAAGCCACATTGCTTTCCTTTAGTCTTAGTTTGAATTTTAGGCAACCCTCCACTCTGCTGGCTCCCTTGCTAATAAACTGGTAAAGGTACTAAATGGTTCACAGTTTTATTTCAAGCCTTTTATCTACAAGGATTACTTGCTAACATATTTTAAATTTTGAGGAATCATGTTCGGGGACGCTAGCTAAAACTGGATTTTCAATGACAATGAGAGGCTTTTGATGCGAGCTGAACTCGGAAAGTAGGATCAGTTGCCATTAAAGCACCATCCCTTCTGTTTCTTTGTAAAGGAGAAGAGAGGAAGCGGTAGGAAATAGGAAAGGTGGCATAGGATTTTTGGATTGGCGGATGGAAGTGAATGGATGTGCGGTGAGATTAGAGAGATTTGAGAATATAAATGGTTTTGAAATTTTTAATTTGTAAACATGGCTCATGGTGTGAAAAGAGGGCTTACTCACACTTTTGTAAGCATTGAGCCCTTTGTTTCCTCGTGTCATGATACACTTACATAACCCGACCGACACACAAACAAATGAAACCAAATCCTCATAAATCCTCCCTAAGCTATTTATCCCACTGTCTGGCATACGATGAAGCCTAGTTACTTATAACTTTCTACCCGCTTTCCATCTTCCCATGTGTAATGTACCTAAGAAACCTTTTCAATCCAATCCGTGGCGTACGTATTATTCCTCTACCATCATCAACTCAACATCCGATACATTCACGCTCAACCGCTTCACTTCCCCTTCTACTCCTTGACTACATGTTAAGGGTCTACGGACCTTAGTTCTTGTGTCCTCACCTTACAGTACAGCCTTACATCTGATCTGATAAGTAAGGAACTGAGGATCACTTATTTACTCCTCAAGTCCTGGATTTCTCGCGACCCTTTTAATTGAGACGTTAGTCTCGTTTCAACACCCCTCTATTTTCTGACATATTTCCAGGCGTTGATATTTCAGTTACAGTTATTACGAAGCCTCGTTTCCGGGGGTACTTTATGGAAGGATGAGCATAACTCAGCGGAACAAGGAGCTCAAGAACTTCTGTAGGACGTACAAAGATGAATGCAAGCAAGTGTAATCTGTCTTATTTTCGTTCTTTAGATGTTAAAATACGATTGTATATTTCACAGCGGAAACTGTTCTAAAGGAATTTTTCAAAATTCGATATATAGCTTATCCCGCAGTTACAACGTGTCGCAAATCGCTTGCGGTTGTTTCTTGATCTGCTGATTCGCTGCGGAGCTTAGCTGGCGAGGCATTCAGGCAATGGTGCTTCAATATTGCATTACAATTACATGCCTTTGGTTTATTTTATAAGGGCAAGATTCTCACTTTTACTTTGCATTTCTGTATTATTTACTTTGACCAAATCTGCCTCAAATGCCCTCAAACTTATAAATCACTCCTCTCTTATCCTTTTCCTAGTTTGGATAGTATAGAAACAGAAACGCTTCCGGCAACCATGCCATGGTGCCGCTCCCTAACCCTAAGTTGTACTTGGTATTTTGTTGCACTAAATACAGTGCGGTGGAGCCGTCCGGTAGTTATTTACAGTAGTATTTTATTAGTATGAGCATATAGAATTTACAGGGTCGAATGATTCCACGGAAGGGGATTTAAAATGCTACATCTTCGTGCCCTTTGGCGTGCAGATTTGCGGAAAGAGTGGTAGAACGAGAGAGACGGAGTGGAGCCTTATTTTTAAATGCTATGGCTATGCTAGTTAGGAAAAGGGGACGGATTGGGGTTTCTCTCAAGCACTTAGGTTGGGTTCTAAGGAAGAAAAGTAATATGTAGATAAGATGTAAGAGGTCATAGGGAAACAACCATTTACATTGGATTTAATTAAAAGTGCGCAAGTTCTCGAATGCATGCAAGCAAAACAGATCCTTAACAGAAGCAACAGATTTCCTGGTAACTTTACTGCAATTCGCAATAGCCATTTTGGAAGTAGAAATGTGTCTGTTCCGTTTGCTAAAATACGCAGTTTTAATTAGTTCCATCGGTATGTATCGGCTGTGGTAGTCAGGAAGATGTTAAATATGTTAGAAAATAGTGGTTGAGAATGGGGTGTTTTGAATGTCAATGTGACGGAAAGTACGCATTAGCCTTTACTGAATACTCTTGGTTCTGCTGGTCTATCATTAAATTTCCTGCCACAAATATGGGCTGATGGGCGCCGTCTTACTATTTTTGCATTCCAAAAATTTCTAACATCCAACAACTTCATGCTTTATTCCCCAAATTCATACAAGATGTGAGTATACAGTATTGCTGCAAGGGCTGAATGAAGCCAAACATGCACTGAAAACCTTAAAGGATAAAAATCTTCTTAAGAGACGTGTGGACGTCCCCCTATATCCTAATGGTGTAAATAAATCTAACCCTGATCCACGTATGTCCAACAGGTACACAAAATAGCCAACAGCTGTACTCGTTCATGTCAAATTATCCCTTACTTGCTCTAATCCTAATCCTGTAAATTGCTTCGTAAAGCGTTATAATTAGAACGTTACTAGAGCTCCGCTCCGAGACACCTGAACTGAATAAATGTCCGGGCCGCGCACTACTACGTATGATGAATCCTGTAAAGGGCGCAAAAATATTCATTGGATGATAATGATGTGGGATGAGGAATTATAAGTAAACTATAGGGCGTTGTGGAAGTGTGGAAGGTTATGCTCGTTGTTTCAACAAGTCTGGAAGGACAAGAAAATCAAATATTAAGAAAAGGTACAGATCGATTATAAGTTGGAGGATTGACTCATTTTGGCATGTACGGGGACATTGAGTGTGGTAGAGAGGTAGATAATGGTAGATGGGAAGAAAGTGATCCATTTCATGGAGCGCTCCTGGGCATGAAAAACTAGCGTTGAAATGTATTTAGATTGAAAGTAAATGATGAGGGGAAGAAGAAAGGGATGGTGAATGGTGATGTATAAAGGGTTAGCTCCCAAGTGATAATTATGATACTTGGGATGGGTTTTCTCACAAAACGGGTGTAATGACGGTGATTACGTGGTTAGAGATGAATCAACAATGACAGGCAAGACTATGCTTTTGAGCACCGCAAGGGGACGGAAGAGCATAGTATATAAATGTGATTCTCTCTTACACAATTTCTCAAGTTGTCTTTAGGGATAATAGCTTTCTAACTTGTAAGTCAACCTCCTCCGCCTCCCTCTACAAGACTAGGATATTGTACAAAGGGCTGGGAATCTTGAAACTGGGCTAATTTTCCGCTCTGTATTCTCGTTGGACTAAGAAAAGGAAATCATGCTGGGCAATATTGTGTGCGGACAGGCGGGTAAAAGCGTCTTGTAATCTTTTATCTTCTTATTAATAGAAACGTATATTTTAAAATTTACCAAGCTCATCTTCCTCCAAAGAAATCTGCTTTAGTTTTTCTCCTGCTACAGCACTCCGTCCTGTTACAGGAATCATGTACGGCTTAGCTGCGATATGCTACGCTACGCTAAACGCTTCCTTAAGCGCGTCTTTTCGTCATAGACAGAGAATGATACTTTTACTATTACGAAACTGTGGCGGCAAAAGAGAATCGGTAGAGGGAATAATGACACACTAAAGCTTATTTTAAATAAATGTATACGCTTGAAAATATGATATGAATAGTTGGTCTGCTAAGAAGATTCGGTGCGGTCTAAGAAAGGAAATGTGTCTTCTGAGAATGGGTAAAGTGTTGAAGAGATAAATTGGTTCACCTTAAAGGATTTTCTCACGTAGATAATGCTCTACACTCTGCAAAGTTCCCTACAAAATCTGTCTGTCTCGTACATGTACATCTTGAATTTTTAACGCTTGCCGGGATGATGAGAGTAGAAAAACTAAGCTGGTTTGTAGATTCAGAGATACAGGATGTTAGGATTAAGAATGAAGAATAAAAGAGATCTAGATAATATTCGCACACATGTGATTCCTGGGCATTCGAAACCTATGTTTGCGGGCTCCTCCATAGGTAAAGAGCGGTGATGTGATACACAAAGAAGTATTCTTCAATCTCTCCCAGCAGCCACCCCATGTTGTTTGTTATTTCAGGAGGGGACATTAGTTTTATTTAAGTAGACAAAAGGGATTTTTTCATCCATCAATCCACAAGATTAGGAAGTCGGGAAGACACCGTGTGTCTTCTGCTTAATTTTTTTTCGTGGCCAGGGGAATTTACCAGAATATAATCAGCTCGCTCCTTAAAACCTTACTGCTTTTCCAATTTGCAAAGTTTACGGGTTTTCATGTGCGTACAGGGCAGCACACAAGTATGACAGAACCCAGGATGGTAGACAAGTATGGTATGGGAATGAGGACTGCTGAGGCGGGAGTGATCGAGTCTTTGGAATCCTGGAGAGTGGTAATGATGATGATTTAAAAAGTAAATCCAGGGATACAAACCATTTATTTTACCTTGTTACACATAAGGTAAATTGAGACAAGGTTTTAATGAAAAACCAGAGCGCCGCTTCATTCCATCAGCGCGTCCAATGCTGATTATATTATAAGTGAGTCGATGTAGTACGGAACGAGGGGGAAAGCGAGCGAGCGAGCACCCATTTTAATCTAAATTGCAGGTTGGGTATGTTTCCGTAATTTCATAAAATGTGGAGGAGTGAACTTGTACATATTTTGTGTGTATATGTTGGCGTAACTATTGACTATGGGATAGGAGGGGAGGAGTTGGGGGGTGAGATGCTCTGTGGTGATTTGCGCCTCTGGCCGGTTAAGACGGTTAATTTTCTACGGGTTATTAAAGTATATTTAATATTATATTGTTGTCGGCTTCAGACAGAGGGGACAAAGAAAGACTATTGTTTTATCACAGCAGGGGCGGAGGAAAGTGGGATGTTGATGAGCGGAAAATAAAAAATGATAACTCGCTACATATTCTTGAGGAGGTGCTGGACGAAGAGGGAGAAGTTAGGCGAAGAAATATATGTAATTTTTTAAGAGCGTAAAATTCATGGGATCGTGTGCGTTATGTCCTTTGATTTCCTCGGAAAGAGTTCCATGGGTCCATTGGATTGGAATTGGAGGAGGGAAGAAAATACGGAAGTGTTTGAAGTGTGTGAATGAAGAAGAGAGATTCAAAGTCTTCAAATGTGAGGCGAAAAGGCAAGGGGTTTTATGTTCAAGCGCGGCGAAGAATATGATATTGTGGGAAAGGGCCATGGAAAGAGGATTGAAGGCAAGGAAGGTGGTAAGTAAGGCAGAGGATGTGCAAATTCAAGCAGGTTGAATTATAAGAGGGAAGCGTCCAAGTCCAAAGAAGCGCGCCCAGGTCAGCGGAAGAATAAAAGCAGATAATATTCCGTTAAAAGTGCTGATGATTACAAGGTTGTGTAATTATTGGGAGGTGATTTTAGGCTAATTTGGTTTTTTAGCTAATTTTTAAGCCATAACAGATATTTATGCTCTTTCGCTTTGGTTGCTGAGGAGATGAGTGAGTAGGGCGGGCTGGGTTGGGATGTTGAAAATGAATGAAAGGAAATCGTTGAGGGAAGCGCAGCGTCAGAGCCATTCCGTGGTTAATGGGAAGGGGGATGATGGAACAGTTTGTGAAATAATTTGTCGAGTGGCTTGGCTAATATTTTTTGAAATCTTCTGGGATGATTGGAGGTGAGTATGGAAGAGAGGGAGGGCTCTTTGATACTTTTGATAGCTAATAATCCTTCAAAATGCTGGCTTTCTTGCCAGCTTGTCCGTCCAGATTGCTCTCGGAAAATCAAGAGTGTGCCCTTATGAATATAATTTGGATAAATATTGGGTAAAAAAGGATCGCTCCCACCTACCTATCAGTCCAACAGAGGTGGTATGACTCTCATTCGTGTCTTGGTCACGGCGGCGCTTGGTGAAATGGACGAGTAATTGTAACAGCTTTTGACATAGAGTCCTTCACGGCTCGAGACGTAATTGAGAGCGACAAGTGTAACTATCTCAGGGATGAGGAAAGCAGTAGAGATGGTCATCGTCCCACACTGCATATATTACTAGGGATATACATGCCTCGTAGAAGAGAAAGAAAAGATTCCAGGGTGTTTGGAAAAAAGTAGAAAAAAACTACTAATGCTTGCTTGTGTGTCTATTCTGCTGTATACTTTGGAAACAGCACAAAGCTCACCCAGTGCTGGCTTGAATATGTATGTTCTGCTCAGAAGTCCGTCCGCCGTGCCTTTTAAATCCGAAAGCCCTAACTAGTGTAATATGTGTCGGGGAGGCTGAGGATTAAAGGGAATAAGTTGCACTACTACTACTATTCTGTAGATGCGCTGGACTGGTTCCGTGCATTGTTTTTATATAGAAAGAAGAGCAGGGATTTTGGGCAAGGATGAAATAAAAGCAGACTAAAGGGTGTCCATTCTCATCTCGTTAGATAATATTAGAGGAATCAAATGGGAAATGTGGATATTAAGATGAGCAGTTTTCGCGCCATTATCGTGATGTGCCGACGAGAAATCGTGATTTGAGCGACTATGTGGATTAAAATTCCCCGGCGCGAGCACCCATTGCTAAATTATACACCAATTATTTCCTTATTATTATTATCATTACTCTCCTCGTCTAATTCCCTATCCAGCCAAGCCTCTCATTCTATACCTCTTCTTCTTGTATCTTCCTCCTCTCCTCCTACATCTAGCACCTTCCTTGTATATTTGCAACCCGCTCTAATCAACATCAATCAAACATCAAGACCTTGGAATCAAATAGTTTTTTTTCTAATTGAACAAAAATATGTTATGCCCAAAACCCAAGTTCTCTCCAGTCAGTGGCATGGGCAATTACTCTGTTCATGTTGCATCCACCTGGCCTTGCTTGTGCAGTCAGATGCAATTTTTTTCGGTATGATTTTGCGGGAGCTCAACCAAAGCAACCCGCCATATCGAAGGACCCCAAATAAATGTGACTGTCATAGTTTGACTGGGACATATATATCCTTGTATTCAGGCGCTGTTCTGAGCAAGAATTACGCATAATTTTGTATAATATTTGTAAATTTAAAAAGTTATTGTTATTCGGTACAGCTTATTTGGCAAGTCGCTGACTTGATCTGATTAATAATTCTGGGAATTACGAAGTATAATTCAACCTTTATATGAAAATTTATAAAAGGGCAAACAATCCTGTGAGTGACGCAATTACATTAACTACCTGCCCCGCTTCTCCTCTATTTGCTCATATTTTCTTGACCGCATCTTCTATTTGTACGTAACGTTTCATCATCTCGAGCAATTTACTCTTTGAAATGTGTTAGATTGGATAGTTTGCAAACAGATTCTGTCCATGCACTATCTTCCATTATAATTCTATTTCTGTTTGCTTTTACAAATTAGGATTGCTTCAGCTTCTACAACTTCTGGCTTTTGCCTTTGCTGCGGATTCCTTCGTACAGCACTTACAGCTCAGAGCAGACAATCAAACCAAGTGTGAATAAAAACTCCAAATGTTAGATTAGTAAGAAGTTGAACATAAATGGATTGAAAAGGTAGCGTCGCGTCTGTCCAACGGCGTTTTTCTCTGGTCTGACTATTATCTCAGAGATTTGTTTCTGTTTCTGGTCTCGTTCTCGCCTCATGAGGATTTAGGAGTTGGTCGGCATGGTTTGGTGGGACGGTTTGTTGTAAGAGTGGGTGTGAAATGTGCATTGGCCCTTACTGATTATCACCCCTTTGACAACGTTTCTTCTTTTTCTTCCAAGGGAAGGGAATAAATTCTCATTCGGGAAATAATTCATACTTGGAGCATGCACACTGCTTTTGTAAAATCTGTGTCTGTGGGGGAGTGAGAGACGGAATCCTCTGTGATTCTACGGCTAAAGCCGACTGAGGTAATCATCTCATTGAGGAAAGGCATTGAATTCATACTTCTCTCTCACACCTTTCAATTCATCTCTCTAAATCTGTACCATTACAGCCAGCCAGAGCAGAGGATAACTCCCTGGGCTGAGTGCTGTATGGAAGCATTATCCTCTACAGCCGTACAACCCTCCAAATGTTCATTCCTTCTTATTCCGCTCTTCTTCCCCTCTCGTACAAATACCAGAATTAAGAGAGTCAAGCACATAAATTGTAAATCACGGATACAAGCCATCTTAACGCTTCCACACCTGATGACAAAAGGGTCCCAACGAAATATGCACCTCAGGATTCTGGGTCTGGGCTTCATAATCATCCTCCAATCATACCGAAATTCAATCATGCGAAGAGAAGCTCACAAGGAAAACGTACACAACCAACTGGTATGAGTGCAACAAACCTCCCATTTGAACCTTCCTTACAACAGAAAGCTATGTTAGTTGAAGGAAGAGAAACGAGAGAAAATAAGGGCATCAAATACACCGTTCCCTTGCAGTGCTTTAATATAAATGATCACTGAACTGTGATAGAGGATGAACGCTTGAGACGGTTTGAAGACCAAGTATGTAGATTATTGTGATTCAGAAATGAGTTTAGGCGTGTGTGAAGCATTTAGATTCCCTGTTTGCGAAGAAAACATTAAAATGACAAGAACTAACCCGGATTTAGATAAAATGGTCCGCTTCAGTTTTGAGGCGCATGCATGACTAGGACTGGAAATAAAGAGATGCGAAGCAAGTTATTGTTCCGTTTTTCGCAGAAATATCGGGAACGCCCGGTTATCTTGTAGGAGTCACGTCAGGGAAGGAAGAAGACAAACCGCGTGGTTATAGACTCTTGTTTAGACTAATTTTTGGTGCACGGACGGAACAACATAGCATGAAGAATTTAGGATTGATTAGAGTTAATGGAGTTGAACGACCGTTGTGTGTACATATATAATTGGAACAGGGCGTTTCATTGCGGGCCAGACAAGATTAGAAAGATGGAGAGCAAGCGGAAAGGGGGGAGGGTATTAACCGAATAAATTACTATTATGCTCGCTAATAAAAGCCATAATGCTCTTTTAATCCTGCGTCGTCCCATTATTTCCTAATGTGCGCCAACTTTTGAGTGAACAACTTTTTCAAACACAAATAACAATTCAAAGCCGGGGTTTTAAAGGTAAACTCACTTAGGCATTAGGCTAAGGTGCAAGAAGGTGAAATAGGTGGGCAGAGCTCGTGGAATAAATGAGAAAATTCAATACAATCAGCCTCCTATTTGATTGCAGCCTTCTAGATTAGATTCATTACAGAAAAGGCTCTTTATTTTCAATTACCCTCTTACACCTATTTCCTCTGCCGGTTTTTCTTAAAAGTTTGAAAAGAATCAAAGTAAAACCTGAACCTGGTTTCTATGACCTCAGCCTCTTACTAATCCTGGTGTGGATCAAAATTCTTCGTAAGTAATACAAAGATATGGTGCGTTGTAGAAGCCTCTGTTCTGTTCTGTATTGCAAGGAGACGCGGGAGCTTTGCGCGTCTCCAGAGAATATCTTCTGCACTCAAATTGCAAACTCGAACAACCGAATTCATCTTTCTAATAGTTCATTAATATCCACATACCAATCTGTTCTCGAATACACACGCTTCAGTAGTAATGAAGCCAAGGAAACAATTTAATCTGATTGTTATTACCTAGCCGGGTAAATTATCCACTGATCCGGGCACTTCAATATGCATCCAAACCTTGCGTACATGTTTGAGCTTAGCTTGGAATATTACTTCAAGCAACTTTCACTATAGAATCGTGCTATGGAATTCTGTAAGTTTTCGTTCATTTAACCAGCTCGCACAGCAACAAGCTACAGGAAGGAGCTGTAGGAAGTAGGAACCTGACTTACTTAAGCTGTCGTTATTAAAGCAATTTGTATGAAGTTCAACGCATGTACCACACTCCGCTTACCCTCAACTCAAGCACGAAGGAGGAGCAACGGAGGATAAGTCAGGAAAGTAAATACCAATATAGGCTAGGAAAAGCAAATTAATGCTAAATGAATAAAGAAGACGTCGTAATTTGTGCAAACAGTTATAGACTTTCTAGAACCAAGTTTGTATATTTAACTGTCTCATTTTAAAAGTACACGTCATGTAGAGTAGTTATGATTGATTCGACCGCAGCTTAAAATAGAAGGAGCACGAGTAAATCATTCGACGAAGATTCTTTTCTTGTCTCGCTCTTTTTCTTCAATTTAAACCAAGTTAATGCTCGCTAAATTTAAAAACAATATTTGAAGAAAACTGTTGATTTCAATGTTTTATCTGAGTAGTTATTTGCAGTGGTCAATTGAATGCTGGATTCTGTCGGTAAAATTCAGCATGTATTCGCATATATTCCATACATGTCCGATTCGATTCAATCGTTAGGGAATTGAGGGGTCAATACTTGGAAGTTATATTTTCCGAATATTATGTAACAACTGAGGGCAATTTTAGATATTGTTAATTTGAGTAAAGAAATCACAAGATTTGATTTAAATGACTTGAAACTTTAATTGATGAGATTATCCATCTTCAAAGATGAGTTGAGAGAATGAAAATATCTGGCAGTTATTCATATTTGAGGTTTGTTTAGGAATCGAAGGGACGGTGAAGGCGACTGAAATATGTGGGCTATGGAAAATGAATGTGAAGAACATGAGAACATTAGCCAACCTGCTTGCTCATCTCCCGGAATGAATTATCCTAGACCGCCTAAAGGACAGTAAAAGATGAGTTCTTAATTATTACATGAAATAAAATATTCGTGACTATAAAATTTTACGTTGGGGGCTAATAGCCGCTCTTGTAATTTCTAAAGTGTTCGAGTGATGATGAAAAATGTTTTTTCCAATCCCCCCGCATATATATACGCGTATTCTTCTCTTGTCGGAATGGGCGGAGGAGGAGGGGTTCGGGTGAAAATATTTTGAAAACTGTGTAAAACACAGAATAGAAAAGTAAGATATTTCTTTTTGGTCATGTATCCTTCCTCTCGCTTCCCATCCCTAGATCAACGTGCCAATATAATGTTTAAAGGCAAGTGCACTCAGTTTGGCAAAATTTTGCAAATGTTTACACAACTACATATATTGTCTCGCTATCGCTATGATTGATAATACAAGTATTTTAGTATAAGCGGTTGGTCTCTGGGATAAATGCTCAAGATTTTTCTGCTGTTCGTGGATTATTGTGAATAAATTGTGCAAATACGTTTCATTAATATCTTCGTTTTCGCAATCAAAGATTTACACTCCTCCCTTTCACGATTTCCCTCACCTCTAGCAATATGAAAATGTTTGAATTCCTTCACAAGAAAAATTAATTGATTTAAGCTTAGGCCTCCTCAAGGGAAAGGGATACGACGAGTGAAACTGAGAAGGGAAGGGAAGAAAGAGGGTAGGACGGGCTGCTGCTTTGAGCCTTTCTTGTCATCATTATGCCTATGTTTTCTTGAATGAGACTTGATGTTTACTAAATCTTTTCTCATCCGGCAATCCGTCGAAATCTACTTATCATGAGCGAGGTGAAGATGAAAAAGCTTCAAAACATAAGTAAGCCATGCGCCTTATTTCACAAACAACACTTGACTCTTAAGCCTAATTCTATACACAAACGGCATGCTTTCTTGTGATGCCGAGGTGTTTTTTGAAATCCGCGAATAGTAATCACTTTCTAACATGAATATCAATGAGCCAAAGAGGGAGTTAAACGAGCAATATCGAGAAGGAGGAGGAGGAAACCTGAATGAAGAGCACCTTTTAATTGGCCAATTCTACAAAAAATTAAAATGTAATTGAGTTTTTAGTATTTCATGAATTTTTGTGTGTTCAATCGCCGGATGAAGAAACATTTTGGAACTTGCTAGTATTTAAACGCAAGGGCTCAACTTGGGGCATCATTCCAAGGTAAATAATGGTCGTAAGTAAGAACGAGGAAGGGGTGTGAAAAAATCTGCTTAAATTATATGGAGGGGCGAGGAGTGAGGAACCGGAGCAAATCAGATGTCAAAGTTAATATGCCTGAAGCGTGGAAAAGAATAGATCCTCTAAATGGTTCCTTGTGTCCGTCTGTCTGTCGGCACTTGGACCTTTGTGAACCTCCAAAGGAAGGAAGCAATGCTTTGCAGAACTTCACCAGATTTAGAAGATGCCAGCAAGTCCCGCAAATAAGCTAAGGATAAATACATGCTTTCTACAGGTAAATCAAGGATGGGTTAATAAATAAGAAGAGTTCTCGCCAATAGAATGTTTTAAAGATAACGTAGTATAGATCTAAAAATCAAGCCAGTACTCAAAAACATGCAGAGTGAATAAGATCACCGGACCAAAGGATATTAGTAATTCAGTCAGTCAGTCGCAGTCCATGGGAGAGAGCATGGTGTAATGGAACTGAGCATGGACGGAATGCGGCTAAGAAGACAGGAAAAGATCTTGAGGATCTATGAAAAGAATATCATCATGTGTGCAAAGGCCAAAGAAGTGTAGCACCTCTCGTATTATCATCATGAAAGAGTAAATGGAGCTGGCTTGGTTGCAGCTAGGAAGAGGAGGAGGTGAGGGTGAGAGAGAAAAAACTGAAAAGAGAAGATGACTTGAATAAGATGGTACATTCATTACTTGTTAATGAAATGTGGGATGGTTTTTGCTAGGAATATAGTACAGTACAGCATATGTGTATTACATGTTCGTGTTTGTTGCACAGACTGTATCCCCACATTAAGCTGGGGATAAGGAGTGCATGTACTTAAGAATATAAATAAAAGTAACATATCTCATTCAAAGGTGTGTGTGATCCTCTGATTAAGAAACGCAAATGTTTGACTCACGCGCGCAACTATGCAGCACAAGTAAAAGTACAGAGTAGAGCCGCTCAAAACTAAGTTTACTTGTAAGCTTGTGAGTAATAAGCTCGCTCTCGTAAGGAAGGGAGAGTGTAAAGCTAATTAAGTGTCCACTCAGTTAATTTTCTTTTCCATCTTGCTCCAAGAATTGGTCCATTTTCCTCCTCTCGGGCCACAAATCTAGTCGAAAGTTCAAAGTCTTGCTGAACAAACTCTGGCAAGAAAACCAAAATCAAGGCACGAGGTGAAAAAGAGCAAGCGTTGCTTTACTTTAGGGACTGGATTTAAACTGCTTACAACTTCCAGCTTTGCTTATTACATTCTTGTTGATTGTAAGGTAGCTGCGGTGGGGAAAATTGTAGTGGAGGGAATCATCTTGTTCTCGTTGAGAGTGGAGATGAATAGCGCGGGTGATACAATAAGATTAAACGAGGTCCTATTAAAATTTAGCGTTATTATAATATTTCATACCCCTCCGAAGAAGTAAGTACTTCAGTACTAAGCACTGTAGTAGCTGCTGCTCTTGCTCTCTGTTTTCTCTTTCCGAAAGATACCTAGGTTTAAGAAAGCCTGCAATGCAATGTTCGACTAGGCTATTTAGTGTGCAAGCCCGTGGAGTTGAACCACATAAGATTAGATCTATAACTTGACAGATACTCTTGTTCGGTGGTTAGGGACGTTAGGGTTTGAGAGTGAGAATTAGAAAATAAATTTGGACACAGCGGGTTGTAGTAATGGGACCGGTCAGTGGGTGCTCGTGAAGAGAAATGTTACAGTTTTTGAAGGAAATATTTGGATTTTTATGGCCGTGGGAAAGAAGGATAAAAAAATTAGAAAAGAAACCAAGCCTCCGTCCAGGAGGACAGGACTGAGAAAGGTGGAGGACCATGAAAGCTGCTTGAACGTTATGAATTTTGTGAGACAGGTGGGCTGGAACTACATGTGGATTCTCTGGTATGAAAATCTAAGAATGTGCATTATTCTCCTCCCATCCCATCCTCATTCCCGTCTCTCTTCATCATCTTCTTTTCTTCGGAGGGATAGAAACTGTAGAGCAGCCTTATTCTGGGGCCCTTCTTTTCGGTCATGTGCTTTCACTGTGTACAACGTTTAAACTTTACCTGCTCTACTTCTGCTGGCACAAGGCAGAACTATCTGTCCGACTATATGACTCCTTTCCTTCTCATCTATCTCTCTCTTTCTTTTAGCTTTTTGGGGGACCTGAGACTCGAGGAACCCTTGAGAGATGATTTTAAGGTTTGACTTTACGGTTAAGGGAGGAGGAGAGGGAAAGGGAGAAGAAGAAAAAGAAGAGAAATGAACCCACCGTGTCAAAAAGAGCACAAGTTATGGATTCATCTTGGAGGAGAGAATGAGAAGAAGGAAGAATGAATGACGGAATCTTTCACCTTCATTCTAAATAAATGTTTTACATCTGTAGCTCACCAGCCGAGGGGGGCGTTCATGTTACCTCCTAGTTTTGCATGTCCTCTTCCAAGTATTAAGTAAGTGCGGTCTTTATCGGAGGGTCTTTGCTCGCTGGCTTGTTAGTTGTGGTTATTCACTCTACAATTCAGATACCTTTCCAGACCCAAGTCTCAGAATGGTGAATGGTGAGTAGAGCTAGCATAACCGTAATCAAGAGGAAGTTTGTGTGAATGCACTTGGAAAATTAAGAGAGGACAAATCTTGGTGGTTTTTGTCATGAGTGCACGGGTAAGAGAATTAAAGGAGGGAGAGAAGGAAGAGCAAAGAGGGGAGAGGGAGAAGGAATCGTGACCAGCTCCCTAAAAAATAAAAGCCTCACAAAATGATTGTCTCTTTAAGCTAACAAATTAAAATTTATCTCGGAGGCCCGCCTCCGAAATAGTTTTTTGCATCACCTCTACCATTATCCCAACATTATATCTATCATCTGGATCCTTTGAGTGAATTAACTTTCCTCCCGAGTTTTTCTCTACCTTTTCAGGAGTTGGAAGGAGGTGGATTCAGTTTTTGTTGGGGTGTGATTCCGTGAAACTTGTGTCTTTCTATTTACCTGGAATGGGAGCTGCAGTGTCTTTTGGGATTTGAAATCATGGGGGAGTTGAAACATTATTTAATAAGCTTAGAGCCAAAAATTCCGTCATCTTCTAGAGCACCTACTATCATCTTGAAATTTAACTCTGGGTTCTCAAATTACGACAAGAGGTAGATCCTTTTATACGAAGTATAAGCGTCGCCACGGATGTTTAATCTAGGAAAGAAGAGAACCCTACTCTCTGTCTACATCAAAATGAATCGACGAAGCATCCTTTTTTACTTCATCCTACAGATCTCATGTTCCGCACTCAATTATCTATTTTCCACTAGTTCATCGAGCTATGATTCGTGAGGTGCAAAATCAAAGATACTAAATCTGGCAATTAGGTGATGGTTAGCTACCTATGATTTCCGAGCTTCAAGTCTTTGAGGTTTACATTTAGGCTTGCTCGGAACGATTTTTCATAAGGACAAAAGAGTGAAATGCAGAGCGAGAAAGCTAGAAAGACAGACCAATGTAATTACGTGACTTGTGGAAGTGGAAGTGGATGGGATGGATTCTGTGCAATATTTGTAATCAGATAAAATTGATAACAGTTTAATAAGTACGTTCCTAATTTCAAAAGCGTCTTCTTTTTATTATTCATATTCAAAGCTTCTAATCCTTGCTTTTAAACTACAAGAGAGAATGGAAAAGAGAGATAAAGAGTGCAGATAAAGGAGGTACGATATTATATTTTATTTATGGAGATTCCAGCGGAGGAATAACTATGACATGAAATAGTTCATTTTCATTTCCACACAAGAAAACACAAGTTTATGCAGTCAAAAGGGAGCAATTATGCGCTACTTCAGGTGAAATAACATGAAACGAAGGACAAGGGCAGAGCAATATAAGAAGAATTGAACAAGCAGAGGAGATGTTTGACATGTTTTCGACATGGTATTTAAATCACGGTAGAACATTTATGACCTGAGATACATTTTCAATGGCAACTGCAAAAAAACAGTCTTGAGGTAACACTTAAACTGCTGCCAAAAGTCAGCTGTAGACTTACTCAACTTCTTCGTGGGGTTGTCGAGATGCTATAGGAATGCAAGTTTCGTGTCTCAACCGACTCGTCTGAAGTCCTTAGTCCTTGTGAAGGAAGGTTTTTTGAAGAAATATGAGGCACAGAGAAGACCCGCGCAACTGACATAAACCTGTAAAAACAAATTGCAAAACCTAATGGACGCATGTCAGATATCAAAGAACAGAGTGACCTTAATGACTATCAGAGTGCAGGTGAGAGTTAGTATAGGACATGGAGTTGGGTAAAAGGATGGGAATATGTGACAGCTCTTTATTTTGAAGAGCTACTCACTTGAGAGAGATATAATTGAGAAATATTAAATTTAATTCAGAGGTGTGGGAAAGCTGAAGATGAGTTGAAGAGGCATAGCCTCCGGGTCATGTGGTTGGTGGTGGAAGTTGAGATGACGGGAGGATGAAAGTCAGTGTTTACTTGTCGGTAGAAGACAAGTGAAAAGAAGAAGAGCAAAGAGTAAAATATGAATTCAATCTTGCATGATGATGGCTGATGAGAAGGAGAGGGTTAGTAAGGAAAAAGCTGGGCTAATAAGTGAAAGACTTGATGTTTATAGAATCTCTACAGAATCCTGTTCTAAAGCTCAAAGGATGCGTCACGCTTTGAACAAAACAGAAGGAAGATCTTATTGAATTCTCTTTACAACATAATTCTGCATATCATCCACAAGACAAGAACTTAAATGTAACTCCAAAATTCGAATCAAGTCGAAGCTGCTCGGAATCTTCTTCTTCTGCCCGTATAATTAGTTTATAATTTTATCCTTCGTCTTATACTTCTCCTTCTTCTTCCCCTCGTAGAACCACATTTGATTCAATTTCACCACAGTACGTATATAATCAAGTTAAATACGCAGAGCCTTCAGGGAATGATCATACTGTTTTGTGTAATCTAAACAGATCATGTCGCATCGCTTTGAGCAATTAATCCTTTGTGCGTCTTTTAAATCTCACTCTGCTCATCCCTTACTTTTGAAATAGATCTGAAATCAATGAACGTTTCAGTCTTCCAAAGAAGTTCAAAAGAAGTATAAGAGCTTTTAAACTTGAGAGCTTTGGGTTTCGGTAACGGAATAAGGATTTACAAACAGGTTTCTTTTCTAACGCTCGAGACCTTTGCTGATTAATGGGAACTAAACGTAAAAACTATAATTTCTAGCGTATTTCTAGTATTCTAGTGCGGAATTGGGCTCCGGAATTATGCTCGTCAGTGTAAGAAGGCACATAACAGTTGACGAAAATCCTGGTTAGCCATAACAGGTACAGCGCATCTGCGCATCATCAGTGACGGCTGGCGCTGCCCATTGCCCATGTCAACACACCTCTATTTCGATCCTTGCAATTTTTAGCGTTTAACCTTAAATTATACAAGTATTATTCCGGTCTTTCGAACCTTAAGAGCTTGGAGCAAGATAAGGAATGGTCGTTTGAAACCTGAGTCCATTACAGATTTGCAATCAAGGATTGTGAAAAGTGGGTGAAAGACAGGAAAACGAAGGAACAAGTCATGAAGTTTCTCAAATTAGCTACGATGCGGGAGACGACGATGAGGAGATGACTTCTTCGCTTGGTTCAAAGCAGAGAATTATCTCATTTAAAAAATAGGATAAGGGTAGGTAAAAGCACACAGAGCAGTGGGAGAGATGGGAGAGATATCCTCAGGTACAGGTTGCGGGATACGGGTTCATGGTCCTGCTAATTTAAATAAGCGTTTACTGTATTTTATAAAAATAGCCCCGCACACTCAAAGCAAGAGCAACAGAAGCTGTTCCATCTACCATCACGTCCCTTTGAAATGACGTATATTTGTTTGCAATTTCCTTGCCTTTCGACTAAACAGACAGTTGATAAATGCACGTTATTTGGAAACGTTGAAAACTGGGAGTGTATGACGGGAGATTGACTTGCTGGTTTGCATTCCCATTTGTTTTGCACGAAATTTCAAGGTTTGAACTTTGATGAAGTGTATTTTTAAAACAGTGTAAAAATTCCAAACGGACAAAACAAATAAGAATATTATACTCATATAATTATCAACGGTATGGAAATACTTTCATAAGTCTCCCCAGCGTGTATTGTAGATGGTGTAGTTGCCTTGGAAACGCGTGATTGCATGCATTCAATGGCTAGTCGGGTGACACTACTGAATTCCTACTCCTTAGTCTATTCGGGGTGGTGAGCCAAAAACGTTAAGGTTGGCTGTCGCAACCTGACCTGAGCGAAGCGAAATGAGGCCAGAGAACTTAGGTCATAAGGTTCCGCTGAATGCCTGGCCAATGGAAGTACAGAATTGGGAACACATCGCCGCCGGGCCGAGCGAAGCATAGGCTCCGGCCGCTGTGTTTCTAATTTTGCATTTCCATTGGCCAGGCATTTCGCGGACCGATGACCTAAGGGCGAGGGCCTCATTGAGCGAGTGAAGGTAAGGTTACGATAGACAACCTTAAGGTTTTGGGCGGGGGTTAGGTTTAAAACACTTGGAATACTAACTGCTGACGGGAGAACGCGGTGTCACCCGACTTCTAGTTGGTGACTTATGAAACAAGCACGTTGGGGAGACTTATGAAAGTATTACCAGAATTTTTGCCACGTATGGTATCATTTATTAAAAGTAAAAAAGGAAAATTGTGGGATTGCCGAGAATGGCAAACGTTGGATTTAAATACATGGGAATAGCAACGGTCTAATAGGTGGAGACGAAGAGTGATACCAGCAGAAGCAGACGTAATACAATTAGTTCCTTGATGTCAAATTGGTGTCTGGTCGTTGCGTTGATCGTGTGACTATAGAACAAAATCAAATTGCTTTAAGCTCCGCCTTATGCTATAGCAATTTGGAATTGAGCTTGTTAGAAACAATTCCTTGGCAGTTTGTAATCGAATCAAGAACAGTCTTTCATTCCAAAGCAGAAGAAAATCCTTCGATCCGACACAATTACTGTATTCTCTTCTTCAGACAATATAAATCATTCACAGGCTCTCAGCCGGACGGCGTAATATAGGCGAGTTGGGTAGGCGGTGGCGGTGGGTGGGAATTGGGAATGGATCGGAGGTGAACATAATGTGCATTGGGTACATGTTTTCATCACTACTAAAATGAAAAATACAGGATGTAGGAGATAAAATAGGAATACATTGTGATTCAGGAGGATCCAGGGGTTAAGAGGTTGTCGGGTTGGGGAGCTGCTCGGTTTTTGTGGTCTGACTTAAGTCTTGAAGGGTTTCATTGTGATTTTGTATGTAATGTCAAACTTCACATTAGCCTAAACCACATCTCCGCTCCTACGCAAAAGCATCACGGTAACTATACGCAATAACGCAATGCATACGGTTGACGGGAGTGTTAGAATTAAGGTGAAGGAGTGAAATAGGCACACTTTGATTAACGTAGAATTAGCTTGCAATAAATTTACAAGTTTTTATTGAATTTTGATTGCGGACAGCATGCTGTCTCTGAGGCTTTGAAACCTCCCATACAATATAACTGGCCCGAAAGTTGCAGACAAGACAGGGACATGAAGAAATGGGAGACGGGAGCCTTGAGAGAGAAATCAGATTGGGTTTATAAAGCATTGACACATTGATGTAAAGAAGGGATTGATTGGTAACTGGCTTCCTTTCGGAACTACTTGAGACAGAAGGCTGTTTGAAAATGCATACAAGGCGGAGGATGGTTCAAAGTTGTGGAGCTTGAAGCGCTTTTGTTTGAGAAAGCAGATTTGAGCTTATTAATTGAATGTTGCCCGAAGATGTATAAATCTACATTTGGGAAGAAGGAGTTGATGGGGGGGGGGGGATACGGCTAATGCCGGAAGGATATAGAGACTGAGGAAATGGTGGAATAACATGTGCTACCTGCCTCTCTTTGTAATGGCTTCAAAGCTGCAAGGCTTTTATTAAAAGCTACTGGATTCAAGCCGTAAGTAAGTGAAGAATAAGGAATATGAAAATGAGAAGTGGGATTGCGGCGGGAGATTAATTTGGAAGGATGATAAGAAGATATACAAGAATAAAGAAGAGAGGTGTAATCTTGTGTGGAAATAATGGAGAGGATTGAAATAATTGCGAGAAATCCTTTGGCTAGTTTAAATTACCACGTGCGGACAGTTGGATGACAATGGGAAGGTTTAATTAATCCCATCCAAGATGGCACAGGCTCGAAGCTATGAAATTAATTTCTATATTTGTTCCGAAACTAATTTGACCTTACAACAAGAGGATCTGTCCGTCTGACCAGGAGTGGACACTTGAAGAGCTTTGGAAATAGCCGACGACGGGCTCTGTCCAACTGTTCGGCATCCTCTTAATTCGTAGCCTTAAGTAGAGCTGGGCGCTGGCCTAGCTCATGGCTATGTTAAATGTCCACCCTTGCTATAGCAGTTGGTTGGTTGATGTTGATAGAGCCTTTTAGACTCGTGTGTAATAAATTAGAAAGGAGGAGAAGGAGGGATGAAATGATATTGTTGAACCATATTATTATGATGACGATATATCAATTTCCTTGAGGATTTTTAAAACTAATTACCAAGACAAAAAGATGCAAAGTAGAGGAATGAGTGTCTATGGCTGGTTGGTTGCATGGGCTTTCAATCAAGTCTGGAGGCTCTGTTATTAGTTATTAGTGTGGAAGAAAGCTGTGGCGGTGGCGGGCGGGCAGGCGGGATAGAGCCTAAGTGATAGAAGAGATGTTGGTAAGACATCATCCAAATTACATGATATCAACGTCGTCCTCAAACATTGAAATCAAATAACAATGAGACAAGTGGAACAGTGTGAAACAATGGACATGAGGTGAAATCTAAGGAATCATCTACCTCCCTCCTCCCTTCCACATATCGCTCCTTCTCCCAGTTCGATCTTCAGCCCCAAGCGCATTTCCTCCTAGCCATCTATACATACTTGTCCGCTGCCAAGCTTAGCTTTCACTCATATCTTCTCGACGTAAAACATGATTCGTATTAAAAATAGGGATTGAAAGGAAGGGGTAAAAGCCAAGTGGTTCATCATGTTTCCGTTCCTCAGTACCTTGTCCCATCCTCTCAGGATATTGACAAGCAGAGGAGTCCCGAGTAGATTTGTCACATAAATCGGGACTTGTCCCCAGGAAATCAAAAGCTCAAGTATTTTCTCTCGGCAATCGGCATAAGTAATTCCGTGACATGGACAATGATGATCATTCTTGGCGGTATGAAAGCTTAAAGATGGAATAGAATCCATTGAATTTCAGGGAGGCATGGACTGATTGACAAATGTTAGAAATGACAGATTGAAGCGATGGACATGAAATTCCACAGAATGCTTCTTCCTTTTTTCCTTTATGTCTCTCCATGTAATTGTCTTAAGCTCCTGGTGGACGGGTGAGTTTGTAAGATTTTGACTGAGATTTTTGGAGAAACTGCAAGGTGGTAGTGTAGTGGCCATTGATGTGGACAATCCGTTGACAAAGATCTGAGATCAAGACGAGTGGTGGATGGATGAAAAAACACTCTTCTGCTTCAGCTTGCTTCTACGGTGTTTCGTTGGAGGATACATGTTAGAATGACTTTAAAAGAAATAATGAGTGACAGAACAAAAGAGTTAAAATTTCCGGAATGACACTCTTTTAGCCCAAGTCCCTTGTTGTAATAAATTTTTTTATCACCTTAAAAACAAGTGGAAGTGGAGAAGGAGCTGGACATTATTATATATTATTCCTTTACTCTATACATCTTTCCGTCATGGATTCTCCTTCCTACAGTTTGTTTGACTTAGTATAAGCTCCTTGATCGCCTTCCTTCCTCCGCTAACCATTTAATAGAAGAGACAAGAGAGGAGGCGGAACGGGTAAACTTTCTGGTAAAAGTTGGAAGTGAATTTAAATTAGACGTAAATCAAGATGAAATCAAGCCATCGTACATTATTGCCTTGTTCATTCTACATTATTCTTTCCGTGTAGTTAGAGCTAGCATGTGTCGGCCGGCCTGTTTGCTCTAACCATGTACGCTCAATATCTCACCTCACCACCTGCAAATTAAACCAGATTCCAGTAGAGCACTATCCTAGTGCAAGTGCAAACGTGTACCAGGAGGACTGCTGATTCCAACTTGACTTGCAAGAAGGTTATGAAGAAACATGGAGCGATAAAAGATTTACAGGGATAAAAAGCTGGGGAAGAAAATGAGGGAAAAGTAAGAAGAAGCCTTTTGCAGAAAATCTTTCTTCCCGATATAAAATTCAGCGCCCCACGTGGTGGGACGATTCCGAGGAAAGTTGGAAAAGAAGGATGGGGAAGAAGAATCGGGGAGAGATAGGGGGAGTCTTCGGTGATGTGAGTTATAAGTACTTGAAGTTGACGAGGAGATGGCTAATGGAATTGAAATTGATTTTTTTCTCTTGCAAGACCATCACGTTTTTTCCAAGGGTCAGAGGTCGTGCTCATCTCCAGCGGAGCAATATGGATTCTTGTTTAGAAATTGTATTCGAATCACGCGACCAGGATAAAAAAACGTATTTCTACAATATGTCTATCAATGTTATTTATTCGTCTCCAAGACGCTTAATATGCGATTAATATTATCCATCCTCCTCCTCTTCTTCTTCGTCCACTAATCCTGTTCCTGTTATCCTGTTCTCCATATCTAGAACCATGGCTACTTTAGTTAGTACCCTACAAGGATGCTCTCAACTCTAGTTCAATCACTTAGTTGTATCCAGGACCAGGATCAGGAGAATACTCCATAAGCTTCCACTACAAATCTTCTTACACCTCTCCCGGCTGGCTGCAATCAAGGATAGAAACCCTAGAGCTGCAAGGTTGTACAGGTATGCACAATAGAAGCACAACAGTCAATGAGGAGCCAGGGATGACTCTTGTCTCTCTCGTCCGCTTTCCTATTTCATCCTACATTGCTACAGCTACAAACTGATGGAGCTTACTTATTTACTATTCCGAGCAGGTATACAATGTTTTTTGCGAATCTTTTTTTTTTAGATTCAACCCTTACACACGGCAGGTGTTTCTGCATGCCCAGTCGGATCCACTTGGAGACTTTATGATGAGTTATAATCAAATGGGAGTAGAATTAGAAACGCTTAAATTATCCGCGACGACGTCCACGCGGATGGCCAAGGGAAGGAGGGATGGGCAAATGGGGAGGATTGGAAGAAACGTATGAGGAGCCGCACGAGAAACGGATATTAAATTATTCGCATTAGGTTTTGATGATCATCTGATATTGCATTAGTGCATGGGAGATTATGCAAAAATAAACGTAACGATCCCTTCTCATCTATCAATACTTGGCAAGCAAGGAGATTAATCTATGCGAATTCGTATTCAAAACAGGAATCCACAAGGGAATCTACAAGCATGCCTCGTAATCTTCGATCTCATCTTTCGAAACCTTCTTAAAGCATCTTGACTCAAGGAAGCTTAAGATGTTCCGACTGATATAAATATAAAATCAATTATGATGAAAGAGGAGGGGCAAAGTGATGGTGTGGTGTGGTGTGGAGAAGTGGGTATGGATAAAATCTTCATAGCCCCGCTTTCCTGACGGCTACTTAATCATGAAACTCCTTTGATTATTATTAGGAGCTCTCGTTTACGCCCACTCCTTTTATCACACAACAGTGTAGAGAGCTTTTAAATCTATTATTTTCTCTACACCCTCTTGTCAAAATAACGAGGTGTTGAAAAGTTTCTCAAGAATATGGATTAAGTGGAGTAAATGGAAAAGCACTGTGGAAACTCGTGCATGAAATCAGGACGCGATACAATCTAGTTTACTTAAAATGCGAAGACTAATCCAGTTGAGTGAAGAAAGCCGTGTATTCATATTTACATCCTTTACTCTAATTGGGTGTACCCCCAAAAGCTTAACTTACTAAAAGCAAGAGTGGAGTCAGATCTTTTCTTATGTTCTACTTGCGTGTCATGCTAAACGGGTGTAATTATGAGCGAGGGTGACTTGTCCTACTACGAATTAGTATGAGATATTAGTGAGCATGATTAGACAAAGAATAAAAAGCCGTTCGAGTACTAGAGATTCTCACGAAGCGAAAAGGCAAGCAAGATTTTGGAGTAGCTGCAGCAAACTTTCTCCAGGCACTTTTGCACTCCTTGTGGTGTTTTCCCTCTGCATAGCAACAACGTTTGGTTCAGAATCATGTTTTCGATAGCCTGGAATAAGCAGAGGAAAGCATCAGTTTTATTTCGGAGTTCTGTACAATTCTTGTGAAATTCTTTACGAAACGAGAGAATGAAAGAAGTTAAAAAATAAAAAGAGAGGACCTGTCTGATTTCTCCTGTCCATTTTCCCTGAATTAAATGTTCCCTATTTTTGTTAGAGTTTGTTTAAAATTTTGTGGGTGCGTAAATTGGCACAGCTGGTAGTAAAATTGGTTTTTGTGGGCTCAAGTGATTAATGAGTAAATTGGTTTGAAATTGGAATAGAATCTGGTGCGTGACATTAATAACTGGCTGTAAGCTAGAACTAAGAATTGCTAAGTGGATGAAAACCATCTTCAGCTCTCTACACCCTCGTGCTAGGGAGTCTGTCTGGGAGTGGAAGGCTCTTGTGTGGGAAATCCTGGCGAATCCTGTGCGATATGCATGAGACGAGGTTTGAGAGCGGGTGAAATGCAAATTCGCGAAACTTTTGTGCTGACTGACGGAAAGCTGGGAGATGACAAGGACTGTTTGTTCTTGCTGTTCTCACCTTGTGCAAATGAAGAGAAGGATTGAAAAGGGCGACTGAGGATTGGTGGAGGGTGAAGAAATCCCACATGCGGGATTCCAGCTCACGATTTGTATTACCCTCCTAACGATAATAATGAAGACATGATGAAAATGGGATTGGAGCACACAGATATGTATATTTAGGTGAAAGACGAGAAGATGAGGAGATATCCGAGCATTTAGCTTGCTTTTACTTAATCTCTAAGACAGGGACAGAATATTCCTAAACTCGGGTGGCTAAGATGCGTGTGTGATCTATGAGAGAGTGGAGTAGTGGAGCAGCTTATTTAAATGATCAGAATTCAAATCACCACCATGGAATTATCATCCACATTTCTTCCACGCTTATCTTGGTGGTGTTGATGATGAGGACGTGATGGACATGACAGGAGAGTATATTGTGAAAAAGTGTCTGTCCAGTTCTCCTGTCCGTTTCACATCAACTTTTAGCCCATTCATTCTACACTGAACTGCATGCATAAAAGTGTACGGAGGGATGATTTCGCTTCAAATCTCCCGTCCCCGTCTTGGAGGTTTACAAGTAGGTACGTAAGTAGAAGGTGCTCTATTCCTTGGACAGAAAAGCACTTGAGTGGAAGAGTATCTTGAAAATCTTCTCCGCAGAAATCAGGAGGCAGGAGGACATGGAAAAGAACTACTGCACATTTACCCACTTCTTTGTGTTTCTTTATTGCTCTGACTCTTAACTCATTCATATTCCATCTTGTAGTCCCATTCCTTCAAATCCAGCTGTCTGCTCAAGTTTAAAGCACACGATATTTTTTCTAGGTGGCTTTCCATGAGGTGGCTTTCTTACTTTGCACATGTCGTGACTATTGTCACTTGAAAATTGTAAACGGGTTGGGTGGGCATTTTTGATGGATTTCCTTCTAATTTATAAACCCTCTTTGCTCCCTTTTCACTTCAAAGAATATAGTCTGAGAAGAAAATGCATTCTTTATAGGTGTCTTCAACAATATTTTCAGAATGTATCAAATCATCCTTGCTCCTATCCTAAGCTACTATAAATTACATTGTCAAAATCAATTTAAAAGCCTTTTTAATCTTCCAAATTAATCCCATGTCCAGTATAATACTGGCAATATATTGGCATATTTGAAAATATATACGCAAAAGGATTCTGTGTTCTGTCTCTAATGGTAATCGTGTCTCTAAAAGCTCTTCATTTTGTAAGTCTTGAGTCTTGATATTGCGATAGAATCAGATACTATATCCCAATGACAGTCTAAGGGATTTGTTTCATTTGTTGCATAACCACGTTAATTTTGCAAAGGCTTGTATGAAGATTCGATAGTTTATCTTTCTTGGTTTTTTTCTTTCCTCCTGTAAAGCTGACTTGGCTGAGAGGAGCATAAAGCTATTATAAAGGCTAAAAATTATGAAACGTTTAATTTTTGTAATTTATTAAGCCAAACTTTTACAGGATTTTTTACCATACGAACGACTAAAACTAGTTATTTTGACGATGGGAATAATCTTAAAGTCCTGTCAGCCAGTCAGCCCTGTGGGAAATCTTTAAGAGATTATTAGAGATTCTATGTTTAGTTTATAGTTTACATTACTGGCCCGGAGTTATGAATTAAATTGATAAAAATCCACCAGATTTATATTCAAATTAGCTGAGGAAAATGTAAAAAATCTAGTCAATGAGTCAAGGGTTGAGTCTATGAAGAATTGATAGCATTACAAGTTTCTACTCAAGAGTTGGTTGGTTAGTTAGTTTGCTAGTTAGGGATTTGAAAGCTCCGTGGATCTCTGGCCCATTTAGTTTTAGACAGGGGAGGATGAATTACATGTTATTAATTCGCGAGCGTTTAGGGAAACCTCGGGAGGGAAAACATGCTAGTTTCTCACAAGTCTTTAGAGTTTGATTCCTGACAGATTGCTACAATTAATCACACAACTTGCTCCTCCTTGTCCCTTGTTAGCAAAGCCAAAAAGTAATGATGAGCCACGCAAAGCGAGGCAGCACAAAGGAAGAGACGTGGCCGGCGGAACGTGGTGTTACAATGAGGAATTGACGACGGGGTGTTGCATGGATTCTGGATTCCTAAAAGTTGCACCTCAAGCAGCTCATGCCTCGAAACTTGAAAACAGTGAGACATTGTGTTTTGGGTGATTTTCTAAATACCATAGATTTTGAGAAGCTGAGGGGGGATAATTATTGCGTATTGGGTGTTGCGTGCCGCACCGTACTGGTATCCTCATAAGGCACAGCACAGTCTTATTGTGGTAAAAGACGATGATGGAGGATTCCGGCTCTGGCTGGCGAATTTAAAGTGATGGGGGAAACGTTTTTTAATGGGGAAATAATGGGTGTAATTTGAGAAACTGTTAGTGGTAGCAGGGCAGAGAGCAATTTGGATTTACATGACAGTTGCTAGAATAATTTGATAACTTCTCACGTCGTCCACCTTTAAAATCCTGCCGTGCCATATGCCGAGCCGACTGAGGCGGACTTGATACATTCATTTCCTAAATTATTTCACCCGAGCAACTCGTTGCAGAAAATATATAGTAAACATGTAATTGCCCCTGCTTCTTCTTTCAATTCTGTCGCATTGATGAAAATTTTCCCTTGGCAAGCCAATTAACCGGCTCTTTCCTTGACCATCATCATCGTCCAATCTTCCTTGTCTTCTCCATACTCTGAACTCTGTACGACGGAGCGATTCTTCTTCATCTCTGCTATTAGCTGAATCATCGAGGACGTCAGTCAGGTGGTCAGGTCAGGGGGTGTGTTCTTTATTTTGTACTCGTGTGTAGACAAAAACCTGTGTGTTGTTTGGATGGCATGGCCAGACAAGTTTGAGAGAATTCAGAGAAGAGGATTGAAAAGTTTATTCGTAATTAATATAAAGTTTTCTTTAATTTCTCTCTTTTGAATTATTACTATTATTATTATTTATACTACATTCCCAACCAACCTGCAAATTTGTTCACTAGGCGAATAAACAGTTAAATCAATGCTGCAAAAGCCACCAAAGTTTTCACCCTTTTCTGCCATTTTCTTGCTAAACATGTGTGTATTTAGTAAAAGCGGCCGAGAGGGTGTAACAAAGGTATGTAGATGAGAGGGATTTGGAATACTAACGAAATAGTAAATGATCAAAGCGGTTGAGCTAAAAAGCTTCTTCTTCGGCGACGATTGGGAGGATTTGGGTTGGTTTCCTTTGAAATATTTTTGCGAATTCTTCTTGTTGAAATGCAAATCTCACACCTGAGATACTGGTGAAATTTAAGGTGCGTCATTCTACGTGGTGGAATGGCTTGGAATCTTTTCTTTCTGTGGAACAAGTGCCAAAGAATTAATAATATGAACAAAGGCAACTAACTTAATAGGACTTTCCGGCAGTCCCTATAGTTTCACTCCCTCTTTTCGTACTTGGTTAAGCAAGGAGGGATGAATATCCCGAGTATTTTATACAATTTGATTCTGCTTGCAACGGCGAAGGAAATATATGGGCTCTCATTATTTAGCCTCTGCTTTGGGAATGATCCAAAGGTTTAAAGCAAAGCCATGAAGCTATGTACTGGGTGGGATGGGGTTTCTCAGTTTTGCCCTCAAACTTTAAAAAATCAATGGAAACTGATGTTAAGCCTACCATTGCTAAAGATGAAGCTCGAGCTTTAGCATCTGCTGCCTTGCCTTACTGTTCCGTTGAAAACGAGTCACAATTTTAAGCTCAGGTATTCATCCCAGCCGGGGTTTGGAAGAAGGAGCGGAAGAAATCGGCCCCTTTTCCCCCCTGACAATTGTTTATAGAGGAGAAGGAGATCGTGCAGGAGTAATTAGCCTTCAGTTTAGAAATTAATTAGGGAATCGTTTCCACCGTTAGTTGCACACCTGAGAGTCTCTGCCTATAACTGCTTCTCTTCCTTATTCTCCGTGAGTGATGCACTTGGGAAAGCATACTCAATTGGAACAATACTTCAAAGTCCGAGATGTTCTCTTCTCATTTACACAGATTGCTCAGTTCCCTTGTACCCGTATTTCGTCCATCTTTATTGAGGAACTTTTAAGGGGATTTCTTGGCTACAGTTTTACAGCGACATGTAAAAGTTGGCTTCCTTTCGAAATTCCTCTCGCTTTGCTTACTTGCTTGCTTACTTGCTTGCTTACTTGCTTGCTTACTTGTAGCGATTAGAATTTCTGAATTACTCATTCAAAATCTTTTACAAGATGAAACTCATACTTGAAGATAAAATAGAATAGGGAAACTGTTTTACGAGCATCACGAAATCGCACTCTTCTAAAATAGATACAACATCATCTTTGTCTTTGAAGAGGAAAGAGAGAGAGAGAAAAAGAAACTACAAGATTCAAGTACAGATTAGTCAATTCCTGTTACTACCCCAACATCAAATTCTCTCGCGTCCACAATCCAAATTGAAATTGCGTAAAATAATGAAAATTTGTTAAAAGCTCTCAGCTTTTGGCAATTGAAGCAACGCCGCTACACAGCAACATTCTAGAATTGGATTTAGCAAGTATATGTATATGTTGGACATAAACTGCCAAAGTTATCAAAACGAACTTCAAGAATAAGAAGTAGAGAGTATATTAAATGGGCAGAGAAGTAGAAAATTTTCGAAGCGTTAGTTAATTAAAGGCTTCTTGCAATAGTGCTTCTGTTGAAAAAATTGATACTAATTTGATTCTTCGTTTTAGAAGATATTGATCTATTTTGTACCTCATTCGAAAGCTATCAGTCAAAAAGATGCTAACACCTTCCTCAACTCATTCTCTCAATTCATTTCCAATTCATTATCTACAAATATATCGCACAAATGATGCGATCAAGATCAAGCTGTGTCTGAGGACGTAGTGTAGTGAATTAATTGGTGCTTACATTTCGACTGCTTCTTGGTAGCAAGCGTTTATAAGAATATAGGATGAAAAATGCCAAGAATTGTGAGCAAGGAAGTTGGAAGGATTACTTGCATGATGACATGAAGAGGTTGATTGAGGGCGCGTAAACGTGGGCGTGAAGTAAAAATGTTCATCATCACGCTCAATATACACGTTTATCATGGAGGAGTTGATGTCATGAAAATGGCAAAATCTATTGGAGGGGATAAATGTAGTCGGATGATATCGTGATATCAGCTCATCATTCACATCTCTCTTGAGGATAATAGGTAAAACAAGGAGAGGAAATCCAATCCCTCACGTAACTCAATTTTCATCCTCATTACCTCAGCCCTACATGTAATCAAGGAGATGATTATTTCCCACTTAACAATCCCTCAATCCAGTTAAGTGACGAAGTGCAGTTTTTAAGTTATGCATCCTTCACATTTAATAATAGAATACAAGATGATGCTATAGAGACTACAGATTGCATATAGCTTCTCCTGATGGGGAAACCTTTTAAAAATTCATCAAATATAATTAACTAAGATCCAATTACTTAAAAGTTGCAAACTTTCCTACTCACACGATCCATATCGAATCAATTCACGCTCATCAAATCACAGCATGCTATTTGCATATTTGGCGGATTTGGAGAGTAGCATTCATGTGATCTCTAGTCCACAGAGCTGAAGCTGACCAAGAGTATAACGTCACAGGGAAGTAGTTGAACTTCCATTTCAAAAGCGGCAAAGGAAGGCAACCTTGAGGTATTTGTAGACTCTAGACTGTATGGATTTTAAAGTAATTCGCAAATTTCGCAAACTCTACGCATGTAGTAATGAGAAATAAGGTATCCGAAACTTTGCAAACAAAGATATTAATGAGCATAAAAAAATTGGGGAGATCGTGCAGCCGCGTTAACTTATCGCCATGAAGCCGATATAATGAATTATCTTTGCGAAACTCCTGGAGGCGGGCTTCACTTGGAGCAAAGCATTAAGAGCGGATGATGACGTCGTGTATAGTCTATGAGGCCAGAGAGAGGTAAGAAAAAGAAAGAAGAGCGGATGTGAAACACCACCCCCGTCAAGAAAAAGTATTTACGAAATTGAAAGGATTGAATGGGAAGTTGTAGAGCTTACGGACGGTGTGTTATAGTTTAAAGAATGAAGCTAAAACGAATAGGGGAAGGCTTTGTAGGTAAGGTGTAAAAACTACGGAGAAATGCTTTGTTTGGAAAGTTATTGTGGGCGAATATTGCGGTGTGAAGAAGAGGCATGAGATTGGATAGTGGTAAAAAATATGAAATGTGGATCACATAAATTCAAGTGGTCGAACACTTGCAGTCGTAAAAAGGGACTTTGGAGTCAAAGGAATAGAAGCCGCTGGAATCATTCCACCTTTTTACCTTCATCTGCCTTCACTTTAAATTGCTTGCAAATTGATTTCAGCCAAGGTGGCCCTTAAAGACCTCTGAGAGAAATCACAGACGACGTCATTCATTCACTCTCCAGCTCCAGCCACCAGATCGGCATATCCAACAATAGCCGATAATATTACAAGGAAAGAGCAAGGCAAATATCCTGGGTGATGGGATCGAAAGCACAAGACTCTTTCCTAACATTACCAATCAGAAGTACAGATGGATAGGTGGAGCTTACATTTGCTTCTTTTGTCCATGCTCTTTCACCTCTGTCTGATCCTCTAAAGGAAGTGGCTTGTAGCTAAATTGAGGAATATCCATGCATCCGTCCTCTCCTTTCAGCAACAGCTTGTTACCTTTAAGATTTCCTGCTTGCCAGCCAAGCCGTCAGCAGGTCCAGGGTCAGAGATCCTCCACTTGTCCAGGCGAAAAAAGTCTTACCG
Organism: Sminthurides aquaticus; assembly: GCA_906901655.1. NCBI lineage: Eukaryota > Metazoa > Arthropoda > Collembola > Symphypleona > Sminthurididae > Sminthurides > Sminthurides aquaticus. The sequence continues at coordinate 269,102 of CAJQTT010000021.1, forward strand.
CCTGCCGCAGCGCAGCCAAATGAGGAGAGAAGGAGGCGGATGCGTTTGAAAAGTGAGGAAGATGTGCGAGTGTATGAAGCACTTGCCCACAACCAAGACTCGAGTCAATAACGGAAAAAGATGAGAAGATTCTACGGGTGAAATAAATTTTAAATTTATCAACGGACTAACCCTTTTTCTTCACCTTTCCGTGCAAAGGGCCTCAGTCTGCTCGGAATACGGAATGCCAAGAACGTGACTTTTATGCCGACACCCACGTCTTTAGCGTCACCTTCAATAATATTCTCTCGTAACAAATCCACCAATTTAAGTAGAAACTCTCCTTCATCCAATCACCAAGCACACACCTTTTTTACGAAACGGGAACCAGGCTTCTGGTCTGAATTTGTTCCGTGGGTGGCTGAAATCCACGTTTGACGGAAAAAAAATTCTAAGAGAGTGTCTGTACTCCTTCCCTAGCAACGCTCTTTACGTCATTAGCTTTTGCCTGGCAGATAGTGATTTCATATTTTCACTGTGAGTCTATGAGGTAACTTGTAGCAGGAAAGCAATGAGAAGACTAATTAGCTCCTTGGATATTATAGTTTCATCACCTTTTAACTTTTTTAAGTTCGCTTGGACGCGTTTTAGCGTACAGCAGAACAAATGAGTTTAGGATAACGTACTGTGTGCCCAGACCTAGACAGGTAAGATTTAGAGGGTGGGCAGACCCTCTGCCGAGTGACTTGTAATAAAAATTTCTAAAACAATTCCTCCAATATTCTTGCAACGAATAACAGAATTCTAAGACTTGCTGATGCTCCCGCCGTGGAAAGAGTAATAATAATGATGATTATCGTTAACTTTTTTATCGTTTTAAATTCACCCGGCGAGTGATGATAGGAATAATTTGAAACGAGATCAAAGAAGCTTGAGCTCTTCTATCAAGTTAAACTAGAAGCTTCAAAGGCGAAAGAAAAGACTCCCGTACTATGATGCCACTGCGGAGCTGGAAGTATTAGAGTATGACTGCATGCTTTAAAAATCTTGCTGCAAGCTGTAACGTCTTGACGGTTGTCCAGTACTAATGAATGTTAATGGTGGAAGGGAGAACTGACTAACATAGGTAGCCTGGTGGTAACTGTGGTGAGCAGTGACGTGATTTGTGAAATAGGAAACAATTTGGTGGCACTACGGGAGAGACCGTAAATACTGCCTAGCTTTTAATAAAATCAGGACCACCAGTCTACGTTACACGTTAAAGAGCTCTCTTAATGAGGGTTCCCGGTTTTGTTTCCTCTCGGGGAAACTTTTCTGGAAAAGCTGGAAAGTACACTTGGTTAGAATGAATGCTCTTCTGGATCCATAGCAAATTGGCCCACCTAATTATATGCATCAGTCCCTACTAAATCTTATACCAACATCAATTGAAACGGCGATGCTAAAGCGGATGGGGTTAAGACGAAGCAGTATTTTCGTTACGTTTGGGTTCCAGATCCAGAACTTATAGACTGCGGTCTTCTCCAACCGTGCCGAACTATAAAATACAATGCCATCGTATGTATTCTCGGGGCATTTCCTCGCAGCTATTTTCCAGGAGATAATAGTTTATCAAAATTCTCAAGGAGCAATGATGTGAGGCGGTACGCTTTAGAAGAGATTGGCGGCTAGCCTTTGGTTACGACGCGCTCTTTTATTTATTCTATTACACTTTAATCAATTCTAACACGTCTTCAACCTATCTTTGATCTTTGATCTTCTCTCATCCTATACCACCCTACGGAAATACGAGACTTGTGTGGTCATCATCAGTGTCTGTTAGATTATGGTAGGAGTAGACTCGCTATCGCTACAATGTGTAGCCCCTTTTTCACAAACATGTTACAATTGACCTAAACAGTCGAATTGCAGCATTGAAACTTTACCTGCCATTCTTGTGACTTAGCAAGTTGACGAAAATACCAGAAAAGGAAGATAAAACGCACTGTTCGACTTTTGAACTACTTTAGCCTTTGGAAAAACAAGGCATTGTGTGCAGAGAGAAATTAAAAACTTGCTAATGCTATGGGAAACATATTTTGGAATTATATTAGACAGCTTGATGAGATTCGGAGTGTTTTAACCAAGACCAGATATAAATACAATTTTCCTCTCTACAAAGTCAATACGAAAACTATGCGTTTGCGAAACTTTTATGACGGTCGTCGCCAAGATGATCATTACACAATCACATGTGGATTTACCGGTACATACATAAGGACCACTACTGTTGATTGCATGGTACATATTTCTAAACTCCACAACTTACGCTATTTCACATTCTGGATAAGCTAAATATTCTATAGATTTAAGAAGCGATAAGGCTTTTCTCAACTGTTATACTTGTATACTTGTCTATGACCACCGTCTGTGAAGTAAAGGGATACTTTGGAATAGAAAGTTAAGGAAGACGACGCAAGTACAAGAAGTTGAATCAAACCCGGATGGCATTCAGGTTGGATTCAACCAGCTTTGCTGACGTCTTTTCTCTGACTTGTACACGTCGCTCTCCCTCATTGTCGCCCGCACTGTGTATATTTCCCATTTATTTACGACAATGTTTCACTCAAGAGGCTGGTGGTGAGTGAGGAGTTGTCATTTTAATTTGCTGGAAAGCAGCAGGGAGGAGCTGCAAAAGATTTCTCCACGATTTCAATGAATTACTTGAAAAAAAAGAAGTGGAAAAGTAAGAAGATGCAATCCAAAAAGTCATACCCATAAATACTAGGTGGAGGTCTCTGAAGGCGGTAACTAACTGGAGGGAGTGTGCGACTTTGGAGAAGCAAATTCCAGTGTCATAAATGTGATGGAACATAAACAAGACGATTCTCAAACTCCCCCCAACCTAGTTTCTTCAACCCTCTTTCACTCCAGCATACGGCCTGGGCACTGCTGCACTTTGACCCGCGGCGGGGTTAAAAGTTCTAGCTAGAAAACCTAAAAACTGTGTATTCCATGCGTTATTCATGTACATCCCCGGAAACTATTTTGAAGAATTTGAGCTCAAGCCTGTTCTCTTCGAATATTCTACAGAACACAGATCCGAGAAGTTCATGACTCCTATGAAATCCAAAGAGTAGTTTGCAGAGTGTGCAAATTTACAAGCAATTGTTTGAATATTCTAAAAGAAAATCTGGGAGAAGGCGGAGGTGTAGCAAGTTTGATAAATAGCTTCATTTGTTGAATGATTTGTGAGTGACAAGTATTTGAATCTCCTCTCTGGTGGAGAATTATTTGGAGATGTAGCATCTTCTTTTGAGGGGAATGAACAAGATTCAGAGGAAAATGGTAAAGTGTAATGAGTTGCAGAAGAGCGAGGGATCGTAGTTATTAGTTACAGTATGCAGTAGTTCATAGGAAAGAGAGAAAAATTTGAGAAATTAAAGCTAATGGGTTTGCATCTGTCATGCGTTTAGGCTTTGAAAATATTTATGAGAAAATACGTAGAGCATGAGAGGTTGGCAGAAGGGGGAATCAGCACTTAATTCCCTTAATACTAGTACCCCCGACACATTTTATTGCATACTTGCCTCAATACGCAGATTTTGTTATGCAGTACCTGCTTATAGATACAAGTTAACCAAGAAAATGTGGAACATGATCACGTCTCCATATAAATTAAAGCCCTACTACTCCGGCTCCCGTGCAACTAATAAGATATTTAATGTATCCATTTCCCCAACAGCAGCTAATTTTCTATGCAAGGAATCTCAGAAGGCTGAAGGGTAAGCGCTATAGTAGCCAAACCGCAATGAAGACGCAACAAACAAGCAACTAAAAGTTGGATGTAACGTAAGAGAATTGAGGAATCCAATAGCATAATTTCTTCTTAATGGCTCGTGATATTTAATGCTCATGTAATGTGCTTAATTACACCAACTCCGCCATAGCTCCGTCTTCAATCTTCTCAAACATGCTGATGCTACCAAAGACAGTGCTACGCTACACGATTCAGCACTTGGGCAGCTAGTTCCAGTTCCAACTACTGCAGTTCAAACTGAAAGGTTGATGCCACGTGGAGAAGGTTAAGCAATGGTAAGAAGCAAGTGGCCATTGAAACATCTCGAATTTTAATCAAGAATCAAATCAACTCTAAACAGCAGATACGATGAGTACGGAGCACGGAAAACTAAGAAGCGGATAAAGGAGGCAAAAAAGGGCTTTCTTTGATTTCTTGATAAATGCGTACATCAAGTTGATTACGTCAACACTGAGCATTGTGCCTTAGCTTGTTGATGATGTGACACGTAGAAACGCCCGGCCCGCTCTCAGTGATTTTAAGCACGCGACAAAGTAAAATGAATAACAAAGGTTGGACACCCGCATATGGACGATATGGCCTCAGGTCTGTCTGAAATTCCAGTTGACTTATCTGAATTCTCGTAATCCTCTTCTTCCTTCCAAGATCCGTCGCACAATCCTGTCACACTTTGAATTAATTCAAGTAAGCGGTCTAATATGTTTAGTTGAGATACTGCATTACGATATTGGACAATTTAATGGTTGATTCGAGCTGTCGAGCCCTGGAATATGGAAGGATTAGACAAGAAGTCAATCTATTGTTTACTAGGATGTAAGCTATTATTTTAAATAGGCTCCTTGTTCTCATTGTCGATTAAATTATTCATGTCGATTTAAAATACTGATTACTTGAATAAGGAGCAGCTTGGATGAAGCAAATGCTCAATTGAATTCTATACCTTTGACTTTGAACCCTTGATAGACAGAAGATTATATTTTTTCCGCTTGCCAAAAGATACTGTTTGACCCCTGTATGTCTTCCATTTCTTTATAAGGACTGCACCAGAATAATAGATTTGATTGAATGTGGAAGGGAAGCAACAGGTGTATTACATATAATTGCGAAGGGTAGAACGCCTGAACGGAGTCAGAACAACGAAACTGATTAAATCAAGGGATGAGCGCAAGCAGAACGGAGACATTCAGTCAGATACTGGAAGAATTAGTAAAGAGATTTGGGGATGAAAGAAATGCGGCAATGCTGCAAATTTCTTTGAAAATCCCAAACTGAACCATTTAGACGTATTTTCATAGAATGTGTTTACTTGTCCCCCCGGGTTCTGCCATGGCTATGGACTATGGATAGAATACATGTGAATACGCCTTTGAGAGCATTTCGGGGAAGTTTAATATAAAGAAAGAATGCCGTTGCTAAGTTTACCTGTGTGTCCTAACCTAAGTAGTGCATGGAGAATAAAAAAGAAACATGGAATTAAGGCAAACAGACTTAACTGACAGCAAGTTTGCGCTAAATATCCCAAAAGTGCCGACAGTCTTCAGATAATTGTAGATTTAGGGGAACCGGTATCGGAATTTGACTTTGGAATGCTTCCCAAAAAACTCTGAAGTGTAGTCCCTCAAATGTAGCCTACATTTCCTACATAATGTAGGAAAGGAAGGGGAAGGGTAGGAAATTTCAGTTGGAAGTATGTATGTATTGCTGAGGCTTTTTCGGGTCTGGAAATTAGGTTTACTGGTTTCTGTTACCCTTGGATGGACATAGCGACTAGCGAGTTAAATGGACTACAGGAAGATAAAAGACAGGTAAGCAAATTGGATGATAAAATAGAGGGACGGAACTAGAGTAAGAAGATGAGAAGAGGATCTTGTTGTGCGGGACCCGCTGGAGGAGAGAAGACAGAAGGGAGAACTCGTTATGTAATGTTGCTCTTGTTTTTTAGATCCTCTATTTGTTGGTTTACGATGCGGTAGATACAGGTGGTTGAAACTGTAATGGTTTTAGCCAGAGGTAGGATAAATATGTGGTCTGCTGGGTTGAGATGAGAGTTGATTGTGGACAGGGTAAGTTATTAGTTTATTGTGTAGAGGTATGGAGTTCTTGGCTATGGGGTTTTGCGTGAGCCGTCATCGTTACACATCTTGAGTGCTACTGGATTTGTGGTGTGTAATCTTCCAATTACAAGGGAATTAGGTGGAGGCTAATTTTTCATCTCATTCAACCCTTCTCACTCCTCATGACGATAAGGGTTAGAAAAAAGGCAATTTGTAATATCGTTTATTGGATTGTAAATCTTCGTGAGGGTGAAGGAAAAGAATCAGTGATGTGAGTTCAATACGAATAAGAGACAGAGGTGAAGTGAGTGGATGAACAAGAATAATATTCATCTCATCATAATCCCCGGGGTTTCCTCCACACTTAACAATGACATGTATTAAATTTCTAAAGGGTTATGGTAACAACCGATCCGCAGAGCAAGGTGTAGAGAGAAGAGCTACTTTCGTCTATTTTGAAACCTTCAATTATTCTCATGAAGTAAAAAAAAATCAAGCCCTTAAGTCCTTGTAGAGATTTTACATTCACCTCTTCAAAATTCAGACGGAGCGACATGGGTCTCTCATGAAGAGCTGGACCAAGTCAACTCGGTCTGAATCGCATAGTGTTCATTTCCTGCTCCTGTCCAGCTTCCATGGGGCTGTCATGATGAATATGATGAATATTAAACAAATGCATAATTGTTTTGGAGTAGGCTTTTTTTAAATATTGAAGTAGTACAAGTGGAAGGAGTCAATTCTACAAGCCTGTGATATATCATATGTGATGAGAAACTTGCAGCGACGGATCCGAGATAGTAAATTTTTAGTAAGCTAAGACCATAGGGTTGGATATTTGTGATCATGAATAAGGTAAAAGATGCAACAATTTGGTAGGTTAAAACTATAACCATTGAAATCTGGAATAGTATGCTCAAGTTTCACATAGTGCAATCCTGTGGACCAAGTTAGACTATGTTCTAGTGGACTTGAGGTAGCGGGACAGGTGATTGGAGGGGGTTTCCAGACCGGGGCCGGGTTTTAGAAAATTCTGTTAAAAACGATATAGAAAGATACAAGGGAAGAAAGAAGCGGAGAAGTGGGGAAGATGAAACTAGAATAGATCATGTTGGCACAAAGATTTGGTTGATAGGAGAAGTGAATAGTATCCCGTTGATTACTGTTTGTCTGTTCGGTCTTGATCTGTCGGATGAGCTGTCATTCAAAACAGCTGATTTCTTTTCCTCAAGTGAACTAGCTATGGCAGAGTGTTGGGATGGATGGAGGGGTGCCATTTCTACCTGTTGCTCTCAAAACTTGAAGTTTTCTCAAGCGAAGGGACCATGAGTAATCTCATGGGTTACTTCTTGGCTAAGTTATGCTTCATCCAAGGGTTGAGTGGTTAGGAAAAGGAGAAAAGGGAGAGGTAGAGGGAGCGAAATCTAGAAACTGTTTCTCGTGTCTTCGGAAAGGTTAGGCGGGCATTGGGTAGGAGGGGAATGGTTGAGTGACGGATGTGTGTAATATTCTTGCGGTTTTGATTTTAGGATCATTGGTAAAAGCGTGCAAGTTAAGAGAAGTAAGGTAAGGCTGGGAGGCAAGGTTACAGTTACAGATACAGGAAATGGCGGAGTAGAAGGAGATGACGGGAAAAGAAGAGGAGGGGAGAGCGGTGGGGTAAATATTTCTTTTTTTAATTCGTATGCCAAGTGCGAGGGAATTGTGTAGAGATATGTCAAATGGAGTTGAAGGAATATGGAATATAGGAGAGACGGCGGGAGACGGACAGGGAAATTTTTCGAGGTTGGGTTCTCCGGGAAGATAACAAGTGGCTCTTTTCTACCACCAACAGGGGGTCAAAACACGCGTGCGACATTATTACAATACGAATGTCATCTCGCTATCTTTCATTATCTTAAATACTATCCTCCTTCCGAGATATTCTCCCGGGACAACCAGAGCCTATTAGTCTATACGAAGGAAGGGACGGACTGAGACTGACTGAGTTGCAGTCAATTCAGTCAGTTAGTCAGGCACAAACAACAGCATTGTAGGGAGTCAGGTCGAGCGGCTTGCTTGCGGGAGACAAGGAGACAAGATACAGCGAAAATCAAATCCCGTATAGTTTGAGGATAATCCAAGTCCCTCTTTTATTATACCTGGAACGAGTACATGTTTCTCTCTATGCCCTCTGCTCAAATAATAATGTTACTACAAGCTATTATTACCATTATGATTATTATTATTATTACTACTCCTACCGACATCATTCGGCGAGTCTGATGTGAGATAGAATCGGCAAAAATCTAGACGAACAATGCAGCGAGATCACATTATTGTTACGCGTCAGGAGGGGTTTGTGGTAATAATCCACCTTAGCTACAGCTCCGAGGGCTCAGACTCTCTATCCCTGCCTCCCTCCCGGACGTGTCTCTGAATCTATGTCCGAGATCAAAAATCAAAAGGCAGAGCATGACACCGATAGACTAGAGCTAATTTGAAAGGTCTAAAAGTTGGCAACAACAACTTGCATATAGTAACGAGTAAGATATGATGAGGAGAGAAGCCGGGGTTTGATTGTCTAACGGCAACGGCCTACCGGCTGTGCTGATCTGGTCTGCAGGACGGACGGATGGAAAGCGATTCAAAATCTTGTGTAGTTTTTGAAGCATGAGAAATTCGTGATAAAGAGATGATAGGGACTGATTCTGATACTGTACTAATGGCTCCCTTCTGAGATGACATTAGGAATTGTTGTGTCGATTTTGCTCAATCCTCCGTCCCGAAATCCCACGTCCTATTCTTCGAATCGCATCAATTCTTTTCTGATTTCATGAATTAGCCTACAGATATGATAGAAATCCTTACTGGTCCTCTTCTGGTCATAAATATCCGTGTTGCAAAAGAAGGAAAAGCAGGGTGGTGGTGGTGGGATTGGGGGAAGAAGAAGAATGAATGAAAAGATGTGAATTATTTATAGAAATCAAAGCATAATTCAGGGACAAGTTGGTTGCAAATGTTACCATGATTCTTGCTCCTGGGTCCTACTGTGCAGAAAAGAAGGATACTTTAATCTCTTGATCGTCCGCGGCTGAAGGTGCCAAGGGAAGTTTTACCAAAGACCATCATCATCCGCGTCAGTATCCATTCATGCGGGGAGGAACGGATCTGTGATTATGATTATGTCTCGGAAAGATTAATATATGATGCGGATAATGTAGATGAATCTGGCGGATTCTCTCTCATTCTTCTCGGAGATATGAATCCCTTGACTCTTCTGGGCTTAAAGTGTAGCAGCAACCAGGCCATTCCCTCCTCGTTCACTGACCCATTCACTCCTTTTCTCAATTGATTACCATTTTAGGATCTACAATTTCCCTGGAAATGTGACCAGATTTGAATGAATTCAACAAAGAGCTTCCCACAGGCAGAATCAGATATTATATATAAATTCTTGTTATTTTAAACGACGAGACAAGGAGAACGGAGCCGTGGAAGGGAAACCATGGGACACTATCACATTTTTATGATCCACTCCCGTCCAGTCACGACAACCGACCCAGGTTAACTCCTCCAATCTTTGTCGTAAACTTTATCTAGATGCGGCGGTTCTCCGCTCATTTTCGCCCAACAACCCATCCAGATTTTAAGAAAACCACCACCTTTAGAGAGATTCATTTTGGACACATAAACTTTCAAATCTGCCCCTTCATTGAGGTTCACTTCAATGTCCGGCACACATAAGTTGTACGTCGTACAATTACAACACTCCTTGCGCGCCATTCAATGGGTGGAAGCCTCCATTAATAATATCTTGTGGCTTCTTTTTTTCACAATTCATATTTTTTTACTTCTCCCCATTTTACTTAATGTCAACCCAGAATCTACAAGATTTAAGCATTTAAGTATATAGCAACAAGAAGCACTCTTTCATTTTACTTGGTGAAATTATATAAAATTACAACTTCGCGGACTCCCTGCTTTCCCTTACTACGGTCAGCGTTCATAAAAGGTTGGACAATGATGGAATGAACTAAAAGTTGTGAACTACAAAATCTCTTGCTGCTTTACTTTCTTCTCCTCATTTTCCTCCAAGCTAGAGCTTCTGGTGATAAAAATCTAGAGCCAGAAGTCAGGGCAAACTCCGGGAGTCCTCCTGTGCTTCTTGTGGACGAATTATGGGTTCGATCATGGCTTTCAGCTTGTAGTTAAAGAAGCTTTGCTCAAATCTTTGGGTTTGGTAAGGTGGAATAGCAGGGAGATGAAGCGCGTGAATACGTTTGTTGTCCTACAAACTGGAAATATTTATTGCGCTCTTCCCTCTAATCGTCTTTTAATGCATGGTCGAATACGTCTTTACAAGATGCCCCCACATGTTACATTATTGTCGGACTGGAAGAATAAATCCTGTTTAATGTAGTAATAGTACAAGGAGACTTGACAAGGCGTTTCCAGAAAATCAGTCCACAGATCAACGTTGACTTTTACCCAGAGTTTTTATCAAAGCTCCTGCAGCGATCCTCATGGCGTTTACTTGTTCTCCTCACTCCAAGGGATCTACTGATTTAGGTCACTTTTCAAACTGGCCGAAGGAAAAGGCTGAAAAAGTAAAACACTGTCCACGTATGTACAATATTTAAATGCTGGATGGTGTGTTGTGTAAAACAGTTCATGCCAACCCTGTTATACCCACTGGCGCTTTGTGTGCGACCGTGTATTCCTTATAACATAACACATTTGAGTAAAAGAATAGAGTTTACAGTATTCTAAGATTATTATTTGTTTTGTGGCTTTCCCACCTCATGATGTCGACTATTGTTGAAAAGTTTTTAGTGGCATTTGTCTAGAACCCTTGACCACGTTCTCTGAACCCTTGAATCACCCTGCTTTATCCAGAACAGTTTGACAAATTGAGGGAGAAAATATTTAAAGTATTTTTCTATCTACAGAATTTATTACGGAAAAGTACGCTTCTTGGAAACGTTGCTCCTTCCAATACAATTCAAAGCTACCGCAGCACCCTCTACTAGTATCATCTGGGAGATTGTTCCCTTCAGATATCTCGACTTTGTTTTCAACAACTTCTGCCCCTCGTGCTGAATTTAGGCAACCGTACTGGAAATAATAGAGGTTTGATGACTTCTTTTCGCGAAAACAATAAGTTTGTTGAATAAGCAAGGCTGTGTGGTGGAGCCGGAGGGAGGGATAGAAGCGGATGGAGAGACCGACGGAAAGTGAGAGAGAGAGAGAGAGAGAGAGAGAGAGAGAGAGAGAGAGAGAGAGAGAGAGAGGATGAACGATAATTTCAAATAAGGATAAATGACTTGAAGATTGAAAAGGGAGCAATGGTTGCTGTCAGTTTGAGAAGAGTTAGTGGTGCGGTATTTCGTTTTGATATAATTATGTGATTGCTTGTGAAGTAGGAATTGAAAAGAAGAGCGGACCGACTAAAGCAGACTTGGAGAAAAATGAATGCTGAAATGATCATGTGTAGGTAGACTGCTTCTTTCTTTGTGTGGGATACAGAAGTGGACTGAGGCGTAATGATTATGGCGTGAATATTCTGTAATTATTGTCAACACGAAGATTCTTTATAGGGAGAAAAATCTCACGAACTTTACGGAGAAGGAAAGGAAAGCGGCGATGCGAAAGAGTGTCTCAATTGAATATATTCTTTAATTTAGACAATTTTTTACATTCTCGGATACATTTGATCCTTTCTTTTTTCCATCCATCTCTCCCTCGCTCCTGCTCTCCATTCCTTCCCGGTATCTCTATGCCATCGCCATCTCTGGTGATCTGTGGACGGGAAATTATGCTTACTTGAGCTTGAAAATCTCGATGAACTTATTCAGGAGCGACCAACTATAGCAGGATATGCATCACGATCACGAGTGAGATATCTGTACATGAAAATGCCTTTGCCACTGATTTACTTTTGCCATGCATACATGCTTGGATTACATACTTGCCTTCCTTCATTAGCTTCTTTTACTACATGCTCGGGTTTCTTAGAATTGTAAGATTGTAGGATGGTATGGGAGAGAAAACGGGAATATCTTGTATGAAATCTCTGCACGGAATCCTCTAAAGGTGAGGAAATATCTAGAGACACCAACCTTCCGAGTCCGTCACATGAGGAGCCTATATGGGGTGCTATACACCGAAGAGAATGAAAATTAATGCATGAAGAAGGCACATGAGTATGTCACAGAGCCTGAGCGTGGAGGATAAATGGGATTTGTTATATAATTCTAAATCCAAAGCTTGAAATAGATGGAAGGCTAGCAAAAAAGAATCAAAACTGTAAGAGATTGAAATGACTTCATGGGCAGCAATTAGTCTATTGAAAATCGGCAGAGCAGAAGAGCTTGAATCGTCGTTAAAAATCGATTAAAACTCCTTCCTTGCTCCTTCCTACTACTAATTTCTTATTCTCCATCCTCTTTTCCATCCATCTCCGCCCCTCTTGTCCCACATATTCCCAGCCAGCCAAGGAAATGAGCTAAGGATACGAGATTAATTCACCCAAGATTTTATGCATCTCACACGTGAAGGTTACACATGTGCAATCCAATTCTACTTTTAACTATAGTTGCTATAATGCATACAAGTGAATTGCTTGTGATGAGAATCAGAAATCATGGCTTTCGCTTCAGCTCCAAAGCGTTTTTAAATGCTCATGACAATGATGACGGCAAGGAGAAACTAATAGGAAAGCAATGTCAACTACAGGAACGGGAAGGTCTTTGCAGGCAGGAATATAGAAGGCGTAAGGTAGGAGGATGACAAGAAAAATAGTGCGCGTCGTTCATTTGCTTAGTCAAGTTGAAAAATACCAAGGATTTTAGTTTCTTGAATAGGTTACTTAAGACCCTGACAAGAAATAGTCTAATCATTTTTATATCAGCGTCATTCATTTCCAGGTAGTGGTAAACAAAATATTTGAAGGTTTATTGCAAATGGCAAAGCACATGAGCTACTAGGACATAAATGCGTCTTCAGACTTGAGAAGGAGACTACTGCCGGAATCGGAATTCCACATAAAACTTTCAAAAAATACGTTTGCCATAACTAAAAAACTTGTGTTCATGCATCCCGTTTTTTAATTCAGAACTTCTAAGCTAAAACACTTGTGGACCAAAAAGTTTTTATGAAGTTTTGAAGCCTAAACGGAGTAACTATGGCAATATAAATTTTCCAACAAGATTTAAACACATGGTGGACTCTGGATCCGGCATACGTAAAGGAAACCTTGAAATTGAGCTAAAAATATTATTAAAAATCTGGTTTGAAAAATGAAAAGATTAAAGGTGATGAAAGGAAAATGTTTTTTTGATGGCAACTGTATATCATTCCAAAGGCGAAAATGGTAAAGATGCTTCGACTTATGTATAGTTTCAGAGGAAAGATGAAAGAAAAAATTGGAGACGATAACAAATTCCTTAATGGAACCTTCCCGCAAGATCATGTTTCATTTAGCCCATCTGAAGTGACAGGAAGTTTGTGTTTCTTTGATAGTTGCCAAGGTCAAGAATAAGCACTGTAGTGTGTTATTCTGAAATATTCACATACTTTTCCATCCTCTCTCCCTGACTCTGTCTTCAATTGATTGAAATGTAGCTTTAGTTACGGCTTTTGCGAAGATATGAAAATGTGAAGAGCTCTGATAGCATTAGTTTAGAATAATAGAAGATGGGAGATGAGTGCTCTGTTGATGTATGAACCAGTTTGAAAGTCTAGCGTATTCCATGCTAGCTACGGAATGAATTGTAAGGTTGAAAGAGAAAAGGATAATCGAGTAATTGTTATGTCGTGTAAAATCTCAAAGCTTTTGGGAGTTGGAAAAATGGAGAGAGAAAAGCTTCGTATCAGGTGCTTTTATGGAATGAATTACATTGGACACACAAGGCTAAAACTTTGACAGCTCTTCTTTCTCTCATCACCTCCTTCCACTCAGCCAAGCTTGGCCAGGTGGATGCTGGGAATTGCCTTTTTAAACTTAAACACGTAGTTCAGTTCAGCCGTAGCCAGTTTGAGAAATCTTGCTTCTTTAAAATGCGAATCGAAAAAGAAACAAGGTTCATATTACATTGTATATTGCATGCAGAGCAGAAAGATAATAGATCATACAGAGTATGGAAAAAGTTACAAACCACAGTTTTTATCAGCTTGGTCAAGTCTAGGTTTATAAATCTATTTCTCGGAGGCAGGATTTTGGTGATATTTTTGACGACACAGGTAAAGTTAGAACAAGGCAGAACAGTAAAAGCATCCTAAATGTAAGGTTGCTCTGTAAACTAGGTTTTGTGGTTGTGATGCTGGATTTCAGCTCAAGCAAGCAAACTTGAATCTTGGGATCTTCTGGGATGTAGACAAATGGGCTGGGTTAAAGAAAAGACTGAAGGGCGAGGACTGAATCTCATTAAGATTCAGACGAATGAATTAAGAATCCATCTAAAACGCTTTGTTTGTTTACAAGTGGGATATAAATATGTGGAGGTAGAGAAAAAATTATTGTAACATCGGATCTGAAGGAGGAGCTTGTCAAGTCGTGAACAGAATTGTGGATAAGCTCTAAACTGTTCTTTTCCCTTGAAAAGATAGAGGAGGGTGGAGGGTAATGATGCAATTCTGTTAAATGAATTATGTTAGGCTAGCATCGTGGACTTCCAAGAAAAGCAAAATAAATGCAAACGATGTGTTTGAAGCATTTCAGGGTAGTGTGACCACTAAGATTGAAGATACTAAACTCATTGGAAGTCATAGGAAATTTTCTACCGCTTCTGGTTTGGGACAGTATATGAGAATAAGATCATTGTTCTGTGCTTTAAACTTGAGGAGATGGGATTAGCAAAAATGTGAAGATGAAAAACGGTTTTTTTGTTTATTATCCCTTATACGTGAAATTTTAGAACATGCAGACCAACTTGACGAAATATATTCGAAAGAAGTAAATGAATATGAATTAGATTTGGAAGGTAGTGAATGGTGAATGCAAACTACTTTAGAAGAAAGAAGTAGGAAGAAAGATTTTGATTATTTACGTATTCATTTGTGACTATTACAAGCTAGTTAATGTAATTCCTCTTACAGTTGTTAGGTGTGCGCTTCATTTGTTTGTTCATCCTCCTTGCTTTGTGTACATTTAAGCGTATTGTATGATTAAATGATTACTAAGAAAGAAGAAGAAGGTAGGGTTGGTTTGAGGTTTTCTTCTGTAAACTTGATGATATTATGCTAACGAAGACGTAAGCTTGGCTTGGCAGGGGCAGAATATAAGGATTGGAGTAAATGAAATGATTCCGAGCAAGTGATATATGGAAGTGAAACGACAGGTAGCTGTCAACTATTTCCACATCTTGATCCTCTCTGCCGCCATAGTACAAATGACGTGCTCAAGATCCATATCTTGGAGAGATGAATTATTGAGAGTCCCACTTTTGACTCTGCCTCACTAGTTACACTTATTACTCCCCTATTACTCCATTACTGCAGCTTATTTACCATTGAAAAAATGTCGAGACAAAGATGCATAAGGCTCCTGCGGATCTGTCCTCCTAGTCTCCACATCCTCCTCCATGTCACCTTCCGACCTGCGTTATTCTTTCAGGCGCTCCTTAATCTGCTATATGTAAAATAGTTTTCTGATTGCCCTGCCTAAATAAATTGTATCTTGCAGTGTGATGTCTTTGCGTGCTAGAAGGACTTCCTTGCTATGGCTGTGAACAAATCATCTCATCTTCTTTCTGAGGTGGATTTTTTCAAACTTATCTCGAAAAACAAACACTGAATACTCAATTCTGTTATCCTCTACCATGTTTCAAGAACTGTATTCTCTAATCTGTAGAAGATAACTTGGCTTTGCTTTTCGCTCCTCTGCTCTGATCATCCTGTCTGGGGACAATCCCTTAAATTTTTCTTTTCTCTCAGCATCTTTCACTCTTTTTACATCTCAACCGCGTCACACCGGGGCACTTCCAAGAAGGAGACACGTAGAAAAATTATTAAGTCACATGTGACAAAATATTACATTTTCCAACACCGTCCCGCATCCGCCTGTCCGATTTTCTACGAATCAACCACAGAATGCAGCTCTGATCCTGCAGTTGCACCGGTAAGTAAGGACGTGTGAATTCTTCCCTCTCTGGAAACCACCTAACTAATCTCCAGTGACAGGGAAATCGAAAAAGGAACTCTGAAAGGGAGGGAAGGGTATAGAGTTTGCTAGTTAGCGGTGCATCAAAATTTGACAGTTGCAGGCAGGTAGCCTGCTACCTGGATAGAATTCCGTGATTGGTGAATCTGTAGCTCGATAATTGATTTTTATGTTTTCGATTCTCTCTCTCCCTCTCTCTAGGACGGAGTGGGACTGCAGGGGTGGAGTGATGATCATGGCTGCATATCAAAAACCATGCTATTACACAAAATAAGGAATAGTATGATCAGTTGTCAAAAATATTTCTTTGGTAGACAGACAAGCTATCAAGCAGAGATCATCTAGTAAGGATTTTTTGAAAGGACTCATGCATGTCCTGGATCTCTGGCTGGATCACTACAGGGCTTGCATTTAAAATGACCGCAGAAGAAACCTAATGCTCCGACTCGGGTGACCACGTTCTGGGAAGAGAGGGCACGGAAACGTGGGATGTTAGGTGGAGGAGAATGACGGAGAAATAGTTTTGATGGAATCATATTGTTCCTGCAGCTGACAATATACTAATTCTCAAATAGGGATGGGTAACCTTCTTGAATTCGTAAATAGGAGCGAGAAAAATATTCATTTCTCATACATACACGGAAAGGATATTATTTATTGAGCACATTTCATGCAGCAAAGGCAAACTATTTATTACCCCCTTGTAAGCAAGCAGGGAAGATAGCGTGGCTGCGTGGCTGGGAAATGATATGAGAGTTCCAACGAAGATTATATGGCAAATACCCTCTAAGATCCTCTACGTCTCACAGAGTTCTCGTACACATATTCGTTGCTCCTACCACCCCAAGGGCAAAGGCTCAGACAGAAATGCAATAATCGCATTTATGGAATACGAGTGCATGAGGGAGGATTCAGCCGTTGAGGATGAGGTGAGGATCTGGACACATACACGTAAGCTTCCAAGACTCGTAAGAATATCCTCATGTCACTGGCTTCTTTCATGCAATCAAGCTCTTGAGAAGACTTGGACTTGGATGCAATTTCTCTCTTCTCAAAATATTCGTATCTTCTTGATCCCGCAGTCCCAACCGACGTAACACTCTTAGGTAATTATCCATCAACATAAATCATTTATTATTTCCGTCCGCTTCCAACACTTCACATGCAGAGGTGAGCCGTAAAATCACTCACATTTCGCACTCATCGATTCTTTTCATGAGAGAAGCAAAGTCCTCCGTCTCAGCAATCGTTTGAAGTTTGAGCACTATCTTGAAAAAGACACAGCCTACCAACCAATGCTGATGTTAACAGCCCGGGGAAGATTCTTACGACGGAAGGCAGATAGCCGGTACACCGGTAGTCAGAGTTGCGACAACAACTGGAAAATTTTATTTCTTCCACCCATCTTTTCAGTAACTGGATGGAATGCCATTAACATTGTCTTGCTCTGTGTAGTTTATGGGAATTTTTAGTCATCTACTGCAGGGCCAAGCCAAAGAAAGAAGGAACTGCATACATAAAGTTAGTAATTTATGCTCACGTTAAAGCGTTTTTGCAAGGCTAAATACAAATTGGTTAAGGTGCAACTAATTGCGAATTTCTGATCCGCTTCCCCTTCCAACCCTCTGGTCTGAACGTATTACTATTCATTCCTGTTCTATAAACTCCGGTCAAGCTTTTTTCACGCTATACTCAATCATATGACCAATTCCAAGCTCATCTTTTCATGCTATTCATATAACTATATATGCGTTGGAAGTGACGAGAATAAATACTGTAGAAAATTGCGGACAGAGTTTGGAGGAGCTGATAAATTCTAATAGCTTTAGAAAATACGACGCAATCTTGGAACCGCTGAAAACAGACTACGAGACTGTTTGGCGGCGCGCTGCTTTCAAGCGCTTTTCCATTTCGCTGGGCAAGTGTTAAATTTTGAAGCAGTAAAAAAGGAAATAATAATAAAATACACGATGGTCTATTCAAGGGGTGGGTACAACTTGTGCCAAATAACTTTGTCCGAGGCTTGTCTTACAATTCGCAAAGCCTGTCTGTGGAACATAAGAGCAGCTATAAGTAAGTTTAATATTCGCTCTGAAATGTTGATCTCTACCTTACATAGCCCTTCAGCCTAATTTCACGCTTTAGAATCTCTTTAAAGGCCATAGCTACCACCATAGTATAACATTGCTACCAGTCCAATTATGATATTCAATTTAGAATAAGTTTAATGGGTGTATTGTTGAACGTAATTCAATCCTTATTTAAGCCATCTTTCAGAAGCTCCACGAGCAGGAGAATTAAAATTTAGGAGACGAGAAAAGGAAATTGGATTGCAAGCAAAAGCTTTGATGTTGCAGCTTTCAGCAAGTACTTTTTGCCCTCTTTATCAGAAACGATATCCACGAGCTACGGGAATATGGGATGTGCTTGGAGTTGGAGCTACTTGAAATTATGTGTCGTTAATAACTTTACTTACGGACTCCAACCAGAGACAGGGTGGCTTGGCGGGGAAATATGAGATGTTCATAGCTTGGCGAAGGTCCAGTTTTTGTTTTGTTATTTAGATGAGTTTGATTGTAGCTTGGCCGGCGAACATACTTGGGTTTTTGGCTTACTGGCCAGTTGGTCGGCTGATGCGAGGAAATGTTATGAGAAATGGAAAAGCCTTAGGTTCTCTTTTGTCTTACTTTGACAATTCCTGTGGGCTAGAGAATAAGAAACCATGGGGTGCGTTATGGTGTCTATAAATTTGTTGGAATGCTCCAAGCCACATGGACACTGATCCATTGCCAATTTTGGCCCTTCTCATGATACAAATAAATATTCATGTGCCCAAAGCTATTTCCACGCACGCAATATCATATTTCCACCTCGCAATATTGAACATAATCGTCATTCTTTCTCTCGTTTCTCCTCAAGAGGCCGTGATTCTTAATCTTGGCCCTTGTTCTACATATGGAGTTTATTACGAGAAGGATATGACTTATTCCTTCGTTCACCATTTACATTTAGAAGGTCTGCTTTCTGTGGTTTGAATCTTCTATTTCTTACGATGATCCGACTGAAATATTTCGTTTGTCAGTCAGCTAACTGAGAGAAGAAACGTGTGATAGTGTCATTCTGGAAGATGCGAAGAATTGCTAAATGTTTTTTAAAGCTCCTTGATGCGGATATTAAAATATGATGTGTCCATCGGTAATTAGAATTTTGTGAACCCCTTTTAAGCTTCTTGTCCTACGCAGGCTCTTGTTGTTAACATTTAATGGGCTTTAACTTTTCCTTATGACAAAACTATAATTGTAAATCATGTGTAAAGAAAAAATGTAGCATTTTTTCAATCCTTCATTTCAGAAATGAATATTATTCTTAACCGTAATCTCCCAACCTCTCTCTTATTGATCCCACTATGAACTACATTAACTTAAACTCGTAAAGAATCCTTCTCATCCTCTTTCTTTCTCGTTGTACTCACTATATACTTGCTTCCAAAATTCAAATTCCTTTTTTTGAGTTCCGTACCGTGTTACCAATAGGGCTCTCTTTGTTTTAAAACAACTAAAACCATAACACGTTCAAGTGGAGCATTGGAAGAGGCTGCTTTTAAGGATAATCAGCAATTGGGATTTTTATCACGTAAAATGAGATTTTTTAAAAAATCATGGGAAATATATACCACTATACTCATGAAGATTTAATTGCTTTCTCGTATTTTCAATGTGTATTCTTTACCACCAGCCTTGTAATTGAGACTATTGTCACTCAGCCAGAGGAAGCTCTTGTAGGGAAAGGAGGACTCCTTTAATGACGAAATTCTGCCGGAGATTGAAAGGATGTTCTATTTCAATTACTTCAGGCTCTTATGAATGAGCCATGAGCCGTTGGATCTTCGAGATGAATAGACGGACGGAAAGCAATTAAAACGAGGGAAAGGTGAGAGGGGCATTAAGGTGCAAAGTGCAAGTTGGATAGGAAAATAGGGAGGGTGAAGGAATGGAATTTGCATCCAGCAGTCTGAATGGACTGAAACCAGATGACCCACCGGCTTGAGAAGCAGGGGGACTCTATCCGGGATTCCATGACTTGTGGGACAGGAGGGAGGAATGAGGAGCGCGAAGCCGACACAGGGTAAAAGCCGGGAGAGCTACAGTGCTTTTGGATGGGTAAAATGAAAATTTTATTACCTAGTTTCGGAATTTATTGCTCTACATTATATTCATAAAAAGATATTGTTGTAGAGAGCATAAGCAAAAGGAGAAGGGAAGATTGGAGGAAAAGACGAGTCATCCTGTTCCCTGTACCTTCTTTAGTAAACTAAAATTATGGGATTGCCATTAAATTCCAGAGTTTCACACATGAAAAGCAGGCAACCCCAACTCTTGTTATCTCATCTGAATTCAAACCCTTACCTGGAAAAATATGTAAGATGAGTCAACGACTCAAAGAGGACTTGAAAGCGATGGAAAACTTTTGGTTCCTTTGCTTTTAAGCTGTCCTCCTATTGTAAATCTTAAATATTTACCCGTTTTTATGCATCCAATTTTAGGGAGCCTCAAGCTCCACCTTGCTTCAAAAGACTGCGTTCGTTTAAAGCTCTGGAATGTCAAGCTTTGTGGCACGCATGTAATAAGGGGTCATCGCTATAATCTTAATAACTTGAAGTGTCTCTGGTTCGTGTATGTAATCGCCTGGTTTCATCACTCATATGTATTATGATTCTGTTCCACCCGTGAAACAAATCATGGATGTCAAGCAGTTTCATAGCTGGACTATTCTTGAAAATTAGGCTTTTGTATCCGAGAAATACTAGGTCAGACAGAGACACAAGAAGGCCGGTGAGTGAAAAGTTCCAGGTGTTTGTAGAACATGTATTTCAACTTAAGATTTAAAGGTATCCGGCCACATGGGGGAAATTGCAAATATTTTACAAACGGTTACTGAGTTAGTAGAAAGTTTATTTTGCTCTTGCTGACAAAAGGGTGTTTGGCTGTCTCTACTCTGACTTTCAGATGGCATTCTTTAGCTCTACAGAATTAAACGGATAAGGATGCTGATGCAGGCAGATAGCTCGCGTATGGGTTGGAGAGGAGAAGGAGAAAAAACGTTGGATTACAATACAAGTGAGACTCGAAGAGATCATAAAATCTTGGGCGCAGGGCTGGACTGAATAAGGTATGGATGGAGTCTGGAAAGGTGGGAAGAAACATTGTTCGGCTGCTTTGTTACCCAGATTTTATTACCAGGTATGAATTTTGTCACTGACCCCTGCAAGAACTAGGGCCACGCTTTCTTGCCTCTCCCGAGAAAATACTGCTCCCTCAAATAAAATGTAGGAAGTTGATATTACATATATCTGGTTTTTGGGGTTATATGTGTAATATTGTACTTCTGGAACTGTGATCTAGAATCGTACCGTGATCTGAGTGCGCAGTTGAGTGTTGACCAAGAGCGAATTCAGTATTTTCTCCAAAAAAACATTGTAACAACAGTTCATTGAATGCCAATGGACCCCAAATTGATATGGTAGAATGTGGTGCAGGAGGTTTTAGATGTAAGAACACTATGTGTTCGGGAATCTTGAAGGGAAAGCTGGAGAAACGAGATGAGTGAATCTTGATTCAGTTTTACGAGCAACCGTGAGGCAGGATCGAAAAAGGTAGTTTGCATAGAAAACCGAAAGACGAGGAAAGAATCCTGGATTTGGTAAATCTTGCGGAAAGTCATAAAATCTAGGGCAGTGGCTCTCGTGTTGGATGACATTGTATTATTGGGAAAAGGGAGTAATTTTTCACACGTATAATCCCAGGATTTTTACAAATTTGTGCCTTGTACAACCTCATATAAATGAGTATCTCACGCTATACAATGTAATACAAATTTTATGAGCTAGATCAATACAATGGAGAAAACAAAGTTACGCACATTTCCACGGTGACAAGTTAATGAAGTGTGGAAACGGTCCTGGTTTTTTGTAGACGGCTGTGTTGCTTTTGCCACACAACTTGTGGATGGAATAGAATCAGTTGACTTCAATTCCCGAAAGTAATGTCCGTTGTAAAGCATACGCGAAATGAATATTTTCAAAGGAATTACAAGAGTGGGTAAGGGAAACGGGGCATATTTTATTAGCTTGATTGAATGCCGCGATCGGCGCTATTGTCATAACGACGACAGGGGCGAGATGTAGTGATGAAGAAAGGAAAAAACGACGCTGTTATACTTAGCTTCTTACAACATGATAATGAAGCCATCTTAGCTACTAAAACCTACTAAAGTTTAACCTTCCGGCTAAACTAAAGAGAGGTAAACTTTATAAAATAGGGCAACGTTGTTACCAAATTTGATGAGATCGGATAATACATAGTCCTTCAACTGCCAATGAAATCATAGAAAGAAAGTTATGGGAAGTAAATGAGACTTATACCGTATAGTCCACGGTAACGTCGGTGGCTAGGAAAACTCAAAACCTTGGCCCTTTCAATCGATCATTGTTCGGCTCAGCGTCATCATAGCGTAACAAAATTTGCATTGATGAATAGCTGAGGCTTGCCTCTCTGTGTTGTTTTAAGTATTAAGTCCGTATGACAAATTTTGTGGACGCTGCAACGCTTATAGTGAAAAAAGTCATTTTTTCTGACTGAGTTGACCTTAGGCGCTATCGTGGACTACACGGTATGTTAGGAAGTGAAGAAGGCAGTCATAATTTTAATGCATTGATTATATATTAACTAACTAGTAATAATAGCACTACCTTATTCTACACGAAGTAACATGTCGTCATGTCAGAGTCGAGTGGGAATTGAGTGCATTTAGCATGAATCACGAAGGTAAATGATACGGATCTGTAATGGAACATCAGGCCAGAGTATATGGCGACTCAATATGACAAGTGACGGAAAGAGTTTCGGCGACAGGTTGAAAATTAGTTGCAAATTGCCTAGGGATGAAAATACACAAAAAAGGGCTGCAACTCCTCCTCGTGTAGAGCAAAAGGGAACAGCAGCAAAAGTTATAATTTTAGCAACGGCTTGAAAAGAAAACGGATTCATAACGACTACATTAATAAGGAACGGTGCTTGAAATGAATAGGGTTTTGTTGGAGGAGTTAGAAGGATGTTATTCTGCGTGATTCAAGAGCTTGCGAGAAGCTATTTTCTGCCATTATCGTTACTATTCCGCAAATTAACACTCCGTTACGATATCGGTGACAGTATCGGCGATGAGCGCGTGCCGAATAGGAAGATGTAACGTCTAAAATGAGACTACATATAGAAAAGTTAAATGTACTGCTCAGGATACAGAGGATGGAGATGGAGGGTACATATTTTAAAATGCATGTAACAGAAGTAAAGGATGAACAGCTCAAAGCCTTAAATGTAGCAACATTCTTTGTACGAAAGGAATAGGACTGGCGAGTAAAAGGCCGCACAGAGACAGAATTAGGGAGGGGAAGGAAATTAGCGTGAAGTATAAGGGGAAATGAATGTGAGGAGAAGAGAGTTGGAATGGATGCTGATGATGATAATATGTCAGGTATTTAATCATTAACCTGTCTTTCAAGAAGTTACGCATTATCTGAATTAATTTTACAAACTAGAATGTTTGCATTGTTCTTAAATTAGGGACATTGTATTGAATTCATTTTCTCTAGACGGACCAGCTCCTTTTGACTATATTGACAAGATAATGGAGAGGTGAGGCTTTTGTCTCTGTTTACAAACTAACTTGAAAATCTCCTCTCCATTCATTCACAATGAGACGAGGTGAAAGATGGTGAAGATGATGGACAGGGATGAGGGAAAAGATATGAGCACATCCTCATATCTATGATCCCGCGTTCTTTCTTCCTTCCCTTGCTCAACTGTGTCGTTTGTGCCATCCGCTTTCAGCTTCTTGTTCGTCCTCCCTTCAATCTTCTACTCTCTGGCACTGTGATGCTGCCACTACCATTGTCTCAAATAACAAGGACGACCTCGCGACCTGGGGAATGGTACAGGTGAAATCTTTAAATTCGGCAATTTGTAACAGGTGAGACAAAGGTTAGCGGGTTGACAGACATGCACAATTCCTGCTCAGCTCAGCGTAGGGTTGCCCTCTGTTGGGCAAAAGCAGAGATGAGCTGAATTCAACTAGAACCAGGATAGACAGTAAGGCGCAGGTAAACAAGAGAAGTTGGACTCTGAGTCATGGCTTCGGTTAGTAGATTGTGGATCTGGCCGAAGATGTGGAGAGGTTCTGGTGGGGTGAGGGAATCGAGACAATTAGTATTTTATTTTTGAAGAAATTTGTAAAGCATATATAATTATTCGGTTTTGAGATGATTATAATACTTGCCAGAGGTTAAAATAATTTGAAAAACATAGGTGTGTGCTTGGAATGAGGTAAAGGGATTGAGATAGGGTAGGCAGAGATTTCCTAGACTGTAATAATCTCATTTCTCTCCGGTTTGAGAATCACGAGGAAATGGAGAGTAGTTTCTATTTCTTAATGACAGCTCCGCAATTATTGTAATTATTTCTCCATTGTGCATGCAAAAATTTTAAAGCCGCCTTTAGCAATCTTATCATCCACGCCAAGCTATGATACGGTAGAAGAAGAAGAAGCGAGGAATCTCTCAGATCGTCTTCCTCTTTCTCGCAACTCCTCGGATTTGCTTGTGTAGGTGACTAAATTCTTCTTGCTATCCATTTCATACCTATCTAAACCTTGTAGAACTATGCAGAATGGAGACGATCATATTTACCAACCCTCTTTTTCAACTCCTCGCATGAAAATGTTTGGTCGCAGATGCAGGAGGGACTACACAATAAAAAAGAGACGACCTCTTGGAAGATGGAACAAGAAGGGATACAGCAGCAAGTAATAATTGCTTGCCGGCTTCGGGATGAAGAAAGATTCTGCATTATAGACGAAAGGAGAGGGAGAAGGAGAAGAAGATCTGGTAGACGGGATGATCCATTATTTTACCTAAGCCTATTCATCCGTCAAATCCATGTCAATTCCATTGTAATTTGTGATAGTATTTTCTCAGCATTAGTAAATGAATTCACAAAGAGTCTACACAAGGAGGAGAGAATGGTGAATAACCTGGAATCACATCTGCAATACGCTGCAAACGTCTTCCTAGAGCCTTTAGGGCTTCTCGAAGAACAACACAACAAGGATCAGCGCCAGAGAGCGATAATCCCAGAGCTAATGAGGAGCCCAAATCTAATTTCGTTTATCTATACATTTCTGAGTGGAGAAAGCGAGGGTGGATTTTCAGTAATAGTCTTCTGACTTGTGAGCTAATCATTGTTCAAATACTAGGATTAACGCACAGATCCTGCGTCTGGATCTTCCTCTTTGGAGGGTTGGTTACAAAGCCGCGACTGTTCAGAATTCTTGCTACGACACATACCTTGTGACTTCATCCCGTGCGCCCGTGCGGCTCAGAATATAGATTCGATCATATCGTAACTCTGAAATGTGAGGGACATCATGGTTCATGGTCTATAAATCTGACAAGCGCAGGAGGAGTGAGGGAATTTACAAGGATCTGTAGACAGTAGCCTATCACAAATGTAGAGCTTATCGGCACGAATCCAAACGCTTTTACCTCCAAATGTGCGTTAGTGCTTGAGAGACCAGATAATGTGGCGGGTCTAACTGAAGCGAAGTGAATAGGGTATAAGGGTGTGGATGACAAGGTTGAAACTGAGAATGAATGAGCTAGATTTCATGCTTGGTTTCTGAGCGAGTGTACGGCAGTCGCAGTGGCACTCAGGGGATAATAATGAGGTGAATTAAGTAGACCAAGAGGGAATCTTCTTACAGGCTCTCAGGGGTATAGACTGTCTATAAACTAGTTCAGTTCCACCATTCAGCTCATTCTTAGATGGGAGAGAGGAAAGTATAGAGGAAGACGATAGTGCCATTTCCTTCCATCTAATGGAGCAACTCCTCTCGATCTCAATCTTTCCTAACAATCATTATTCTTCTTCTGAGGGCGGACAATGAGAATGCGAGAGACATAGACATTGCATCCTTTGGAGCACACGAACTAAAGAGAAAGAGGTGGCTCTGCAGCCTGTGCTCATCAGCTCAGGTGAGCATAGCAAAGGTGAGGCGGATGAGGATTCGCTATTCGCGCATTCTAAACGTGTAAGCTGCATAACTCTTCCTTCCACTCACGATCCTCCCATCCAGATCAGAGTTCTATGCTCTGGTAAACTCTTTAAGATAGTACAAAGGCACGGCAGGCCCATACCCAAGCCTATGATATTGACAAGGTACAGGCCAGAACTGGGAGAATAGAGGATGGGAAGAGACAGGACGTTAAAAGAGGGAGAGGAGGGTTAATGATGATGTGGTTACAGAAGGCTGGAAGAGAGAACTTGCCACTAAGTAAATGCAATTAGGAAAAGTTTAAGCAGGTTTTCTTACCAAGTATCATCTTAAAACCGTGTTCCGCGTGTTATTACCTTGTTACAGTTTTTGAACGGGTAAAAAAACTGAAGCAGTTTTCCTTTGAATAATGGTCATTCTACGTTTCTACATTAAAGTTTCGGCTTACACAAAGCTTCGTCCATGAAATCGTGAAGACGAGTTATGAGAGATGAAACCCGAAGAAAGAGACTCTCTTTAAGAGAGGAATGGTGGAGGGTGATGTGAAAGACTGGGTAAAAAGAAGCTCTTGTTAAAATTATAAAAGATTAATCAAGTCTCATATAGTTCCGGATTGGATGGAACTGGGTAATTAAGAACGGGAGAGTCCTCTTTGGATGACCGACCATGCATGTGATATCTGCTTCGGCCTGCTGTCGTACTTTGATTTGCCCTTGGAGATAAAAAACGGCTTTCTCCTTTGTTTACACTGTCCTTTGTGTACAAAAGACAGAGATGGGGGAGACCGGGGAGAGCGAATGGAGCACGTAAATTAGAGTCAAATTAGTTGGATGAAGTTTTGAAGTTTGCGAGGAAAGTGGGAACATAATTAGCAAGCGCTGTTGCTGTATCCTCATCATCCTTCCTTGCTCAAAACCAGCATGGATATTTCACAACAATAAAACCATAGCGCACATCTCGAAGTAACATTTTCAATATGAGAAATAAATCTGCCTTAACTCATCTTCTGAATCTTTTTTTAATAAAAGAGAGGAAGGTAGAAATAGAAAATGAAGACTCTCTCTGCTAACCAAACCTTGGACCTTACTCAGTATTCATCTTTATCTCTCCGGCTATGGGCGGTTGTGACAGGGACTTCATGGTAAAAATCGTAAACATTTTGTTGTATGAAGCAGGATTCCGGGCTACTTTTACTTAGGCCGAACCTGGAAATGAAACACACCAGTTCACCAAATATCGATAGATTGATGAGACAGAATCTTCGGGAATTTTAAATCTGTTTACGATACAGGATTTGAGGATATTTGAGATAATAGTTTTAAAATGGGAACGAGCATTATGTATGTAGAATTTTTCGTGCGCCTGTGCATGAGGTGACGCTTTTAGAAAAGGGTTGCTCAATGTGTGAGAATAACTTATTCTTGTATATATAGTTTCCTCATTGAGCTTCTAGTACAGTTCGCCGACAAACTTTTTGTTCTTCACTCACTCAGTTTAATGATTCACTTTTTTCAAGTTCACACAACGCAAGGACGGCCCAGGACTTTGTAGTAGGGTATGACGGAAAGTGCGGCCGAGTTAGTAGATGGGGAAAGAAGAGCAATTTAATTAGACTCCCTGCAAGGCGCGCTAAAGGAATAATTAAGCGTGAGTTTTTCTTAACGAAAATAATGATTACAGAGCAGAAATTTATGCAAATATCTCTTCCAGAAACCTCCAGCAGTGAGATGAACGTATAAATCAAAGGGAAATTATGAAAAAAAATATTCATATACCACACGAGAGAGGAGAGATGAGCTTGTAATAAATTTCAAACTTTCTCAGCCTTTCCACCTGATTCTGTCTGTACATCATGGACACTGCTGCCTCGGCTAGTTGGAGTTAAATAAGTACTATAGGAGTAGGACAATCAGTACGAAACATTATATGTAGCGAAAACCTCATCATCTTCCCTGTATTCTTCACAGTTGGTTCAGTTGAATTTTACTCATCAGATTACTCATCGTAGAATAGGCCTTGGGTCCTTCCAAATTGGACGGTAAACTACGGCACCCTACCCACCTTTTCCCTGTTCTTCTTAAAATCGAGCGTACGACTTATCAGAATTTACAATCTTTTGAGCGGTAACTTGAATGCAGCCGGGCCGGGCGGGACGAGAAACTGTATCCTTGGTTTAATTGTAAATAGAGCTTCCCTTCTTGCTAATTTTATTAAAGTTAGTAGAACTCTTTTGCCTAGTTCATACACAATCCCTGGTTTTTTGAAATTGATACGAAAATCCCTTTGCAAGATCAACTCACTTCCGCCTTCTATCCTAAAGTTTGTGCTCTTTCCTAAAGGAGTCATTTACGGCTCTTTCCTACGAATATTCAGAAGAAGTAGCTTGAAAGCGTCAACTTTGATTTGTGAGCAAGTAGGAATGCATTTGAATTATACAATCGCAGAAAATGTAAGGCAAAGGATGACGCAGAATCTCAATTAACCTTTAGCATCTGCAAACCTCGTGGCCCTGTGCCAACCCATTTGTACGTCGACGCTAGAGCTTATGCATTTCTACCCCTAATAATAATAATAATAAGGTCATTCTTCCCTACATGTTATCAGCTTGAAAATAAAAATATTTTATTTCAATCAAATCATATTGTTTGTTAATAAAGGTTGTCAGTACTGTACATTCAGAAACAGTCCTTGTTTTTTCCTGAGACAACCAGCAAATGTAACGAGAACAAAGGTTATATGATTAAATGTTCATATCTGCACTAACGCTAATTAAATACTCAAAAGGCTAGAATCATGTTATCGCGCATTTTGTAGAAAAGCAAAATCTAGCGCTAAATGTAATGCTGGCAGTGTGATCCGATTCTATGAATTAACTTGAACTTCATTTTCCCGAAGATAATTAATGCAATGTATTATTATTTAATTTCTGGTTTCAATGTAACGAGACGCCAGTTTAAATTTTCAGTGTTTTCCAAAGAATTTTGTCGGTTGTAGTTTTCGTTTCTCTTGTGCAGGATTGAAGCTTTAAAAAATAGATAGCAACATTATCGTTGCTGATGATGATTATAGTAAATAAACACTATCAATTATTGATACCAAATATAAAATACACAAAATTGAGTTAAATAACGTAGTTAAGTGGTATTTTTGCTTTATATACGCGCCCTTCAAAGCAATGCTAATGATAGCAAAATACGCGTGCAAAACGTAGAATTGACCCGGTAGTTTTCTGAATCAAATACTACATTAGCAGTATCATAGTACAGATTTCTACTTTGCGCAATTGTTCTTGGAAACTGTTTTATGATTTGTGCTTCTCCTTAAAATAATTTATCAAAGCCCAGTATCCTTCTCTAACTCAAGTTCAGTATGGAGCCTTCATAGACAATGATGGAAGAACACTTGCATATATTTTTTATTAACCTCTAAGTTTTGGTACAAAAAGATGGATTTGTGGAAGGTAGAATTAATTATTTTTGTTTACATAAGCAGACTGCTGACACAAGTCAAGAAATAAGGTCTCTTGAATACATTAAGAAAGCAGCTATAACAACTTCCGCCAGAGATTAACACACTGATTTGTGTGGGTTTTTATGGGTGTACTGTACACGCTGTTTGCATATAAATCTGTTGTTATCCTGATACTTGCAAAGGGGGAGAGCAGTGACAGAGTTTGGGAGTGTGACAAGTAAGGAAGGTGGTGAATGGGTGAGACTTGTTTACTAAACGCTTCTGTGGTCTCAGGCGGAGAAGAGATTGTAGAAGAAGAAAAACCAACAAATACACTGACCGTGTTATATTTCCTTTAAATATGGGAACTAAATTACTATATATTCAATATTCTTTATTTCCGAATTATATTTCAAGAGCATGGACGAGAAAAAAGAGAGGAGAGAAATAAAAAACGAATGATTTTACCAAGAAACGCTACGCAGTCATAACGTCACAGCTTACATTTTCAGGACAATGCAATATATGGGTTTATGTTATTTTGTCTAGGAAACGGTGTAAATGAATGACCAGAAAATGTTTGCTATACTCCGATTGAAATGCTGTAGTGATAACAAACCAGACGCAATAACTTCAATGCTTGCAGCTTAAAAGCTTGCAGGATCTCTTTGATCTTCCATCCAAAAGTGGCAGCTCAATAATTTGGAGTTGAAGTAAGCTTAATCTGGTACTTTAATTTGTATTAAAGATACAGGAACATGTCTACAGGGACGAAATGCCGGTGTTATGGAAAAAACGAAGAGTGCAGGGTAATTAAGGGCTTACAGAACTACGAACTATCACCTACCCAGGCGTACATCGGACATTGTTTCAGATGTTATGCAGATGCTGTAAAAGAAAATAAAGCTTCAATTCAAGATTCGAGCTCCGAGTGTCTGGAGCTTCAGTAATTGATGCGATAAGTTTACAAGGGCTGATGGGGTAGAGGAAGGTGAGTGGATGCACGCTTCTTATTACAGGTGATTAGATAGCACGTGGAAAAGTTGTACTCGTGCTCTTGTCCTACAGGTCTCTTTGGTTTTGATCCAGGAAAATCAAAAACTAAGGGAACCCTCCACCGAAGTATGTAGCTTAAAGGTCAGGGGAATGAGGGAAGGAAAGGATGGTTGTGCGTACAGCGTATGCTGTAGAGGCAGAGATAATTTTTAAAAAAATGGGAGGGATATGGGAAGGCGCCTGAAGGGATTGTTGAATTATCTAATTCATTATACGTGTTGAGAGGATGAGAACCACCTTCGCTGCTGCATATCTTATTAGCTAAATCAAATAACTCATCCAGAAAAACCAGTTGGTCTTGTAAAGCACACATTTAGCAATGAATGGACCTTTATTGACCTGCGTTCCTGCAAGTCTTTAGCTTCGAAGATACATGTATGAGCAGTCAAAGGAAGAGCGGAGTCTTCCAATCCAAGTCGAGCAGAGCGTCAAAATTGTGGAGATTCCAAGCAAGAGGAAGAGGGAAGGATTTTTGGAGAAATCTCAAGAAACGCAAAAGAATGACTAGGAAATCCGTAAAATATTGATTGAGATTGAAATGAGTGAACAAAACAAACACATGTTACATAAGATACTCAATACAAACTGCTTATATATGAATCCCTACAATATAATATACATTAATCTTAATATATGTCAAATGCCTCGCTCCAGCTACGCTGCTCATGGCTAATAATTTTGGAAAAAATCATAGAGAATTAGAGCTGAATCAAATCTAAATCTATACAATAGATCTCAAGCGTCTCTCCAGGGCTTTGTAAGATAGGTGGCGCGTCAGTCACTGCAGAGGATGGGAGATTCCGGGAGGATTGCATTGGGATACAGAATGAGATGTGGGAGCAACCTACCTGACGACAATGAGAATACAATGCTAAGTGCTCAATCAAAACTTTTTTCCTAACATGACGGAAATGAAATGGGACAGCTGCAATGAGTTTTATTAATTGATCAAGAATTTAAATGCAAATGCAGCTTAAACAGGTTGGAAGAGACTGAAATAGAGTCTTATTAGTAAATGATTGTGTGGAGTGGAATGGAACTTAAAGATACATAGATAGGTAGCCCTTAAGTGTAGTATAGAGTGAAGGAGTGAGGCAAGTTAAGCGAGGACTTGTGGTGGTGTTTCAATTAGACTATTAATTATGGTGGTTTTGACGGGCGGGAAAGTAGATGAGAGAAATGAGAATTAAGTGCAGTGGTTTTCATAAATTAGAAAAACTTTGACGTGATATATTGTTGACAGTTTGGAATCTGTTTCGCTATTACACGCTTCCTTCCTGACTCTGGCTTGACTGAGTGGTTTTTGTGAAGATACGCGTGAGAAAATGAGATAATGTCCGTAAAATAGATTAGTTTACGGAGCAAGTCTACTTACTGTCAGAGTGTTAATTTTGCGGAAAACTGTTGGTAATGAAATGGTTTGAGTGCGGTGGGTGGGTGGGGGAAGCAAGGATTGTAGCCATCGCACCGCACCACAGGAAATCACACTCACACTGTTATTTTACCTTCAATAAATTATGCGAATACACATCGCTTCTCGTAATTTGGTATTATAATTAAAATCCCATGCGGAGTTTGCACATTTCTAAGGAGATAGAAATCCATGTCTGGGATAACATCCTAAATCTATTTTCTTTTCAATTTAAGGTTATTAGGTACATAGTAGTCAGTTGTTTCGGAGGATTGCAAAAGATTATATTTCTTTTGTAACACACAACTTGCGAATAGTACAACTTTTATCATTCAAAGCAATCAATCTGTCTTTCACATTATGTGTCCCCTGTTAGTAGTTAAAAGCAGCAACCGCTTCTGACGAATCTCAATCTACGTTTACAAATACTCACAGGTAGGAGAACCACTTGGGCCTCAATGGGCTATTCATCATATATATTATATACTAAACCACAATTTAAAAGCACCTCTTGTTTTCCTCTTCAACCCAAATTCAGGTTCTCTATTCTGCATCTGTTACGTGCACGAATAATTTATTTCAAAAATGATTGACCCCTTCATCCTTTTCTTCCTTGTAACGTATAATACCAAAGCAAAGATGCCAGTAGATAGTTAATTTAAATATATAATTTAACTCGGTTTCATGTATCTATTCTAGGCATAATGCGAGCGTCCTGTTTCGATGGCTTCGTGTTAGCGAATAAATTGTGATAAGTAGACTAACTTTAAGGTTCGTGGGGGGGGGGAGTGGTAGCGGTTATGGCAGCCATAAGTTAAAACTGAAATGACTTCATCCTTGAAAACTTGCAGGTGAAAAAACCTGAACATTCGATATTAGCTGGATGGGAAGACATAGGTTCTCATTAAGTCTGACAATCTAAATTCATAAAGCTCTAAATCTGTCAGTTCTCGCTACCTTACACTTTACAAGTTGAATTAATAGCACAACTTATTCCTCCTTTTGATCCAGATCTGTACAATGTTGCGCCATGCCATGGTATAACTCGAGCTTTTCATCATTGGTCACAGCAAGATGGGCAGCAAGAGCAAGGAGTAGCAGCTGTCTGTGGTAGCGTGCTACCCAAGAAAACAAGTTGGTTTCATGAATAAAACGTTGCTGCTATTTTAAATGCATTCTTCTGTGCTTCTTGTTGTATTCTTTACTATAAAACTTTAAGACGCTCCGCCAGCTAAGTGTTATTGTGTTTTATCACCACAGATGAGGCTTGAACTTGAAAATATGTAACTACTGCTCTTGAGGGATGTACAGTATTACACAAATCCAGAGCTTGGAACTTGGCTTATTTGTCTCAAGGTCTGCTGCGTGAAAAGTTAGAAAATGTGAAAGATTACAATTACATCTAGCTGCCGGACTGAAAAGTTTCTGACACTGGGAGATAAAGAGTTTTTTGGACACGGAATGTTTGAAACCAGTGCAAGGAAACTAGAAGGATAGTTAATGAATTGTGGATATAAATTTTTGAAATTACCTAACATTCTAGTTTTTATGGTAGCTCTTATTCATTGAGAGGCAAAACTTTTTCTTCTCACTAATCTGAAAGCTTGGCACGTAAAATGGATCATAAGTTTTTATGTGTAGAATTGAACAAAGTGGGAAGAACGAGTTGCCCTCCCATCTGGACATTAAGAGAAATAGTATATATATATATATATATATATATATGTAGAGGAAGAAGCTCGTGTTTGGAATTTCAATAATTTGCATGGAAAATTGGATACTACTGCAGAGAGTGACTTTATATGCACATATGCTCCTACCTTGCATTTTATTCTGATCGTTATAAATGTATGGGCTTGAATTACTTGAAGGGGGTGGGTTTAGGTTGACGAAGGTAGTAAAGATGGTGAAGAGTTGGATAAACTGGTCTTGTTTCTATGGTTTTTGCAGTTTGCCGATATCATATTTCACAGTGGGTGAAACCAGTCCATGCTCATCAAGTGCCAGAATGGACGAGCATATTACAAAATAAGCTGGGAACCTCAAGGTCTTGTCCGACTTGATAAATGTTGAAAAGTAGAATAAAAGAAAAGCCCATGCTACACTGCCACAAGAAGAAGCATTGAACTAGCAAATGAATACATTTTTTTAAGTCGAGATAAATACTGCTAAGGCTGAGTAAGTTGGACTCGGAGCATATAACAATATAGAGAAAGAAGAGGATTTGAGATGTTTCTCTTTATATTTCTTCAAGCCATTTTGTCACGAGTTAAACTTACATGCGCATTCTTTACAATTAGGAGCTTTGGCATCTTAGCCAATAATTACAATTATAATAATTACTGAATCTCCAGATTTTCTTCATCGTTTACTCAGCAATGCAATGCAATGTGGAATATAATGAAAATGATTTCGAGTATCTAAAATCTTCCGGCAAGGAATGTCATAATGAAGTTAAATAATAAAGAAACTAGTTTGAATCTTGGTTTTTTCCTGGGTGCTTCAAGATAGTGTTGTTTTCATTATGCTAATTTACGAGACTGCGATGCAACTGGAATGCGGATTTTAGTTTTTTCCCGTTTCATCTTTACTTACGTCAGAGGATTTATGAATAACTTCTGAAACTACAATGATATTTATGTGGTACAAAATTAATATGCGCCTACTTCCTCTTCTTCTTAATCTTTTCGAAGCTACAGCAGCATCCCTAAAAATCTTTGACGGAAAAATGACTACGGCAGAGCATTTACTACGATGCACTTTTTGAGGTGAACGAATTCGGTTTAATGGTCCATCTTTCCCGGATGTTATGTCTTGCGCCAGAATGGCTCCGAGGAATGCATGTATAATTGTAATCTGTTTCAAAGCTAGTGACGTAAGTAAGCGCTGAAGAATGGAGAATGCTGTGAGTTAACTCTCCTAAGGTCATTCTCTCCATCCAGACCACCCTATAAATTCCAGATTACATTGTGTGCAAATTGAGGAAGACAAGGGAGTTAGGTAGATAAGGTAGGAAGGAGGATGAGTTGATGTTGATGAAGCATGCTGTAATTTGGTTTTAGGAGGTGTCGTCCTGGCACGAGCGGAACGTCGCAGTAGTTGGCACTACAGGGGATAATAAGCTTGCTCTGCCTCGTTGGGAGATCACAGGGATGATCTCATATATTGACTGACAAGAGAAATAAATCTTTTCAAAAACCACATTTTTCATCCATACGAAATCAGTACGAAAAACACAACTCCTGAATACTTGCATGACAGCATAGAGGCTATTCTAGCTATCGAAGAAGAATGTGGAGAATTATTCAGTGATGACTAGCATGTGGAATAACAATGACATGTGCCTGGACCAGCGGCTGCGAAAAGATGTGAATTAGCCCAAGTCCAGATCCTAGTCAGTGTCAGTTGCTCTGTTAGTATAGTTTTTAGTTTTATAGTCATTTGAGGATTAGCTGAGCAGGAGGTATACGATGATGATGAGATTGTTCTAGTAGTAATGTAGTAGTAGTAAGAGGATGGGGTAGAATACAATAATGAAGTTGGTAAGCAAAATTGATTTCTCTTCTTCTTACTTAATTTCTTCGTTGTCTCAGACAGCGACAGCATATATATATACTTTATACACAAGTCTCCTACTAACTACAAACTAAACAACATGGGTATGTATCTACTTCACCTGACTTTCCGCTTTAAGCTTGCTGAAACAGAGGCTTAAACAAGGATGTGCTCTCTATCCACATTCTAGAATAGAAGTTTGCTCCAGTGCTCTTTGTTCATATTTACGGTCCCTGTATGGCGTATAAACTAATTACGGTTGCGGTGACATTGACAGTGACTTATCCAGATCCTGCCGTACCTGGAATTTGCTTCATTTACCCTAGCCGTGGGTGCAAGCACAAGAGAAGATCTTAAGATCAGATATAACGTTTGTTTTTAAGCAGAAGTGAAGGAGCTGAGAAGAGGAGCTGATCTTGTCTACG
The DNA here is from genome assembly GCA_906901655.1 of Sminthurides aquaticus. Taxonomy (NCBI): domain Eukaryota; kingdom Metazoa; phylum Arthropoda; class Collembola; order Symphypleona; family Sminthurididae; genus Sminthurides; species Sminthurides aquaticus. Next base: position 305,073 of record CAJQTT010000021.1, read on the forward strand.
TAAAACCTACACTCTTCTCATTTTGGGGGCTTGGAATTATGCAAAACACTCCGGCCATATGAGAAGAAGAATAAACCACTAAGACTGGGATAGCAGAGAGCTTGACAAGGATATGCTGCTCTGGAAACTGAAAAAACAAGATAGCTTTTAAGTAAGCTAACAAGCCATGCAGTATTACTGTAAGTCTCGGAAAATTTTGAGCTTTTGCACACTCATAGTACTCATGGTAACTAAGAAAAATGCGAAAGTCCCCGGACCGGGAAAAATATTGTTTGCGAGAAACAAGGGCACGTCCCTTGGAAGTCCTATTACTTTATATAGGGATTTCAAATGTTTAAAAACGAAGAAATTTTCGTCTCAGTCAAATAGCTCTCAAATAAGATTGGAGTACTCGAATTTGACAAAAACTTGCAATCAGGACCAAAAAAGTATGAAAAATTCAAAAATCATGGTCCCGGGCTTGCTTGACCTCTAGATACTGTCGTACAAGTGAACCAAGTTACCCGGGTATCACAAACCTCTACCCGGGTAATTAGAGGTCAAGCGATCTCGGGACCATGATTTTTGAATTTTTCATACTTTTTTGGTCCTGATTGCAAGTTTTTGTCAAATTCGAGTACTCCAACCTTATTTGAGAGCTATTTGACTGAGACGAAAATTTCTTCGTTTTTAAACATTTGAAATCCCTATATAAAGTAATAGGACTTCCAAGGGACGTGCCCTTGTTTCTCGCAAACAAAATTTTTTCCGGTCCGGGGACTTTCGCATTTTTCTCAGTTACCATGAGTACTATGAGTGTGCAAAAGCTCAAAATTTTCCGAGACTTACAGTAATACTGCATGGCTTGTAAGTGAAAAACTGGAAAAGACGACAAAGGAGGCTTTTCTAAGGTGGAAAAGGAATGAAAAAGATGCGGGGGGGGGGAAATAAGGAAATTACTTCGAACGTGAGCAAGTTTGCACATGATCTACTATTATGAAATAACTTGATGACTGTGCGGGATGATAATTTTCAACAAGAGTGTACATTTGCTAAAGGCTCACTCACCTCACGAGCTGTTTTTCGTGAAAATCTGTCTTGTGTGTGCTGTGAATGCTGTGGACAGCTTGATTTGGAAATCAAATGCTTCGAGAGAAACTTGACTCCTTGATACACTTGGGTTGGCATTCGCTTCCCTTGGTCTATAATCCGAAGTTGGGAGAGTTAAAAATTTAAGTGCATGAATAAGACGACCGAATACTAGTTGCGATTCAATTAAGAGGCTCAAATGAACCCAGATAGACGGAGCGTTATTAAATGTTTGTAAGTGACTAGGATACCCTATCACCTATGGATGTATGATGATTTTAAATAACCTTTAATTAGGACTGATGGATGGACACCTTTCTTACACTCTTGTGCAAAGCGTTTGTGTAACCGTTTGCGAATTTGAAATCAGTGATGAGAAAGGATAATTGCAAAACTCGGTTCGGAGCACGACTTTGTAAACTATTTATAAATTCGGAATGCTTTGTTTTAATTACGTTAATTATAATAGACTAAAATAAAGTTTGAAGAGGAAACCGCAAATATCAGAGACTTTGCTTTTTAGATAGTTTGAATATATAGGTACACATATTTCAAGTGCTGACTCACTGACTCCTCCATGGAGAAACAGTGGTCAAGATTAGAAGACACAATGGGAAAAGGTGGCAAAGATAGCAAGAACGGAGAAAATAATTGTAATAGGGCGAGGACAATCGGATCTTTTTAGGGGAAAGGTTTCAAATAAAATTTACATAAGTAAGCAATATAAAAGTTGGAGCGAGCTATGATATTCGAGGGAAACGCTTCAAAGGTGGAGGTTGTATGGGTATCAGAATAATGTTAATTACTCTTTAGAACGATTGTGGAGGTGGTGGTAGAGTGGTAACCATAGCCATACAGTTGAGATATAATGCTCATTGCCATTATGTGAATTCATCCTCAACCCCCAAAGATCCGTTCAATATTCTTTCCTTTCATGAATGAAATGGGTGGAAGTGGTAGGTAAAGTGGACAGGATATTTTCCCAACTTCTGGATGACTCCCTGCAACCACTCGATCATTCCAGCCTATGTTCTGAATGACTTATGCGAGCAGACTGTATAATGGTTAAGTCGTGAGTTGCTCTTTTTATTCAAGATCTTCTTCTCGGAGACTGACACCTTGCTGAATGGATCTGTCCTTTGCCGCTCTTCCTCCTCTCTTCCTTACCCAGCAGTACCCAGCCCACATTTACATTCCACTTAGCCTTCCATGAATTATACCGGACTGAATATATTGAATTACGGAGAAAAATACGTGAAACCAGCTTTCCAATGCTTTCTTACCGCAGTTTCCCTCCCCTTTTGCCTTTCTTCAGCTGCAGCATGCAGTAAACATGATGGACTGCGCGTAACGTAATAGAGAAAAAAGGAGTTACGTACTTGAGTATTTTTCTCCATCGTTTCTTTCAAACTACCCATCTCAATTTCAGTATTACTTAACCTGTAGTTAAGCTGAAATAACATAATCAAATTAATTCTTGTGGTTTTAGAATTATATGCCGATGGCTTATGAGCCAGAGCGAAACGTTTTTTCAACGGCAAAATTTTCTTTGAAGCCCTATATGCGAGATTCGAATCCCTAGATTCAAAATTTTCCTATTTATTTTTTTCTTTTACTGTATCAATAATGCCGAGCTTTTTATTTCAACCGGTGTCCAACAGGAAAGAGTAAGTTTGAAAAAATTGTCAATACGTATGGAAATGGAGTCATACTGAAATACGCTGAACTGAACTGAGATTGATGAGGACGAGAGTACTCAATTCAACAAAACTAAGAGTTCAACAAGACCACGTGACACAGAGAATAATTTTGATGTAAATGGCGAGGAGCTTCAGAAGTACGCTGAATGGGGGCTGACAAAAGCCGGACACTAGACTAGAGGACCACAGAAGACTTGGTCTTGTCGGGTAGTCATTGTGTTCTGGACTTTGATGTATCTGTGGAGGGGTGGGTGGTAGTTGTTGTGAGAGAAAAGAGGGAAAGAAATGAGAAAAAAGAGACGATTAAATGCTAGGCAAGTAGATGAAAGTGGACATTACTCAAGGTGGACGGAGGGTGGGTGAGTGAGAGACAAGGTGAGGGATAATGGTGTAAAATGTTATTTTTTATGTCTGGAGGAGAGCATCAAATGATTCCTACCTCCCACGATCAACGCGGATTCACTCCATCTTTTATAGGTTTAACTACGTATTAACAGGATAATTGCGTTCCTCATCCATCCTACTATTACCTGCATGAGATGTGTAGGAGTTGAGCGAAACTTAAGGGAACGTTCCTGTCCCTCCAACTCTTCCCTTAAGTTTGTGACTCCTTTCCTACCTGTTTTGCCTTCCTTACCCTTCAAACTTGCATCTTCTTTGTTGTGGATGTGATGTACTTATGTTTTAGCAGGAGCCACCACTGTTTACAGGAGCACTATGGAAGGGATTAAAAAAGAAAGAGTAAAGCACCAATTTTTTATACCCCCTCTCATCATTCCATTTCCCAAGTCGACAGGGATGATGAGTTTCTTAGACAAGTCGAGGCTGTTAAGAGATTTGAGTCTTGAAAAATAACTACTTGTGCACCACTTGGTGTCTCTTCGTTTTTCTGTCTGATGTCTGCCTGTCCGTGTTTTGCTCGATTTCTGTAGTGCAGTGAAGAATTTGATGAACAATGATGAATGCCAGCATCAGTGCAGACAGGTGTCAAAAATCGGATGGAAGCTGCATAGCAGCATATGCATTGGTCTAGTCGTCCATTTATTAGACATCTCACAACGGGTAACTCGTGAACCAGAACCTGAGAAGTAGCTGTTCAAAAGATCTGAGAGCTATTGGCTAAAATTGGCGAATGAAATCAACAGGCTCTGCGGTAGATCCAAATCCAAATGAGTTCAATGCTGGTGCCCTGCATTCAAATCCTGACAGTTATTAGCTAGCTACTAATATGCACTGAACAATGTAGGTAAACTCCTGGAAATCCCGATTCCGCTCGAGAAAAAAAAGCATCGCCGTGGAGTTAGATGAAGGTGAGCTGAATGAAAGTCAAGTTGCGTCTAATTTTCTGTATCACTCTTCTATTCGTACTCTTAAATTGAGGAGGATGATTACGATGTAAGGAAAGTACCAGGACGAAGAAAAGTGGGTAATACAGAAAGTTCCCAAGAATCAGGAGCTTGACGTAGGACTTTATGGATAAACACATCGGAGGACGAACAGAATGGGAAAAGAGAAATCGGGTAAGATGAGAGGTTTGATGAATGCGTCAAAGAATACTGGGTTTTTGAAGAAGCGTGCGAAATGAGGCGGCCATTATTTGGTGAGCATCTAATTCACGGTGAAATCTAGAGAAGTCACGACGTGATTTGCTAGTGTGATCACCTAATGGCTACCTGTCAAACCTACCAGACGATCAAGTCAGTCACGGGATTTTTTAAAAACATCTCTTTCTCACGCTCATCTTCTCATATATCACAGACAAGAAGCGGACACGAGGAGAGCATGTTTCGTTCAAAGGTTACGAGATGAAATTTTCATCTCAGGAGGAGCAGCAGGTTTCCACAGCCCATGAAAGTACAGACTTGGAGAATCTGTTTGAAAAATGTAATTTTCAACAATGTTACTCACGTAGAAGGAAAACAAGTCAATATTTCGAATTATTATCTTTCCAAATTCTCCCTTCCTCGCTTCGTCCCATCCACGTCTCCTCATATTCATATTTTCTTTATTGTGTTACAAAATCCAAAGATTCAATATTCTCATTTCCTTGAAATCAGCTCGCCACTGCCCAACTTCAAACTTAAATGAACAAATAGAAGCAATCTGACTGGGAGCAAATGCCAAGCACTCTAAAGAGATATCCTTCTTATTCACCTGACTTGCTCTTCTTCTCCCATCACCATCTCATAACTTCATCCCAATCCCTATCACGCAGGGAGGAAAAAATGGAGCAGAGGGGAAAAATATGGACTAAATGATACAAGCTCCTAATCCTAACTGTATCTCAAAAAATAACCAAAAAAGAATATCAATGCAGAAATGCAAAAGTTCCACTTTTCTCTCGCGTATCATCGTGAATTGCGGATTGCAACCCCTCACACTCAATGCGGTTCCGGTAAAGAGTTGTAAACTATAATTATTTCAATAAATCGTAAACTGCACGTAAACTTATTGACAAAGAATTTCTTGAGTGGGGGCAGGTTGTGGGCTATTTTTTCTGAACTCAATGACTTAAGGTGTATGAATAAAAAGCTTTATTGTGCACTTAGGTATCTTATCTATAATACAAAGCATAGTTATTTTTTACAATTTTTTAGTTCGAAAATTAAGAGGAAACTTTGACAAATCCTGTTGTTTATCTGTTTGACAGTGTTGCTTTACGTTATCAAAAAAAACCTCTCTTTAAAATGCATAGGACTTAAGTCCTGGAATAATTCTAAGAAACAAGCTATAAATGCATAAAGGTTTAGAAAGATTCGAAAATCCTCCTTTTGCTTGCAATGCATTCAGGATCAGAAGAGATTCTTCGGAATTCATACAGGGTCGGTATTATTTTCTAGTCCAGTGGCTCAATTGATTCACTGGAATTATTTTTTAGTATCTTCTGACCCCGCATCTCCCTCGTGTAACTTATCACGGCAATTGAGCGCGTGAGTTATTAAAGCATGAATCGGACTCTATTCTGTCATCTCTCATTGTTTTAATTTTCAAACGTATACCTTAAAGCTTCTTGGACACATTAATTTAATTTATCAGGAATAGGAGGTAGCGATTAAACATTTCGTTTCACGAATTTTGTTTGTAATTTATTTGGGCTTACATATATTTGTAATACTTGTAGTCGTAGGTAGCTGATAGTAAAGCTTTGAAATTTTCAGGGTCAACGTTTTAGCTGTTAGGAACTCTGTAACAAAGCTGCTCGACGGTTGCGGCGACCTAGCCAACAGGCAGATTGTAGACTTTCCTCAGGTTACACAATGCAACCGCATTATATTTCGTTTGGATAGAGGATGACAGTTACTCGACTGCAGAGTTAATGATTCCATTTTTCCAACTGTGTACAATGCAGATCCTACTTAAGAATTGTTTGGACAACTTGTTCCTGCAATCCAAGGTCTTCCACTTTTACAACCCGCCTTAGAAACGTTTTTTAGCAAATCTGCGTCCGGCTACTTCGTTCGTTCGTTTTCACTGGATATACATATGGAATATTTAAGTTACTCTACAGTTTTTGCCGGTTTGAAAATAGGCTGCGATCGGTGAAAGCCGTCCACAATTTGACATATTAGTTATATGCTAGTAGATTTCCATGAAATATATAGCATATATTGAATAAAATCAATTTAAATCTACTAATATGCAAAATGTAGTATAAACTATATAGTATGGGGCGAAATCCCTATTGCGATCGGTGAAAGCCGTCCTTAGTTTGACTTTTTTGGTTATATACTAGTAGATTTACATGATATATATAGCATATGTTTAATAGAATCAATTTAAATCTACTAATATGCAAAATGTAGTATAAACTATATCGTATGGGACGAAATCCCTATTGCGATAGGTGAAAGCCGTCCACAATTTGAGAATTTATTTGTTTAGGAAGGGCCATACATAAGAACCTACGCATTCATTATAATCTATATCAAATCTACTATATAGAAACAATAGAAATAAAGTATCTATTTGCTGGTATTTAGGATCTATTGCGGTCGTTAAATTCCCTTCTACGGTCTGATTGCTGTTGTAGCTGCACTCAAAAAAGACATTCGTTAGTAGGGATAAACCCCGGACATTCGTTAGTAGGGGTAGGATAACGATAAGGAAAAGCTTAGCGGGCACCTTTTGGCAAAGTACTGTCTTACATTATTGCCGAAAAACTTAATCCAATATTGTAATATAAAGCGCCGGCTCTCCTTGTAGTTTCGTCTATTCCTAGTAGTTACTGCAGGATACATTGCGTAGGACAGGAGAAAATCAGAAGGATGGATAAATATTTTTATATAAAAATGCAATTTTATAGTTCTAACGAATTTACATACCATAACTGTTCGCCTTAATTCCTGTTGTAGCGTCGTCGTTACATGAAGTTCGAAAAACGTGTAACATTGATTCCATAATTCTTGTATTAAACATTTCACACTACGTCTGAATGATAAGATAGTTAACGAGAATAATGAGTATAGACAGGCAAATCTGTATAGTAGTGACGAATTAATGCCATGGTGATATGAAAAACTTGAGAAAACTCCGTCCTCTGAGATTTAAGTTTATTTTTTACAATTTCTTTTACTACGTATACTTTGAGGTGATACATTGCATGACGAACCGGTAGTAAGGGATAGCTTCTATCCTGCTCCAATTTTTATCAATGTGACTCAATGTCAATGTGGATGTCAAGCACTGAAAAACGGAGCCGCTGGAGTATTCAAATCTAGTAACCTTGATGCATTTACAGGACGATTGCGAAAAATTCTTCGCTCTCCTCTTAAAAACCCTAAATTTTAAATCAGGCCCCATGAGTGCTACATCGACCATGACATTACAGCAAAAGAAGGCCCCGGATACTATACACCGTGTTTCAAAACTTATGTTCCCTTTTCCGCGACGTCTAGCGGCTGTTCCTTGTGCTCCATGGTCATAGAGCAAAGTTCATCTTGTAGAGGAAGGTTCAAAGTTTCGTTTCATGTCAATGACCTTAATTTCACAGGTCAATTTTGAAGCTTTGGCGCGCAAAACTCAAAAAGAGAATTTTTTTATAACCTCGGGAAATAATCCAGAGAAATCTTTGTGTGTACGGTGATTTTTAGGAAAAATTTCGATAATAGCGATTCAACCTAACTTTAGAAGACACTTTTCGATCTGCTTTATGTAAGACATCGATCAATTCATCGTTGATATCGAACTATGAATCGAAAATTTTCCAGTTTTGAATTTTGCGCGCCATAGCATGAAAATGACGTTTGACATTCAGGTCATTGCCATGAAACGAAACTTTAAACCTTCCCTCACAAGATGAACTTTGCTCTATTACCATGGAGTACAATGAACAGGCGCTATACGACAAGCAATTCCACTCTAAGGGGTATCTGCTTTACGTTCTTTCTATGAACGAAGCCATGCAAGTTAGGCAAAGCCTATCTGTACTGCAAGAAAATTCAAAACTCCGATGCCACATATGTCGAAAATCTACATTTATACTTAAACGCAATCTACGAGGATCAGGAGCTTACTGGAAGCAGAGTCTGAACGAGCTGATGGTCGACGTTAGAATAGGACCACCAACGTTCTTTATGACATTCAGCTGTAACGATCTCAACTGGAAATACATGCTGAAGGATTTGCTTCATGCTTATGGGCAGTGCCCTTCACTTTGGTCTACTCTGACCCTTGAAGAAAGGCAGCAATTGGTTGAAAATAATCCTGTTGCTCCATCTCGCCATTTTATGCAACGTTTAAATTCCCCCATGAAGATTCTGCTGAATTCAGAACATCTTTTAGGATTACTGTTGGTGAATAGAGCATCAGAACCGAGGTTCCACACACATATGGTTCCATTGGTGAACAGCGTACCCACGATTGATACGTAGGAAGGAATTTCTGTGGAAAAATTTGTGACTTGCCACAAACCTTCGGATCCACAGCTTCTTAAGCTCGTTACGGCTTTTCAAACCCTTAGCCACCGATCCTGCTTAAAAAAAGGCACTTACTGTCGCTATCATTTCCCACAGATTTCAGATTTATTTCATTCAGAAGTATTAAGATCCAAAATCGACGAAATTTTTAAAGAACGGTGGGAGGACGTGCATTCTCGAGCGAGTAAAGTGCGCAAAGCTTGTCAATAACAATCATTCTTTGCTATGACTGCTGTGGGGCCGCAAACTTGAACCTCTTGGAATGGATTAAACTATGGGGGAGTATTTCTGCAAGATAAAACTAACCTGATTTGGGGCACAAGATGAAAATATGCTTAATGGTACAAACTCTGCTCAATCATCGCCAAATAAGCACGTGTGAGGCTGTCGATTGTCTTTGTCATTTACCTTTTAACCTCTTGCGTACCACACCATTAGCTTTAAATCGTAACTAGAGCCCCCGTTTCTATGGAGAAAACGTATTCACAGCCCTCTCCCAAACGATGAGTTTGAATCATATGCCTAGCAGATAAATTATATTTCGGTGCTGGGGCCCGTTATATTTTCCTGTGTAGCAAGCGGATAGGTATTCATAAATTACATATTACCCTGCAAAAACGTAATTAAAAATCTGATGCTCTCGGTCTGTTCATAATTGATGAACTTATGAATATACTTGTAACTTATTATGTACTAACGATACTTTTTTCACTGCATAACTAAACAAAAAAATAATAGATAAATCCTGATTTCATTCATGAATAGTTTCAAAATATTTCCCGAAGCTCGTAGTTCTGAAGCATATTTAGTTAAATATAAATATAAAAATTTATATGAGGAATAATGTTCCTGGTAAAAATACAAGCAAATTACCGTAATATATGTTTATAATATTTAAAACTACAGATATCGTGGTTCCTCTTGCTTATCATATTAGGTGATACTAATTCTGTTTCTTGTATCCTGCATGAAAATTTTGAAAATGAGACACACGGCAGAGCATCCGATTTTTTTGTATGTATACATGACAGAAGGCTGGAGCAAAGAATTTGATTTGCACACCCGCGTGCCAGCGGCCATGACAACCATATTTGAAATGCTTTTAGAGATGACACGCGGCATATTTGAAGTAATCGAAATGCACGTAGAAATGCCATAGGTACGCAAGAGGTTAAACAAAGTTCCAGGGTAACTGTTTTCGTCAATAAATACCCTGCAGAAGTATTCAACCTTCATCATTACAGAAGATCCTAATCAAACCAAGTTTTCCAGCTCTTTATTCGTTAAGTATTAGAAGCAGCCTATTGAAGACCAGGATTTTAACTTCCAAGATATATGATCCTGCCGCCGTCATTTATCAAGGATTTCTGCTTTGATAGGTGGCTCCCCGCCTTTCATCAGTTCCTGTATGACCAAAGGTTCTCTAGAGCAGATGCCGTTCGCATCGTAGATAACCGTTCCCGGGTCCATTGCCTCTCCGCTGTAGAGGCTAGAAGGCTCATAGACATGGTTAAATACCTGTCTTTGTATCACAGGCGAATCCCCTGCAGTGAAACGTCCGCTTCGCTACCGTTACCTTCTCAATGTGATCCACCCCACCGGCAATCCATTCAATATCCCTATTAATAAAATGGATCAAATCTCCCTATTAGCCCTACCATCTTACTTAATCTTAACTAATTACTAACCTAAATACTCGCATACCAATTGAATGTTTCTGTAACCGCGTCAACATCCTCCGGTGAGGATCAGAGCGGGTAACTGGCGTAGCATTAGGAGACTAAGTAACTCTGCTATCTGCTAATTCTGCCTGCATATCAATGGGATTGCTTCTTTTAAATAGGTTTCGCAGTCTTCGACGGAAGTAAATTCCTAAGGCTATTACCAAACTACCGCTGCAAGCCATCCCACCGAAGCTGTAAATAAGTAACATAAAGTATATAGAATTAAAATTTTGGGTGACGACACTGACTTTGTTTCATAGCGTCTAATTTTTGATGAATATTTATTTAAGTATAGAATTAACGAGAAACATTTTCTCACCATTGAGCAAAATGGGAGAACCGTGTTAACATTGCAACAACGCATTACAACAAGTGGAAAATTATATCATTTCACTTTAAAGGACTTCAATCAAGTAAAACAGGGCAAAAACTAAAATTGGGCAAAATACTATAGATGTTGAGAAATTGAGAAAAAATGTAATTTTGGCACAGTTGCGTATTTAGCTCGAACTGGACAACCCCGGAACACTACCCCCGCGCAGGCTTAAAGCACTAAACTTTGGGTTCTTAAGGATCGTAAGTTAACTGTGACTTAAATTAAAAGAAACCTTGAAGAAGAGTAGTGTCTTTGTGTAAAAAAACTATTCGTAAAATAATCCATAAGGTGGGTCTCAACAGCAGAGTTGAACGGGAGAAGCCATTCAGAAGTGTGGAAAACCGGAAGGTGAGACTTGCGTGGGCTGCAAAACATGCGAAATAAAGCTTGGATATTTGGAAACAGGTGATCTGGTCAGACAAAACCAAGTTCAACATGAGGGGATTTGATGGGGTCAAAAGAGTGTGGAGGTCACCAGGAGAGTTCTAAAATACTAAATGTCTTCGTGGGGTTGTGAAACATGGCGGCGTGAGCATTATGTTCTGGGGAAGTATCGGATGGCAGGGGATCCGCAACTTAGAAAGAATCCTAGGAATCATGATCTGCGAAACTTATATTGGGATACTAGAGCGAAATCTGGATAATTCCGCCAGGAAGCTTAGGGCCAGAGTTCGATACATTTTTCAGCAAGACAACGAACCTAGGCATACGTCTCGATTGGTCAAGGACTGCTTCCAGAAATCCAGCGTTAAACTTCTGGAATGGCCTGCCAAAAGCCCTGATCTCAACCTCATCGAACATATGTGTGCATTGATGGACAAAAAGATGATGGATCGCGCCCTAAACCGGAAGGATGACCTCAAAAATATTGTTTCAGCAGCTTGGGAGGCCACGCAATCTGAGAAGGTTCAAAACCTCATTAAATCTATGCCGGAGCGCATTGTTGCGGTGGTTAAAGCCAAGGGAAGGTCTATTAAGTATTAATTTTAAGATATAATCTCAATCCTCACAAAAATTCAATTAGATGTTGAGGAAATTGAAATGGTCCAAAGATTAATTTCCATCTGATTTTAGGGGTGGCTGCTATCTGGCGGCGGTGTACGCTGTACTAGGGGTAACTGCTAAAGATTCAAGACATATTATAAGTCAAACCAAAATATGCAATAAAACAATCCAACTAATGTTGCAATTGTTATTTATTGGAAAATTACTGCTCTCCTGCTGGAACGTATCCGGTATTTTCGGGCAATCTTGCAAACGTGCATATTTTAACTTGAGCCCGTCCTGCGGCTCCAGGGTACACACGGGATGCCGACCTACCTGTTGCATATAAATGCATCCAGCCTTGACACACGCATGACATTCAGTCTTGATGCAATTTACAGACAAAGATTAAATTATTAAAGAGTATGTATTTAAATGTAATTATTTAATTAAAACTTACCCATCTTCAAAGTTGCGAATTTAAACGCTGGAACTTTCCTCGTATACATTCCATAGCAACACCATTGCAGTTTGCATGGAGTTAATGCAAAATACAAGTTACCGGACCGATTGCCGTAATTTAGCCGACAATTTCAAGTTACCCCACAGGTTACCTATACCCACATGTTACACGTAATTCGTAAGCTTTCCGTCATTCGCAAGTCACCCGACATTCTCAAGTTATCCTACTTTCTCAGGTTACCAGACATTTTCCCGAAATCATTTTTAAATAACCCGATTATTTGCATTTATATTTCCAGGTAGCCTGGTAAGACAAATTGAATCAGTTCCGTACCAACAGCGTGCTGCTGATAGATCTCCCATGCAGCACCTCTTGCACACCGTAACAATGCAAAGAATCTAGAATGACAGCCGCAGTTGTCATGGAGGAAATCTAGGACGAGCCCACTCCCAAACAAACACTTTGCACTCGTAGACCGAGCTGAATTTAGGAATTTTAAGCTATAGCCCGAAAGTTTTCACTGTTGTATGAAAATAATCTTAGCGAAATTAAGCTTAAATCGGCAGCAATTTTTGAGAAACAAATCATGGATAAAAATTGCAATAATTGGAAGAAATTTGAAAATTGTGCACCTAGGTAATTTTTTAAATAAATATTTCTGTGTGTTCCTAATTTTTAAAATCTTAAAGCTGAGCCTTAGAATTATTTGAGTTGAAGATTAGGAATACGATCGTGCTTATATATTAATTACAGGGAGGTGGCACAGTGAATGAAAGGGCTGATTTCGCGTACAAAGTTCAAGAAAGGCCAGGAAGCCAAGCAGAAGCGGTATTCGGTTTATAGGACTCTCTATCTGATGTGCAAAAAGGCTGGAATCGCAAAGAAAACAACTATTTTTCCTCCGGAAATTGTAGAAATCATAAGAGAAACTTTCAAAGGAGGTGATTCATCCAACCAAACTCATTTGTCAAACGCTACTGTCCTTTCTCTTGAAGATATGAAACACCTTAATTGGTCGGAATATGTAGAGGCAACGTAATTTATTTATTGAAGCTTTATTATTTAATTACTAGTTACCGTAACTTGAACCTTTAAAGAATACCCAAGCTAGAAAGTATTGCCCTACATAACTACTATGAATTAAAATAAGTTTACAGCCTCATATTTTCTTGTTTCCTTCATTTCTTTTCCTTGGAAGACACTCCACTGTATGAAACATTTTGAAACAATTCACCGTTTTGTGCATACACAGGTAAACTTCGCAAGAGTCACATTTCCAGTTAGTAGTTGCTGCGCATAGTTTACAACGTGACCTTTTGGCTTGTTTTTCTGGGAAATGGCGCCCTTCTAGTCTTGCAAAACCCGGATCACATCTTGCCCGGTTTGATTTCCAGTTAATGTGATTCTTGTCAACGATTTCGGCAACCAGATCCAGTATAAACTGTTTGAGCCCAAGCTTCTTCTTGTTTTTAGTATTGCAGACAATGTAAGCGTTATAAACTGCAATATCAATGACGTGGAGCGCCATTTTTTGTACCACTTAATCGATTTTCGCTTCAGACAGAAAGGCTCCATTATTTTGTCCATGTCGTCCACACCTCCCATGAGTTTATTGTAGAGACAAATCGAATTGGGCTTGTTCTTTATGACCTTGCTTCCTGTTTCTACAGTTTGCATTCCCGTTGGGACTCCTGTACTAATCATGTACACATCTTTCTTGTCTAGCCATCTACAAAAAATTAGATACGTTTTGTAATGCACTGGAAAACTCAGGTGATTCTAGATAATTTCACAGTTGTTACTTCTCATTCTTACCGTTCAATGACAATCCCTTTCTGTGATACGACTTCAGTTTCAAATTTTTCTAACTTTCGTATAAATCTTGGGATGGTTTTACGGGTTTTGCGTACTGTTCCAAGGATAAATGTGTGGAGTCTGAGTAATTTTGCTGCCAAAATTGGGGACGTGAAATAATTATCAGCAATTATTGTCCGTCCGGAGCCAGTGAAATCTTCGGTCAGTTTCAGAACCACAGCAGCTCCATATCCCAGGGTTTTTACTATTTCTTGATCCAAAACTGTCTGTTTGCCGATGTATGGTATTATCTTGATGACGAACTTTGTTGCGCAATCAACTGCAACGAAAAACTTTATCCCAAACCTAGACCGTTTCGTTGGTATATACTGTTGAAACGACAATCTTCCCTTGAAGAGCAGAAGTGATTCGTCAACACATATATTTTTCCCGGGTATCACTGAATCCCTAAATTTCTGCAACAACGTAGGAAGGAAACTTCCAAATTTATGCAGTCTGGTAGACGTATCCGCAGTTGAGCTATCCACAAAATGAAGATTGTACAGGATGTCTTCGTAGCGGTTTCTGGACATAAGTTTTCCAAACACTGGCGAATGCAAAAATATATTCGTGCTCCAGTGCTCTTTGATGGAAGGCCTTCTGTTGATTCCCATGAGAAGAGTCAGTGCTAGAAATACCCAGAATTCCTTCTCATCCACTCGCTTCCAGGACTGAATTTTTGTTCCAATCTAACTTCAGCATAGCGGTTTGTCTCCTCCACTATATTTCTTATCATAGGCTCATCCAGAAAATCCCGAAATATTTCCAGTGGCGTCGGTGCACTAGTTAAATACATTTGAAATTTCGTAGGCTCACTGTGCGCAACGAAATCATAGTCATCGTAATTAGGTCCAATTCGCCACTCCGTGGATGAAACCAAGTCTCGATCACTTGCAGGCTTTGCCTGAGTTTCGTCGTCACTCCATTCTGCATCTGGTTTCAGAAAGATGGTTTCACATTCAGAATCACTGATCTCACTTTCAGATGACATGATGAGTTTATGCGGTTATTGAATAGAATTATATGCAAGTTTACAGCACTTAGCTCCCTGTAACTCAGGTGTAAAACTGAAAATGTTTAAATACAAGTCATCGGGCTGTTTTGCAATTTTTGTTTGCATGTTATTTACAACATCAGGCGGTGACAAAGTATTTTGTTTACATATATTCATGCAGTCAGCCATGGCAACCATCATGTGAATTTTTATATTCACAACAATGGGCTAAAACGGGGGGAGTGCGTTGTTTATATCCACTACATTGGGGCTCAAGAGGTTAAGCTCTCCCATCGAACCTTTAAGCCTGTACTCTTGCAAGAGAACTAATGCTCTAGGGGAAAAGTTACAACTCGTATGTGAGAGAGGGAGAGCAAAACAATAGGCAAAGAGAGCAAAACAATTGGCAAAGGGAGCAAAACAATAGGCAAAGAGAGCAAAGATTCTAGGGAAGAGGCTCTGACATCTACTATTTGAAGAGGGAACAAAAATATTGGCAAATGCAAAGATTCGAGGGAAAAGGCTTCCTCCTGTACATACAAACTTTCTGCCTTATAGTTAAGATACCTGTGAATACACTATATATCCAATTGTTGACAGCCAAAACGCCGATCGCAATAGTAATTCCATCCCCTTAATATATATAATGTAGTTATAGGTAAAAAGTGTAGATATGTGATTTCAAACGTGTAAATACGCATAGCGTTACAATATATACCCGTGAATACACTATGTATGCAATTGTTGACAGCCAAAACGCCGATCGCAATAGCAATTCCGTCGCCTTATATATATAATGTAATTATTGGAATAAAGTGTAGACATATAATTGCAAACTGGGAATTACGAATAGCTTTACCATATCTACGCGTAACTACGCTATATATCCAATTGTTGACAGCCAAAACGCCGATCGCAATAGCCTGTTTTAACAAACCGGCAACAACGTTTAATGGTGACAAGCAATATTCAGTCAGCTGTTTCTTGTCCTGTTACCTCTACTACCACTTCATTCTCATCAATCCCTACAATGTCTTTGATGGGGCTGATTGAACGACTTTAGATACAATTTTGCTGTATCGTGATCGGCTTGATATCTACTTTTTCTAGATACACAAAATCCGGACCGGTATCGTATCGGTATCTAGTATCAAAAAGTATCGGTGTCGTATCTGATAACGCTTACTGAAACGAAAATGTTTTGGATAGGTCGAATCTAACGACTAGATGCATGTATTTCATTAGCCGGAGTGCAAAATGTGAGTAACGAACTTAAAATAACCTTTGCAGTACACAGCTGATATAAAAAGTAGGAATTACTATCATCCTACTGAAATCAAATATTCTGCACAATTCAGTGAAATATAAATTTCCTCAGTCCATCCATGATTTCAAGCACAATACTATCCGCAACGTTTCCGGACTCATGTGGATGCGTCGACAGGTCAAAACGTCTGGTCCTCCAGATAACTTATTTTCAATTGGAATGCTTGTAGCTGACATTCCTAATACATCTCGAGCGAAGCTGGAAAGTCGAGGGAATCCAGATTGATTAACCTGCAATGAACGAATATTGGGTATAAGTTTATAGTGGCTAGAGATACATGATACCTTCTGGAAAAAACTTTGATACACGTACAAAACCACCACTGAAGTCTGTTCTTTACACATGCCGATTTCATAAGAATTATTCGTTCAGCCGAGTATATTTCCAGTTCATCCCTCAAATACACTCTTGCCTTTTTCATGACGCTACCTACTAAATCAATTAGACCCTCATCCTCATCAGAGTCCACTTCCGGGATAAACTGGGTAAATTGCTCGCCATTTTCCTTGTAATGGTCTAAACAGTACTTCGTTACTAACCTGGAATTAAGAATAATGTAAATAGAAATCTCCACACGCACGCGTTGTTGTACTTTTACTTAAGACTTGGTAAGCTTCCCCTCATCACGCAAGCAATTCGTACTGTAACACGCAAGTTTGCAGCGTGGATCCAGAACTACAATCAAACAATCGTTTAAAGAATAAAAAAGCAGCATTGTATAATTAAGTGCATTGGTTGTAGGATTTGTTTAACTACCTATTCCAGCACGCTGGACACTGGTTGTTGTTTCCGGTAAATAGACTTCAACCTTATCATTTATTTTTTTACATGCTTCCGGGAGGGGTGGCGGATTCTTTTTCTGCGAATCATAATATAGTTCCATGGTAAAATTTTAATGCTCTCTCTCATCAAAACAAACTACAACATCCAATTTTTACCTTTGCGAATGCCTCCACCTTGTTGAAGAGGTACATAAATGCAGTAACTCCATCTGGCAACAAAGCTCGTTGCTGGGAGAAGGAGAGTGTAGGGTCCTTGAATGGCTGAAAAAATAGAAAACCATTCAAAACGGACTGCCGCGCACCCTGTGGACGGGTTGGCGTCTGAATCTTACTTTGAGCAGATCAACAAAGAGTTCTAGCTGATTCCATTCGTCCTGATTCAATGCAAATCTTGCAAATTATCATTTGCCAACACAATCGATTCGATGGCCTGTACATGAATCAAACATTAGCGTCAGTTTCCCAACTGCCTTATTGTTAACTGAAACTGACGGTTCAAGGGAACTTACTTTCCGGAGTTCCACAGCTCTGGAAAACATGTCCAGCGTAGAGTTCCATCTGATCTAAATGTCCAAAGTCAGCTGTTTTGGTGCAATCTTGTGAGCCACACAGAAATTCTGAAGCGCCTAACGATATTCCGAGCAGTAACGAATTTTCTTTATAATTCATCTGATCTGTAAAAATGCAATGCAAGTTCAGAATCGTAAAATTCATGCCTCGATAACCTCATATTCGTAATGTCTAATTGAACCTCCGTGTTTTACCTTTGTATAAACCGCACAAACTCCATCCACGCCTTCTTCCGCCTCGTCGTCGTCGTCCGCCTTTGATTATGCCTCTTCAGTTTCAGAAAGATGGCGTTGTTCGTTTTGAACAGCGCGCTTCTCGTGTTTGAGAACCGAGACGGCGCTTTGAACAGCTAAGTTAATAATGTGGCCGACGCAACGAATGTGGTTCTGCGTTGCGGATAAATCAGATCCCTTCGAAAACAATGAAACACATTAGTATTTCCAGATGAGCTTCAAAAATAAGTGTGTACAATAAAAATTCATTACCTGCTCCATAAACTTATTTTGAAGCTCGCACATTATTGTGTTCATATTGGCAGCATTATCAGTAGTTTTGGCAATTATTTTCTTCGTGATGTCGAAATCTTCAAAATATTTCCAAACAAGGTCAGCTATTTAAGCTCCCGAGTGCTTGCCCTTCAGTATTGCAAAATCTAGAACTTCAACTCGGTATTGCCAAACAGGAATCCACCCAGGTAGCAATAATTCCGACATCATTATTGAATGTGCTGCTCCGCCATCCATCAAGAACAATGGAAATTTGCCCAGGTACGATCTGCAAATTAATTTATTAGTAAAATAAGTCAGAGATAGTTACTTACAATCAGTTTCAAACATGGAAGGACCGAGTAAAGTTAACCTAAAGCTTTTATTTGCAAGGCGTGTGCGGCAAATGTATTTTCAAGTCCGACATCAATTGTCGCACTGCTGGCATTTTTAATGCAGTCGGCTTCCCGGCCATTCATCCTTGCTTAAAAACATTTTGCTCGACAATCGCTAACGGTAAATTGCACTTTATAATGCAGCGCAGCACATCGGTTTCAAGCTCATGTTGTGTGTGTTTTCCATACGCCACATAAATATCGTCTTAAAAGTTTATACGTGCAGTTTGCAGCTTGTGCACGAACTTAATTCCGAAGTTATTAAAAATTTGGTATCATAGTTCTTGAACAACTTACACGCTTCTCACGAACTGTGTTGAAGGCTTTGTCAATCGTAACAGTACCAGAACCGGATGCAGTGGAGGTCGGGGTGTCAGCATCTGGTGAAGCGTCTTCACTAACGCTTATGCCCTTGTGTAAACGCTGCATGTGTTATTTCAGATTCTGGTTGGAAGTCTTGACATCGGTGAGGTTGTGGTTGCTGTGAATTAAAATTTTGTAATGTATCTGGTATTCGTTAATTATGGGAAACTTACCATTTGCATCTCTCACCAGTAATTACATTTCCAGGGCCATCCGCATTCTCCTCCACCCATGTAAAATGTTCATAAATCTATGCACGCTTGCACCTTGTGGATTTAGGGTAGGTTTGGGGTAGAAATCTGATCTTGCTGGTTGACATTGACGTCAGTATTTTCAGTTTCCAGATCAATAATGAGCGCACTTTGAGACATTATAGTATTTTAATTAAGAATTCACGCAGAAATCTGAAGGTACGTGTTAGGTAATAGGGTTACAATACGTGGAAAATTAAATTTCCTTGCCTTGGATTGATGGAGATTTAACTTTTGTAGTTGAAGTGCCCAAGAAATTCAAAACAAATTTAATGAAGAATACACTTTTACTGGCTTCAATTCGAAAATGTTAAACACGGAATTTAGTTCTGGTTGTGCTTTTATCATACAATCTATGAAATGAAATGCAGCGTGAGAACCCGATGCGAGAACAAAGGATGCTAGAATGCTTAGATGTAAACACATGTGCAGCCCTGCAGTATTCACAAGCTGTCTAGCCCCAGGCTAATGCCAGAGGCATTAAACTGTACGGGCAAGGCTATTTATGACTTCTGCAGAGCCTGCTGGAGTGGCCAATCATAAGCCCTGTCGCACAACGCAGGAAAATCAAACGTTTTTCTTAAATGTAGATACAAAACGATACTTTTAGATACTTGACCGGTGTAGGCTCGATTTTTTTGAAGCTGTATCTGTATTGGATCGGTTTGAATTCGATACCGGTATCTATGTCATTCCATAGTCTCTGAGTCCCATGCAATCAATTCTCAACCATCCCGCAACTCTAAATTCTGCTAACATAGGCGACGGCCGATCTCAAACTCCTGATCTCTTGCAACCTCTGTATCCTCCATCAACCGGCTATCCCACACGCAACATATGTAAATTACTCCATGAAACTAAATGTTGTCCACGTACTTTTCCGAAATCTAAATTATTCATGTCAGATAATCAAATAGTTTGTTTGGAGAGTCTGCAGAAACATCACAAAAATAAAACTGTTTCCGCATCAAGTTTGCAAAAAATATCAAATTGGAGGACAAAATAAGTGCTTCTGCACGCAAAGAAAGTACATTCTTAATGAGTGAATTCTCTTAAAACATACTAGAGTTACGTTTTCTTATATTCGGCATTTTTCACAAAGCAGAGAAAATTCATCTGCATTATACATTTCATTGCCAACTAATTTTTGTGTGTGTCACAACACATCTATGAGGTTAAGTCCTGCTATCACGTCCGCGCCCCCTATATTCAGCCTTTCAACTTTCCCATTTAGTCATCATTCTACATTTCGCCTTACTTCCATCAAGTCAAAATGAAACTACTCGGGTTAGGAATCATAAAGTTATTGCAAAGAATAGCTACGCAGAATTTACGAGGGGCGTTTGGTAACACCATACGCCATATACAACCGATCTTCGGGATGTTGATACCCGACTCGAAGTTGCTGGGAAACTACGCTTTCTGCCTCCCTTGGGTTCCATTAGACGAAACTATCTTTCAACATTATTTGCAGAGGATTTAAAACAGATGGACTACAATGGGGATCAGTACTACTGGTACTTGAAGTAAGTTCGAGTACGTTTACCAAAACCATTGTACTCATTTGTCTAACTTACTGTTGATAATGTTGAAGTACGTTGTCTTCCATGTGTCTGTTTGAACGACGCAGTTGTATATTTCTGCTATAATTGCCATTATGTTTTCACCTGACCGGGGATCAGACAACAGAAAAATCGGATTAAAAAATTTACTTGTGCTTCTATTCAAGTACAGCATATTCCATAATCTACAAAGCATACACGCTTAATATTTTATCAGTAAGCGTCATTTAGATATTCGTCTTCAAACCAAGCATATCAGGAGGAGAAAGGAAAGTGAAAGCGTGACGACAGAACAGTTATTCTGTCAAAACCCATTTTGTTGTTCTTGGAACTAGATGTCCTTCACCTCTCTCATCGCCTTATGCAAAACTCTGTTTTGCTCATTCCCCCATCTACTCGTTTTATTATTAGTACTGGACTGGTATTCCCCACTGTCCAGGGCCTATAAAAAGCCAGCTGGAATCCTCGATCACTAACTGTCTTTCCGTGGCTTTCTAGCCTAGTACTTGGCTCTCTTCCAAGCTTTATTTACCCTTTATTGGCCCTTCACAACTGCCGTCTAGGTTTATCTCTTATTATTTTATGTTGGCCCTCAACAGTGCACAAACTTCAGGGAAGTTTTGTCGACTACGCACGTACTTACTTAAAGATCTTAAAGATGAAGATTAGCATTTTAATATTAATGAAATATTTTCATCGCCGTTCATACAATTCTTTTATAATAATGCTAATGGTAACCTTTATCCTCCGCAAAAATTTCAACCGCAAAAAATTGCAATAAAAAAGGCAAATCGTAATTTCCTCCACCACCCAGCCCCCTGAAAAAAAATTAATTTTGCTCTAGACTGCATTTCAAGAATATTTTCAAATCATACAATTAATCCGACGTCAAAGCGGCAGGAATTGCAATTATGTTGTTATTGGTAATATACATACTAGCAAATGTAATATCTATATAGTGGTAGGGGGCAAATGTAACTTTCCGAAGAAAAATAACATGTCAATGTGGATGGCAAAGGTAACTTGATGAAAATGGGGGAAAATGTAACATGGGAGTTATATTGAAGCGCGTTGCTATGGCAGTGTCAGCGTATCTTCTGTGCACGCTTACTGCTCCATGTTACATTTGCCCCCGTGTCAAGCGAGTTGCTATTGCCCCGCATATCATCATGTTCTTTTTTCTCTCCATGTTACTTTTGCCACCACAGACTATATATATATATATATTACATTTACATACATACTTTTTACTCTTTTCCAAGTGTATAGATGTCCGGTATGTCAGATTTTCATGTCAGAGCTTTGAATGGTCTTGCGCGCTTTGTTCAGCCTATCACGTACCCCGCTTCGCCCCAGTATCCAATTGCTGCACAGCAGCGCTCATGTTCTACTCTCACTCCACTGCTGCGGACAGGAGAAAAAGATGGCTCCCTGCCTTTCTTCGAACATTACTCGGCTCACAAGTGTTGCAGGGTCAAGTAGTTTAGATTGCTGCATCGCTGAGGTCTTCATCTTTCTTTCAGTCTAAGTGTTGTGTCTATAGGTCAAAGGGTGCAGCCACTGTAGCGCCTGAGGTCAACTTAGTCCGAAAAAATGACTTTTTTCAGTATAAAATTCGTAGTGTCCGTTCCCTTTGACCTACGGACACTAAACTTAAATTTAAATAGAGAGAAAGATCTTAGCTATGTAGCAATGCCAACCACTTGACGCTATGACGTTTGAGAGCCAAGAAATGACCAGTGGAAAGAAGAAAGGTTTTAATTTTTCCTCGCTCGGACATGAAAATCTGACATACTGTATATTCCTAAGGTAGTCGAAAAGACAGCATGATTGACTCTCTGGGGATTAAGGAATCCCAGCTGCCAACATATCAATCTCTAGTCTAATTTAGATTTGTGCAACAGATGATTGATCTTATGGACGTCCGAAGTGTTTACGAGTCTTCGAAAGAATGGATATGTCATAATCTTGAATCGTTGCAGTACGTTTTGAAGCTATTTTCTGTGTTAGGTATTGTTTCCATCCACAACATTCGTTGTTCACAATATCGGACTGAGGTTATCATAATTTTAGAGGAGCTTAACTGATTATAACCTCTATGTGGGGTGTGTAAACAGGGGAAGGGAGGCGTTTTCCATTTTCGATGGTGAAATAAGAAAAAAAATCAAAAACGCCAAGCAAAGTGTGAGACGAAAGATTTAACTAGTAATTCGAAGTCTTTAAATTGATTTCTTTTATTTCCTTCATCACATTCGCACACGCAATTTTCTACTCAACATAAATTAAGGAAGGCGGCTTAGAAACTTATGAACTTGTGGGTGAGGAAACTCGGCACATACCGTGGATTTTGATTTGGATTAGTGATATATGATTTTTGCCAGATAAGCTAGAATGCAGCTAAATGTAAATTATCAACCGTAAAACAGACTCAGAACTCAAATCAATCGTTGTTTTATTCCTCACATTCAACCAGCGAGCGCTTACATCCTAGTTCTTCAGTCTGCACCGATCGAGAAAAATATGTTGGAGGTCATATCAATTCTACCTTGTTCTAAAAATTTTCATACGAATACAAATTACCTGAAGCAAAATCTAGGATCAACAAACGGCTGGCTGCATTTTGTATTGTGAAACACCAGGGTAAAAAAGATAGCGGGGTGAAAAGGAGCGGCCGAGTTAATGTGTGCAAGACATCATTCCCAATCAAACCAGGCTTACTCAACAACAAGATGGATAACGTGCAAGATTCTTGCCCGAACTCCAACATCGCAAGGGCTCGGTCAACACGGACATGTGATTAGAAATTAAGCTAAGCCAGCAACCAGCTATTGGAGCAAGCTTAATGTTTAGCGGGTGTGAAAATCAAGATTGGGAATGCAAGTCAAGTTCTGCCAACAATAAGACGAGATGCCAGATAGATAGAGCATCCAGTGCCGCGCAAGCACCTCTGGTTTTCAGCTTTCTTTGGTTGGATGATTAGCAGAGCTGATTTAAATTCAAAGCTTTCCATCCACCTCACAAGACGTGTCTCTATTCTTTCTTGGAGCTCGACCAGCGGGACAGAATAAGACACATTCATGTAATGAATGGAATTCAAACCGTGTGATACAATCCGATCCTTTACAGGCGTGCAATATGGATGCACCTTGTAGCCCAGTTGTTGATAATACAAGCTTAGCTAACCATGTAGCACATCAAAAATAAAATATATTGGGAACAAACTACGGATAGAGAAAGGAAGATGTTAAGAACTATCAAGGACAGAGTCGGAATAGAAAGCGTACAACCCGGGAAGGAAACGCAAGGAATTAGGATGCATGTATGAAACAATTGTGAGTGTGAGCTGGTGATGGTGTTGACATGTGGATTTCATTATTCCAAATAGTAAAACCAGATTGTTATAGATGTGTTGAACTAAAGTGACCTGACCGCACCCAAGACATGAATTCCGTGCTAGACGCTACTCCTCACGATCTCTCACTCCTGGGAATCGTGAGTCTTTGATTGAATCCCTCCAGATCATCTGATTTATTGCCGGCTACAATTTGTTAAGCTCGAAATTTAACATCTAAGGAACTATCCCTTGAGTCCATACTGCTTAAGCAACTCTTGCCAGCGAAGACGCAAGACCGTCTCCTCCTTCACCTCTTCAATATTCAAGAAATGAGTCTTCTTTCTGTAATGATTCATCCTCAAATCCCGATAAATATATCACAAATCTCCCATTTGTCCTCCCATCTAAAAATTTTCAAATTATGACAAGCTTAACATTAGTGGGAGTAACAGAATGATGAGAGAGCAGAAAGGATAGAGAAGGGTCATCGGTACGTGCTTTTATTTGCAAAGCCAATGCTTCAAGTCTAAATCAGATTTAACTTGGAACCCAATCTTCATGACATGTATGTGAAGAACCGTAGTGTTGTACTCAGTTACTTGTGTCTCAATTCAATTCTGATTTCCCTTACAGTCGTCTCGAACTCGGCAGTTTCTACGTCCGCTGAGGTGAGAGGAGGTAGTAGAATTTCCTTAAAAGTGTAATAGCATGTATACAACACTTGAGTCGAATACACAAAGACACCCGACTGATAGAAGTCTTTATACCCAGCCTTTCTTGTACCTCACACTTAACCAAGCAAGCTCATTTGGAGCTTATCGAATGTTAATTTAAATAATCAAGTGTCAAGTAGCTCCTGGATATCTCACAGTTGACCCGAATTTTTAACTCTCGGAACGGAAAAGCTAATTTTCTATATGGTCAATGTCTTTAACTCGTTCAACTCCTGCCAACTGCCTTATATTGGTAAATAATTATGCTAGTAAAAGAGCATCTACGAAATATGTTTGTTTAACAGCAATTTAGCTTGTAAATATCTTAGATTTGACTGATTTGTGAGTGCAAATTCAAGCGGATTTCAATTTAAGAAAAGTCTTGTCAGCGTACTACAACTCTACTAAAAGTATTATCATATGCCCGTCCGCAGGTTGAACGATTGTCTGTTTACAATTAGAATCACAAATCCAGTGCTGAATCAGACTCGACGGATGCTTGGCCTACGTAGGATGAGTAAGCGTAAAAGCGTGCATGAAGAATATAATGATGAAACACGTATAAAAAAGAAGCCTTGAGTGTTTTGCAGGCCGATAATATCACATTAATTAACCCCTTTCTCTGATTCTAATTAAATTTAAATCCTGGCTTTTTGAGGATCTCTTGGAGGTGTCACTACATTCTAAAGATTGAGCTGATTTACTGAGTGGCGGTGGATGGTGGGATTCTATTGAGGAATATTCCAAGCATTAAGATTTAAGATATGGCAGATATAATCCTCTCACCCGCCATCACACAACAGCTTCTTATGTGTACACTAAATTATCGACTCTCTTTCCGTCAACTTCGGGGGAAACAATGGTGTGGATGAGAATGATGAGATGGGGAGAAGGACAGTTGATTGCATTGTTTTCTCCCGGCATGAATTGCTTCTACGGAGGAGAGAATGCAATGAAGAACTGTGATGGTAAGAAAAAGAAGACAAAAGAAATAATTTCATCATGCAACCGAGCTGGAGCTTTGAAGATTAGTCAACATGGATGTAGTGGAATCGTTCACGCACCTTCCGCTGTCAGTACTTACACTACCACTGTCGGACTTGGCACTTCAACCCAACCATGCATTTGATTGCATTTGATCTTAAGTTGTCGTTGCAAGGGCCCAGGCCACATATCGACGAATAAATCCATTACATTACATTACATTTAATCTTAAGTAATAGACGAGTTAATTTCATTTTTTAGAATTGTAGAGGCATTCCATACAGCAGATTATTTGCGGAATAGATGGCAGAACGCATCAAGCTGCTACGCTATGCTGTGACAGAGAGCTTAAGTTTCAAAGTTTGATTTCATGGCTGGCTTCATTTATTTGGGCTGATGAAAGATAGCGGCAGTATCCCTGGTAGATTGATGAGGGTAATAGATATATTGCTCAAGGATAAGAAAATGAGAGGACGAGGTATGCTAAATTTTGAAAGCATGTAGATCGTGTTAACAACCGAGAAGGGTATACACAACATGGAACGGTTTATGAAAACACTCGCCTTCAATATTTGATACCAGCCTTCGGCTTTTCTCACCTCTCTCTCTCTCTCATGATGAGAAGAGGAGAGTCTCATATTTTCGCACTCTTCCCCATCGCTAATTAATCTGAGAATCTTTATACAAACATTACGGACGGAGAGGAACGTGCGTGCGAGTGCATCTGCTTCGACATTCCTTCAAGATCGCATCTAATAAATAAATGAACTCATCGTATCCCGTTGTCTTATTTACTATTGTTTACGAGTAAACGAGATCGCGTAGCATCAGATTGAAGAAACTCAGTATTGCACCAGTATCAGGAAGGTGCAAAAATACCGGTTCGAGCTTTAGCTTTGTCTTATCTTTCTAGCTATGCATGAATGCGATGGATTAAGGGAGCTTCTATCTAATCTTAAATCTGATATTGAGTGATGATCCAGACGGGGACGGAAGATTCATCTTTGTATTAGAATTGCCAAGTGCGGGTTCCTCCTTTCCCCTGTTGGGGGAAATGAGAACAAAAATATGTGTTTCTGTAAGCTCAAGCTTATTTTAAAAAATCTAAGGAATGCAAATCAAACTCAACAAGTTGATCAACTAAAGAGATTTGAAGTGTCGGACGGGCTGTTGGAAGCGGAGTGCATGGAGATAATCAAGAGCGGATGTATTACAACTTAAAGGATAACCCCTAATAATGTTGAGGTGTCGGCTTGTTGAAGGGTGAAGATGGAGAAAGGCTAGTTTTTTATACAGGAAAGAGGTAAATTGAGACCTGAATGGGATGAACTCTAATACTGAAATTGATTCTTGGTCGTAGTCGTGATTGCTATTTGCACATCCTATACATCAAGATTTATTGTGAGAAAAACCCTAAGAAAATTGACAAACTCATCCTTTTTCAGCATCCCTCTGCCAACTTGCATCTCCATCTGACTCAATCTCCCCTTGTTTTGGCTATGCACTTGCCGTGATTTCCGAGATTTCTTCTAAATTAATGAAGCATGTGTGAACTGTGGAGAGAAGGGGTTATGAGGGTTTTTGGTTACATTTCGTTTGAAAATGTAATAATTTCTCCTATAAATGAGCCAGACCCAAGAAACATGAGCTTTGAGATTTGGCATTTGCTATTCTCTTCAGCCGTGAACTCGACTCGTAGAGCGGCGCATGGTGTGCTCGTTTAGTCGATTTATCTCAAAAGCTGATTCAGTTCATGTTGGAGTATCCCAAAGAAAAATGAGTAATTGCAAGGGAAGGGAGGAGGAGAAAAGAATGTTTGGAAATATTACAAGTATCTCACCCATTTTCATGCACAAACATGGGCAGGCTTAATGAATTTAAAAAATCCTAAAGCCCGAGCTCCTACAACTTGATAAAGCTCCAACAAGCTGAAACATTTCAAGAATAAGTGGATTCTGATAGGGCTGGTATGAGTATATATTTAAATTGGTCCTTGCTGATGTTAACCCGTAGACACGGTGTTGAGGTGGGGTTTCAAGCTTTCACGCAGCAACGGCAAAAGACCCGAATGCTTGTTGGGTAAGTTTGGAGTGGAGAAAATATTAAGTGAACCTTATCCGAGAATCTGAGCCAACTAGCTCGGTATATGGCATAGCTAGTCAGGAAATACTTCGGATGAGTGTCCCACTGTGTTTGTTTGTAAGGAAGGATTAATGATGTATTCCTTAAGCTTTTAGGGATGGTGATATATTAGTGTGAAATGATGGGATGGAGGAGTAAATGAAAATGAGGAGATTTTTAATTGCCCCCAACGTACACCTCCATCACCTTCATGTTTCCTTCTCCAACTCTTTGCAGATGTAGCCCGTGGTTTAGGAAAAAACTCGTCAGAGCCACGCACAGGACTATAGCAGAAACAGAGATACGTTTAATGCATGCAAGACAGTTAGTTAAACTTACGAAATTGGGAATTGTCGTGGAGCACAAATACGTGCGTCTTTTGGCTTACTCGTTGTTTGGTTGGCGCAATGCATTTTCTTGATGTCTGACGGGAGAAAGAGAGAATGTAAAGGGAATCAGTATGCAACAGCTTCCCGCAAAGCAAACACAATGTGCAAGTCTAATGTGTATCATGTCACACGAAAGAGTGAAAGATTAAGTTTTGGAAAAGATGGGAAGGAGGGAAAACTCATAATTCATTTCAAACCTGCACCTCCGCAGAGACAGAGGGATAAAAATCAAAGTAGTCTTCAGCTTAACCTAATACTATATAACACCATCCCTCATTTATGTTCT
Source organism: Sminthurides aquaticus (assembly GCA_906901655.1). Classification (NCBI taxonomy): domain Eukaryota; kingdom Metazoa; phylum Arthropoda; class Collembola; order Symphypleona; family Sminthurididae; genus Sminthurides; species Sminthurides aquaticus. The sequence continues at coordinate 333,713 of CAJQTT010000021.1, forward strand.
AGTCAATCCAGCTTTCCTAAATGCAGTCACCTCTGCGCAAGTTTTACGCTTAATTCAACAAACTTTTTCATTCTTCAAGAAACAAAGTGCCAGTAGAGCAAATCATCAGTTTACAAGAAAAATCCAGCCGAGTAATTCCAAGGAAAGAGAATGAAATCTTGTGCAAAATTTTAACATCACCACCAATATCACCATCCTGACCTGTAGCCGCCAGCCGCAGCAATGTTAAATGTCCCTCATAGATCAATTATTCATAGGAAACAGACAATAGAATATTTGTCTTACTATGACCTTTTCAAACACCAAAAACTATCAAATTTAATGTCTGCAGCGTGAAATATCATCTCTTCTGAGGTGCACACACTGCCCGATCTTGATGCAGTGTGCCGTCCCAAGATCAACTTTGAACTTGCTCATTCACTCATTGGCCCTTGCTTTTAAGTCATTTTCCGTTTCTCGCTTGAAACCCACCGACACTTTCAGTCCACTTTCTTCCCCACAGACTGTATAAACACAGTACTCTTCAAAGAAGCCGTCTTCTCGTTGTAATAACATTGACCCTGAAAGAATTCTGCAAACTTGAACTATATATATTGCTTCAAAGTGCAACCAGAAGTGCCCAAGCCGTAACTCTCATAAATCTAGTTTCTATAAGCAATAAGACGTTGGTAGAATTCTCCGTATCACAAAAGTTGTAACGACGATTTCATTTCCATATGCGTCGACGAAACAAGTCAAATAGCTAGTCTTCCTTCATTAGGCTTTTGAATGTATACATAGAGGAAAGCAGATGGGTAGAGAAAGCTTCTTTTCACACCAATCACAAATTATTACCCTCAAAAATCTTTGTTGGAAGAAGCAAGGGAACAAATGATTACGACTATTGTTATTACCCGTTCCTCTTCATGCTAGTTTACACATTTTATTAAATTGAATTTAAGCAAGAATATTAATTTTAAGCATGTTTCCAACCTTTTGTCCAAACGGACATAAATCACATTATCTTTTATCTACTCTTTTTCAATTTAAATCTTATTCGGAATATATATCCTACTGAATTGCGTAGGCAATCAAAAGCCAATGTGAAAATCCGGGAGTATTTTATCTGATAAGCAAACAATGCATACTTGAATCTGTTGATTTCATCGAAGATCCTCGTACTCGTAGGAAGCTTGCAGCGGGAAAAATTATGGGGCAAACCGAGATTGATTTTGCTGCTATCCAACGGTCGAATTAATCTAATCTTTGTTAACAATGTGTATCTAACTAGAAGCGTGTGAATTCTCATTGAATATGATGATTTGAATAATACAGAGGATTTATTAAATGAAATCCTATGATTACAGGTGATGGAATCAGAGAATAAACTGATTACTCTGATATTTTTTCTGGTAACGAGTACACAGTGAGTGTAAGCTAATTTCTTTGTTGTTTCCACAGTTTAATTGTTGTTTTCAGACAGCACTAGATGAGTTTAATTATATGAACTATGAAAATGAGGATACCTTACTGCATTAGTGCAAGCCAGGATCACTGGGCTTGTACGTGGATTCAGTTTGAAACGCGATTACTCATATGTTTGCGTTTGGCTGAAAAGCTATATTTCCGTTAAGAAACCTAGAGTTTCAGACGAGTTGCAGCTTCTTTAACAGAGGATGAAATGAACTAGAGTGTCTTGTGTACAAAGAAAAGTATTTACTTAATTGAGTGGAGGAGAAAGATTTTTGTAATTCAAATAAGGGTTCTTTGCTCCTGGAAATCGAATTAATGGACTCCCGGATGAAATATGAGGAGAGGAGATGACTAAATAGCATGTTTCAAGCCATCAATTGATTCATGAAACCTACTTGGTTGAAGAAAGAAGGGCCATTGGCAGTGTGCGCTTTAAATGCTCTGCGTAATACGACTCCTCCCGCTTACACTTAATGTAAGCCCGGTAGCATTTGTCATTATCGAGTAAAACTATATGTCTAAAAAATCAAAAATCCAGAACAGGCACCAGCGAATGTGGGCTAGTCCACGGAAGGTGGGTAAAAATCTGCCACACGTGTGTTTCTCCTCCTTTCTCTGGGCTATTGAGAACTGCGTTTAGGGAGAGACGAGCAGAAGAATGCGCATTACATATTCAGAACCGTTCAGAGGCGGAGAACGAAAAGAAGGATCGGAATGCAAATATTATATTATAAAAGAATGATGGAATGAAGTGTTTTCTTTTCCTGAGTTAACAAAGGTTCTGGAGAAGGAACTACCAGGACTGGTGCAGTTGCTTAGTAGGAGCTAAGCAAGGATGGTGGAGTCAAGTTATTGTGTTGATTCCTCCATGGTTTGTTAAATAATTAGATGGAAGTAAGGTGGGAAAAATGTTGAGGTGAGTCTAGCGGACCACCCGAAATGTAAATGATAGGAGAATAGTATCCTTCCTCTTAATTGGCTCATTTTATACATCTCTAATGTAAATCAAGGAAGGAAGTAGAAGTAGAAGAACAGAAGCCAAAACCCTTTGGAAGACGGGCAAATAATGGAAAAACTTCTTTCTGTCCTTCCGAAAGCCCTTGTGCATTTCCGACTCAACCACTCAACGTATTCCTTTGCCCAGCCACCTTTCATTTACTTATTTGCCCGCTATATATATCTTGCTGTAACAACTGTTCTTGTAAATGTATTTTGAGCTGATTTAATTTTAAATTCAAAATTGCAGCCTTATTCGAGTGTTGAGCATGGAAATGGTCCTTCCCTCGTCTTCTTCGGATTCAGGGTCTTTTATTATTATTTTTTATTTTTTAGAATTAAAAAACACGCTTGGATTCCCAATTAAGCATATTTTCGAACGTTAAGAACGAAATGAGAAATTAAAGATAATTAGTCAGGCAGTGAGCATGCCAAGCTGGACAAAATTATAGAGTATGGAGTTAAGATAATGGTAGGTTGGGCAGTTGAAGAGGCTGCGCCCTAAGGTGTGGGATTACTCAGCTCCTGTATGCAATGCAATTCTTGGAATGCAATTTATAATGCAAAGGAGAGGGAATCTTAAAGATTTCCAAGATTTTGATTCAGTCAGGATTCACTTTTAGAAAAATCTTAGGTCAAACATGCAAGGCGACCTGATCTATTCCAGGCACGTGATTTTCTTGTAAAAAATCTGCTACCTCCTTTCCCTTGTCCTCGCTCGTAAACTTTTTGGTCGCACTCCGTACAAGCTTCTTCATCATGCTTGGTTCCTGGAAAAGAAGAATAACAATCAACTTTCCTACTTAGCTTCCAACACAGTGTCATGTTATGCTCATCCTCCTCTCTAGCATCATTTTTTCCCCGATCACATGAAATATTTCAAGTGTGCAGAGCTTCCTCCGCTATAAACCGAAACTTGATTCTTTGCATATGCTGGAGCTGCATGAGAAGCGAAGTGGGTTTCAGTTGCAAGCCTACGATAACTAGATCAAGAAAGGTGGGCTGGAGGTAATTCTAGTGACGGACGCATGTCAGCTTGCCTCCTAAACTATGTAGCTGGGGGCGGGGGCAACATAAAATTATTTCTAGCTTTTCCCTAGCTACTAACAAGCAGACATTCCTGTTGAAGCTTTTCCTTGTCTACTAGGTAGGCACACAGCTGCAAGCTACTGCTTCTACCACCTTCACTCTAATTAACAATGCCCCTGAACATGCCTTCTTGTTCTACGCAAAAGCTGTAGACAAGACTGTTTGAAATCCTCCAAGGGAAATTGATTGCTTCACCCACCTACCTACCTCAGATCAGATCAGATCAGATCAGGGTCCAAAATCCAAAAAAAATACAAGCGAAATATTAGAGCGTCTTATACCTTAGAAGCAAGTTTGACGTTGTAAGCTCGTTCAACTTTCCTCTTGGAAGGACTTGAAATGCGGATTGACAAGCGACAAGTTTTGATTACGATAAGCTTTTACGATAAACCGGTAGGATTCTGATCTAGTTATAACTCCAGTTTCTCTCTAAGCAGTCAACACTAACACATGCCCATGCTAACACTCATGGAATGAGCAAGTTATTGTCTTGTCCCTGACATTTACGCAATTTCACTCATCATTTATCAGCATCCCTCGGGCTTCTGCCCACCATTAAATCCTAAGGGTGAGGGTCGATTCTGACTACGGAAGATGAGGCTATGATGGCTGGCAGTGGATAGCAAACTGAGAATCTATTTGACTGAGTAAATCAGGATCGAGAAAACAAACTGGATCGTAAAATTGAGGGCAATAAAACTTGCATCGACTTTGAAATCCTTTGTGAAGGGATCATCAAACCTCGTATAATTAGAGTATTATTGCCAACGCGCAGAGAGGGGCGAATATTGTCGAGTCTCTTTAACTTTGGTCATGCTTCAAAAGTTTTATTACCATTTCTTTCCAATTTATTCACCTTCCACCTCAGGTAGAGATTGTCAATTACTTGGTTGTGCAGATATTGAGACGCGTGATCTTTTTTGAATTCGTTGGAAATAATGACATGAGTTCGTTCTTGTTCTCGTTATTGTTAGCTTTCATCAGCATTACTCAAGGTTGGTAAAACGACAATGAGGATTTAAGAACAGAAAGAAACGTGCAGTTACAGTGCAGTAGCTGTAGCTACCTCTGATAATTTTGCATAGAATAGTTGCGCTAAAATCATGTGTCGTTGAACCATTAGGATTCAATTTTATCAAAAAAAGAACCAGAAAATATTGAAAAACTTACACTGAATCGATACCGGATCGGATGTCCCACTCTCTGTCAAATAATACCGAGTTAGAGTCTCCTTGCCTAATCGGATGTAGGAAAAAAGTCCTTTCAAAAAACTTCAAGCAATTTCTTTGCTCGGTCTTAGGCTTTTTTCTAACTGGGTAAATATCGGCATGGAATCCTCTAAAGAAGCGTTTGTATAATGGAAATATCCCTATTCTTTTAAGTCTATCTTAGTTCCCGAATTTAGCGGCAGCAAATGCTTTTAGCATTACAATTCTTGTTTTGTTGCACTTTGCTGTTTCCTACATCGGCAAGCTCCGAAAGATAAGGGAAAATATAGCTTTTTTTAGATCATCATGACATTTCAAGGATGGATTCATTTTTGAAATAATTCCTTAAATATTGTAACATGAATGTTGTAACTGTTTGCTGCAGATATTTTGCAAACTCATTATTGTACAAAATGTACTTCATACATGCTCAAACTATTTAATTCATTCTCAATGCCATCGGCTAACTCTGTCTTCTCTACCTTGGTGTCCAAAGTATGAAGTAAGAATCAAGTGGAATGAATATGAATCTCTTGGTCTCTTGTTATGACTTTCGCATTAAACAGAGCCCAATACCAACGTATGTATACGCTCTTCTGTTTTTGTTGTCATATCCGACCGTTTTTGGATATTTGCATACAAAACAGATTATACGCGAACCCTTTAATAATTGCAATTTAACCGCCGGGGAAGCTGCATTATTATTAGGACATAACACGTCTTCCCGTATAGGCTTATACAAACTACGGCACTGTAACATTATAACGTAGGTAAAATGCAAGCGCTACACGTAATATCATCATTCATTAATAGAGAATCATAAAATTTTATTGCATCGCATAAAGTACGTCGTTTTTAACATTTTTTGCAATTGAAATTATTTTGATGGAAAATACAAAACGGAACGTCATGGTAAAGATTTGGCATTTGAAACTGAAACTCAATCACTATTTTTGAGATGCACCATTTTCACTTTTTGCCATTCCCACCCCTGACCCATCGACTCTGTCTCTGTCTTTTATGAGGAATACTTGAGAGATGTATGATATGATGAGATACCCCCGAGCCACGTCACAACTTAAGAGAAGACTACTCATCCGGATAAACTATATATTTCTAGAATATATTAAAAAACTGATTTCATGCTTATCCTAAGGTTATAGTCCAAGGAATAAAAATAGGGAGCTGAAACTGACATAGAAAAAACATATTCCACGCGGAGGTTACGTCGTATACACAGGGAACCTCCTGGTCGTGGGACATGACTATATTTACATAAAGCAAATTTATTTTGTCTAAAAAATTGCAAATGTCAGAAAATGATAAAGTATTTTTATAAAGACATGCAGCTCTTGTGAGCAGTAGTGCAACTCTTCTCACAAATTCGTAAAGTAAGCAAGGAATACAATCTGAGGTGAAACTATAAACTATTTGCGCAGAAGTACTTTGTTAATATAAAGTTCAGATTCACTTAAAAATTACATGATAAATATGGCGGTTGGTGTGATGGGATATAAAATATATAGTCAAGCTCTACCCCTTCCATAATTAGCTTTATAGAGTGATAAAGAGAATGCGTATAAATCTTTTAGTTTTGACAGTAACCGTCAAAATAACCAGTGAGGAATAGAATCAGGTCCAGGGCTATGAATGTGCTTGACTTTTGTTTAAAAACTTGGTTTTCATTCATAACCTTTTGAGCACAGAAGATCTAGCTTAGGCTTTGGGCTGAAGTAAGTTTTTTAGCGTACTACAACACAAGTACACAGTTTTGAATCAAAATAGGACAGCAGCTTGAGCAGGAGGTGAGGTTGTACTTACAAGTTAGATTGGGAAATGAAGCGGGAATAATAAGGGAAAGGAAAAGGATGATGAGAGGAAAAGAGGGTGGGTAATCTTTCTTTCTGATATGGTTTCAATCCATCTTGAATGAGGACAAGGGAAGTGGTAAATAAATGTAAAAACCCAAATCTAGCTCGCATATATTAGCATGAAGGGTTGAATGTGGAATGATTGAGAGATTTTTCCCACGTCGTGGAACATGCACTGTTGACACCGTAATTATTATACGAAAAACTTCATGTCATGATCTCTCCCATCAGTCTCAATCTCGAATGCAAAACCTATTAGCAAGCTGATATGAAGCGTGCGCAAGCAGAGATTGAGTATATCAAACTTACATCTGTCTCAAGTTTGTCAGAGGTTGAAAAAACTGAGAAGAGCTTGTTAGCTTGAGTTGGTTGAGCGATATGAAAAATTTGGGAAGGATAGAATCACTTTCTTAAATTTCTCCCAGAATCTTAAAACATCTTGGATTTTTATCTTGGATAACGAGGATATAAGATTATGAAATCTCCGATCTGGAATTGTAAGCACAAAATTAAAATGCAGTGCCTAATTATTACGATTACAAACTCTGATTCGGATTGTCAAAGAGTTAATGAGTGCTTGTGTACTGATGGGCTACTCTTGCTGCTATTTCTTAAATTCTAATGCTAGGATCCGGAGGAACTCTTCTACGGGAAGGTTGTTCCGAAAGAAGAGGAAGAAACGCATCAACTATGCTCCTGGCCACGTTCCATAATGAGATGCTAGTTTCTGGAAGAGGGGAGTCTGAGAAAGGGATGAGGAAATCCATGGATGCATCCCTCTGCTGTGAGGGACGAGAAAGAGGGTAGGAAGGAGAGATATGTGTGAAGAAGAGTGTATACTTTTTCTCTCAACATAAATAATGAGTTCATTATCGGTCCGTAATGAAGTCATAAAAGCAAGACCATCAATATCGACTCGAGGAGGGAGGCTCTTTGGAATAATCCGTTTGTGGGGCAAGGAGAAAGAAGGTAAAGAAGGGAAGGCGAAGACGAAGACGGGGTGGCAAACTAAATCACCAAATCATGGACCAACATCCCTGAATCATCTACTCTACTTTGGAGGGAACCCAGAATGTTTATCCAATCAACCATTATAGCGCGAAGATTAGATGCATAAATACTGACTTTATGATGAAGAGAATGGGTGAAAGAGAGAGTAAAAAATGAGGATGATGATGATGATGACTCTTTTCCCCTCTCAAAGAAATACACAGGCTGGGACTGGGCGGGTGGACGGACTTGCACAATGTAAAGCCTCATGAAAAGAAAATCTTGCCAAGCTTGGAGATAACAATAAACTAAACAAAATACTCTTAGACACCCCTCATTCAGCCAGTCTCCAACTTAATATTCAATTGATTCTTTTAAACCCAAAGGTGGTAAACTCATACGCCATGTGTTGGGGCAGGCGCTTTAGGGTGTTGTTTGAGAATCCGGAGACTTGCTCTTGTCTCTTCTCCAAGAAGAAGAAAATCAAGGCAATATGCCGCAAGGTGGGTGGAAGAAGGGGGGCATGTGTAGCACATTTTCTTCCCAGTCATCTTTTCCTTGTTTTCCTGAGGAATAATGTGACTGGATGGAAATCTTGCATGCTAGCTTGTATTTTATGAAGAAATATCGCCTAGGATTTCCAAAAGATTGGTTTAGTGAACGTGGGACGGTGGAAGTGGAAGAGTTGAGGGGTAAATGCAAACAAGCTCGAAGCTGTAGGAAGGAGGGAGGTTATGAAAACTAAAGAGTTTGTATTAATTTTCAAAGTTGAATTGAGAACTCTCATCATCTTGTGTGCACACATATCCTTTTATGAAATAATGATAAATGCACCTCTTTCTCCATCTTCGCCTCCCTTAAAACAAATGCAGTTCATTAATCCAAATTGTGTTATGCCAAGAGTCTCTTGGCTACAATCCAAATACAAAGCCAGAGTCTCTGAGATGAAGACGTAACATGTATATGTATATACAAGGGAATCTCTAACTCATTTCTCATCTTTCTCCTTCAAAGCTTGAGCACAACTCTACTCTATCCTTCAACCGGCCTCCAGTCGCTCGTGAAATACTCATTATTATTATTATTATTCTCAGATTTTTATATCTTCTCCAGCCTTCATCTCTATCCACACTGTGGATTCCACAGGATTGAGATATCAATTGATATTGTTTCATCGTATATGTTAAATTAGTCTTCAATGCAATTATAATCTAATCAATACCACCTTAGAACCCTTTTCAGGGCTTACTCAGCCTGTATATACGCATGAGCTGCCAGTACAACAGATATGTTGCTGCACGAACATATTAATTTGGGGAGAGGGATACAAGCCACAGATACTTCGTGCCCTGAATCTCTTTTACCACCCTAGCAGCGATGTCCCCAGAGGGCTCTACGAATCACCCAGGTATACGCGTAATCAAGCTGAAATTAGAGTCTCGAGAAATGCACACAGTTCAATTGTTTTGAAACCATGTGTAGGATTGTCAAGCAAATGACGAATTTTCGAATCTCGGCGATTGTAGTTCTTGTGAAATTCGTGATTCACTGCGCTCTTTGTATACTTACAGCACAGCTGAGAAAATAAATGCTACAACCTTCTTTTACATTTGTCCGCTTGAAAAAAAATGTATATTAAATACAAGTTTTTCTGGAGGACGTTGTCGCGTTGGAGGTGAAGCATCCAATTAACAGCCAAACCAATTTAACATAAAAACGACAGGAACTGCACACCTGCTACGCGTTGTAGCATTTATTTCAAGGGAAACCGTCTGGATTAATATGCTACGAATGCTACAAAAATGGACCGAAACTGGCCTTGTGGAAATATGGTCGTGATGGCTTCGATGCGCCCGCGCGGAGGAGATTAAGATGTTTGCATTCCGGTCTGTGAATGTGTATTACAGAAATAGATTTGAGAATAACTGATTGATTGCGCAAGATAATTGATGCGATATTTCCATACCTTAAAATGGCAAGTCGAGTGGAATATGGAATACGTTAGCAAGTTTTTTCCCTCGTTAAATCCATTTAACATATTACTCTCGAGCGCTAGCTGCTCACTCTTCAACGTAAACTAACGTAAACGTATTAGGTTGATGACCACAGCATACGCCTGATGATAATCTCGAGGATTCGTTTTTTAATCCCCTTTCTCTCCTCTTGGGGGACGCAAAGCCGTTTTTATTCCATATCTGGATTGCGTGGCAATTAGTAAAATAAATACAGGGCGCAGAGCGGGAACCAGTGCCCAAGAGAACCACGCTAACTACGTAAGCTAATAAGCCCAAGCTCATACTCATCTACTTGACTTGAGCTGATGTGAGCTACGATGGTGATGTGGTGGAATGGAAACGGATTAGAGGCTAGACACGAGATCAAAGAGGCGGGATGGGAATTAATATATTGAACAAATATTGAAGTACCATGGAGAAGAAGCGAGAGTTGAAGATGCTTAAAGGGCAGACGTATCCTCTTTCCTTGCTCTTAATTTCCAAAGACTAAAACAGAACAGTGAGAGATGGCTTTGAAGATACCAAAAGTGCGGTAGTAATGTGGCAAGCCGCTTAATTGGATGAGGGTGGAGAAATATAAATTATTTTTCTTGTGCGGTGGTAAATTGATAGGGCACTTGCGCTCATGTATGCAAGAGCCAGGAGGTAAGACGTAAAGAGAACTTTTTGAAATGAGGGAAGGATTAAACAGAGATGAAGATGAGGTTGGTGCGGCTACCGCTATGCGCTACACTGCTACCGGGATAATGGAAGAAACTCCAAGACACGGGAGGAAGATGAAAATATAGGAGAGAGGCGCGTGGGGATGTGTTAGGAGATGGATAGATTCCACAACTAGAAATATACAATGAGGAGGAAGAATAAGCCAAAGAATGAGAGATGCGGATCATGCTGCAAGACGTTGTACTATTTTGAAGACATGCTGAAGAAGGAGAGCTTGTCTTGCGCGATACAGATTTTTCTCTGTCCACCTTAATTAAAGGTGTCATTATAATTTTTCCTTGTTCACTCTCCTTGGACGTATTAATTACAAGGAGGAAGATGACTAGCACGTGTCAAATTTGAGCGAGATCCATTTCAGCTCGCTCCTCTCTGCATTTGTAGACAATAAATACGAATTAGAAAAAAGATTGTGCGAAAAAAACTATACAAGAATGCACTCTCGCATATCCTGAGCTAACACCTTCCTTTCCCTCTCTCCTAATTCTCATCATCATCAAAAGGAAATGATTATTATTACTACTGCTATTATTATTGCAGCCGCCAGCTCCGAAAACCAAGAAACTACCCCGGTGTCTCTGGAACTCATAACGAGGAGGATGGACTCTAGAATGAAAATACGAGCCAGCTGAGCAGAGAGAAGAAATGGATACTCTCAACTCAAGTTGAAATTATTTCACCTCCGGTCAGTCTCCCACTTGTCCCATTTCAAGTCCTGCTTGGAACCATGTTTCTTCGAGTATTACAGGGCTCAAATTCTCCATGGCGTTTCCTCAAAGTATTTAGCTCATTAGGGAATGGGCACGAGGAATAGGAAAACGAAAAAAACAGCCACTTATTTTAATATCTTCTGGAAGATCCGCTAGCTTTTACAGTCTAACAATAATAAGCAGACGCAAATAAAGACCGAGGAAACACAAGTGAACTGAGGTGAACAAAACTAGAAGCTGCATTCTTGCACCATCAAGAATGACAAAGAGTAGAAGTGAGAATAAGAAATACTTAACTATTATAATACTTACACTCATATTAGCGCCCAGTCTTCTCGTCATTATCATAAGAAAATCATTCCAAATCATCCAATTAAACTTGAATACAGAGCAGGTAACTAGAAGGCACTTTTCTCTCCTTGGAATACATTTCCACTTGAATAAACCTTACATCAAAGTACGGGCATCTGCAGCGTACAATAAAAATAATACACGTTGTTATTATGAAATTATTTTGAATAATTCTGGATTCTAGCAAAGAACAAATTACTACATCATGAGGAAATAATTCCGCAAAAAAACTATTCTAAACTAGTGCTTTCCGACCGTTTTGTCTAACAGATCATCGAAGCTCAAGTAAGAGCGCGAAATAGCTAACGCGGGCAGTTGTATAAGTCTATAAGAACATGGCAGTGTTTCTATACTTAAGAAAAAATTGGTAGCCCCCCGATAAATCACCACCCACCCGCTGGCTGTGAGAAAGCTAGAGGGAGTTGCTAGGTAGAGAGAGGAGGAAGATGGCGGCTCGTTATTTAATTGCATAGGTAGTGAGGAGGAAATTCAAATAAGAGCGGGCATTTTTGGTGAAGAAAGCAATATTGGGGGAGGCATTCTTGCTAAACAGTATACTAGTGAGTTGTTTGGTGCTATCGCAACCAAACAATCCACCATTTAACAATGGCGGATGAACTAGATGTCCCACTTCCGCAAAATATTTCAACTCCTGTTCGGAAAAAGCCCCGACGTAACTTTCAAAGCTTAGGCAAAACCTATGTAAAAACTTACACTTAAATGTCTTAAAACATAACTATGCGTTAACATCCCCCTTTCACTTTTTGAAACTGTCCTGAGCCACTTATCCCGGTGTAAAATTGTCGATTTTAGTTTCGCTGCAGTTACATAAAGTAACATTGTTAATATACATTTAAAGTTAATTAATTTTTTTTAAAGTTTCAAATTGGATACAGCCGTAATAATGTAGACACATTTAACTTCAGATTAAATGTAACGCACTAAAATCAGCTACCGATATTTTGATGCAGCAAAATAAACTTAATACTTTTTCATGCAATCAAAATCGGATTGACCAGCTTTGGCCCAGTCAAAATCAGAGTGACCAGTTTTGATGCCGTCAAAACCGTATTGGGCCGTTTTGTTGCAGTCAAAATCGTACTAACCCGTTTTGATACAGCCAAAATCAGATTAACCCGTTTTGATACAGCCAAAATCAGATTAACCCGTTTTGATACAGCCAAAATCAGATTAACCCGTTTTGATACAGCCAAAATCCGATTAACCCGTCTTGATGCAATCAAAACCGGGTTTACCAGTTTTCATATTGTTAAAATCAGATTAAACCGTTTTAAGACTGTCAGAATCGGATTGAATCGTTTTGATACAGCCATTCTGATACGTATCGGTTTTTGATTTAGATGTTTAACTGCTAATTCTGAGTTTGGCTTCCTCAAAACGACTTCATCTGATTTTGACTTCCTCAAAACAGCTAAATCTGATTTTGGCTGCCTAAAAACAGCTTATTCTGATTTTGGCTGCCTCAAAACAATTTCATCTGCGTATGAATGCGTCGAATCGGGTGAACCTGGTTTTTGACTGCCTCAAAACAGCTTAATCTGATTTGACTCTCTCAAAACAACTTCATTTCATTTTAACTGCCCCAAAATAACTTTCTTTCTTTTTGGCTACACTCAAACCACCCTATCGGATTTTGGCTGCCCAAAAATGGCTTCATTTGATTTTGGCTGCCGCCAAACAGGTTATTCTGATTTTGGCTGCCTCAAAACAGGTTATTCTGATTTTGGCTGCCTCAAAACAGCTTAATCTGATTTTGGCTGCTTCAAAACAGCTTATTCTGATTTTGGCTGCTTCAAAACAGCTTATTCTGATTTTGGCTGCCTCAAAACTCCTTATTCTGATTTTAGGTGCCGCAAAACAGCTTAATCTGATTTTGGCTGCTTCAAAACATCTTATTCTGATTTTGGCTGCCTCAAAACAGCTTATTCTGATTTTGGCTGCCTCAAAACTCCTTATTCTGATTTTAGGTGCCGCAAAAGAGCTTAATCTGATTTTGGCTGCCTCAAAGCTCCTTATTCTGATTTTACGTGCCGCAAAACAGCGTAATCTAATTTTGGCTGCCGCCAAACAGGTTATTCTGATTTTGGCTGCCTCAAAACAGCTTGTTCTGATTTTGGCTGCTTCAAAACAGCTTATTCTGATTTTGGCTGCTTCAAAACATCTTATTCTGATTTTGGCTGCCTCAAAACAGCTTATTCTGATTTTGGCTGCCTCAAAACAGCTTATTCTGATTTTGGCTGCCTCAAAACAGCTTATTCTGATTTTGGCTGCCTCAAAACAGCTTATTCTGATTTTGGCTGCCTCAAAACAGCTTATTCTGATTTTGGCTGCCTCAAAACAGCTTATTCTGATTTTGGCTGCCTCAAAACTCCTTATTCTGATTTTAGGTGCCGCAAAACAGCTTAATCTGATTTTGGCTGCCTCAAAACTCCTTATTCTGATTTTAGGTGCCGCAAAACAGCTTAATCTGATTTTGGCTGCCTCAAAACAGCTTAATCTGATTTTGGCTGCCTCAAAACAGCTTATTCTGATTTTGGCTGCCTCAAAACAGCTTATTCTGATTTTGGCTGCCTCAAAACAGCTTATTCTGATTTTGGCTGCCTCAAAACAGCTTATTCTGATTTTGGCTGCCTCAAAACAGCTTATTCTGATTTTGGCTGCCTCAAAACAGCTTATTCTGATTTTGGCTGCCTCAAAACTCCTTATTCTGATTTTAGGTGCCGCAAAACAGCTTAATCTGATTTTGGCTGCCTCAAAACTCCATATTCTGATTTTAGGTGCCGCAAAACAGCTTAATCTGATTTTGGCTGCCTCAAAACAGCTTAATCTGATTTTGGCTGCCTCAAAACAGCTTAATCTGATTTTGGCTGCCTCAAAACAGCTTAATCTGATTTTGGCTGTCTTAAAGCGGATGCATGTGATTTTGACTGCCTGCAAACAGGTTTATTTCTTTTTAGCTGCCCTAAAGCGACTACATCGTATTTTGGCTGCACCAAAATGGCTTTATTTGATTTTGGCTGTTACAAAACGGCACCACCTGATTTTGGCTGCCTTAGTCACTGGCCTATGTGATTTTGGCTGGCTCAAAACGGCTTCATCTGATTTGACTCCCTCAACTGCTTCATTTAATTATGACTGCCTCCAAATAGCTTTCTTACTTTTTAGCTTCCCTAAAACCACCCTATCGGATTTTCGCTGCTTTAAAACGCATCCATCTGATTTTGATTGCCTTAGCCCGGTATTATTTGATTTTGGTAGTAATTATTAACCCATTTAGAAAGCCTAGGCACTTTTTCAATAATTGTGCAGTTCTTGTTTGTTTGCATGTCATTCAGAATGCATGATTTTTCTTAGTGATAGTAGTTATTTTTACTTACGACTAGTTTTTAACGCCTCATTTTCGAGGCAATATATTGCAAATTGTAAGCACAGCATTAGTGCTGATTTAAACCTTAGCTTGGACTATTTAAATATTATCATTATTTGCTTTAGTTAATTTATTTAATTTTCTCCCCAAAAATGAATTAAAAATGTTCTCGGGTGTCGGCAGTCTAGTACATGCGCCATTGTTAAATGAAGGATTGTTTGGTTGCGATAGCACTCGCTAGTTTACTGTTTAGAGAGAAAGCCTCCCCCAGTATTGCTTTCTTCGTCAAAAAAGCCCGCTCATATTTGAATTTCCTCCTCTCTATACCTAGCAACTCCCTCTAGCTTCCTCACAGCTAGCAGGTGGGTGGTGATTTATTGGGGGGCTACCAATTTTTTCTTAAGTATAGAAACACTGCCATGTTCTTATTTCTAGTTATATATTACCAAGTGTAGGATTAGCTTGCGTTGCAATAGGTGTTTGTGACGAGCACGTGTTGATAATTATCACTACTGTTGCAAAACAATGTCGCACCCAGCAGAGAAACATGAAGGAAAACGACTATTTGAAAACCTTAGTAAGGGGTATAAAGACTAGAGTGTTTGTGTGTGCAGGAAATGTTTTATCATTCAGGGAAAGGATAAAAAGCGTGGGCTATAAAACAATTGGAATCATTAATTGTTTAAATGGCGTGAATGAAATATTACGCGTGTCTTTTGGGGCTACCTAGGCAAAGAAATGGTAGAGAAGTTGTGAATGAGAATGAGCCTTTTCTTCCATATCTCCCCTTCCTATCCAACTTAGAAACGGAGCAAAGGAGCAAGCTTATGAATACGATAACAAACTAAGAAGACCAGGAAGACTGAAGATGAAGCAGGCTAATGATTATCAAATGTGATGCATCTTCAAACTGAGAGCCTCCTTGCTTTCCTCTACACCTTGTAGCCAGCGTCTCCGCCAAGGTACGGCTGAAGCTAGCTGAGAGATTAAGAAATAAATCACGTGTAATGAATAATATTAGAATTAATAATGACAATCGAGTTCTCTCGCTGAAATTTTTCTTGGGGAGTGAGCAGAGCTAAAGACTACTAATGGAGGCTGACAGGATGGTGATGTATGTTAAATAATTCCACTCGTTATTTATTTGTTTGTTTGATTAAACGTGTCCGCATAGTCTTTGCTGTATCATACTCGCGTAAACTATAACACAGCTGCGTATGCAACACAGAGACTATCACCACGACCCTAACCAGTATTTTATATACCTTCTAGCGAAAATTTTCCTGTATGTATACCCACCGCTACTTTCTTGAAGCTTCTAGTAGTCGCGTCCCGACTATGAACTTGATTTAGTGACTTGCTAGTTGGATTTTTCATTAATTTTCAGACACCAAAGTAAAAGATAGCTCATGTTCTCTCATCTCCTTGTTTGCAAGTTCTCCCTCCTGGCTAGATTGGCGAGGAGTTATTGGAACGAGCTCTCTGCAAGTTAGTCCTGATTCCGGGTAGGTGATTTTTATAATTTACATCATGCTCCTGAGTATAATTTCTCAGGCAGGTTATTGGGATCCCAGCTTCAGCCAACTCCGGTCTCACCTCTTGATTCTAATGCAACCCTAACTAATTACTAATGGGAAGGGTAAGCACTGGGGTTATTATTATACGAATCAATTTACACAACCCGGGAAATATTAATGGGAATCACGTTTCACTAAGTGTTGAAATTATACTAATTCCTTGAGTACATTCATCCCACGAGCTCATTACGATAGAGTGTGCTTTATCAGGCGTTGGTCACCTGAATCTCAAGTAGCATTTATCCTAACATCAACCTTCTCCGCATTCTCTGCCCATCCCAAGAGCTGCTCTGGCTATGAGGATAACGAATAAAAAATGATTATCACTCTTAATTCTTCAACTCAACCTCATATTACTCACCTTTCCAGGATACAGGACGAATAAGCAATAAGGCACTGCTTCTGCTCATACCTTTCTGATGTGATGCGTTATAGACGAAAGAACCTTCCCTTAATAATTTTTTCAGATTACTATGATGACCTAATCAAGCTTTGAAACACAAATGACCCAAACGCGCAGTCGGATCTGAACTGTAATAAAGACGGCATCCCGGTTGGTTTCCCCAACGTAGTTTTATGCTCGAATGTTTAAATACTTTTGGGCTTGCCAATTAAGAGAAACACCCGTTTATCTCTTCTAACTAGAATGCGAATTCCTCAGGGTCAATAACAAATTTTTAACAGGTGACATTTTTACCGTCACCTCTTGTCTTCAAAATTAAAATAGCAAGCCATATTCATGAGCACCAGCAGTGTCATCACCAGCAATCATTGGACTCGTACATGCAGAAATTATGTTTTAAGCTCAAACAAACGCATGTAAAAAAGACACACGACACTAAAACTATATATAATTTTTAGAAAGATGTAATTATGCAATGATTAGAGATTAGAGAGCACCACTGATGAGAGACTAAACGATTTACGGCAAAAGGATTGGCTCTCTTAAATTGTAATCTATCTACGTTATGAACGACTTAACTAGTTGACTCTGGTGGGAGGGGGATCCATAGGCTAATAGGTGGGGGAATCATTGCACAGTATTTTATCGTGACGAATCTCCAACAACAAGAACATTTAGTACACATTACTCTTGGATGACCACCTACTGCAACCACCTTGCAGGATGACATTTGTTTTGTTCTAAACTCTGCATTAACTTGTGCATTGCCCTCTCTAGCTCGTTTTAAAGAAAGAGGATGGGTCTTAATGAGGGATTCTTCGATAGTTTGTGGGCATGGATGGCACAGAATTGCAGCGGTGGATCGATAATCGGTACAAGCCGCTAGCTGGCAAAGATTTGTATCAATTGGCACGTTGAAAGATGGTATGACAAAGAGATTGATGGGAGCTTTTTAGATATTTACATCGATAGGAACTGATAAGAATTTTGAGTACTCAGTACGCCAAGGAAACACGTCCCTATGTTGAAAGTAAAGACTCGGGTCGAGTCGAGATTGAAATATTTGTGCTATATATAGGACGCGGTCTTTTTCAGAGTACAGTCAATATGGTTCCGAGGAGGGTAAAATATGGGAATCCGGCTGAGACTGAGAATCCTTCACGTACTATTCTAGTCCTCTCCAAGTGCCCCGTCAGTCCGCTCCACACCTGATCTGATCCACCTAAGCTGTTATCTCAGGAGTCAGGAGGGAGAAAGCTGATGAATCCCCTGCAGACTTTACGATACCCTATCAACATCAATGACTCAAAAACAAACAAACATAAGTACCAAGAAGGAGCAAGTCTAGAAGCAATTTGAAGATCTGTCTCTGCCCGTCTTTCACATTGATTTAATATAATTCAGAGGGAGAATAAAAAATATGAATATCGTAATGTTCTTCTTCTATGGACGAAGGTGGGACGGATCAGTACGGGATCTGTATCTCATCTTGTTCCGAGAATGATCAGTGCATGTAATTTTATCTTAGCACGGACCTAATTGTAATTCTGTGCTTGTAGTGAAAGCTCCTGTCGCCATCAGAATATTAGAAGTACGTTGTAGAGAGATGCGTAATCTCGACTACGTAACCAAATCTTAGTTTACTTACAGTCGTTACAGTATCGAACTCATTTACTTTTATGTCAGTTTACACGGACAGGAGATGATTGATTCTGCATGTAGATGCGTTTAGTGACGCATACAGAATCACTTATCGACCCTCCTCTCTCCTTCTCATGTTTTGAATTATTTAAGGAACCGGAGAGTACTCGGATACTTTTGGTGCAGGTCCTGTATTATTTTCCGAACAATTTTTTCATAAGACAAATTGTGAGGCTACAAAAATTTCCGACCGTAAATGATAACCTGAGCCTCGAAATTGATTTTTGCGGGCTTACTCTATTGCAACGCTAGTGTCTGGGAGGATATACTAAACGCTCGTAGTAGGAAAGTTCACAGATGGCAAAATGTGTGGATATTGAATTCACAAGAGGCGGAAATCTGTTCTTACAGACATGGAGTTTCGTACTTGAGTTGTTTTGGGCGTAACCGAATAATGGTTGTAGGCAGACTCCTGTTGAACAGAGGGTTTGAGATTTGAAGGATTTGAAGGGGAAAACCCCTATTGATGTTTAAATATCATGTTTAGGATGGAATATTCGGGAAGATATGCAATTATACTACGGGATTTTATGAAAGCAGAATCAAACTGTTGAAGCATGAGGTAAAAATGACTGGAAGACTGGACGAGATGGTTTTATGTAGATTTGGCAGCCGTCTTGTGAGTCGACTCAGATGGCTGTAATTATATTATAAAGTTGACTTGACCGTGTTTGATGGGATGGGGAAAATGTTGAGATGATTACTAGAACAATGTGGCAGCCCTCAGTGCGGAATACCGCCAGCATCCTTCCGCTTACATTGGAGTTAGGTGGGAGTAAGATATTATTAGTCTGGGGGTAATTAATACTTGACTGAGGGTTGGCGGAACGTGAAAGAAGCATGTTCCTTCATGGAGTAATTAAAATTTCTCATCAAAACCTCTCTACTCCTCATCCTCCCCATCTTCATCTCCCTCCTTCTCTTGTCTGCACCATCGTACTTTTCTTGTAAATTCACACCGTTCCTTGTCACGCTCTCCCACGTAATCAAGTCAGGCCCTCCTAAAACACTAATTCATTCTAGCGAAGACCTGCATTAGATTACCATTCTACCCATATTTCCGATGGGCTGTAAATGCCAGGTACTTTTGCTTTTCAAGGTGTGATGGATGCGAAACTATATGGGATATTCTTTCGATGGAGATAGAATGCAATTAAATGGAATTGCTTGAAGCCAAACTCAGGTTGAGTTCTTAGATTCGGTCGTTTCTTATGGCGGTGTGAAATACTTTTCAGTTATTCATACATTGATTGAATATTCGTCAAGGGGTAACTTATGCCAGCGGTGGCAAATATGGCAGTGCCCCAAACGCAGGAGTTGTACGAGAAATACTCGATAAACCACCTTGAGAAGTGTGCTTTCAAAGTGTCTTCATCACCTCTTTTGAGTGTCATTACATAATTAGAGAACTTTGCCTCCCATGAATTATTGGCCGATACAAGCTCGCTTAAAGAAACATTCATTTCCGTGCAACCTTCTCCTTTCATCGCTTGCACTTCCAAGCAAGTGAATAAGCAATATTCAAGATTAATTCTTGTCGTAAAGTGGCTTGCTGGTCTGCTATTGGATGGGATAAGATGATTTATCGGTTAACGTTATGATAATTAATTGAATGTAAGTAGAAAAAGAAGGCTATAAGCCGTGGGGAAATATGCAAAGGAGAGGTTCAGAGTTCATGTAATGAATCCAAAATTCTCGAGCTACATACTTGGTCTCCTCGTTTCATCTTCACCCATATTGTCTTTTGCACGTTCAATTTGGTAAGAATGAGCTAAATGAATGCAACGTATTTAGGGTAAACTATCAAAGAGTGAAGCAGGGACACCAAGCGTAATAATACCTGACAAATTAGATTTGAAATGCATACATATGTGTAACGACTTTTACAAAAGCTACCAAGATGTGCACTAGCTGGAAATAATTACAAATATTGCATCTCGGTTAAGTGATTTCGGAACTCTTCGAAATGTTACAGGGATTAGGAAAAACAATGCTGGACTTTATCAGAACGCAACTGCATTTTACAGGCAGAAACTTGGCTATGTCAATTGTCGCTAATGTATCTGTAGTCGAGTAAAATTTAAACAAGGTGCAGCTAACGCCATCTACAGACATACAGTTGGAACTTACCTATTTTTTGGTAGCTATTTCTGTATGCATGAAACTCGTGGAGGATAACGAAACGATGTACACTAACAATTAAGCAAGCAAGGGGCCTTATGGCGCATTTCCGAAAGATACTTGCAGCACAAATTCTAGGCGATGTTATGCCCCTTGATATCTCTTCCTTCTGGATCCATATCCCTTGGGAGCCACACATTCTGTCTCAAATTTTTCTGGAGTAGAGAAGTAATTAATTCTGTTGAACTGAGCCCTCCTACTTTAATGGTAGCTGGAATGGAGTTAAAAAGGCCTGCAATTATATTCGTTTTGCATAAAAAATCCACCTAGCTAAGCATTTTGATAATATCGCAGTTGTGTTGTAACGAGCTGATTACTTTACCTCGTATCAAAAGATAATATAGAGTAGTACACCAGGATTCAGAAATGTTAAGACAGTCTTTGTTACAAAATTCTGACGCAACTGACAGAAAATCATTTCTAATCGTTTCTGAAACCCCTTACGCTTATTATAGACTGAGAGAACTTTTTTTTCACTAATGTTTATCACTTTTTCACTAATGTATTGCAATTGAAGGAAGGCGCTTGAAATCAGCAATTTCCGTGATAGATCTGCAACTGTCTCCCTGGATGCAAGAATCGTAACACACCATATGGCTGGCTACATTTTTAACTCGCCATTAGTCATAAATTCTTGGAGCGTTGCATGGAAACAACTTACAGCCCAGTAACGGAGATACTTTCAGATTATTTATGCGATTACAATCTTTTATTACTTCTGAAATATTTTTAATATGCAAATAGTTCTGTTACGAATTATTTAGCTTGGGCGGTAAGATATAAAATTTAAGATAAAATTATGCGCCTTTACTCCTGAAGCGCTACTAAAAAGATTGTTGCGTGGCAAATATACCTGCATATTATCTAAAAATATCATCATACTTGGTTACGTATTGTATTAAACAAAATCAAATGGTTTCACGGTTTCAGAGTGCTGTATTAGCACACGCCTATGGTAAGAAATAAGCATTATATGATTCGCCAAATATGCTGACTAGGTAGCCTACATGGGTTGAAGACTGCTTGTAATATAAGATGGCCAGTCCGGTCAAGTAATTTTACATTTTAAGTTTCTCAAAAAGTATAACACAATATTAGAAATTTCGGTAATTCATATGGCATTTAAGTGAGCTGGCTTTATCATGTTTTTACCAACATTAAAAAATTCAACATGATTTCAGTGAGTCTGACATTTTTCTGCCAGAAACTTGTTTATATTTTCGAAATCCCGTTTTAGCCAATCTTCATTCAACCGAATACTTTCACAGGCTTGTTGCACTGTTCTTTCTGTGCCAGGGAACGGATTTTCTTGGAAGAACTTTTCGACTTCTTCCGCTCTGGCGCTCGTAGTGTAATTTTCGGCTACGTACTTCACAACTCGCCCGGCCAAAAATCCACCCTGCAAAATATTAAATTACATAATAAAAAACTACCGCAACGAAGGTAAACAAGCTAGTGTTGAATTACTTACGCTGTATCTGTCCTTAAAGAACTGGAAGTTTTCTTTGAAGAAATTCCATGCTAAATTCCTTCCAGTGCTATGCATACCAACGCCGATAATCACAAATACAGTATCCTGGCTGCGCACGTCCTCAGAAATCGCAAAATCAAGAACCTTTTGCAGAAGTTTAGGATCTTGGATTGATCCTAGTGCACGTCCTATACGATCTTTTTCGGTCAGATTATCCGCGTCCCGATATAACTGCAAGAAGAATAGTTGATCACTCTGTTATTATGACTGCATGCTTACATAGTCATTTAATTTGACTTTGTAACGTTTTGTTTACCTTCAACATAGTTTCTAAGACATTTTCATCACCACATGAAAGTACTGCCTTGTAAACAACACTTCTGAGGTCAGGTGGAAGCTGTGATCCACCCTTCAGAGTGCTTTGAAACCGTTTTTGGGCTTCTTCGATTGTGCACGTATTGCAGAAAGAAACCATGCGACCCAATACGAGGGATCGTAAAAGTGCACCGAGATGAGCTTAATAATAAAAATACATAACACGTACAGTTCGACAAAACTATAGGACCGCTCATATAAACTCAGCTAGTTGTTCATTCGTCTACATACTTTCGTTTTCTTTTGCGTCCCAGCCAATCTTCTGCTCGATTTTACTGAAAATCTGCCGTCCGAAGTCCTTGTACTCGCAATGACTGTTGCTACCGTCCAGTAACAAGTTCAGACGGCCCATTATGTTGCTTATACTCGCCCAAACAGTGTAATTATCTTCATCCACAAATGCTTCCAGCACTTTCAAAACCTGCATCAATCACAAAAATCAATTCCATTATTGAAAAAACTTGTGCACCAGTGATTTCTCACAGTATAAAGCCTTAGCGGGTTCCTTACATCAACAGTCGAGCGCTTCCCCGATTGAATGAGAGCGAATAAATCATCAACGATTCCCAAACGATCCAGCGGAGGCAAAGTTCGGTCTTTTATAGCCGGAAGAAGCTGGGCGAGCATATCTTCACTGTAGCTTACGCGGTAGAAACCCACGGATCGAGGATTTACCTTACAACAGAACGTTTTCAATAAAAAGCATTGATTTCTCTACGTCCTTCCGTATGATCTCATCTAATACATTATGTGATGTATCATTAAGCTGATGAACGTACTTTGATCCAATGCCTATCTTCGACTCCATCAATGATCACTTCCATTTGACGCTTATCCATTAATACTTCATGAGCGATGGCACTGGGATCTCTGGCAGCAGCAAACGTCAATGGGATCAACCACTGGTAATCTTTGTTACCAATGTCTTTTGACAATGGGCTAGAGCAAAACTTTTCCTGTGTCAATGTGAGGACCCGACTGTTTCCACGAATTGCTTGTGATACGGTAACAAGAGGGAATCCCATTTGCTTTGTCCATGTAGACATAATCGCTCCGACTGGCTTTTTACTCGAATCTTCCAAAGCTTTCCATAAATCCTCGGTGAAGGCGTTGCCATACTGATGTCGAGTTAAATACAAGTTCATACCCCGCTTAAAATCATTCATGCCTATGAAATCATGGAGCATACGAATTATAGCAGCTCCCTTTTCGTACGATATGGCATCGAAGATTTCATCAATCTCAGATGGATGGCCAACAGGAACCTCTATCGGATGGCTGCTGTCTAAAGCGTCCATTTCTAGAGCCCTAGTAACAGTTTCAGTAACGAATTGTGTCCATATGTCGTACTCTGGGAATAAATGGTCTACGCATAAAAACTCGACGAAACTCGCGTAACCTTCGTTGAGCCATAAATGAGTCCACCACTCCATAGTTACCAAGTTACCAAACCTGTTGAATCACATAAATGCGTTACAAGATTTATCCTTCAAACAAGTACAGATTACTTCAGAAGTTAATCTCAATTACCATTGATGCGCAAGTTCGTGTCCAACCTAGTTAAAAAATCATTTTTCTTATTTAAATACATCATTACCAATATGTGCATACACCCTTTAAGCAGTGCTTACCACAATAGCCACCCACTGCCTGTTTGTTGCTGAGGTCTGCGCTTCATCAACCAACAGAGCAGTTTCCCGATATGTCACCATGCCCCAATTTTCCATGGCTCCTGTGAAGAAAACATCAAGTAATCATCGTCTATCAATTTTCACTGAAGATTAAATTTCGCATAGCTAATGAGATATATATATATATACTACATACCCGCAGAGAAATCAGCGATGGCAATCAAGTCCATCTTCGGCAAAGGATAGGCAATACCGAAGTATTCCTTGTAAAATGGTAGGACCTTCACAGTGACGTCTAAAGCGAATCGTCCCTGCTCTTTTTTACCAACAGGGGTATACACACGGCATAAAATTCCATCTGAGGATGTATCTTCGATATAATCAAAGTCTCCGACGACGAACGCAACCAAGTATGTGGACATAATTGGAGTACGTTCATAGGTGTAAATTGAGAGGTCTGGATTCGTCGCGTGTGGTACATTCTCCTTTACCGGCTACAATATTAAATGATTTACGTTTTACTAATGCAGATAAACATTTATCGAAAAAACTGAAAAAGTCATGGTTGTCTCCGGTTTTACACCACCTACCATGTTAGATAAGGCAACTTTAGTTTTCGGGGCAACCAGTGTAATATCGAAAGTTGCTTTCAGAGCTGGTTCATCCCAACACGGAAAGGCTCTCCTGGCATCAGTGGATTCAAACTGGGTCACAGCAGTATAACGCTCTTCGCCTTCTGGAGTACGGTACTTTGACCGATAGAATCCACGCATTTTATCGTTCAGAATCCCCGTAAAGATTAGTTTCAGTTTTCCATTGGACGGCACTAAACTGTTGGAGAACGTTAGCAAAGCGGTTTCCTTTGTAGAATCAAGGGTTACTGATGCAGATTGTGTCACACCATCTGCGCCTTCCCAAGTAGCACTACTGATTTCTAACTCTGCAGCATTAAGGAGAACAGTTGAAGTGGTTTCCGTCACCTGCGTAATGTAAAAGAAGGGTGAGGAATATTAGAACCATTCAAACAGCCGATTAGAAGAGTTAAAGCTAGACAAGATCTCTTACACTATTGTTATGGGGATGGAGTGAGTAAAGACAAGTTCAATCCACAAGACTGGTCCCATTTGTGCGAGCAAAGGAGACTAGCCTCTATTTCGCGGGTAATACATGGGATGTTACTGCCTCAGTGTTCCGAAGTTAATTTTAATTTCTACGGTATTTTTTAAGGGTTTGAACGTGTCTCTTACTCGTTGCATTAGAGTAAGAGATCTTGCATAAGTTAAAACTAGCGCTGTGAACCTAAATTGTGTATCTGAAGATTACTTACTTCAACATCAACGGTTTGCTCCCCTTTAAATGTAAATTTCTCCAAATCCGGTTCCAACCGAATGGAATAATTTTTTGGCAAAACATTTTTTGGAAGCCTCTGGAAGGCTTCTTCGGCAGTTTTTGAGTCAGCTTTCATTGTTGCAGCAACAGTAGAATGTT
Organism: Sminthurides aquaticus; assembly: GCA_906901655.1. Lineage (NCBI taxonomy): Eukaryota > Metazoa > Arthropoda > Collembola > Symphypleona > Sminthurididae > Sminthurides > Sminthurides aquaticus. Next base: position 359,330 of record CAJQTT010000021.1, read on the forward strand.
GGCGGCTGCTAAAATATGGATTTACTGCAGTATACTGGAGAGTTTTCGAAACGAACCGTGACGACGACGAGTTAGTTGCAGAATGGCAATTAACTAAGATTCGCGCTGCACGAGTTCCCAATGCGGACCGATTCCTAAGAACTGCACACACTAAGCTTGAACTACGATAAACGAGGGAAGAAATAAATGACATTAAATCGAGCCTACTGTTTATACAAGTGTTTTAATCGTAGAATGTTCCATTGACTACACCAATAACTGTCACTATAACTTGGTTTGGGTATATGGTGTGATCAACTGTAGCAATATGGTTAAATATGGTCAATAGGTTGCTTGGAAAATTACAAAAGCTAAGTTCAAAACTACGTACTTATATGCAATCCCAGGAAAGAAATTTTGAACGGAAATGGACAATTATAAACTTCACAATAATGCTCTTGAGACAGATTAATTAAATTCGATTTATCTATTAGCCGGGTGGGTTTAAAGATAAGAACGCAGCCGCCGTCGCCGTTTTTTTTAATGTGACTCAGCGAATTGCAACATGAATTTTTAAATTTCCCCCCGTTCTAATGGATATCTACGGTTATGCTAGACTTGTGAGTTGCTAAGGATATATTGCATCTGACCAAATCTAAAACGTTTAAAGGCGTATTTCTACAGAATGCGATTATTTTATACCGCACTGGTTTTGCCATGGCGATGGATAGAATCCATGGGTTTAAAAAACAAGTATATACGTTCTATCCATCACTATGACAAAAACAGTACGGGAAAATAAATTCTATGAAAATACGCCTTTACTAAAGAATTCAGGGCTTAATTAGAATTCTTCTCGCTTTTAGTTTAACTATATTGATCCTAAACAAAATATATTCGCGTAACGTAGAATTGCTTAGAACGCAGAACCCCCAGGCCAAAAGATTAAAATGTGGCGGTGTTTCATGATGACAAAAATGCTTATTAGGCGTATGTACACTCACTTGTATGCGCTATATCAGCGGGATTAGGCATGGTGAAACGACGTGTATTTATTTGCTTGAGCTGTAGATTTAGACATGTGGTAAGGTGAATTTGGATAAAATGGGTGAGAAAAAACTGTTAGGAACATACATTTCCAGTGTTTCAAACATAAGTTTACTCTATTTAAAGTTTGTGGATGGATAAGATTTTGACGGATAGAAGCGAGCTCGGTGGGGCAACATAAAGTAAAAATATAAACATCCACTCCTTTTACATGTTTATGTTACTTAATATATAACAAGGAAATAGTAGGAAGACAGTGAAACTAAACATCTCGGAACACAAAAACGAGCCAAAATATATATATAATCATGTTAATATCCGAGTAGACGGGAAGACGTCCTAGAAAATTTTTCGTTTTTCTGTTATTTCTGAGCTTGCTGAGCTAACTCTTCTTTGATTTTTTGGAGCTGGGGCTTCAAAGTGGCGAAGTTGAACTAATCCAGTATCCGAGAAATTATTTTTGTAAGGCTCCGACTTGAGTAGCATTCGGACTGCAATCGTCATTGCGGATGGAAAGTCCAGAGATGCTTTTTCTGCATAAATTTAGTTGGAATTGGAAGCTTAAAATATTTAAAGATCGAGAGTTTCGAAGTAGAACTGGTAATATTAATCAACTTACGGTACATAACTTCAAACTTATTAGTCTGCTTGTTATGAATCGTGTATTTAGTATCTGGAACGAATTTCAAACAAACTTGTTGGCTTACAAAACAATAGTCAAAAAAATCTATGAAAAATAAGCACATGCATTAAATATCTTGCCTTTGACGAAAGTTTCCATCAAGCGGTCCAATTCTTTCTCATCAAATGGCTCAGGGTCCAAAAGCTGCACAATTATTCTCGCCATATCCTGCTTAGAAACGGCCCCAGATCCTAGCGTGTCATATTTTTTGAACAGCTTTTCCAGAACTGTGGCAAGGAAAATCAGAGAATAAACTTAATCAGCCCGTGGCTCTGAGAAACCCATTCAAAACATATCCCATCCCCACGTTATGATAGTTGAAAACCAGAAACGATTTATAACTTACATTGCTTGGATTCTCTCTTGATTTTGTCTTCCTGTGTAAATAAAAAACAATTCAAAATTGTACCAGATTGAAATTTTTGGCATTTGCACCCCCGATTCGCAACCCTTCCGTAAAGCGTTGGGGCATAGTGCGACGACCAAGTTTCTTACCATTGCTTTCTTTAGCCCTGTTGAGTCTTTCCTGAGACTAGTAAACTGGGAACTGGGGCGCTGAATATGACGAGAATTAAAAAAAGGCTTAAAAACTTAAATTTGCTTAGAACCTGATATCAGAATTTATATTAGTGTTGAGCCGGAAGATAATTATTGCTTTCACCTTTATATTCTTAAATATATTATTCTAGACTTCAAAGAACTAAAAAGGGAAAAGCACTGAGTCAGAGATTGTACGGCGCAACTGATGGGGCAGCTCTAATAGATTAGAATTAATACTTTCACAAGCCAATTGTTTTAACTCTCCCTTCCGATGGTGAACTGTTAAACTTGATGCGCTTTCTAAACTGAATACGTACTGAGCTTAGTTAGTCCTTTTATACTTGGGGAACGCGGATAAAAAAGTAATAACTGAATTTAACCCTCCAGCTCTATCTTTCGATCTTTTGAGCATTGAGTCGGGGATTCTATACAGCCAATGTTAACAAAACTAATTGGGGCTAAAATCAGCTGAATTTCCTGGGCTTCAGTGGGTTCTTTACACTGGGAAGAGATTGAGTATGAGCATGGTTTAGGTAGGAGTGGGGTCAATCTAATGTGGAGCTTGGAGGGGGGCCGGCCTTGCGAATTGGATAATACAGAATAAACTATCAATGAAATGGATTGGCGGACTATGAGGATGGGAATGAAAAAATAAACGAGTGGCATGTCATATGGAGCTTATGTACGAATTGCATTGTTTATTACAACCCTGCATACACATTGACTTAGAGCGGGGAAGATAGCCTGATGTGAAAGAAGTAATGGAAAAGTGTGCAAAAGGCTTCACGACAATGAGTAAGAGGTGTTCAGCTTTGCTGATTTTTCTGGCGCCGTACATGATCTTAGATTGGAGGATGGTGTTAAGGAATTCGGAGCATCCCGATTAATCCTGGTATGCAGTGGCGAGGCAAGGAGGCAATTCAACGCAGGATTGGAATATCACATGCCTTTTTAGTGCCATCATCTTGTAGGATTCGAACGATTAAAGAGTCATATCCAGAACCTCCTGTAATCTGAGTCCAAAGCTTACACTTATAAATGGTATTTTTCATTCCAGTTGACTTTAAATCCAAGATTTTATATGATTTCAATTCATTTTACTTAGTTTTAGCACTTGATAATTTTTCCAATTAAAATTGCGAATAGTATGTAAGCAAAAGTTATATTGTGGGTATTACAACAAGCTTGGAAGCTAGACAATACAGTCAAATGACAAAAGACAGAACTCCCGGTTGCACTTGCAAAAATATCAAACAAGCAAGCGTGTTCGTGTCCTTGGATATCGGATAGCAGATAGAATTATTAATCACCTCATGCAGCGGATGCCAAGTCGGAAGAAAGATTGGGTTGCAGCGTTCCGTGAAAGCAGTGAAAGCCAAGATTCTTATGATTTATTGGAGTAGTAAATGAAGTGGTGAAGAAAATACATCCGAGGAATTCATTGTGCATAATACTGATCAGGTTGCAAGAGTTGCGCCACGTTGTTTCGAAAGTTTTATTCGCCCGGGTTTCTAGTTCAGTATTGACTGTGCAAGGATGAGATGATCCCCATGCGTGATGTCAATTGAAGGGCGAACCTGCTTGTGCCAGCATTAAAGTGATATTACCTACCACCAGCTTGTTGCGCAAAGCTATGGAGGTGCCACGTATCACGTGTGTTTTGTATACCTGAAATTAGGTAATATCCAGTTATCTTTTCGGCGTTGAGTACTTGAGGAAAGAAAGGCATAATTTATTCAGATGCTAATGCTAATGTCCTCAGCACTTCCCTGCCCTACGACACATTAGGGTGAAGTCAGAGGGAGACATAGGATTAAAAAGAAATTGCTGAAATGTTGGCGATGCTATTCGCGTCCGTCTTTCGGTTCGTGATTCCACGGACGACATACTTTGTGACTTTCATACACATGTAAGGCAAGGTTTGCGTTTGTTTGGTTTTCACATGGCGTTAACATAGGGGCGATCCGGACAATGGTAACTAGATACGGTAGGGACGGTCCACACATCACTAATTTGAGTAGGCCTGGAATGGAAAAAGTCTTAGGGAATACAAGGCGTAAAAACGGGGTTATTATAATTTTAGATTAGAGTTCTTTTCCAAGGATGGAGACCAAAAGAAATTCAGTTATAAAGATTATTTATGAGAGGCGTTGCAACCTCTCAGGGAGGAATCCCTATTGTGGTTAATGTTAAACTCTAGAATGCAATTCTTTTTTGGCGCAGCAAAATCCATTAGCAATACTTTACTATACAACCCTTTTACACTAGTGATGGAAAAGACGGAAGAAGCTTCAAAGCAACTGTTTTCCTAAACAAATCTACTCGTATATATTTAAAAATATAATTAAGTTTCTTTTCTGCGACATCGTGATCTTGGCGTTGTTTTATTATCACATTAGTGATCTAAAGGTCTGGGAGCGTATATGGGGCTTCTTAAGTAAGTGAGTATAACATAATGCATAGATCTCTTCAGTCCAGACAGAGAGAGTATTTTGATACCGGGCTAATCAGTTCTGTTTCGCTGCCCGTCTCACAGGAATACGCGTTGACGGATGGACATATGTATGGAAGGAAAAATGTAGTGAGAAAAGAGAAGACGGGTTTATTTTTAATGTGTATGTTGGTCTCCGCCCAGACTGTTGAACTTCAACATGATAACACTAAAAATACATAAAAACTGTAAAAGCAATACAGGTAGAGATTCCAACGCGGCCCAATCCGTTCCGGAGCATTTGAAATGAGATAATTGGGTGACATGTCCTCCTAATTCATACGACTACTGCAGGCTGTAGGTTAACCTGAGACAAGTTAAGCTGAGATCGTTAAGGCTAAAGCTTAAGGAAAAAAAGACAAGCGAGATTCTGAGATTCCGTTGCGTTTCTAAACTGTAGAATGGGTATGGGAACAAGAGGGAGGGAATGGGAATTGGAGGACAGCACGACATGGATGTGATAAAGAAGATGCTTGCTCTAGGGAACGTTGCGGGAGATGCTGAGCTTCGCTTGTACCATAACCATCCCCAACATCAGCACGTGACCACGATGTTTTAGAAATTATCCAGGAGATTACCAGGAAAGAGGAGCAAGTAAGATTAGGGAGTATCAAAAATATCCGGATAATAATAGTACTACGAAAGGATGCCAGTATATGGGACATTACCCTTGAAATTTGCAAAAAGGAAGAATTGACAGAGTAAAGAGGGATATGGCGAGTACGAGGTAAAAGATTCGACTGACAGGAAGGAGAGAGCGGATAATTTATTAGTATTACTACCTTCCTTAACCATGTATGTACACTGCCACTGCCATGCATTGGACGCGGAGCCTGATGTAGATTAGATATTGAGATCAGGTTTTTGCAATATATGTATAATATGCAGCCGAATTTCAAGTTTAACCCAGCATTAAAATAGGTTCTTAAATAATATGGCCCTGAAGAGGTTACATGGAATTACGCTCAATTTCTCTGCTATTGCTGATTCGGACTCGTGAAACCAAGTCTTTCAAGGCACTGGATTCCTAATCTTCAAATGTTTACACAGAGAAGCAAACGCGGGATGGAACTGAATGAAAGGATTGTTTCATAAGGCTTTTGGTAAATTCTTTACACGCAGCGTTTGACTGTTTTGATCCTGCAACTTAATCTTCCCTTGTCTTTGCATGCATCACTGCCCTCCCTTTTTTCTATCTAGTCTTCCTTACTCGTGTAACATTAAACGGATTCCCTAATCATCATTAATTTAGAACCGTGGCAGAGAAAGAAGCATAAATTATAGTACTAACCCACAGACACAGTTGAAAAAAATTGCTTAATTGTGATAATAACTTTCCAAACCTTATGTACGTTCGTTTCAATGATCTGTAATGACTTTCTTTCCGGAACTCAATCAATTCTTTTCACCCTGCCCACTAGGGCAAATGCATAAAACGTTTAAATTCAAATTACATTAGTCATGCGGAAAAGCAAATTAATATTTTTTAAAAATTGGATCCATGATTCAGCTTCAGAAACTGTCGTAGACAAGCTACATGCGTTTCATCTAAAAGACACGAAAGAACGGTAGTCAAACCCGAGCATAAGGGTTTTTACGTTATCTTTGGAACCTTTTTGACAGATCAAGTTCATTTGACTCAAATGAAATGATTTGAGGACAGTGCAGTGGGACAAATTAATTATACCCACTGAAAATAGTATTTCAACAAATCCGAAGAGAAAAAATACTGCACCGCATCCCTTGGATGAAGGCTTTAGTTTTATATATTGATGGTTGTTGGTCTGGTGGATTATAAACATGATGATTTCAGATCCAGAGCGTTTTGACCAGAACTGCCAAAAAGCTTCTACAGATAGACTTCAATCAGAGCGTAGAGCAAGTATGGGCACACTTATAGGAATTAAAGATTCATCCATTGAGACACAGAAAACATGCACGGTGGTATTTGAATGGGAATATTTTTTCTAAATTATGATAGAGAAAGCAGTACTGTATAGACCGCGTTAAGGGATTCTATTATTAAATCGAAGCGCATAATTCATTCCAGAAGAGTTTCGTGAAACATATAAGAATAAAACAGTATTCAAACGAGTTGGTTCATGATTTCGTTGTAGAAATCTATTATTGTGACAGCTTTTACTTCTGGCTGGAATTTGCCGTTTGTAATGCGTTTTTGAATGAAGCCTGATTATTATTAGCCAGATTTTGACATAAGGTTTGCGTCAGAGGGGCAACGTGGAACTGAAGGAAATGTGTATTAAAGGATTTTAATTAGCTTGAAATATTTTAGCTACACGTGCCCTTGTCGCATCTCTATTTCAGTGTTGAAGCAATAAATCTTTGATACATAGCCTTCTCTTCTCACTCCGTGAACCATGGAATCGCAAATTCGTTATTCACTCTCTATCATTGCCGGATTCCGTGAACTGATAATCAACTCGTCGGCATCCAGAAACTTACTCTTACGAAATAATCTATTGCTTCGTTCTAAAACTTTTACCTTTTTCCTCCTTCTCTTCCACTTACTTCGATCCTGCTGATCACTTCGTCTATTCTCCTCCCTCCTTGGCTCCAAATCCAAAGATCAAATATTCAATACTCACTACGACGCAGTCTATTTCAAATCCACGATCCTAATTCATACAGCTTTTTTCTTATCTCTCTTTAAGTTTTAGAGATATTTAAACCAACGTAGTTAAAAGCAGACCCCGAGCTTTTCTGTGAAGGTGCACTCTGAATTTTGTTATTTTTATCGAAAGAAACGCCATAATACCCACAATAATTCCTGAATTGTCGTCCTTCAAAAGCTTTTACCGTACAACTTGAATTTTAGTGCTCTTTTTGAAAGGCTCTCTGGGTGTAAAAAACCAAATGGTATAATATGTACAAGAACACACTTCGATTTATTCAGGTTACTACGGAAATGACTGCGCTAATAAGCAAGACGCTCCCTCATCACTATCTTATCATTCATCCTCGAGTTTTGCCAAAGTCAAGATAGAATCCCTATCCCCGCATCTTTAAGGCCGGAAGGGAAAACAAGCGTGATGATTTTTAACCTTCCAGATTCATAGCACAGTCCTAATGAGCAGACTCGAAATGTTTGTTCTGTTTATCAATCAAATTTAGTGCTACTTATAACGGACATTAAAAAGATAAACCTATTTGAAAACATGAGTAACAAAGGGAGTAAATCAGAGAATCATTATAAATCCATTTCGCAATGGCGTTTATTGCATCTTGATAATTCTGAAACCATTTAGTAAGGGATCATTTAAGTTTATGGAAGGCCACGTTCAAAATATTTGACTTCACCATCCTTAAGTGTGACATCGTTCCCAACAAATCTTCTTTGAGGTGGTCGCATTAATATTGATCACAAAACAGAATAAAATGCAGGAGCAGCGTAAGCCGTAAATAATACTGACACCTAAAACTTTCCTTCATCTACCCTGCAGCGCAGCAAGATATTTTGGCACAATTTCCTGCTACAAGAATTTTCGATGCAGAATCAGTCCAATGCTCACGGAAATGTATATCGTTTGAAAGAAAAGGTTGACGAATCAATAATGCTAAATAATTGAACAGAAAGCTCAGTTAAATTCTTGAGGACCAACGTGCATATTTGAACATAAAATACAATATTCACAGAACCGGACAATTGTTACCCACGAAGCTTGAAATTATTAAAGCGAAATCCATTGAATGTCATCTGCAAGGAGTATCTTGATTTTGGGGCTAGCCATTGGAATTTCTGTCTAAAAATTCAAGGAAAAACTTTCTGTTTCTTCTTTTTCTCTAGAACCTTCTTTGCTACACTGTCAAAAACCGGAAGGAAATGTAATCGAGACGATTGATTACACAAGTAAAATACATTTTAGACAAGAGTGAGCTTTAAATAATAATAATTGTACCTAGGGGCATTGTTGAGTTCAGGCGGGGCTGAAAGAAGAATGCCGACGAGTGACGAGTATGGAATATGACATAAAAGACTTCATTCAGTTTTTCATGGTTGTCAATGGTTTTTTGAAGTATGAAATATGAAGTGATGATGAAAGTGAAAATAATTCGTTATACTTAATGAAATGAAGTTAACAGTTAAGGCTGGGACAACAACAACAATTACAACGTAAGATTTTAGAAACGAATGCAGGGGTAGACAAGGAACGGATACCGTTTATTATTATGTAAATTGTGACAGCTGAATGGAAGCGTGTGAAGCACGCACGGGAAAACTGCAAGCGCAAAACAGGAAGAAACATGAAGAGGCTTAAATTTCTATTATGGGACTACAAAGCTGAGCTAAAAGAGAAGTGTAATTTTCATGCGAAAAGGAAACAGCCTTTTGAAAAGAAAGGATTACACCTGTCTGTTACACCTGTCTGACACAACAAATTAAGGGTAAATTGAGATTTCAAAGTGCCAAAGATGATTGCATAGATGCAATTTACAAATTGGTATAATGAACGTTGGTAAGCTTTAGGCTAAAGCTTTTAGCACAGCATTGCTTCCTTGCACTCGAACTGCAAGATACAATGCAATTTAGAATTTTCCTCTGTCTGGTAAAGTCGCTTCGATTCGAACCTGGAATGTCCAAAGAGATTGATTCCAAGAAGATGAATGAGATAATGAGACGTCTATACAGTGTAGGCAAAAATTGCAAGAAAGCGAATCAACTCGAAGAACCAAAGCCAATGAAGCATTGCATGGCAACTTTTTGCAAGAATGAGGGGATTCTAGAATGTTTTTGTGCATTTTACGAGAAACAACGAATCTTTCTATTGAACCTCGTTAATTGTTTTCATGAAGACAGTCGAGAGATGGAAAGAGCGCGGTAACTGAAGAATCAAGACATAAATCTTCCGGGGAGTACCTGATATGGGATAAGTGCAGGAGTTTACTACGATCAATCTATTCATAGATTTCCTATTTTTTAAGATTAATGATTTGGAAATTGCGAAAATTTACACGGAATCCCATTTCCCAGGATTTGGCTGGTAAACGATGAGTATGTATGCAATATATCAGTGAGACCAAACTGTTTCGCAAATCCTTGCTATTTAGATTAACTAGAATAGGTTTTTGGCAAATCGTTTTTGGCTCCTAATAAAATTTTCTTGACAATTTTATGTGTAACTCTGTAATACGACATAAAAAGGGAAGACACGTATGAGTGCCCCTTCGTCCGAGTAGGACTTCTCGCTTAGTTCCTTCCCCTTCTGTTGCTTAAGTTCGCCCCTAACCCAATCGTGTATTTTTGTCTACTTACAGCTTACAGTGTTTTGAGGAAGTTAAAATGCATCATGCTTGCAGAATTCTTGCCCTGAATTCTTTTACCAAAATTCCCATGAAAGGTTTATGTCATTCGCTGGTCACTTTCAGGGGAATTGCAGCAAAGAAAGAACTTATCTAGGGATGGCGATGGCAGTGGCGTAGCCAGGCCAGGAGATGCCTTCAGTTCAACATCAAGCATAAGTGGCTCCATAGCACATCCCACTCATTTCCCCTTACTTTTCTTTAAATCTGAACTTTCAGTGCAATTATGTTTTTTATGTTTCTCCATTCTCTCCCTCTCTCTCTCTCTAAATTCCCTTCAGCGAATCTATTACAGTTAGAGGTTCAGCTAGTTATAATAAGTACAAGCTGGTAGATGAACAAGGAGCTTTAGCAAGCAAGGAAATCAATAATACAGGAATCAGTATCAAATACTTTCATTCGATTAACGATCCTCGTACCTCTGCAGCTTGCAATTAACATCAACTGACAATGCACCCCCCTTCTCTTGACCTGCATGCATTTCTGTCCATTTTCGAAGGACTATATAAGGATTGCCGAAAGCTTTTCTTTATATCAGTTTTCTGCTGGGCAGCGACAAAGCAATAAGGATTGAATTTTCATAATCATCCGAGTTGTATTTATACATATAACGTTTCAACCGACTGACTAAAAAAGATGAAAACCTCAATTTTAGCGGTGAGATTTAAAATAACCATTAATATTTAAAACAGCTGGAATTTTCCTTGTTTTACGCACTGTCTTTTTTAGATTTTGCTGGGATTAGCAGCAATTGCTGCTCTAATCACCGTCTCGGAAGCTGGGCATAGGTACGACTCCACGATTAACTTACATGTAATTCAGATCCAGTAATAGTCAACGTGTGGATGTTAGTAAGCGGATTTTTATATTTGCAGGAGAGGATATGGCCACGGACACGGGTAACTAACCAAGATAGGCAGTCATGATGTATTTAACAAATTTCTACGCTGCTAGAAAGTTGTGTTATCTACATTATTTATTTGCAGGGGATACGGGCACGGAGGAAGGGGAGGTGGTGGACATGGTGGTGGTGGTCACAGGTAATATTTTGGAATATATTGTGATTGCAAAATAATCTAGTGGAGCTTGGGCTGGAGGGTTATTTTTCAAAGCTTCGTAGCTATCCCTACAACAACATGCTCGTAAACTTTGTAAAATAACCCTCCTGCTTTGGGCTGCGAAATCCTGCATGCGCACCACTTTTATTTATTTTAAGTTATTAACACGGCCTCTTCTAGTGGGCATCGTCAAAGCTTTAGACACCTCCATGGTGGTTATGGGCAGGGCCACGGGTAAGAGAACGGGCTAGATAAATGAAACACATGTTTCAAGTTTTGCATGGAATTTATTCTCGCTTTTCACGCATGATGTTTTAATTCGTAAATCCTACAGCGGCTGGGGTTGGGGGCACCGACATGGTGGACATGGCAATAGGTAATGCATGAGCCTCAATATTTGAAACCTTTAAGCCTTTAATTTTAAACCTAACTTCATACTACGCGGAGTTGATAAGAATTTGATTCAACAGAGAATTGCGCTGTAAAAGTTGAGGTTGAAGGAACGTAGTTTACAAAACTTGTCCATTGTTTCAGGGGACACGGTCACGGTGGATACGGGGGACATGGCGGGCATGGAGGACATGGTGGGCATGGGCACGGAGGATATGGTCATGGTGGGCATGGTGGTCATGGACACGGAGGATACGGTCATGGAGGGCACGGGGGCCATGGAGGACACGGACACGGAGGATACGGTCATGGAGGACACGGAGGTTACGGCCACGGAGGACACGGTGGTGGGCACGGTGGGCATGGACATGGCGGCTATGGTCACGGAGGACATGGGCACGGTCATGGTGGGCACGGGTAAGCTATTTGTCAAAACTGTAGTCCTACAAACCGATGAGAAATTGGTTGACACCCAAAATTGCCTCTATTATTTGCAGTGGACATGGGCACGGATATCGTGGGTAAAAATAAGATGACTGCTTTTAAGCATCTACTAAAATTTTCTTTCGAAGTGTTCTCCTTGGCCCGTAGCACTATATAATTTTTACGTACTCATCCTATCTTCTTGTTACAAATTGTACGGACAAGCAATTTTTCTTGCAAAGCTTTTGTGTAGTTTTGTAATTCTTTTGCCAAACTAATATTTTACAAGTAAATACGTCTATCCCATTTGTACGAATTAATTACATGCATCACTGAATCAAACATAAAACGCATTCTCGTGCGGCATTAATAAATTAAACGTAAACTAGATGCCACAAATTGAAACCAAGTTGCAACATCTTATATACAGTTTATGTGCTGCCTCTTCGGCATTGATGATTAGAATCTAATTTAGTGATACAGAATAGCATTATCAAAAATCAGAACTGCATACTTTATTTATGTGCATTCAACTGTCAATCGGTCTCCCTAGATTTTAGCATCAGTAAAACCACAAAAAGGAAAACCGATTAATTCAAAAAGCCATTGATAATGTAAAACGCTAAACTACAAGGAACGTGAGCGATTGTTTTTAATTAGATAATACGTTTCTAAGCTATTTCATGCAAGAGCGATCAGTAATGCATAATGGCGGATGTATGGCTTCGACAAACTCTATCTCGTGATGATAGAAATGCAGCCAAGTTCGTGTTCAAGTGCAATATTATTAAATTCTGTTCTATATCTTGAAGTACAATGCTAGTTATCATGCGTGCAGTTCTTATTAAATGGGGGAATAACGATGGGTCCACGGCTGTTTTTTGTTTAAATAACATATTAAAAAAGTTCCACAACTCATATTGCGCTAGCATTACAGATTTTGTTATAGATTCGAAAATTTTGTAGAAATTTCATTATTAAGCCGTGGCCATTCGCCATTCCCTGTAATTCAAATGTGCTTCTGTGTCCGCAAAACAAAACTGCAGCGAAACGTTTCATTATGTAAAATTGTAACAATGAGGAAACCCTGAGAAAAGCCATAACTCGATGACTCCCGAGCTGCGACTCTGAGAGTGCGGCGGTCGAATACAAAACACTTCTGTGTACTATGATCGAGATCGGATAGTACGAGATTTAAGACCATGCAATGTGAACAAGTTGCACTACAGCATACAACATTCAGCGAAGCGATTCTAAATTGCAACTACGTACGCAGGTAAATTTGCATTAGTAATATTCTGGAATGTTATATTTAGTACCTGATTCAGATAAGTTGTCTTTATTATGTTGTTAAAATATTATAATAACTAATAGCTTACTCGTGTCTACAGTCTAGGTTATAATTCCTTGTGAGAGACTCAGAACAGAAGTACTGTAACTCCAGAATCGTTGCATCAATCTAATTGCGACTGATGATTAAATTGAAAGCATTTTCGTGGTTGTGACAGCCTTGAAAAACACAAGCCAAAAACATTAAGCAAATAAAGCTAAACTGGTAAAGTCTTGTAGGATAGGAAGAACATATGCAGTATCAATTAGGTTTCACTCATTGAAGGAAAGTTTGTGTCACGAAAACGTTTTGCAGGTAATCCTTGAACACCTAATTTCAAGAACTGCTTTGGTATTTTCATCTCCGCATAAACATATACAATAAGCTCATCTTGTTGCGCCTCCGCAGCGCGAATTTAAGATTTTGTGTACATATTTTTTATGTTCTTGTATTTTAGGTTGGCACTTTTTTGGCATAAAATCCATCGATTTACTCCTAATCCAATATGTGTGCCGCCATCAGCAGGGCTTGTGGATCTATGAGAATTCTAGGAAGCGTCAAGCTACCAAACGACACAGGATCTTTTGTATCGTCTCGAGCAATCGGAACTATAGCAGCTTTAAACGCAAAAGAATCCGGACGATTTAAAGTATCAAGGAAGCACGACAATCCTTTAACATACGAGGAAGCGTTCAAACCGCACGAAATCGCTCACATTAAAGCTTGGAACTCTTGGAATACATGTAAGGATAAAGCTAAAAGTTATGACATGAGCTCGCAAGTAGCGTTAACAGTCCACCCCCATGCATGCCAAGTTCTTCCTGGGACTATTAGAACATTTTGTAACATGGGATCTTTAATTTCTATTTCAGCGTCCTTAAGATTTGATTTGAGTAACAGGAGAAGTCACACTGTTCTCGAGGACATGTTTATCCGGAGGTTCTGTACTGCGACTTGGCATAATTTGTTCGTATCGGAAATAATCATAAAGCGACAAGGAAATGCGATTCGAGTAGCTGGTATTGTACAACGAACCATAACAGCCAGAAAAATGTACTTTTTAATAGGCTACACGGAAGAACTGCTTTCTTACTGGATTCAGTGTCCTGTAAAATTAGAACTTCAAACTGTGGATGATAAGAAAGATGTCATATTTAAATATGTTTAGATTGAATGCTCCATGTTAGTAGAAAGTAAATTTCGGAAAGTTTTTATTGAAATGTGTTCCTCTTTTGCAACATTTGATTTGGTTTCGTAATACTTCGACTGGACAACGGTATTCAAAGTGGTTTTTAGCTTCAGTAAAACCCTTGAAAGTAGGTAAAATCAGGCAATTAAAGTGCAAAAATTATCAGTCTGGGATGCAATACGATTTAATCACTGGGCCACTATACAAGGCTTCGGATGCATTGTATTTGTCTTCCATGTTTGGGGGGTAGCACAAATGGTTTTTCGGGCAAGAACATAAGAAGAACGTTGAATAGGTGTCCTCACGTACGTGACCGCACATTTGCTTGGATCTGCATCGTGGTAACTGCAATTCGATACAGAGATTAGTAATTTTCCAGAAAGAAAGAGTACCTGGAACATGAAACCTTTTGAGTACCAACCCTGCCGCAAACGTAAGATTCTACACGTTGTTCGGTTCCGTTATTATACATTTTAATCTCATCAGAAATTAGTTTCCAACGTTTGAATGCCGGGCAATGGCACGAAATGTGTATTCGGCGTATGTTTTCCACCGTTACCACACGCATGGCTGTTTCGTTAGGACTTTTCTTGCACTTGTGTTGGGTTGTCACTTCGTTGCAGAACTGCAATAATTGGTTCTGGCTGTAGAGAGTGTACTTTTTCCTTTGTAGTAAAAACTTGAATTGTTCTATTTAACTTACCTTCAGCTGACCTCGGCTACTGATCATTACGGTATTGTTATCTACCAATCTTTTGACAACTCCAAACATGGTGTTTACTACTTTATACTCAGAAAATTCCCACGGGCATTCTGATCGATCTGGGCACCTGCAAAGCCGCTCTATTCTTGGCGGGTAGAAGTAACGCTTGTTCACAACATTACATGCAATCAGCTCACCTGGATCATTTGCACATACTGGAATGTCTCTTTCGCTGAGTATCTAGTAACGACAAAGATATTGAATGACCCTTTTCTTCACAGAGCTCACTACCCTTGACCTGTTATTAATGATATTTGCAATGACTTACACCTTGGGGATACAAGAATTCAGCTTCTTTGTAGCTTGACTCGTGCAGTTCATCTCCGTCCTCTGTTTCCTGCGAAAACACTTGCTCCCATACAAGAATACACACAAATATTTTAAGAAAAATAGTGTTCATCTTCCTTAATTTGCCTTGGTTACTTTTTTAAAGTTCAAGAATTCACCAGGTTTGGTGTAGCTGTTCTATTTTTGGCGACGTCTCTCTTAGGAACATGGTAGCACTACACTTGTGCGGTTCACCGTTTCACCCTTCTTAGTGGTTACAGAACTATTTGCTTGCAGCTCGGTGTACACCAATGCAATCTTATTTGTGCTATTTATAGCACTGCCGTTATAAGAAGGATCTACTTTGGGGTTCCGATTTTTTGGCAAACTTATGCACTCATTTCCAGAAGTATTCGTTGTTCCTTCGAAGGGAATACATATTGATAATTGATATTAGGCCTTATATGTAATTTGTTGCTCGTTAGGAGTTAGTTGTAACAGAACTGCTGTCATAAAATTCTTCGCCATGACAAACTCGGCACTTACGATCTTACGATTAATGATTTTCGCTATCACTTTGATTTTAGATATGAATAAACTTATGCACCAATTCGGAAGAAGCAATATAGACTCCAGTTTAAATTTCTTTACAACAACTAATTTACTGCATTATATAGTTTTTAAGGAATTGCTGACGGAGCCTTTTCTAAAGATTGAACAGGGTGTATTTCCAAGTGAGAGCCAGTTAGCTGTTCTAGCAATTTTAGAGTCTTCTGAATTTCTTCATCTACTGATGATGCCAACTTCATCTTTTCCTCGTCCGCTTTGATTTCTTCCAGGATTGACAATTTATCTTCAAGGAAAGGTATTTTTTGGGCTTCTAGTTCATCTTTGTATGCTTGCATTTTCTTGGATATAATTTCGTCGCAAATAATTCCTGTAAGACGATCGACAGCGGGTCGCCTGCGAATTTGCTTAAACCTATGCAAAAAAAATATTTTTCGTATCGAAGACTTAACAAAGAAGTTTCGATTGTACAAATTAAGTTGTAACATACTCTGGCATTGGCTTAAACAGAACCCCCAAATTTTCGAGCAACCATTCAAAACGTTTGTAATCCAAATGCCTCAACTGATTCAAATATTTTCTCCGCTTAAATGTAAACTCTTGAGCTTTTTTGGTTAAACTTCCTATGCTTTCCATTATTTCCCCGGTCTTCACAGCATCTGCTCTTTCTCTAATGTTCCGAATTTGGAATGTAAACCACGCAACTAGAACAAGCACAACAGAGGTGAGCTTTACGATTAGTGTTGACACAGAATGATTTAAACTTTTATATTGAATTTACTTCGGGTTTCATGGGATCTTTCAGGTCTTTCTCTGCCATCGTATATGTGACGCTGAACGGATGATATCATGTTTTTCTTGATAACATTATAGCCATCTCTTCTTCTTCCAAAACCAACAGTAAAAAATTTTCTTTGGTCTTCGGGTAATCTAAATTTTCAGACAATGCCACCAAAGTAAAGAATTTACGATCACATGAGCAAGCAATGCAGTTCCACACATTGTGAACATTTAGCCTTACTTGCTAATCAGTGACTCAAATGCCTGATACTCTAGCCTGATCCATTTAGAATCAACGGGAGGTAGTTCTTGTAGATCTCCAGTTTTTCGAGGATCCCATGTGGGTAGCTTCTCTGGTTTCCGCCACTTCACGATGTCATGAAGTTCATGGACAACGGGCAGAGTAGGATGTTTCGTACAATGTCGTACGCTGGAATCAGCAACACTTTTCACGTAAAGCAGCACACGGTGATTTCGCGCAGCCAACATGTTTGCCACGGAATAATCCGATCTCAAAAATCGAAGGCAATCCTTTATATTTCCCTGTAATCAATAAATATAATAAAAAATATTTTCACGGATGGCCAACATTTTCGACGTAACATAGTGATTCTTTTCAGGTTATCAAAATTTTACTCGTGTGTTGATAAACCCCGGAAGTGATTTTCCCGTCACAGGAAAAGTAGATACAATTATATGTTTAGCAAAAGCAGCATTGAGATTACGTGATTTTACTGAAGATGTATTATCTATCCAATTGATCAGTTTAGGAGGTATTAGGACGTAGCTTTTGATCAGAACTGAATGGCAAATAGTGGCTCTACGACTTGTTGCAAAGACGCGTTCTGCTATTGCAGCAAATTTCTCTAAACGTTAAATATTTTTAACTATACAGAACACTAAGGCATGTATAACAATTATAATTACGGTATTTAAGTTTATTCTGCGTTTCTTCTAGCAATAAGGGCTGCAAAAATGAACTTTTAATCCGCGCCGCGATATTATAATGCGATCGCAAAGAATCAACTGCTTTTTTGAACACCCCGGGTAAATCAACCATGTCTACATGGACGCGAGGCTGTATTTAGCTTTTCTCGAAAACACCCTAGTTGTACTAAATGGCCATTTCAAGTATAAATACAGGATGAGGATTACTATACTCAGCACGTTACAAGACGATGTGATGCTTCTCGACAAAAAGAAGATTCGAAATAAGTGAAAACGCTTTCAGCGCGCTGTTTATTTTCGCAGATTCAATGATATTACGCTCGTAATAGTGATTAGAATGAGTCAAATCATGGAATATGCTTAGACAAATTCTTCAATCGAAATTTCCAACGCAGAGCAAGGCAAGTTGAGCTCGAAATTTGCCAGCACTTCTGGGTGTAAAACTCCAAATTTACCTATTTCTCTTTGTTTGTAAAGAATATTCGCGCAACGGCCGTCGAAATATGCAGGATCTGTAAATAAACATTCATATTAATGACATAACCAAGATGTTAACTACAGAAACTTGAAGAAAACCTTTCGCTACCATCAGCTGGGCGTATGCAATATCCACTCTCTTCCGATAATGGAACTTCAAGCAGCAGCATAAGACGATCAAGGAGCCCATGAATGACTTCAAAGCCTGGAGATTTGCTACAATAAGCTGCACATAAGTGTCTTTGGTTTCTGGATCCAGTATCTGCAAGACGAAGAAATGAGCATGAGTTTGTATAGATCAAGTGTCAACTTAACCGAGAAAGAACGAAAAACAATAGGTTTGCCTGTCTTACCGACGGTTTGGTCTAATTCCACAATATCAGAAATTTCGAAAAGCTTTAGGGGAAGAGGCATCTTCTTATTAGCATGAATGGTCTTCAGGATGCCTACAAAATAATTGTTGCCAAATCAGAATTCTGTTAATATTTTAGGAATCAATCGCAAGCAGCGTTGTGATTACCGGGTAAAAGAGACTGGCGGACGGCTTGAAACTCCAGTGTCTTAGGATTGGCGATTCTGGCCAAGGTAGGCTCTTTAGAATCCCGTGCATATCGCATTTTTTCACACTCATCTTCTACAGAGCACTACAAAGTAAAGTATAATAAAATGTTAGCGAGGGTGGTCTAAGCTGTCCTTCGTGTATTGGATGAATGAGACATACTAGTGAAAACGTCAACGCTTCAGTGAACCCAGCTTGTGCGATATTCTCTCTCAGCTGATCTGTAAGCTTGTTTACTGGAAACTGCAAAATTAAAAAAAGCGAGATTTTTGTTTCATGGTGTGTTAGCAGAAGCTATCATTTTGAGCGGAAACCACTTACTTGATTCGCTACCGTAGAGGTGTGGGGCAGTCTCTTCGGAATATTGTCATAGCCGTATGATATGGCGACATCCTCGACAATATCAGCAGCGTGTATGACGTCATGCCGGACAGGCGGAACCTCCACTTCCAGAGCTATATATATATATTATTTATTATTTTATTTTTATTATTTATGTGTATTTATATTTATATTTATATATTATATTATTATATATTATTTATTTTATATATATATATAAATTAATTTAATAATTTTATTTTTTTTATTTAATTTTAATTTATAATTTAATATATATATGATAAATTATTGAAAGCATTCGCACGAGCAGAAAAAAATTATTGTCCATGTCTTTTACCTGGAGGGTCTGAGTTTTCAAGCACTTTTGTTAGCAAGCACATTCTGCTCAACCCAGATGCCATATCGCGGGGACTTAACCTGCATTCATATAAAAATTAAAATAGCGAATAAAGGTGATAGTTTGAGTTCGATCAATCGAAAAACTAGTAATATGATATTTTATACGCACTCAATTCCTACCACATCGTTTACATGCTGACACGTAATGTTTTCTTTGCGGTAGCTCAAGGTTGGATAAGTATCAAGTTTTCCAGTTGCTTCATAAAATACCTCCGTTAGCTCAGAATGAAAAGGAGTTGCGGAGTGCTCGCTTAGCATAGTCAAAAGAATATCCAGAACTATGTTCGCCTATCCACCAAACGTAGAATATTCGGTTATTATCACGCAACAAAATATTTTAGAACGTAAAACTGTGATGAAAATTCTACGTATGGATATTCATATTTCATAACTTACTAAAGGTTAATTACTGCATTCGTTACCTTCGTGATGTCAGTAGCTGTGACCTCGAAGTACAAATTGTTTGTCTTTAACGTAACTTTCGAGTGATCACCATTAATTATTGGAGGAAGCGATGCCACGACACCTTTTGAGTCGTGAATAACAGGATAAAGTGGCTCGTCTTTGATGATGTGTAAATAAGGCTTCAAATGAGTATCGGTCTGATAATGTACCATGAGTTCATCAGCTCTGAAAGCTTTTGTCTTATTCAGAGGAATGAAACTGATATCTTGCGGGACCCTTCCCGAGTACACAAACGGAGGAGCCAAGGTATCCAAATCGTGGATACCAATAGACACCAAAGTTCGCTTTCTGCAGATGTTATGGTGCAATTTTTCTTGAAGGTCAATCAAGCTGTCATATGCATTTTGATCCAACGTGACGTTTCTTAGAACCGCTGTAACTACATAAGGTCGCACGCCTTTGACTGACTCCTTGACTACCATACGAATTGGAGTTTCAGGTTTGACGGCGATATACCTTGGAGCTTCGATTCTGTGTGATAATTATCCAAGCAAATGTGATGGCTTCAGGTTGTAATCATAAAATAGATGCTCTTAAATTATATGCTGTCCGAAACAAATTTTAATTACTTACTTTCCAGTAAATACTTTCAACGCTCTGGCCAAACCCTCAACGCATAGCAGATCATACCTATTAGCTGGTATGTCAATTTTGTAAGTGACAGCTCCAGTTGGATCATTGGGATCAACCGTCTATAAAATAAGGAGTACGCACTTTAATAACAATGTCTTTAGAGCATTCATACGTCTAACCAGTTCTGATGGCATAAGGCAGAGACTCATTACTTACTATGTCATCTAATTCAATCCCGAACTGGAAGCAAAGTTCATCAAACTCTTCATCACCTGGAACCAAGTTAGCAATATTATTACTACATGATAAAAAACGACTAATAAACTGATTGCTCTTAGAAATCTGTTACAAGACTATATAACATACTGTAATTTTGTCCAAGCTTGACGAATAACAGCTCCTTCTTGATGTTAACCGTAGGCATCGTGAAGATTTTATGTATCAATTCCTAAACCGTGAAACATAAAAATTTGAAGTTAGTTTTATATAATCCTATCTAACTTTTTGATATATTTTATACTTCAACTTCTTACATAAAATCGCGAAGAATTTATACTGCTAGCTCTCCTGCAGCTGTTCGAAATAACAAACGTAGGAATTCACAATAAGCTTTTGCAACAATCCAGTATCCAACTGTTCTTTCCGATTCCCAAAAACACAGGCTATAAATATCAGCAACCACGAGTTTACGCGAAAAATTCGCATGCGACGATTCAGTTACAGCAAAATTAAGTTTGATGCAATCTGCCACGCCGGTTACACTGTAAAGCTGCTTCGTGTTCGTGAGTCGTGACTGACTATGCTCGGGCCCTCATCCTTCAATGTTCATTGTTTTATAATGTATAGTGCACGTACCAGTGGTATGTTATTATAGTAGTGTACTGTCGACTAGCATACACACAAGGTACATGTATACATCCAACCAAGTATACAGCGGCTTCTCTTGCACCTCAATCCTTTGCAGCTAATTAAATCCGGTACAAATATTATGCATCGCAATTTTTGGGCGACTCTTATTGTTTCCCATCATGAAGAGCTGCAGGAATACATTATTACAGTACAACTATAAGTTTTGAATGCTGATTGCTAGTCATGTCGTAACTTTTAGGTTTGTAGAAACATAATCTAATACAGGCCTCTACGTGCACAGTCAAGAATCGATAGCTTGTATTAGCGCAAATTTTTAAATACAATGAAGAAATCTGCAAAAGTACCACAAAAAATATAAAAATTTTGGGATACCACCAAAGCTTGAAAATGATTGTATCTAGCTTATTCATTATTTTAAGAATCACGGTACTGTTTGCCACTGGATATTACTAATCCATCCAGGGTGGCTACTTGAGTCGATTCTAAGTTTTAAACTGGATGTAAATACCAAAAATATTAGATTGTCAAGAAGGATATAAAGTATATAAATACAAATTAGTTCTCTATCATTTCAAATGGACAGCCGTTTATGAAAACGAATTTAGTATTAAAACTAGTTGGCCTTAAGAATTTCGGTAGTTAAATCTGGAAGAACGTTTTAAAGTCGTACGGTCAGCAACTGGTTTGCTCGACGTGTAAGGTATTCGCCTCTTATAATGCAGACTTTAAGAAATCTACCAGGGGATCATAATTTTTAGCCATCCATTGCTCATTCAGTCGAATGCTTTCACAAGCTTGGCGGACAGCTCTCTCAGTTCCGGGACAGCCGTGCTCATCAAAAAATTTCTCTATGTCGGTTGCGTTTTTGGAATCATTATAATTTTCCAAAACGTACTTCACCAAATGGGATACGAATCGATTCGTCTGTGTCAAAAAAAGTAGATTAGTTTAGGAGAATAGTATATTGTATATTATTCTCAAAAACTCATTAGGAGTATTTCTACTTCATCAGTAAGCTTACCGTGTATCGATCTCTAAAGAACTCAAATTTTTCTTTGAAAAATTCCCACACTACATTTCGACCTGTGCTGGACAATCCGATCGAGATCATGAAGATAACCGTATCTTGACTTCTAACTTCCTCAGATGTGGCAAATTCAACGGCTTGACGGAGAATATTAGCGTCATTTAAGGAACCTAGCGAACGTCCAATACGATCCTTCTCTTCGGATGTTTCACTTCGTCGATACAACTGAGAATCAAAAATCAGATGGCAGAAAATGATATTTTAGAACTAAAAGGTTTTAATTAAATGTCTTACAGTCAGAACTCGCTGAAATGTGCTGTGGTCACCGTCAGAAAGAACTGCGCGGTAAACCGCATTCCTTAAGTCAGACACAACCAATGCTTCTCCTTTAACATGATCTTCAAATTTGCGTTTAGCTTCCTTTATAGTGTCCTGATCTCCTAAGGATACCATCCGATTCAGGACAAGAGATCGAAGCATTGCATCCAGATGAGCTAATATCAGAAACACAGGGAGATTCCATTAGTATATGATATACGCAGAAACTCTCAATAAAGATACACGGAACTGATCATAGCGTATAACGCCTTAGGAAAAGCATCTTGATCTAGTAATAATGAAACAGGTAATATTACTTTCATTTCGCTTTGCTTCCCACCCGACTTTCTTTGCCAAATCGCCAAATATTCTCTTTCCATACTCCTTTAGTGGCACAAGACATTCAGAACCGTCAAGTAGAAGATGTAGCCTGCTAAAAATCTTGTTGATTGAAGTCCATACGGTTAGATTGTCTTCGTGTACATACGCTTCCAATAATTTCACTACCTGAAAAGAAAAGCATTAGATGATATATGGTATCAAAGTATATCCACTGAAACTACTAACATGTGATAATGAAGACACTCACATCTATGATGGATCGTTCCCCGCATTGCACTAGCGCGAACAAGTCGTCAATGATTCCTAATCGATCAAGAGGCGGTAACGCTTTGGTTCTAATCGCAGGTACCAAATTTTCCAACATGTCAGTAGCGTAACTAACTCGGTAGTAGCCAACTGTTCCAGGGTTAACCTAAAAATTAGAAACAAGAAGATATGCAAAGACATGTATAAGTAGATGTATAAGTAGATCAACATCCAGATTTTGGAACAAACCTTGATCCAGTCACTTTCTTCAACATTCTCTATGACAACTTCGATTGTAGATTTTTCCATCAAGACTTCCTTCGCGGTCTCTTCTGGGTTTTTGCTCGTTGAAAACGTTAATGGTATAATCCATTGGTATGTATTTCCAATTCTATCACTCGATGACCGACTCGAACAAAACTTTCGCTGAGTTATAGTCAAAATTCTGTTCGTACCCGATTGACGTTGCGAAACGCTAACTAGAGGGAATCCCATTTGCTTCGTCCAGGTTGACATGATTTTGCCGATAGGCTTATTACTCGCATCGCTCAATGCGTCCCACAAATCGTCAGTGGATGCATTTCCGTACTGATGGCGTGTAAGGTACAAGTTCATTCCTCGTTTGAAAGTGTCCATCCCAACAAAATCGTGCAACATGCGTATAATGGCAGACCCCTTATTGTATGAAATAGTGTCGAAGATTTCATCAATCTCAGATGGATGAGATACTGGAATTTCAATAGGATGGCTGCTATCTAATGCGTCTAGTTCAAGAGCTCCGGTAAGAATTTCGGTCACGAATTGGGTCCAAATATCGTATTCTGGAAAAAGATGGTGTACACAAAGGAATTCAACGAAGCTGGCATATCCTTCTTTCAACCACAAATGGGTCCACCATTCAAGTGCGACTAGGTTGCCAAACCTAAAGACAAAATGCATTTAGTACTAATTGTGGTACAGACGAACGAAAATTAAAGTTGGAGTATTTAAAATAGTGGTATATGTAGCCCTATGAACGGAATAAATAGATCTAAAAATCTCATGCTTTGACCGGTATTGGAGAATCAGGAGCTTTAAGTTAATAAGTTTTGGGATACAATTTGCTCATTTCATTTCGGAAAATCACATATTGTGAACTGCAATGTAAAGGTGGAATGTTTAGGGTCTTACAACAACTAGATCATGGAGACCCTAGGGTAGAGGGCCTAAAAGGTTTTTCTGGCATTTATGTTAGACCGACCCTTTACCTTCAAATCAGTAATTTTGAAGCCCGATTTCTCACAGCAACCGGACAAAATATGGGATTATAGATAGCATTCCTATTACTACATCATAGTTTGTATACTCCAACTTTAGTATCGATGGTTCTAGGTATCACAGACATTCATTAATGACACCACTACAATACTTCAAAGTAACCGTATTATTTACATACCATTGATGAGCTAGTTCGTGTCCCACCTATTATTTAAAAAACAATCCGTATAAACTGGTATTGCACCTTAATACACTTCTAGATATAGACAGTAAACCCTGCTTGAATATAGCGTCCAGCTTATAATCAGCGGATGACTTACCACCAAAGCGACGTATTGACGATTGACGGCAGAAGTTTCTACTTCATCGACTAGTAAGCGCGTTTCCCTGTAAGTAACTAATCCCCAGTTTTCCATAGCCCCTAAAATGACACAACTCCAATTATTGAACTCCCGAAGCAGTTTGCTAAGCAATGCCCAATAATAATCCTTTTACCACCTTTATACATGAGTATTACTTACCTATAGCAAAATCAGCGATCGCAATTAGGTCCATTTTTGGAAGCGTGTAACCAATTCCAAAGTATTCTTTGTAGTAAGGCAGTACCTTTACTGTTACATGAAGAGCAAATCTGCCTTGTTCTTTTTTCCCTACTGGCGTGTATACACGGCATAGTGTTCCATCAGTAGTTGTATCTTCTACATAATCAAAATCTCCGACAATAAATGCAACCAGATAAGTAGACATTATAGGAGTCCGCTCGTACTCATATTCGATAAGGCTTTCGTCAGACGGCATTGGAGTACATTTTTTCACGGGCTGTGTTTAAGATAAAATGAGTTTAATGATTATCACTATTGCAAAATACCCAACTTACCGTTTAATATCATAAAACTATGCACCTCATGAATTCTACTTCAAATTAAAATGAACTGATTTATGCACAAACCATGTTGCTCAGGGCTACTTTGTTCTTAGGCGCAATCAGCGTTATGTCGAATGTGGCTCGTATTGCCGGTTCATCCCAGCAAGGAAATGCTCTTCTTGCATCTGTAGCTTCGAACTGTGTGACAGCGTTAAATTTTTCTTCACCAGAACTCGCTATGTACTTGGAACGATAAAATCCTTTCAGCTTATCGTTGAGGATTCCGGTAAAAGATATACCCAAAGTTCCGGACGATGGCTTTATCGGAGGCACGAAGGTGATTTCAAGTATTTCGTTTTCATTATCGAAATTCCAATTGATTTCGTGCGATGTATCGTTAGACCCTTTCCAGCTGATGGTGCTTACTTCCAAATCAGCAGCATTTAAAAGTATTTCGGATGTTGTTTCTTTTACCTTAATGAAAAATCAATCCAGTATAGTGTGAGCTCACAGTTTTCGGAAACAGTTTATGAAATTTTCGATTGCGCGTTACCTCTAAATTCACTGATTCTTCTCCAACGAAAGCAAAGGTTTGCAAGTCCGGTTGCAACTTCAACGTATAATGAGTAGGGACGACATTCGCTGGTAGTCTTGACGACGTCTTGCCAATCTTTTCACCCGTTGTGCTCTCCATATTTCCAACAAAACCGGTATATTTCTCGGGCTTAAAATGTAAACCACAAACCCAATGGTATGAATAATTTAATATTTTACCTATTGTCCATGGTTCGTAAAATCTAAACCAGCAATGCCAAAAACATACCCCAAACTATCAAATCCAACTCGTGGATCGTGTATTCAAGACCTTCTAACAAAACTCTAACAATCAATCTTGTGTGAGCGCAGACGCTAGGCAGACGGTTCCTTTCTGACGGTTGAGGTAATACGATCAACGTTGCTAATTATATATATATATATAAATTCCAGTTTTCAAGTAATTATTTTTTATAATCAGCTGTCAACTAATTACTTTCACTGCAGAAACGATCGAGCTTTTCTCACCTTGCAACGCTTTTACACTACGGTTCCCGGTTTAACAAAATTCTGTGTATAGTTGGTGTAGTAATTTATGATTCAAGTGGGGTCGTACTGAATCCCAACACCGCCTGGTCCAACACCGTTTCCCATGTAAAATCATAGGACTTCACCCCAACACCGCATCTTCAACATTGACAACACCACCCCCAAATTTATGTACATACAAATTTAAAGGTTAATCTCCGTAAAGCGGCCATCACCGGCTTAATATTGTCTTTACCGCCAACACCGCACCTCTTAATCCATTCCTCCAACACCACCTAGAAAAGGCAGGAAATCCCCCAACACCGCCTAGAATAGACAGGAAATCCTCCAACACCGCCTAATTAAGGCATAAAATCCTCCAACACTGCCTCAAATATTCCAACACCGGCTTGAAAATGCAAGAAATCCTCCAGCACCACCTAGAAATCCTCCAACACCGCCTAGAAAAGGCAGGACATCCTTCAACACCACCTGTAAAAATGCTGGAAATACGTTGATTGAGGATTTGAGGTGGTGTCTTTTTCTGCATTTTCTAGGCGGTGTTGGATCGTTGGATGATTTTCTGCATTTTCTAAGTGATGTTAGTGGATTTTTAGGTGGTGTCAGAGGATTTCTAGGTGGTGTTGGGGGATTCTCAGGTGGTGTTGGTAGAGTGGTGTGAGGGGTGCGGTGTTAGCATTAAAGACAATTAAGCCGGTGGTGGCCGCTGTACGGAAATTAAACTTTAAATTTGTATGTACATAAATTTGGGGGTGGTATTGGCAATGTTGAAGATGCGGTGTTGGGGTGAAGTCCTATGATTTTACATGGGAAACGGTGTTGGACTAGGTGGTGTTGGGATTGAGTACGACCCAAGTGGTAGTAGTAGTACACTCAACTCTGCGTTATATCCTTATCGACGCATTTAATAAATATCGTCCCATATCTTTCGTCACCACTTCGTCTGTCACATCCCACATCGTATTGGCAAACCGCAAACCGCAAATCGTTGTCACGTCACCCTTAATTTGGTCACTCCAAGTTGGTCATAACGAAGGTTCTCACTGCAACTTCGTCACTCCGTTTCAGTTGCCATGACAAGGACAGGTCATCGGTTTCTGTTTCGGGAAAAGAAACACCGGGTGCACAGTCAATGTTCCAAATGCATAAAACTCCCCCCTAAATAATTGGATACCTCTAAACTTCAGTGGCACCACCTCGATAGCGTACTCGGTCTTAACAGGAAGCCGCTTATTGAGCTTAAAATCCAGATTTAAGAACACAGCGGCCGGAACCTACGCTCCGCTCGGACCGGTGGCAGTTAGGTAAAGCACATTCAGCGATCTCTAGCCTCTTGAGCCCCAATGTAGTGGATATAAACAACGCACTCCCCCCGTTTTAGCCCATTGTTGTGAATATAAAAATTCACATGATGGTTGCCATGGCTGACTGCATGAATATATGTAAACAAAATACTTTGTCACCGCCTGATGTTGTAAATAACATGCAAACAAAAATTGCAAAACAGCCCGATGACTTGGATTTAAACATTTTCAGTTTTACACCTGAGTTACAGGGAGCTAAGTGCTGTAAACTTGCATATAATTCTATTCAATAACCGCATAAACTATAATTCCTGGCCTTTCTTGAACTTTGTACGCGAAATCAGCCCTTTCATTCCCTGTGCCACCTCCCTGTAATTAATATTTAAGCACGATCGTATTCCTAATCTTCAACTCAAATAATTCTAAGGCTCAGCTTTAAGATTTTAAAAATTAGGAACACACAGAAATATTCATTTAAAAAAAATTACCTAGGTGCACTATTTTCAAATTTCTTCTAATTATTGCAATTTTTATCCATGGTTTGTTTCTCAAAAATTGCTGCCGATTTAAGCTTAATTTCGCTCAGATTATTTTCATACAACAGTGAAAACTTTCGGGCTATAGCTTAAAATTCCTAAATTCAGCTCGGTCTACGAGTGCAAAGCGTTTGTTTGGGAGCGGGCTCGTCCTAGATTTCCTCCATGACAACTGCGGCTGTCATTCTAGATTCGTTGCATTGTTACGGTGTGCAAGAGGCTAGTTAGGACCTCGTACAGCCTTCTCAGCGGTTACCGGGTTCGGTCATGCGACCTTAATTATTTTTGGTCAACACGGAACTCACGCAAGGGGTTGTTAAAGTACTATTAATCAGCATATAATATGCAGCCGATAGATACTTCTAGATTGGTGAACAATCTGGGCGTGACAAAAGCTTCATGACCAACTTCAAGTGACAAACTCGGCGGTGTGACAAAGTTGGATGTGACAAACAATGCAATTTCAGTGTCAGTGTGCACCTGACGAGATGCTAAATAACCCATTGATTGGAGGTTGAACAGTTGTAAACTGAAAGTGAACGTTACATATCAATACTGAAACGGTTGCACCAAAATTTCAGTTGCAAGCGTTGGCTCAGATATTGAGGGACGCAGATTCAAGCCCCATTATAAGCTACAAATGCAGTAAAAATTATTATTATTATTGAAAGTGCAATATTACAATACGAGTCACTTCACTTTATTCAAAGTAGCTCATTTCTGACAAAACACTAACATGGTGAGAATTTGTTCGCAGCTTAAGCTACGAACTACATATCAAGCCTATGCACACCGATGACTGATTTGGCTGAATTTACCATCCCAGGCTTTTCATACCAGTACGATTCCTACGAACGTTGTGATAGCAAAGCCTTACTGTTAAGCCAAGGCCCTTAAGATTCTAAATGTACTGTATCATAGCATTCTTATTTAATTACGTAATCTTTAGGGTAGTCAAACAATTTGGGGAATCGGTCTATTTCCTCTTGAGAATACGCTGTGATAGGTTTAGGTACATCCCTAAGCCTAGGAATTTGATCAGTTACGTTAGCTCTTATGGTTTCCGGCATATCGTCATCAGCATATAGGTGAAGCCTAGCCATTCTGTGCCGCCTAGGGAAATTCAGTCGCAAATTCCGGTAAACAGCTTTGTAAAAGATCTACAAGAAAACGATTTGCAATTATGCACATCAATGTATATGGAAGGAACAATAAATCAATGCTTCATACTTTAATTTTGAAATGTTTACGAAATCCTACCATAGTTGGATCCTTCTTATGCAATTCCCAGGCCTGAGTGTATGTAGCTCCTCCAGGGTATCCCGTATGATGAAAATAAACTCTATAAAACCATTCATCCGCACGCAGTGCAATATCTTTGGTGTTAATAACAACCACGTGGTCTCCGCAGTCCGCTGAAAATTATAGTTTAATTAAATAATAGCTGCTGCTATGCTGTTCAAACAACAGTTGAACCGAACTATAAACTTCAAAATAAAATTTCAAAATAGTTGTGAGAAGAGGACCATTTAAGAGTACTTCAAGCAAAAAATTGTTCAAGGCCCTAATTTAAGTGCTGTACTGGCTCAAAGTTTGGGATACGGCGGTCCAAATTACTTACGTCGCGTTCCCGTCCACGTTCGTGGTGCGGATGGAGACTTGAAATGTGTGATTTGGATCGCCATATCTCAAACTTGAGCCAGCACAGCGCTTAAACAAGAGCCTAGATGGATGAAGTTTTTTTTTGCATCAAGTCCTTATATTCCTGCATATTCCTGTAAATGGTCCTCTACTCAAATCTATTTCGAAAATTTATTTTGATGTCAATAGTTCGGTCCATTTGCTGTTAAGTTATAAAACAATCAAATACCTCCATTGAAGAATATCGGCTTGTGTGCACCCTTCAAATACTTTGAAATTATAGGCGCGGCACGAAAAGGATCTTGCCATTTTGCATCAAATAACCACCAGGATCGGCTGAAGGTTAACCATTGCTACAAAGTTCAAAATTTCATATGAATACCCCAATCTACTGGTACAAAAATTACCTCTTTCTGAGCTTGATTATTTTAACTTTATACAGGATGCATAAGATCCAATTCCGTTGCACACCGCAAGCTTTCAGTCACCTTTTGAAGATACCTACTAATTAAAATTTTTTATTGACCGATTACCTGAACGCGTTTAGCCGATGACATGATCGAAGAGAAAATGTATTGTGTTCCACTCGAGCAAGTTCAAACTAACATAGCTACTGGTACTACAAATTGCTAATTAACCAAGCAGTTTCGACCAGACCCATATTTTCCGGAAGTTCGTGCTATAATTAATGTAAACACGTCCGGCTTACTTTAAGTATATGTATAAATCTTCGTTCTCACTTCATTTCGGAACCATGTGATAAAGGTTACGAATGGAAGGATATAATATTCAGTGAAGCTCCTTACCGACAACTCTGTGACTCGCGAAAATTTGGTCGTCATATCATCTTTATTTCCAGTTATGTCCTACAGAGAGAGCCACAGACCATCGAGGCTGTGTGCCTTTAGGAGAATTTTCATTCAGCCTTTGCTTTCATTGAATCAACTGGGCGTTCTTCAACAACCTATGGTAGTAAACACCTAACTAGCGTTTCTTCGTTGAATAAGTACACTTTTGAAAAAAAACTTTTACGAGCTAAATGTATGCCTGATGTGAGCGTAAGGTGGTAGCTGCGTTGAGATTCAGTGGACGAGAAAAATAGCAGAAGAGAATATCGTAGAGTATTTTTGGATCCGCTGCCGTTCATTCTTTTTCCTTTGGGTCATGCATACACAATATATTGGAAATATACAGCAAGTATATATTTAGGGTTAAGGTTTTTGATTTGTGCACCATTCCTAGGTATGATCAGTAAAACATATTAAAACAGCCTTGCGTTAGTGCTATCAAAACCAACGTAATGTTCTACGAACGTGAATCATTTATTCAATTTTTTCCACAAAGTTTTGCTGGCGTGTGTTCAGCAGTTTTTAATACTACGGTTGATTTACAATCAACCATGATCTAAAATCACCATAATATTTTGTATGCCAATTAATGTTATTACGTACATTATTTTCAGAAATTTTAAGCGAGCTCATAATGGAAGAAAGTTTTTGGGCATTTGTCAGGACGAAATTTTGAATCTGCAATGAAATCAGTAGCCCACGTTATTAACAGCCATAGACTGAAATATGATAACTAAAGAAATAATCTTTCTGATCAACAATGCTCCGCTTACCCATCTTTCATCCGAAGTGGTGTACAAGTTGTCACTGATGGTAGAGATGACGCTGGAAACTGCTGACGTTCCAAGACTACGAAAAAAGCAAATAATATGTAGAGAATAGGTGACGCAGGTGAGGTGAGGGGAGCTCTCTTCAATTGATCCAACCAAATTCTCACTATAAACAACTTACTTTTCAATGATCCGGTCGAGATTATTGGTAACAAAATCTTTGATGACACTAAGTCCAATTGGATTGCCTGCGACTGCTTGCATTGCTACGAGTCTATGAGGAGCCCGGATTGACTCGTCGGAAGTATCAAGTGCCAGCTCCAAAATTCTGTAAATGGACACAAACTAATAGAGTGCTTCTTTTAGTAGCATGACAGAAGTTATATAGGTTCAAGGAACAAGAGTTTACCCTTCAAGGTATTTGGAATCAGTAGTACAAGCCAGAGATCTAAGTAAAGCGGCTTGATGAGTGTCGTAGAAGCCAGTGTCAGCCTTGTACTGATTGAGGATGAACAAGAAGGTTCCCTCTAGATCTGCAGCATCCGCGGTTGCAACAGCAGCGCAATATATTGCGGGACGGAGGTCAGGTTGATTATCCAAGCTGAAATGGGAATCGACTTCAAGCAAACAATTTCTAGAATAGCAACTAACTGGAAAGCCAGCGCAATTTTTAGAATAACTGTACTCACGGTCGGACTCCGGTACGGCGATATTCATTTAGAATTGTCTTGGCTCGCTGGACACATCCTGAAAGTTTTAAGTTGCAACTCCATTGAACCAGCCTACTTCGGAGCAAGATGATGTCCATGATCTTGTCACTGTCAGTTGACTCATAGTCAAATTCAATATCTTCAAAAGCCGGAGTAATTAGACTGTCCATGTACCTCTGATAACGAAACAAGGTATTTTAAACCACATGTAGCGAAACCATATTTGTCGTTCCATTACTGTCAAATTAATATGATTGCTGCCTTCGGGGACAACTTACAATGAAATAATAATAAGCAGATGTGCGGAGTAACTGTCTGTTAGGAATAGCCATGTTCGTGAAGAAAGAATGCCAAGGTAGATATGTACGAACATCCTTCAGGTATGGAATGACGTCCAACGAATTAGTGAGGTTATCGTAACCTAGGTAAAGAGTATGATCGACGGTTAGCTCGATATGGACGGTAATCAAGAGTGTAACTTGATGAAATTCTTACGGGAGAATCCAAGATTTAAGCAGTCATCAATAACTGCGCTTTGAGTGGTCGAGGGAAGAGTGGAAAAATTGCGGAGAATGCGTTCAAAAAGGCCATCATGATATTTAACTCTGTAATAGCCTACGTGAAAAATATTAAGAATAATAATATTTAAAAGTTTAATGCTGGGAATTTAAGGTTTAATAAAATGACTGAAATTACCATGTTGTTCTGGGTTAATAACAACTAAGGTACCAGCTACGATCTCTCCTAATGGAATGAGGCTTACATTTCCGGCAGAGTTATTCAACCAGAAAGTACGATTGGCAAAATCATCTCCGTCTTTCTGCCAGGAGATCGGAACGTACCAGAAAGTTTCATTCTCTGGTGTCAAAGGCTCAAGGATTGTATCACTGACGAAGCGCTCCTGGTAATTTCATAGTAAGACATACGAGCTCAAGTTTAAATTTTGTGAAACTATCCCGCAATGAAAACGTTTTGAAGGTATGGCATTACCTGACTTAAAGTAACTCCGTATGTTGTGGTATCATAGAAAACATGGATTAAAGGAAAACTTGTTTGGGTCGTCCATGTGTCCAGAACTTGGCGCATCGTGGTACCAGGAGGAATCTTTGCGTCTGCACCCGCTGCTGCTCCGAAAGCGTCTGAGAGATCATCTTTGGCAGCGTTACTGTAATTACTGTAAAGATTCGACCTATCAATTAAGGACGGGTATCTTGAAGATAAAATATAATATCTTACAGTCAAATATTTGAATGCGGGTTTATTATGATATTGTGCTAACTGATTTTTGAAATATTCTTCAAGACCAGCATAGAAAATGTCTTCGGTCAAGAACTGGTGGATCATTCTCAAAACAGAGGCGCCTTTATCGTAGGTAATTGTAGTAAATCCAGCTCGAGTTTCAGTAGGGGTCTCTAGCCCAACGTAGTTAAGGGGGTGTGCGCTAGGACGGACATCAGCTTGAAAAGCGTATTGGACGGAATCAACGACAATCCAATCTGCCATTTGAAACTCTGGATGTGCCATATCCACTGCTACGTTTGCCATGTACGTCGCAAATCCTTCGTTTAACCAGATGTCGTCCCACCATGCCATTGTTATTAAGTTTCCGTACCATTGGTGAGCGAGCTACATAAAATAAACATACAGCATCATTTAAGTTTTGTGGAATTTAATTTTGCAGTCTCCCAAATCATAATTGCGATGATAGTAGTAAATAATAAATAAAGTCGACATTGCGGTAAGTAAGCGTAAGCACCGAAAAAAGGTGTTCGCGATTAAGATCAGATGGCATACCTCGTGAGAAATTGTATTAGTCATTCGAAACTTATCTTCCCAGCTGCTTTCACCCTCGAGAAAGATTAAACGGATCATTCTACAAGAAATTATAAAGCTTAAAGTTATTTCCTGAAACCATTGTAAAAATTAATTGATTCATTCTTTATTGCAGAGGAATCCTCTCTACAAAAGCAGAATCAGTCAAATCAGTCTAGGAATCACCTGTACGTGTTCATTCCCCAGTTCTCCATAGCGCCAGCGCTGAAGTCGTTCAAACCAACGGAATCGATCTTTGGGAAAGTGTATTCATAATTGAGCCGTTCTTCAAACTTAGCGAGAACTGAAATAATGGAAATACGAAATGCTGAAAACTAAACGGATTACTTGGACTTTTGTCCGACATAATATACAATACATCATTAGTATCGTTTCGCTTCTGGTGCGGCCGCGAAAAACTTACGCAGTGCGCTCAAATCAGCAGCATATTTAGCCCCTGTTTTACTCAGCATGTTGTAAGGTCCCCAAATCTTTGCTGGTTTACGGTATGTACCGTTTGTGGCTTCGATAAAGTCGTAATCCGATACCGTTACCCCGAGCAGGTAAGTTGGCATCTTAAAAGTAGTTTCGAAATCGTCACGCGCCCATTTATCTGACCAAGAGCTATCAAATTTAAAAATTGACGAGAATTTTAGAAATCACTGGTTGTAACTACGAATTACTTGTATATGTTGGTAATAAAGTGATTTACTCATTTGTGGCCCTCAGGTTAAAATTAGAAAGGGATGAAGTATATGTTTTCTGGCGAATTATGGATACTTCCCATGTAGCTTTCAAGGCGGGCTCGTCTAGAAAATATTACCAGTGCTTTAGTACAAATATTATCAGTAAATACATGCATCTAACCTTAATACTGAAACTAGTAGCTGAATCATTTATTACCGAAACAAGGAACCATTCTTCGAGCGTCTACACTCTCAAAGTCAGTCACGGCAAGCCACCTTTAGAGAAACCAATGTGACTAAATTTCCAGCGTTACACATTCACATATCCCAGTAACTTAGTCATTCACCACATATTAGTGATGGAAAAGTTCTAGGAAGAGAAAACGAGGAAAAGAAATCTAGACCATTTATACTCACCTTTGGTTTCCATTGTCATCAAGGTAAGACGTTCGGTACAATCCTGCAGTCAGAACATCAGGCGCCGTGATTGGGGCAACGTATTTCATATACAATTGGTAGAAACTTTTTGCCTTCAAAGACGTGAAAGGATGAATTGTGTAAAATTCTTTTTCTGGTTCACTGCTGTTCCTCGTAATGGGAATTTCGGCTAGCGGGTAACCCGTTTCATTCGTCTCCCAAAGCTGTGTCATGGAAAGGTGGTGAGATAAGTTGCTCGGCCCTCTTTTTAAGTATTTTGAATAAAAGGTGAAAATTGAAAAAGTAAAAATACATTACCCTGTACTGCGTTATATTTATCCACACGGAATTAAGGGTGATGTTGGAAGCGCCCTCTTCGTTAACTTCAAGATCTATCCAAACTTCTCCTGGAGCAGTGAATCTTTCACCGATTGCTGGCTCTTCGTCCAGGATTGGCTGGAGGACTAGTTTGTAATGTACGGGGGTGACGGGTTCGGGTAGTCTGAAGCGTGGAATTTTCCTTGCTCGTCCATGATTCCGAAAAAGTTCTTTCGCATCGTCTTCTGGAAAAGCAAAGGCCGCAGATAGAAAAAACGCTAACGCCAGTGTGGCTCCTAGCGAAAGTTTTAAACTTCCGCCCATCGTTTTTGTATCTAAGTAAATATAGCAAAAGAGAATCTAAGGATCTGATCGTCTGGCTTCCAACGTCTTGAATGAGTGAAACTGTTTTTGCAGATTCTGTTTATGGCGATTGCCAAGTCTGTGCAATATCAAAGCATGTATTAGGGGCATTATAAGCTTAGATTGCAGCAACAATATTAACTTTCACCCGCATATCTCTGAATCGGAGAGGACAGATAAACTCTTTGGATATTGACACAATGGCTTTATGCGTAGCTCAAAGGCGGACCATAAATTAATCGCAGCTGGAATAGGATTAAGATAAATTCGGGAGTTTCCAAGTTAGAGTGTTTCGGAGTTCAGTTTAACGATTACAAATTATCGGTGGGCTTGAGCTTACACTGATAATGAGTGAGTGATTCCAATGAAATATGATTGCGGATTTATAGCCTCAATTAAAGTATGGATTGTCGCAAAATTTGTTTTAGTTTTGTATACATCGCGCTCCACTTTCGAGGATTGAGATTAGTATCATGCTATAAAGAGCGGAGTCATTTCAAGTCCTTTCGATTCGTTTTCCCGGTACCGGCTTTGATGTCTGGTGAAGATAATCATCCGCGGTTTTCCTATGGATATGAGACTCATGATATAAGAGGTGTTGATAGAAATTATCATAATCTCACATACTCGCCGGTTTTCTACATTTGACAATTCGTATATGCAGTAGTAAACATGCGTCTGAAGTAAAATAAGTGAGAACCTTACACGGATGCCTGGCCGTTTGTTTCTGAGCAGAGCATGAATTAGTATGGGTTTTGGAATTTGGGCAATGATAAATTGATGGGATGGACGGTATGCGTTTGATAAGTATCACATGAATGAGATTTATTGTGAAATAATTTAGGGATTGAGAATAATTCAAGTGTGCATGGAGCAAATGCATTCGGAACTCGGGAAGTAAGAAAGCTTTTAGCTTACAAAACCAGAATAGTTTAAGGACTACGAGTAAGTACTGATGAGAAAAATTTAAAAGGAATTAAATAGATCTTAACTTATTAACTAAACGAACAAGATTCTTCGTTGTTTTCGACAGCAGAATCTGATATTCGCAAGGTCTCAAAGCAATGCGTGTAACAAGTCCCTTCACGTGTGGAATCACATGTGAAATGAAATTACACATCACGTGCCAGAGTTATCATGAACAATATGATCACAACTCCACTTGGTCAGTATTACATATACTTTCGACACTGTAGTCGAGCTGTCAGGTAATAGCTACATTGAAGCTAAATTAGCTTTTATGATGAGTCATTATGCATTAAATACTAGACGTAATGTATATACATAGTAATAAGATTCAATTTTTTGGAGATTCTATCTTTCTTACTAAATAAGGTCTGGTAAAAAGATCTCTCTTCTGCCAGCGATGAAGAGATGTAAAAGTGAGTGAGCATTCGTAATACTTTATAGAAATTACAATGTAGCAATAAGTATTTGATGAGTATATATAACTCTGTGCTTTGACACTGAACAAAAGTTATAAAAATAATCCTGAAATTATAATTAATCATCAATCACGTAGGTGACAATCATGCAAGGACTTTAAGTAATACAAGTAAGCTGTTTTAAGCAGAACCGCAAGCAAGGGGAGTTTTTAAGTCCTCTTTCTTTGCCTGTAGCAGCAAAAAATGCGAAATATATAGCTGGGTTACAAAATATATATAAGTTTTAAATTGTTTCTAATTAACATCCTGGCGCGCGCCATATTCTTTCCATTTCTTACAAACTAGAGGGCTTCAACACAAGTAACTGATAACATAAAAACTAAAAAATTATTACATATATTTAAGTAATCGTTTCTTTTAATCAAGTTTCACTTGATTAATTCACAGTAGCTGTTTAAAATCTACAAACCTGTACAGGCTTCATAGACTATTTATGTATTAGGCCTTTTATGTAAACACTTGTGCCCTTTGGGATTTAGTTGGTGTTGTACATGTTTACAGCAAGTACACAAAGTACAAGGATATGATGAGAATTCGTCACTAGTGAAATCTTCTCTAGAACCGTAATATTAGGAATGGTCTGAAAAGAATCAAAAATTAAGAGCTTAACAGTGAAAAAACTACCCTGTATTTAATGGAAAATGCCTACACAGGGTACGAAATGTTGAACATACGCGATGAAGGAGCTACACCTACATGTATACACACTAAATACGATATTATTAATCACAAGATTCATTGCTGAGAAAAGTTGTACAGTTGCAACAAGAGTTGAAACTAGTTGGGTCTATCAGGTCTTTTTCCGTATTCCTATTAAGGAAAAAGTATCAAAATGCCAAGGGGTCATGCAATCCTACTACTTATAAATACTACAGTAGATGAGTATAATTCTTATTGTTTGCAGTTCTTCAGTTGTCGAACATGTTTTTTCTATTTACTATGCGATCACATAATATGCTCAGCTCTTGGCGTAAATATTTTCGCATAACCAGCACATCTGTATCGCGCTTCAACATGCTATAAGGTACCGGCTCCACTATGATTACGAGCTGATTTTGTACGACAGAGATCCCATAGCAACACACTAAAATTACGTCCACACTATGAACGTGCATTAGTGTTTTACGCCATTCTACACAAGTAATTCGCAAAAAGTTATAATAATTTGATGAATATTAGTGGGAAATGTAAAAATATACAGTTGATACTGGAACTTAATATTGGTCGGGTCGGGAACTTGCGTTCGGGACCGTTGAATTGTACACGCTACAAGTGTACGTAGAGCTTTCATAGTGTGGAGTGGAAAAAACAGATGGTTTTAAGTTTGTGATTACAAAAAACATCCCACTAACCATAGTGGAGCTGATCTCTAATAGCAGCGAGGTCTGACTCACTAAGGTCTGTCACAAAAAGATAATCACAAGACTAAGTAACAAGCTTTGAGCTTAAACTTGCTGAAATACTTCAAAATCAACTTACATTCGTACGAATAATTAACTGCCAAAGTTACTGGAGGCAGGTAACTACAAAACAGCGACTATACAACTGTGAGTTTGTAATTTTGTCATCCTCTAATTCCACATCATATCGCATGTAGTGCTACACTAATTCTGTTAAGCTGTGATTGTAAAGGCTATATAGTTTTACAAGTCTGTTAGTCCCTGCACAACATATAAGTGGTGCGGATAATTGGATTAGGAATGCGGGAAGCTTAAACACAATAAGTTAATTCAATAGAAGCAAGTTGAGATGTTGTCTTGTTAGCGATATTGAAGACTCCGCTCTACTAGAATATATCAAGAAGCAGTATTGGTCTAAGTGAGTGGTACTGGTCACTAGTCGGCACTATATATTTAAGATGAAGCTCATCTTGTTTTAGTCATGGGAGTCTATAGGTCGGAACTAAAGGATGGGATGCAGAAAGTTTGAGAACTTGACTAATGCAAACGTGACTATGAGCCTGAAGTTCAATTAACGGGATTCCGAAAATACGTAGCAATTACTAAGTTTTCTGTGGAGAATTTAGGGTACTTAGCCTTAAAAATGGTAGATTGGGTTATGAGAAGACCACTGTAACCTAATATAAATTTGAAAACATCACGCAAAAGGCAGGGTACAGTTTCCAAATGTTGTGTTGATTCTCGAAACGCGAGGTACATGGTACATGGTTCACAAATAGCTGAAATCAAACTGAGACAAGTCCTTATAGTAAAAGTTGCTGTTTGTTGGATCAGTTCCTTCGGCGTGAGCGTAGGATGGTGCATTAAGAACATTTGAGGCAGCTGTGATAGGACTGTCGTATGCGACAGAGGCAGTATTGGCAAATGCTGGAGCAGATGAAGGCGACGATACGTTCGTAGTTATTTGCACAGTCGGATTATTGGTATCAGCGGGATTGACGACAGTCCAATACTGATGCTGGTCAGAGTGCTGTAGGGTATTGTGATAATTTGGATCATTAACAGGAGTTGCATACGCATGACTTGAGTATTGAACAGCTTCTAGGTTCTCAGATCCAGGATAGGGGATGCTAGTCACCTGCATCCTCTGTTCCCCCTCCTCCCCAATCTGAGAAGGGTGCACAAATTCAAAGACCATGTTAGCTGGCCTGGACTCAGAGTTCGGGGAAGTGGCAGTCATGGATGCAACAGGAAGGGTCAAGTAGGTCTGCGGAGGACCTTGTGGTCTGTTCGGGTCCGTATATTCTTCCGTGTAGTACTGCGGCTGGGATAAGTGATCGTTGTGGGGCACACCAGGATTTTGATAGTCTTTTGATTTAGGATAAACTATAACATTTTGGCCACGCTGAAACATGTCCATGTCCTGAGAATTGGTCTCAGTTTTGACAATCACATGCTGGTCCCGGTTACTACCGACATACTGATGGTGCAATCCAGAAGGTACCGTTGAAGGGACGTGAACGGTGACGGGTAGTTGAGAGTATTCCATAGGCGAGTTTGGGATTTTCGATCCGGGGCTAACGATGATTTTCTGGTCCTGATCCATGCCATGCGTTGAGGTAACGCCCGTTCCAGTTGCACTCACAATAACGGATTGAGCAGCATTGTTTCTTGCATTTACGTTTTGCTTGGCATTATTCTTCTTTTTTGAATTATTCGGTTTGCCCGTATTTCCCTTAGGTTCTGTCGGATTCTCGAGCAGCGTTTGCTGTGTGTTCTTGTTTTTGTTGCTACGCTTCTTCTTAGGTGGCTCAGGAGGTTGGAAACTCCCAGACTGTTGTTGTCCTCCATTCCCGGGTTTGACTTTTGAATTTGGAGCTTGATTACTATTTTTCCCAGGTGGAGCACTACCGGGAGGTTGAATAAAGGTCCCCGTAGGAATTCCCGTAGAGTTCACTTCACCATTCATAAACATATATTTATGAACATTCTTAACGTGTTTTCGACGATTAGATCGATCCCGGAACTTTTTACCACAAATATCACAATGATATGGTAGCTCGTTAGAGTGAAGAAGCATGTGGTTCTTTAGAGATTCCTTATAAATGAACGATTTTTCACAAATTTCGCACGTGTACTTTTTGTCCCGCGTGTGAGTTCGAAGGTGAGCTTTTAAATTGTTTTTGAAGAGAAAGGAACGACCACAATGTTCACACTTAAAACTTCCTTGCGGCTTATCCTTATTATTCCCAGATGTCGGCTTCGTTGTTGCAGAAATCAAAGGCGTGTAGGAATGAGACATATTGTTGCTGGTTGCTCCGGAAGGAGACTGAGAAAGAGTATTGGAAATCCCGGTTCCTTGAGTATTATTGTTATTGCTGCTGGTGCTATTACTGGTGTTATTATTTTTATTGTTGAGAGCGGGAGCTATTGTAGCTGAAGATGAATTGTCCATCATCTCCGGATGCTTTCTCTTAACATGACAACGCAGGTTGACCCGTTTGGCAAACGTACTTGGACAAAAGTCACAGAGAAACTTCTTGGGATTGTCAGCATGAACTTTCATATGATTCACAAGGTTTGACTTGACTTTAAACTTCTGCCCACAATCCGGACAATTGTGAGTGACTTCTGGAGTTTTGTGCGCAGCTAAATGAGAGTCAAGACTTCCCCTGCAACAGAGTAATAATGAGACATGAGTAAATATTTAATTAATGGGTCGTCACCATTAAATCTTAATAGGAATTTAGTCCTTCTTTCCAACTTAATTACACTTTTCAATGAAAATTTCATCATTATTGCCCATCACTCTCTTCCCAAAAGCAATTTAATCTGGTACCGGTACTAACTCAATCAAGGCAAATAATTTCGTCGTCCTTAAGATTATCTTATCCTAATCCGCCCCGAAAACACATGCACACCATCATACCACCATGTCTCTAAACCCACAATTCTCCTCATCATCATATCATGAAACTCGGAAATGAGCCCAAAATCTTCTTCCATCCATTATGAAAGCTAATGCCCTGACTCTCCGGCTATTATATCCAGGACGACATTTCAACACGCGTATGCATTTCTGGTCCCCCTTCACTCCAGTTCAATTTTAAGTTTGCTCTGCGTAATTACATTATGAATAATTAATTTCCACCCCTCCTATGAAGCTCCTTGAAGTTGTGGAAGAAAATGGTTTCAAAATAATAATTATTTGATTCATAGATACTTGTAGACAGAGGTACTTGTTTGAAATATATCATTTGCCTGAACAATATATTATTCCTGACTCCAATTCCTGGTTGAGTGTTAATTCAAGCTTATTAAACGATATCGGCTGGTCAAACGCTGCACACTGTCTTTCCCTTTCCCCTGTATGCTTCAGCACAAATCCGATCTTAATTACAAAGGGGACTCTTCTCTCACCGGTAATCACCGGCTCTTGGGATCAGTAAATTGCTCATAAGCTATTAAATTCCAGAGTACCTTAATCATGTTCAGGAAATCAATAATGCCTTAGAACAATGTAGTAACTTGACAAAGTCAAAGTCGAGAATGCTTAGTACCAGCTTACAATAGCTTACAATATACTGAATAAGAGATTCTGTCAATTCTGTGAGGGAACAGCCGGCTAATGTATTGTACCTGCAGATTTTCAGGAATTCCAAGAGATGTACTAGAAGTGTTATCAGTCAGTATGTTTGTTACACAACTCAAAATATCCGAAGGATAAACGGTAATTAGCAGACGTATCAGTCTCAATTTTCACTAAGAGACCAACCTTCTCCAATTTTGGTAGACAACATGGAAAAACTGAATAACTTTGGGTACGAATACTAGCAACTACTGGAACACAATTTGTAGACCCTTTAAGGCTTTTTTTAGGTTCAAAGTTTTAAACAAACTGAAAACTAATTTGTTGAGAAGGACTAACTGGAACCCGTACAAGTCAAATCAGCAACTCCAGACACACAGGAAGAACACTGGCGAAGGAGATCACTTTACACCCGGAATTAAAATAATTTTAGCAGTCACAGGCAGATTAAAATTCGAAAGCACTTGGATAATGACAAATTTGAAATTTATCAGACTAGACTTTAAGAAGTCAATAGCTTTAGGTCTGCTCAAAGCGAACAGTAGTAAGAGTTTGTGAATCTTTAAAAGTTAAATCTTACGTTTGTTTGTGGAGAGGCAATCTAGTCTCACCTTACCTCTATGGGGTACTGGGTAGTAATGAGATGTATGACGCCTACGAAAATCGAAATTCATGAGCGATAAAAACGTGACTCATATCGGAATTTCATCTGATTGTATGGATTAAGCAACTTAGGAAAGTTGATCATCTTCCTTAAGCATGAATTACGGTTGGAGATGGACAAAGGATTTGAATGCTCTGAATCTTCTACATTAGGGAATTCCCCAAAAGTGTATAACGTTCACTGTCATTAGGAAAGGTGCATATGAAGCTTGCAGAACGTGTGGTGATGGAAAGGCCGCAGTATTGCGCTAAGCGCTAAGGGACAGGGGCTAGAGAAACCGGATGTAAACATAGGC
Source organism: Sminthurides aquaticus (assembly GCA_906901655.1). NCBI lineage: Eukaryota > Metazoa > Arthropoda > Collembola > Symphypleona > Sminthurididae > Sminthurides > Sminthurides aquaticus. The sequence continues at coordinate 402,724 of CAJQTT010000021.1, forward strand.
AACACGCTAACTACTGTGAACGTTTTCCTTGGTCACTGCTCTTGGGGCTCCTGTGCGATGGTGAGTTGAAAAAACACATTGCGTATCCCATGTTTTCAACACACTTGTTCAAGGCACACAAACAAACACACACATGGTAGCGTTGATGGTTTCAGAGCACTGACTGCGGCTTTGCACGCAATTAAAAATTTAGCAAGAATTACTCATAATATATGTATACTATTTTAAGGGCTGTGAACGACTAAGTTGCACTGGTTAATAATACGCAATGATGATGGAGGAAGAATGAAGTGAGGAGACGCTGCAACGTTTTACGTTAGATTCGATACTGACTGAGATTCTTCCGTTACTGGTCTGCCTTCTGAGGTTGGAGAATTTGGTTCGCGGAGCGGGTAGGGATTTGGATAAGAGTTGAAGAAACGTGTGGGATCGCACTAAACTAAGTAGTGGCTATTGACTGAGAATTGAAGGTTGGGGTTTGAGGATGTGTAAGCAAGGATGATTTCTGAGAAAGCAACCTTGGTAAGTTTGTGTGTAATAGTTTAATGACAGACTGGATGATGATGTTGGTGGGGATGCAATCTGAGGTTGGTTGTGTATGGTTTTAAAAAGGTTGGAACTAAATAGATGATGAGGTGACGGAGGGAGACAAGACATGTGTGTATGTCCGCAGACCTCCAGTTTGCAACTTGACTCCTTGCGAGCCGCTTAATATTTTGGTTACTTTAGTTAGTCCTCATAAATGACTATTGTTGAGGGAGACTGAGCGAGGATGTATGATTAATCTGAATGAATCAAATATCAGTATGGGAGCACATGGAAGGATGCATCATGATGGTGATGATGGTGGCGGTAGAGGATGAAGAGTGCGAGGGTGACTGATGATGAGTGCTGGCTGCAGTATAATATAGTACCTCTTGGGGAAATGGGAATTGAACAAAGAAATAATGACTCACCTGTAGCTAAATCTTATTCCGCAGATGTGGCAGCAGAATTTCCCTTCCTTCTCGTGAACCCGTTCGAAATGTAATTGAGCTATTTTGAAGCTCTTGAAAGTCTTGTTGCATATCAGACATTCTCTGGATTTGATTATAGTAGAACTCGTGGAAGCATCCCGGCCACATCCCTCCCCGGCCCCTTTCCCCGTTCCCGGAGTTATCGTGGTTGTAGCTGAAGTGGTCGAAGTCTCTGTTCCTCCCACTGCCAATAAGGATGACCCGAATCCCGTGGATGATGTTCCCGCATCTTCAATCTTGATAGTAGGACCTGATGAAGATGAAGAGGATTTAGGTGAATGAGTCATCATGAATGATAGGGGGTCTCCTCCAGGGCCGCTGGTATTCCGGGAAGTTTCCAGGATAGAATTGACCATGTTTATAGTGTAAGATGCAGGCATGGAGGACTGTTGCGAGGTGACTTGGGACTGAGGATCACCTGAATCCGGGTCGAAGGTGACGTTAGAGGGTGGTGCGGATGGGCCGTTGAGGGACGACGGGTCATGATGATGCTGATTTTGAGCAGCGTCGTAGATTGGCGGAAGTAGTACTACTGTACGGCCGCTCTCATCAGTTGTACCTTCAAGAATATCTCGCTCGATTTTGATGACAGGCAATGTGGCTGAAGACACTAGTCCAGAAATCGTAATAGAGGAATCCGTGTGATGAGGAAGCGTGGAGTGCGCTGATGAGCTTAGAGATTTGTCAAAGGCGGTGATATTATTCTTGTTGTTGATACTGTTATCGTTGTTATTATTATTATTGTTATTGTGATTATTGGTGATAATCTGAGATTGTGGCGGTGGTGCGGGTGAGGGTGCAGGTTCCGAGGATTGACTTGCATCATTTTCCGACAACTCTGTTCCGTCTCCGCATTGAGTGCACAAATTGTTGTCTCCCGGTAAAGAGCCGCTTGGAAATCGAGTTATGTGGGTAAATATATCCCCCAACTTGATTGTTTCAAACTCGCCGTTTCTGTATTCGTGACGGCCGCAGCGTCGACATGTAAACGTCTCCTTGTTCTTGCACGAGTCGTCAAAATCAAACTCAAACTTGATTCGATCCGTTCCATTCTCTTCCAAAAGTAAATGTCTCACTGTGTCCATTATTATCAGTTATCAACAAGTTGAAACCCAAAATACGGATATTATAAAAAGAAGAAACAAACAAAAAAAGCTGAAGGCTGTAGTCCCGCATTTATGCTTCTTCTCGTTTCCGAATATTAAGATACCGAATTGGGTAGAAACTGATCGAGAATCATCTTCGCGTTACCAGCATTGGTTATACCGACAAGGGCTGAGATCTGCCGATATAGAATCCCATGGTTTTATAAAAATATTATTTTAATTTACAAGTACTGGAAATATATATAAGATTTTCAGTATTAAAGTTCTTTTTTATAATATATAAATCTTTTTAAAGTTATAATGTGTTATTTTTACTCGTTATACTTCTACGACGATTCTAAGGTACGACGTCAAATCAGGTCATTAAGGGAGATAATATTTTGTTTATATAATACTTTTACAAGTGGGAAGAGACGATAGAGATGATATTAATTATTTATTTATTTAAGCTTAAACTCTTGCCGCTGAGTCTTCTGTTGATAAATCAGTTTACGTATAAATACGCACACAGAAGTTAGTTATATATTTGATTCATCCCAAGTTTGAATGCGTTATCATAATGCAAGGATATCACTATTAAGAAGGATCCATTTGAGCATTTTGATGCATCCAAGAGAAGAGTACAAGTAGAATTCGAATTCCAGGTTTTGAATGTCATCTCCGCAAAGTTCACAAGAATTCAAACATTTATTCCGCCCTCAATACGTTCAAATAAGAAGCACATTAAATCAGAACACAGTAAACATTTCGGAATTCCAGGAATAAGTTACGCTGCTAGTTCAATTAATCAACTAGAGCTGTTGTCGACTTGAGAGATTTGTATTCACCGAAGTCAAAGGCGGAAGGAGAAGATAGTGTAGGTTTTTGTTTGTCTTGTTAATATTTTCACTATTGTGTGTTTATAAATTATTTTATATTGTTGAGCGGTAATACAAGTTTGAGCGGGTCCAGTATTTATGTCAGGGTAAATGCAGTGGATTGGTTTTATCACAAAATCTCTTGGAATGGGTAATTACTGGTCCTTGAGGAAAGGAAGATTAATTGACAGATAGAGCTAGCTCTCACATGTTTCTCATTCAAGTCCATATGGACTCGACGTATATATTTGAGGTATTTAAAAATAAGGAGGAATTAAATTATTATCCGGATGCGAATAGAGACTTTTCGTCCGGAAACAAAACTAAGAAAGAATACAACAAGAAGAAGAGGAAGAAGAATAATAATAGTGAATAGTTGGACACTAAAGGGACAGATATTCTTGCTATGTGCTCTGTTTTTATCCTGTAGGGATATACAGTCTTGTCGTTGGTAAAACAGTAAACTCCAGAGTCGATTTCTCCAATTCTATCTAAATTTGCTTTGCTTGTTCCCTTTACGAGACACATGAACCTACTAGGACGACCATTGTTATAATCCCCATATCCGCACCATAGCTACTTTCTTAGTTTACTTTTTCCCTTGGAAGAAATAAGCTAGGACATCCTCTAATCCTATATCTCAGGTCACTATGCACTCAAAAGAGATGTAGGCACTATAAGCCTTCTAGCTTTATGGCGGCTAACACTGAATTCAAATTATGCTGCGGCCATTCTAAAGCGTTTCGCAGAAATCCCTAGGAGATTTTTACCTAGTGAAAAATTAATGTTTCCAAATAAATCTTCAAAGAGTTTTATTTCATTCAGAATCAAAGTTACGAAAAGAAACGAAATATTATAGATATTTTCACGAGAACCTTGAATTGGCATAGCCTATGGACTTTACCTAAAAGAAAGATGCTACGCGAGGAGAAAGTTTGTGTGATTCTTTTCGCCGATGTCTGCTTACAGGTGAGTGAATGGGATTGAGGTAAAATGCCTTATAGTCAGTCAGTGTGCACTGCAGATCCTCATCCTGTATTTGCCTTCTTAAACGAGGAGGATAGTGCATACGGGAAATTAAGTCCGCCACGTCCCTTAATAACACTACGTTTCTGAAAGGATGGGATGCGTAGCTAGGGGTAGAGCGCGTACACGTATTTTTTCGTGCAAACATTATTTCATTGCGTAAATTATTTTAATTTTCCCTTCTAGTTCTTTCCATACATAAATCCTTAAGGACACATAGTTTTAAGGTTACGTGCGAGAAATCATGGATAAGGGGTTAGCGAAAGCAGAAAGAAAACGTTAAGAAAATACGGAGTGAAATATATGTCGGGCATTTATCGATTATGACTTATCTCTTGAAATTAAAAATTAATGGCCATCAGCTTGACCATGTTGATGGACTGTTGGAGGATGGCGGCATTTTCTTACGCTCCTCAGTAAACTAAAAAGGTGTAGCCGCCAGGATTGATGAATTTTTAAGTGTTTCCCTGACGGGCATGACATAGGTTGTGCCCCATCAATCTCATCTTATCATTTGATTTTGCAGTCAACATTGACATGGTGGGTTTAAAAAATCAAAGAAGCTTCGGAAAAAGGTCTGGCTTAAATTAAATTAATTAAATTACCACCCAATGTTTTTCATAGTCTTAACCTCCACTCATTTTGGTGACTGCAAATGCCTTTAGTTTTAATCAGATCCTTCCTGCATTGTTTACGACAGGTAGCGATCTTTCTCAGTTGGTACCTTCCATATTACTTTATATTGTCCAGACACGGAAAGAGAGAGAATTCGCAATAGTTGTTATGCTAGCATCAGTCGATAGTTTAAACCACATCCTGAGAAAGTCTAATACTTATGGATAGCACAGATAGTGGGGTAGTAATTTACGGACGAGGGGTTTGTTGAGAGTAATGCGTGCAGCTTCCCCTGACAAAGCTGGCTTGGTTCTTTGGAGCACCGTAGTGAGAAGGGAAGTGTAGAGTATTTGTTTAAAAACGTTTAAATACTGGTAAAGCTGAGTGAACAAAAGGAAGGATAGCAGAGGCAATGTAATATTTATAAGGTCGGAGGGGCTGGCTATAAATAAAGAACTGTAGTAATTTTACCACGTTGTGAATGAATGAAGGATGATACGGGGTGTGATTTTTAGGGTGAAACGATAAAGGTTTGATTGGAGTTATAAATAGGGTGTTTAAATACAGAAAGGAGGGGGTTGAAGGGTCAAAGAGAATTAGAGAGCAAGAAAGGAAGGAGGCGATTTTGGCAAAAAAGGCTGTCCAAGGTGGAATTTGAATGGATGATTTTCCAGTGTTGTCCCTTGGAATGGCCAATGCCTGGATGCCTACTGGATGGAGCCAGACATAAAAAGATTATGAGGGGGGGGGGAAGAATTTTTTCCGTGGCGGGGGCGGGGAGACAAGGGGCCAGGTATTTTTCCAAGGGATTATACTTAATTTGAATGGTTCGTAGAGCATTTCGTGGAGCGGGAGGGAACGGAAGGAAGGTGAAATAAAGGGAGCAGGTGTAAAAGGGATTATCGGATACCTTTCAGGGCAGGCTAGAGTGTTGGGATAATCTGGAGGTTAGAAGAAAGAATTAAAGAGGTGGGAGAATACATTTGGTCAGTTTCTGCTATCCTGGTTTGTGAACCATTTGAAATATTCACACAACTTGGTGTAATTCTTTTGGAGAGTTGAAGGAAAGACAGAGATTTTGGAGGAAGGAAGGCTACGCTGCAGTGGGTAAAGAAAATGCTGATGAAATTGATGGAAAGTGTTCTTTATCGAGGATCTTATGGGGGGAATAGAGAAGTGGCTAACATAAGGTTTGCGAGTCTTGTATCACATCTCCGTCTGCCGGAGCGCTGAATGGGTACAAGAGGATTATTAAATGCGTATTAAAATCTGAATAACTTGAAAAAGAGTTGGGGTAAGTTGAAGATGCGATGGAAATAAGACGGAAAGGTGCGCGGAGTTGAGGGCTGGGTGAGAATGCTGCTTTTGAATGAAAACGGTCCGCATATGGCATAGTATGGCGAGGGATAGTATTATTTTGCAGGTTCAAATGCTGAGACTCTGACGACACTGACTGACTGGTTAGGGCCGCCTTGACTTGCCTATGCTAATCACTAATAGACCTGTGCTAAAGCTTGGATTGTCGTAACTGAATAAGAAGAGATGGATATGATAGTGAAGAAAAGAAAAGCTTGGCATGAGCTTGAGTTTGCCTTAATGAAAGGGTTGACGCAATTTTTTCCCAATTCGTCATCATTTCTATCGAAGTCGAAAGATGAATCATTCTTTGTCTTCTCTTTCTCTTTAAGCTCCTTCCTCCTGTATATTCCCACATCCCTCAGTCAGTCACTTCTTAGATCCGCGTGGCCTAGAAAAATGATTCGAAAATCAAGTAATTTATATTCTCATTCTCTTTTACTTCTCCGTCCTCCGTCTATGCAATCTCCTTCTACTATGTTTGCTTACTTCTGCACAGAGATTAGACAAGCTATACTTTAAACTGAGCATGGAAGGATATCCTCACTCAAGGCATCCAAATATACAGAACATCCGTCCTCAGTCTTGTGTAAATGTTATTACTTAATGGCAATTTACCTTGTTGCCGCTGCTTTCAACAACCTTTGGGTTTTTACGCCTGTTTCTACGGTATCTTACATAAGGTTTGAACAGCAGGAAAATGAATACTGCCGTCCAGAAATGCATTTGGGAAGTGCAACAGCACAGTTGGCACACTCCTGAGATTTGGCCAAGAATTAGCTCCCTCAAATCAAGTTTATGAGGTGTTCTGACGCTTGCAGTTTGGATGCTAGGCACTAATGTTTGTATTCTGATTTTTCCATTTCTTTTAACTTTGGCTGGAGTTCCATGTGCCATTACAAGGCTCGTGGTCTAGTTGGTAGTTTGCGGAATATAGACGATGGCGTGGAGTATGGAAGAGTATGGACATGGACTTACCTGAGATCTGACGCGTGTGGAAGGAAAGAGCGTCAGACGCTGCGCTGGCTGGATGGAATGGATACGGCATTGGTTTTGACGGAGGTAATGAAGGCAAGAAGCGAAATTAAATGATAGAGGGTTGAATGTTTTGCTCGCCGTCGAGACGGCTTTGCCAATGATGATTAGGGTGATAAGAGACAGGAGATCCGGAATGAGATTGGCGAGGGATGAGCCATTAGAATAGTATTCCTGGTCAATTGAGATTTCCCTCAAATCCAACACTACATGTTTGTTCTCCAAGGGAAGGAAGAAGAAGAAGGCTGAACACTGATGCACATAATGGAGACGGGAAGATGATAGTTCTCCCTCCTCTTTCAGACGGATTATTGCCACAAGGAAGAAATTCTTTAAATGTGAATCAACATCAGGTTCCGCCAAGGATGAAAGAACATGTAAGAAGAAACACCCAAGCTGGATTTTTGAGGTACTACATTTAGGAAAAGTCGGCCATGCCTTATTGTTGCGTATTTACAATCCTAGGGAAGTGATTGATGGTGTTGCTCCGTGCATAACTCCGTTGCCTGTTGGATCCCAACCTGGAATTTGATTTTGCAATCGTATGTGTTTTTCAGAATAAATGAATGGAATATTTAATCGTTGATTTGAAACAAGCTTTAAATAAAATTAATCTTTTAAGTAAATGTGATAAAATCCTCTATCATCTATATATATATCGACGTTTGTTTCATATCATCCCCATTAAAACAATCCTATATCTTCTTGATTGAGGTAGACGCATTATTTAGCATTCGTTGATAAGAAGCACGTGGATCGTAAAAGAGGAGGCCGGTAGGGAGAACATTTAGGCTGACTTCTGAAAGTTTACTTATCCCACTAAACAGGTCATGCTCATGTTTCTCCTTGATAACATTTATTACCATATTCTCATTTATGCTGGTACAATCTAGGGGAGGCTTAAGAGAGGAGAGAAGTGGAAAAGTTTGCACATTTTGTCATCACGTTACTTCATTTGTGATAGGTAAATTTATAATTAATTTGTTTCCTAATTTAAATCGACGATACTTTCAAGGGGAAAGTGGAAGAAGATGACTCCGATGGGAAAGGTTTGCGGGAGGACTTGATTTAAATTAGCCTTATAGTCTTATTACAAACTTATGGCGTGTGCGGAGAAGGGAAATATGGGAGGGACATTGTATAAATATTTGATGGACTTTGGCCTCGTGGATTTATGGAATGCGGCGTCAGGGTGATGGGTACCTGAAGTCGTGATGCCTCACGGTGGCGGGATTATATCTTTTTACCTGGTTTCGCTGTGGCTTCAGTGGCTTGTCTGGGAAAGTGGCGGAATGAAGAAGCTACCTATCAACAAATCCACCTTCCTTTTGCATGAATATATTCTTTGGAATCTTTGGAATGTGCAAAACCCGAAAAAACTCTCCCTCCTTCACATGAGTTTGAAATCTTCCTCTGCCATCATCCGTCTTGCCTTTGATTTACCTGAGAATGGGTCAATTATCTCAGTGAGATTAGTAGCAGAGCGAAGTATCAGTTTGCACGCTTGTGAAAAGGAGCTTTTGCATATGCAAAAACCGTCAGTAATTTTCCGCAATTTTTCTTCAATCTGTATTGGATTTCCAATCCTCCTGGTGAGTATGTAGTATTATACATCCCTTCCCTTTGGCAGTGACTCTTGCGATGCTTTCCTTGCACAGATACCAAGAAGCAGTTGCTCTAAGCTGAGCTACTTTCCCTTAAAGACAATAAATCTCTAACCTGTTAAGGTGGTAATAATTTTTTATTAATTAAAAAATGTCAATCAATGAGGATTTTTCCTATATGCCTATGGGACTCTGTTACGTGCTTTACCTTACCTATATCTTACACTCACATTTTCTGGGAGGGAACAAGGATGGCCGCCTTGAGGAAGATATGACAGCAAGGGGAAGTACACATGACAATGCCCTTGAATGAGGACTTGCTAACGTTTAAGGGTTGATTTTGTTGAATATGCGATAAGCAGTGTATAGAAAATACGCAACGTCGTACTTATGTAGCTTTGACTAGTTAGCGTGCCTCATTTTGCATAAGTCAGGAGAGAAATTTACAAAATGTTTTTTGCAATAAGTGATATACGAGAAAGTTGGATTATTGAGGCAGAGGGAGCTCAAATGACATTGGAGATGTTGTGTCGGTTCACCTCGATTAAGTTATTACGTGGTTGGGAATTTGTTTGAACTTAAGTAGGACATTGGAAGTGCAGAGAGTTAGTGAGTGGTTTTATAAATATTAGTAAGAATGACAAAGAAGGAATGAAAGTGGTACTGCTACGCGGTGAAGCGGTGACCGGAATCCGACCAAATCCATAGTTTACTAATTTAAAGTCATAAAAATATTAAAATCTGGATTGGATCAAATTCCACAACACATTCATAGGTAATTGTAATCACGCAAACTAAAACTTGAACTTAAAGATTAAATTGCAAGGCTGTAAACTGCACAAGAGCAGATAGCAATGATTGAAAAAGAGAACTTGTAGATGGATTTAAGGATTCTAATAAGATACGCCAGTACTTATAAGTAAGGAGAGTTGAGATAGTTAGGCCTCCTTGCATCTTTCCCCTTTGTTAGGTATTACAGTCACAGCTTGTTTTCTCTTGCGTTCATAGCGTTCGTTTCCTTGCTCGCATGTTCTGTAGTTATTATTACGGGAAGGGAAGATATTGAATCCACATTAGTGGTTTCCCAAGCGCGGATTGACAAAATTAAGTGGACTTTGGCGGAAGTTACTGTATGTATATACATGAGCCTTTCTGGGATGAGAATGAGAGACTGCAATTACAAAGAGAAATTTCGGCAAGATGTGTGTGTGTGTGTGTGCCTGCTTGTTTGTTAGGCTTGTCTCAATTCTAGAACGAGTTACAAGAAGAGGAAAAGTGTATATGGAAAGGCTAGCGGATCCGGATGTCTCTTGACCCCCTCCTCCCTTTAAAGTCTTATATTTGCTTGCTCTCATCAAAACAATTCCCATCCAAGGAAAGCATGTGTTTTCAAACTCTTGTAATACTATTCTCCTTAGTCATAATTTCTTAGCTTGGTACAAAGCCTTGCGAAGGTTTACATTCGCGTATGACATCAAATATGATTCCGTGTCAGAATCCCTATCCAGTCACGAAAGCGTTGAGACGGAAAAATACCGTGTCGTAGCTTTTGTTGCTCAACGATGCAGAACCGGAGTAACAAGCAACTGCTAAAGTATGGCTTGCAGTTTGCAAGGGACTCAACTTGAAAAATATTAATTTCACAAACATATTTTTGCTGTTAACGTAGAATGGACATTCATTCTATGTATGGGATGGCAAATCTTCCCCAGATTCTCAGACCCGACCACCCTGCAAATACAATTTTGAAGTGCCTGCCAATAGACCAATAGTCTATAAGAAAAGGTGTTTACTGCCGTACTTTATGATTCCGCTTTGAAAAATCCTTAATGTTAAGCAACATCAGTAAGATTTGTATTGTTTTTGCAGACTTACCACATTAGCTTATACTGCCCGTAAATTCCATGCAGAGTGCATGGGATGGGGTGATAGGATGACGATAATGATATTGAGATTTTGGCATCTCGGTCCTTGATTTCTAACAGCTGAAGTCATACCTAGCTTACTTGGGTCGGAACGAATGGCAGAGCTGTAAGAGTCGTGTGTGTAAAACAGACAAGCATATAAACAAGGTACATGAGATGAGGAGTATGGGGCAAATCAAAGAGTGAGTCTCATCTCATCCCATGTTTTCCCTACACTCTCCCATCCTGTTCCTTATGACATATGAATGAAAGGTGTGATTATGCATGACAACCTACTCGTTAGTGCTTCCCGTCAAAACAAACACCTTATGAGTAACTAAGAAAAAGGGACTCACATTCTGGCTATGTATGCATCCTTATATTTTATTTTAATTACCTCCACTCCACTCTCATTCATCCGTATCACATTTCACACCGTAAACGAGTCATTTCGCATGCATAAATACATAATTATATACACATGATAAAGCCCAAATCAACCCGTCTCTAATACAGTCCACAGTCTAACAATGTAGCGTCTAGCGTGTGGCGATACGTAAGAGAACAACTCTCGACTGGGACAGCAATATGGAATTAAGTTCCAGTTTGAAAGTAATTCTGAAAGCCGCCTTCATAGGGATACAGATATTCTGCTTTTCCGTCTTCAAGCTCTTCCCTAACAATTCCAGTGTCCGAATCTCTTCACAACGGATGAAAAACAAGCTGATTTGATTAATTGGCACAGGTAAAACAAATGCATGGAGTTTGGACGCAGCACCACTTCACCGATCACCCACGAAAATGACAGGATGACCCATTGGCAATCCCCAAGAGGCTGCTTTTGAATCTATATGCTATATTTGAAATTTGATAGATTAGCCAGCCAGCATCTTCAAAACCGAAATCGACTTCGTATATGAATTGAAATAGATTGGAAATTCTATTCTGACGCTTAAGGAAAAGGGTCAATGCTAAAGCCCTCCTGAATAGTAACATGTTGCTGATTTTTTGCAATCCTTCTCATTATAATAGGCTATATGCATGAACGATTGCGATGAGGTCATAAGATGTTGTGAATGTGAAGAGATGAGGGAAATGTAAGGAAGGGAAGGAAGGGAAGGAAGGGAAGGATAGAGAGAGAGAGGGGGGAGCAGGGAGCAGCGCGAGGAATTGAGACCGGATATGGAAGAATATCATCATAAGATGGTTGCATATGAATGGACTCTCTTAGCGGTGCTGTAAGCTAATGCAATATCTTGGGATGTACGCATATATGAGACTTATGTTTTTACACACGTCTCAATCCGCATTGTCCTGACTTTGATTCAAACCAAGTACAAAGTGTGTAATGGAAAAGGACCAGGGGATAGAATATTATACCCAGTAATTCTGATGGTTCACGCGCTTTTTCGGATACAATTCCGAAAGCAATCATCTTTTGAGATGCCGCAAACTGCAAATCCCATCTCACTTTATTGCGTATAGCTAGACGTAAAGAACTAATATGCTAAAAGGTATGTGCGGTTATGCATGTAGAGTTATGATATTGTTGGTCAGTCATTGTGGTTGTGGTAATCCCATCACCCTTGGTTCGGAAGGAAGAAGAGCGCTACACGGACGGTATACAGCGGATTTTTCATGCCTTGAAGCCTTTGGCCCATACCAGTTTCTGGGGCATACGGCATACTCATTTACTCATAAGCGGATGACGCATCTTTGTGCGGAAGTGCCAGCGGTCTGCTTGCTCTTGCTGTTAATCCTTCTTTCTCATGATTCAGATTGCTTGGCTTCTTCACAAGATTGATCCTGGCTAAGGCTCTCATCAGTAATAAAAATGATGATTAAGCAACCACCATTCCTGCATTTCAGCCTTCGCAGGCTCCTTCAGGTGCTGTACGAAGAAGAAATAGGATGGCTGGCGGGAGTGGAGGCAGTCGCTCAGACTGCGGAAATCATATGACAAATATCCCACATCTGCTGCCTCCACTTTTACAAAGTACGATGATGATGACTAAAGATGAGAAAATTTGATATGGAAAAGTTTGCGGCCAGGCCGGAATCGCTAGACGCTGACTAACCTTTCGTGAGTTTGGGAGGAAATCGGAACAAGCTTACAATTAAAAAGCTGGGTGTTGGAATAGAGAAGCCGAAACGCTAGGAAATGATTTTCTAATGTCTCATTAAGGGCTTTCGGCGTCGACGGAATGTGTAGCAATTGGCGTAGCAGAAATAGATAAATTTTTACTTGGCTTTGGCGATGCTTCTACACACGCCGGTTTTTCAAGATGCTGTCGAATTACTTAGGAAGGAGAAAGTACTATTTCCTTCCTGCAGGCCGGAAAAGGAAGAGCAAACGAATACGCATTGTTTTGAGATGGATGAGTATCGTACAGTGTTTCTAATATTTTATATGCTCGCATCAGTACCTATTTTTCTGGGCAGTTAATCCCTTAATTTGACTGATTACTGTTCAGTACTGGTATAGTTTAAACTTTAAAAGATTAAATACAAATATTTATGCTCTCACACAGCTAATGGAATGTTTGGTAAATATTCAGACGAACCGAAAATGTGTCAAATGTCACCTTGGAAATTGTATACTTAAGGGTAGAGCGGGTTGGTTAGGGTTGTAACGAGTTATAAATATTTCTTTCAATAGTGTTATAGACTCCACCGGCTCCTATTTCAAATTACACCTGTGACCAGGGGCAAATAGAATATTTTAAATTGACGGCATCCAATTTTAGTAGGAGCGTGGATATTAAGTAAAGAAAGAAAGACTTAATGAAATACGCTGAATGCGAAGCCTTAAGGATCTACTCAATAAGGCAGCCTAAGTTAATGTATTTGGGTTAAAAAGTTCAGAGGTGTAGTATATTTTCGCTCTACCAAATATACTGGTTAGAAGATAGATAAGATTTGTGTGTAATATGTCTTTATGTCTGTGTTAATATGTTCTCCCGAAGTTTACAGAGGAAATAGGGCTCGTTTTAGCTGTAATAAAATTTCTCTTTACATCTCCTTGATTATCTCTACTCTTTTCTGGGGCACTCGTACATTCCTAAGATCGATATTAGAATCAAAATTTAAGCAAAAATTAACGATTGAAACGCAAAGTGAAAGTACGGGATCAATTGATACTACGGCTTCTTCTTTGTTAAGTACAGTAGAGGCATATAATGACAGTGAGTACGCTAACGGGTGAGCTCTGACATAATAAATCGTGTCTTGCAGGCAGCCATCAGCATGGAAAAATGGGTGAACATAAAGTGTGGACGGAGTGACAGAGGCAACTAAGTAGACTCTCAGAAAATCCCAAGAAATGAATGAAAAATTCCAGTAAATCGAAAAAACTCCGAATGTACTGCCATAGCTAACTAATTCTGAGGAGCAAATTCATAATGTTTGTCTTCATCAGTCATTACCATTGTTCCACTATTGAAAGTTTCCTTAAATAATACCAACGAAAATGCTCATACTGGTCTCCATAAATAATTAATTTTGCTCCCCTCGAGCATTGGAGCTGGAAACAAGCGAAATTGACTCGTAATACTTAGAATTATGCTGTAATGGTACCTAAAACGGTCTTGACGGTCCTACGATGAAGCTGCTGTGCATGCTTATTTTGACCTAATCCATTAATTGGATTAATTAGCCCATGCTAATTATCCTATGTCATTTGCTACTTCTTCACAGTAAATCGATTTTTGGAAGTTGGCCGCGGTAATAACAATAAATGCACAGTAATTTTATTAAATTACAAGCCCTGGAAGAACACGTAATCTGATCAAGTAGGAGCTGCCATCTAGTTTCATGCGAACTGCTCCGCGTACAAGGAACCATGTAGTTTACCAGAGAAATGAAAGAGGGAGCATGCTTACAGCGCTTTACGCTCTTAGTTCACCGTAATTATTCAAAAGCCACTAATTATATATATAGTATATATATATTTATATTATTCACAATCAACATTTATGGCTGGCATTTCGTAAGACGGGATCAGGCTACGAGTCTGTAAAGGTTTCGTAAAGTTGCCCCAAAAACTGTTAATGTAACAGGAATAGCTGGAAACTGTACAACCCGAAAAAATGCAGTTACATTAGGAGATTTGTGGGTAACTTCACGAATGGGTTTTTTATAATGCTAAAGCTACAATATTATTCATTCCTTCAAAAAGCCGTTCTGATTCCTGTATGCTAGCTTTTAAATAATATTTCTGGAGATTAACATGTGTAGCTGCCATACCAGAAATATTGAGATGGGCGGCAGTGTGAACTATTGGAATAGTGTCAATAAAACTATGAGCTAGTTAATTGAAGTATCGGATAATTCTGTAGACCTTCGTGTATTTGTGTCAAAGTTCTATTGCATTTCATATAGAGGCTGAGCCGAAGCATTTTTATACCTACGTTTTCATTCCTACATTGTTTCGCTCCAAATTATCCGCTCACAGTAGTGTGTTTCGATCAGTCTGTAAAATAGGAGATAACCAGCTGTAACAATAACAAATCCAATCTTATGGAATGGTTCCAAGCCTTGCACAAATAAGTTCTTACATGGAACTCCAGAGAACGGTAGTAAATAAACACATACGCATAAACACGTTCTTACATTCGCTCAATTAAGTAATACCATGTAAAGCGGAAACCCCTCTTTACCACATTTTCCTGGAGCTTCTTGTTAGTTGCATATGTACAGAAAATGCACCGGAATTTTCAAAAAAAAAATATTAGGAATGAAGATGCAAAGGACTATTCCATTCTTTGAACCATATACTCCAAACGGTACTTGTAATCATTATATCGTGTTCCCATTTACAGAGAAGACGATACTAAAATATTCGAGGGAAAGAATCTCTCATTGGGGATGATTTTGCGAGCTATGTTTAGGTGAGATTAGGCCGTGTATTGTGATTGTGAAAGGGGAAGAAAAAGAAAGGAAGGAGACTGGAGTTGGGAGCGGGATTGAATTGTTTAGAGAGAGAGAAAAGAACTCCTGGGGACGACGCGACGGTTTCAGTATTTTTACAATTCAGTCTTAGAATTGAAGGGTGTGAGGTTGAAAAATGAAGCAATTGAAAAGAAAATGTGTGTAATGAGAATTATTTTCCTTTACATAAAGAAGACGGAGAGGGGCAGTGCAAATTAAAATATTTTCTACATGGATTTGTTCGTAGTTTGCATACACTCAAGATAAAACAATTGCAATTCTCCTCCACCGCGCACCGGTAATGCTTGATCCACTTGTCTACCCTTTAATATTTCCTCCTCCCATCCACAACTCTCCAGAGACTAAGTACGATATGAACTTCTCATGTCAAAAAAGAATAAAAATCCATGGCATTAATGACACTTGCCTTTTTGCGCACCTTTAACCTACTGGACTAAACGAAGCAGATTCCAATATACGTAGCTTAGTTAGAATAGAAACTCTATTTTTAACCATTTCCTTAAATATTTGCAAGTGCAATCAGACATAAGCCAACACGCTTAAAACTAAATACTTAAAGTACAAAGTCGATAAACGTGTACAAATTTCAATAAAATAATTGCTATGTGTATATACACGTCTCCTCAAACTATTGTAAATATAAAGCATGATTGAATTGAACATCATCGATGAAATTTATATTCCGCATTAGCTCGTACCATTGAAAAAATTGTAACTATAGATAAGTAATACTGAGTGGATTCAAGATGCAGGAGTTAATTATTCATTAATCGTGTTCATGACGGAAGAGTGTTACGGATTGTGTAGCGGTTCTAATAGTCCGAACAGGCTGATTAAGATGTAAACTTAGAGCTTATCCTGTAAACTGGGTGGGATGGATATCACGAAACGGTGTAGGTGGTGTACAGCAAGATAAAATTATCAACTTTGACAACACCTACCGCTAGATCAAATTTGAGATTCATCAGAATATAGAAACGAATCATGAGATGAATTCATCTCTAGAGGAAATAGCATTAATTGCTCATGCTGGGCGTGCAGATGAGATGATTGAATCTTTTCAGAAGAGGTGAGAAAAGTCTACGGTAGAGAGGAATGGTGCAAAAATGATTCGCAGCCTGCAGGATTCGAACCTGCGAGGGAAGATCCCATTGGATTAGCAGTCCAACGCCTTAACCACTCGGCCAAAGCTGCTTCCATGGGGCGAAGGTACTTTTCCGTGTTTTATCCTAAGAATCCCCCTTTGGCCCGTTTCTTCCTCTTCCCCGTCTTTCCTCCCTTCCTTCCTTGTTGTTTGTTCATCGTTGGACCTTTTTTAGGAGCGCGCTAGCGCAGCGCAAGCAATATTTTCCTTGCATTAAATCATAAATAGATGAAGGAATCCCTTTCTTTTATAATATGTCAGAGGTATAATCTGTGAGAGATTTGTCCCAAATATTTTGGGTAAGTTTAAAACTATTTTGCCTCTGGATGGATTGCCTCCGGACAAAGCAGAAGCATACACGGAAAGCTGGTTCGTTGGGGCAACTTTAGAAGGTAATAACTACGATAAGGTTAATTGAAGGAACCACAAAACTTTCAAGCATTCCTAATGCTATCCTTGACCTGGGTCAACATGGCCCTCATTTGCCAATCTGTTATTCAGTTAATACGGAGCGAGCTAATGAGATAAAATGCAGTTATTGTTATCTATACAGAATTCATATCTTAGGAAGGTGATTGAGGAAACTAGCCTGAAATCTTAGACCACTTTATGAAAAAATGGGAGCGATAATGAAGTAGAATTTTGTGATTGTTTAACGAATGGAGCAATGAAATAAAATTCCAATCTTCGAGGAATATCATATATATTGACTAAAGATGCTACGCGGAATCGGAAACTACTATTTAAATTACATTTGTAAAAACTAATATAATCTTTGTTAAGTTGCAGCTAAACGTAAGTGACGATTCGGCGAGAGGTTTTGCCGACGAATTAAAGTGTCACGTGTCAGTAGGAAATGACCTGAGAGGGATGGAGGAAAGAAATCAAAGCTTTATTTCCCGGGTAAATAATTGGTTTAAAGGAATCCTTTATTTAGATTCCCGATGTTATCCATAGAACCTTACGAATCTCATGATATTCCGTCATGGCTCCAGGAAACAAAGTTCCGCTTGTTACAAGAGATATGCCAGAAGGACGGATAAAAGTTAGGAAGTTTTAATTTTAACATAGTTATCACAAGAGCTCCTTCTAGGCCCTCTCCTCTTTTCGCTTAAAAGAAATAAGTCCTGTATAGTACCCTAACTAACTCCAGGAAAGAAGCACGGAAAGGAGAGGGATTGACTGCAGTGAATGGTAATTATTTGTTAAATATGGATGTGCAGGGATTAGGCCACATTTATGTGACTGAAGACTGAAAGTAAGGGAGATGCATCGGCATCAAAAACTGAAGAAGATTATGTGAACATTGAGCATATTATGTATTTATGCGCTCTGACCATGGATAGAGATAACTCTGGCTATCTGTGTTTTCGAGAAAAATAATATGGATAAAGATAGACTCCATTTAGCGAACTAAGCCAGTCGGCTATTGAATTGATGAATAGTTGAGGGTTTATAGTCTCAGCCTCATGTACGTACATATGTTAGCCCTATTTCTCTACAAGCTTGTAAGTGTAAGTGGCTCAAGTGAGAAGTTTGGCTATTAAGTACTGGAGGATCCAGCCTTCCCAGAATCTCGATGTGAATAATAGCACTGTTAATTATGCATACAATTGATGATGAGAATGAGGGAAGGAAGGAGGCATTCGCGGCGTGGTTTTCATTCCTAGCCTCAACGGTTCATGTGTGTTTCCACATCCACTATTCCTTCCCCTAGAATTGGTAAATTCAAACTTTTCTCTCCAAATCCTTGGAAGTATGACATAATATTCGCTTGGATTTTATCCCGTGTCTATAAGTGTTCATGATCGAAATTCAAGCAGACAGTTTGGCTGAGGCAGTCTGTTCTGATAGATTTGAAGTTATAGCGTCAATGGGAACTGGCTCTTGTTTGAAGAGTTATGATCAGACACATATTTAATTTCTAACTGACATTTAGTGCACATAAATACGATTACCCATTGCAGCCTACAAATTGGAGCTATACTAAAAACAGTTTACTGTGACAACTCTTGGATGGAGTACTTGGTTGTGTGTAAACAAGGAAATTTTCGACATTAAACAGGACAGTCTTGGATCCTGGAGGGTTTGGGTTGACGATTCTGTTTTGGTAAGTTTCATCTAGTTTTACTTTTATATTTATTATAAAATAAAAAGTCTGCCTAAATGATACCAGAATTTTGAATCAAAAGACAATATTAGAAATTGAGTTCCGGCGATTGGTATCATTATTCTATCTCTACCTTTCGCATTTGCGTGTCTGTGCTACGAAATTTGTCCTTAAGGAGAGTGTCGATGGTAGTTGTAGGCTGTAGGCCTTGGATTCAAACTCGGGATAGTAGGAAAATGATGAAAAAGATTGCAGTGCCATTGTCCGTAGCAGGGTGATGCACTGGAAAGTGTGGAAAGCGAAGCGTGGAATTGCAGCGGCGAGGAGATTTGAAGACAGGTGGATGTGTAAAATAATTTATTGGCCATTGCTATTAAACCAGATTTGGTGCGTTATTGCAATGTAAGGGGCGGATAATAGGTTGAGAATAATAAGAGCCACTTGTTCGTACAGGATGGGATGTCATTGTAATAATGGGTGGAAGCTTGTAGGAGATTTGTTTGAGCTATTATTATATGTTTTTTCAGAAGCTGGGAAAGATGACGTCCCCAAATGGGGGCACAATGCCCAAACCTGAAGGAGGGCGACCCTTGAAAATAGTGGTAGTTGGTGACGGAACTGTGGGGAAAACTTGCCTGTTAATAGCGTATACGACAAACTCGTTCCCTACTGAACATATTCCCACAGTGTAAGTATGTTTCTTAATTAATTTGGCAACGAAAATGTGAGGATAAAGTGCTTGTGCTCTTAGCCCTATTTTCTTTCATGCAGGTTTGACAATTATGCGGCAAACAGAACAGTTGACGGTCTTGAATTTAAGCTATCACTTTGGGACACTGCCGGTCAAGAGGATTACGCTAGATTAAGGCCCCTTGCTTACCCCAATGTAAGGATGAAGCTGAGTTACATAATAATGCGTATTTGCCACGATTGTAATATAAAACTTCCATGGCTTTTCGGATTGATTGAACTAAATTGAATTTTTAAATTGCGCTATGGGATAGACTGACTGTTTCATAGTTTGCTATGCCGTAAATCAAAGATCTTCAATGGAAAACGTCATAACTAAATGGATGCCGGAATTAAAGCACCACTGTCCAAAGGCGTCCATCATTTTAGTGGGTGAGTTTATGGTCAAGGAGAAACTGATTGTGACATTACCATAATCAATGAGAGCTGAATGAAGCTAATGAGCTGGCATGAAGTGAAAACAAATTATATCAAACTACAACTTATTTTGTAGGAACTAAATCAGATCTGGCGGACCAAAGTCCGGACCCTGTGACAGCAAAGGAAGGAATAAAACTTAAAAGCAAAATCAGAGCACAGGCTTTTTTGGAATGTTCCGCACGGACTGGGAAAGGGATAGATGATGTTTTTGTAGAATGTGTAAGAGCTGTGATGAAACCGAGCAAAAGTAGAGTACCTTGCAATTTCTTGTAAAAATCTGATTTTTGTTAATAGTTAATATCAATTCACATATTCTATTTAATTACATATTAATGTGAGAATGAACACATTGTAAATATTTCTACATGTGTGCAATGCGAACCTAAGAGTAAACGCGTTTTATATGAAAACGGAAATCTCAGAAATAAAGGGAGTGCATGTAGCGTAACGATTGCAAC
This sequence comes from Sminthurides aquaticus, assembly GCA_906901655.1. Classification (NCBI taxonomy): domain Eukaryota; kingdom Metazoa; phylum Arthropoda; class Collembola; order Symphypleona; family Sminthurididae; genus Sminthurides; species Sminthurides aquaticus. Next base: position 423,075 of record CAJQTT010000021.1, read on the forward strand.
GCTGCTGATCAAAATGGCAATTTTTGTTGTGGATTTCAGCGTGGGAAACTAGTAACCAATAATACTGTCTGATCGATTCTACTCGCTGCAGTTATGCTGCCTTTGCCGTTAATTGTTAATCCGAACATGAAAGGTTGCCTACGTTAACCATAAAGCTATGAACCATAAGAAGAGCATTTGTAACCAGGTAACCTAGCGGCGGTAAGAAACTGAGATGCTGCAAACACTTTTCATGGCGTCGCAGCTTGCGCAGGTTACAAGATTGCATTCAATTTGATATTTGATCTCGTCTTGCGTAACGCATTGACTTGAGGAGAAGTTGATAGACCCAGGGGAGAAAACTTCATTGTGATTTCAATGATTGATGAAAGCTTCAGAATCGGGTTGAGTTAATCCAAGGCCTTAAAAGTACAAACGTTACCGTATGGATCCAATGTGCTCGGTTTTTAAGCTCAGAGTAAGCTACGCTCAGTCATTCAACGCATAATTAAACATTTTTTAACATTGACCTGCCTTACGGTGTAAAGATGTGAAAAGAGCAGCCTTAGGAACCGATGGAAAGTCCGAATCCATTTTTCGCACTATCCTTAGATATATAGCTAACCCGGTTCTGTCATATTGTATTTTATTGTAAAGAAGGTGATCATTGTCCCCAACAAGCGCCGATGCAGCCATCGATTCTGTCCTAGGTCACATACGGAATACGACTGGCTATAGCTATAGGCAATGCTAGATATGGGTTAGAAGTTAAATTTTTCAGGCTGGCCAAGCATTCCGACACGTGGTTCCTTTTATATTGCAGAGGGTAGATTGTTTACGAACGTGGAAAAAACAGAGAAGATGTGTGTATATTCATGAAATAATTGTAAAACTTAACGACGTCTTAGTCGTCGGAGAATTTAGTTGGTTTGTTTGTGTAATTAATAGCTAAGGCGTACCACTTAAACTTGCCGAACCTGAAGGGGCTTAAGTCATTTAATACAACCTGGTTGATTGATAGAAACGCGCATCTGCATATAATACCTACATAAGCAATACGAAGGCATATGTACAGTTGACTTACAAAATGATATTCGATACGGTTTTGATTCACAAAAAGATTTTATTACCCACGACTATTAAAAGAGGCTTTAATGAGAAGATGAATGAAATATTGACTAAACCTACAACTGACACTGAGAGTAGATTAGTATGCATGATTTATTATAACTTTTAACTTGGCTTTACCTCATGCTCCTGTCAACATTTAATTATCTTTCGCAAGAAGAGAGGTCAAAAACGACAACATTTTCAAGAAACGGCTGAAATCTGGAAGACAACAAGGAATTCCTGCAGAAAACAATTATTCTTTGCGATTCTAAAAAATTAAGGGAAGGCGGTTGGAAAACTACATATATGCTGCACATACGTAGGGAATTTATATACAATATACGAACGGGAATGACAGGACACACGACTTGCAAAATTTTGTAAACGTCTAACCCCAAAGAGCTTCCTTCTTGCGAGGATTGAGGTTGAAACGGCGAGTGTTGTATGAGCTCTTGGAACGGGATTAATGGCCATTAAATCCTCTCTAACTCTCCACCTTATTTGGCACTCAAGAGGAGGAAAGGTCTACTTAGTGGAGATGAGAGTATTTAGGATCTCCGTTTAATAGTCCTTCTGCATGTCCTCTCTGTTTAAATAACTGGTTCAGTTTCCAGTTTCCGGCAGGGGCTTAAAATGACACGGGGAAAGATACAATTAGCCACTTTGTAGATTCGTGCTTACTAACATTCCCAATTTATATTTGGCAATTTCATGTTGGACGTAGAATGATAGTCATAAAAGTAGGGTTCACACATTCAAATATCATTTTACGTCTAGACGTTGACTGGGACTAGAGCTCCGGGCATTCTAAAATTGTTGTTTAATGAACGCGGCTACAAAATTCGCAATGGAATTTCGCAATTTCGGAGAACGGTATTTTTTCATTTAATATTTTCTTCCTAGATTTGTCAGTCTTTGGAGTGAATGAATCGCAAAAAGAGACGCGCGAATTGAAATGGATTTAGGAGATATGAGAAACCAGGAAATCTCTGGATATGTACATTAAAGTTGGAGCGTTAAATAAGTGGGATTCTTTGATAGCCAAGCAATTAAGCTGTCTTTTCGTCTTGGTGATGAAAAATGATTTACTTATGTATAAGGTAAGTTTGGTTATGAAAATGAATGAGTTTGGATGGTCCCATGGAAAGTTATAGAGGAGGTAATCTGTAATGATGAATGAGTTAATGGCTCGTCAAGTTTATTAGGTAAGAGGGTATGGCGGTAAAGGTGGGGGAAATATAAGGCGGGAGATGTATTAGAATCGTGTAGACAGGAAAATGAGGATGAGCATGCAATCATACGATAATGTCGTCCTTTCCGCACACACTTTTGATACTTACACTGCTGCTTTTATGACTGCAAGTGTGTAAGCTAAAAAACTGCAATTCGCGAGTTTAAAGTCAAAGATTTTACAAATTTCTTGCTCCTCCCTGGTCTCAAAAAATCCTTCAGAGAGTTAAAGAACCAAATGAGTCAATATGGAGATGATCTTTCGTGTGAAGACAGATAGGGACAATGGGGAGTTGGAAGTTTGAGCTGCGGGATAAAAGGAAGAAAATGGGATCGGAATCCTTCTCGTAAGCCGGCGTACAACTACTAGATTGCGTGCAGAAAACGAGAGGTTGACAGAGAGATATTGGACTGTGATTTAAAGGAATCACGCAAGTTATCTATAGAGAGGAGTCAGATTATCTTAAGGACAAAAGGGAGTTAGTTAGTTGCGTGCTGGCGCCCTTAATTGAAAATCTATTTTGTGACTGAAAAGCTGTGTGAAACGAGAGAGAGGTTGGACCGTTGTTTAATAATATATGTACATGTATATTGTTCCTGAATTATGAATTGTTAGATGACCCATAAAATAAAATAATACTTTAATAAAGGAGCAGCTTAGAAAGAAAGATACAAAGATGATGAATCTTTATTTGTCCTGATTCCAACTGACCGCAGATTTTAAGCATTGTTGTGAGAGGGTGGAGGAGGAGGGGTGGAGGGGTGGAGGGATGAGAGAGAATGTGGAACGACAGAGAATTGAGAATATTTACGAATCTTGTCACTCTTATTCATTATATCTTACTTGGCAGCATCCTCCCAAAGTGAAGGATAAGAAGACGCTTTAATAAAGTAAAACATTTGAAAGGTGGATTGAAAAGGACAGAAAATATCCTAAGAGCCGTTACTGACGGTCAAGGTAAATACATTCTGTGTCCTGTGTCGTATGAAGGATGTAAATTTCCCACAAGTACAAGGGCGAGTGAGCAGAGCGGCCTGCTGAAGGAATACCTTATTTTTGCAGTGCTAGAATATCCGGAGAAAGAGGGATTCTGCCCTCGGAATATGAAGATGACTTGGAATGATGGTAAATAGGAGACACTCAACATGATATTTTTAGTTTTTAGGCTTGGGAAAGTGAGATTGGTGTGACGAAGGAAGCAGAAGCGTAGCTGAATTGTATGGAAGGGCAATTGGGTAAATGTGGAATTTTTCGGTGTAAACATGACCCCGTTCCCTATTAAGGAGGAGGCAGAGAAGAATGACATGATCACTTTGTTTGTTTCACGGTGTTTGATAGAGAATTTGCAAGGGTTGAGCTTCTCTTTGTGGCAAGGGGGTCGGTCTTTTGACGTTGGAAAGATGATGATTTTTTCTTCTAAATTTTATGATTGGCCCAAAGAGACAAATCCAGTTCGCCTGATTAAGTTATTAATGGGAAGGAGAAAGAGCAACAATGGATTTTGATAGCTAGAGAATCCAAGCAGAGAAGCCAATGCAAGGAAAGAACTGGTTCAACTTAAGTACGCAGAGTCCCTTCTCGTGATGCAAAAAGTTAATGGCAATAAGATTCGCATGCAATTCGGATAAGCTTTTGCTTCACTTTACCTTACCCTATTCACAGGCATAAGGAGTTTTAAAGTTAAAAGTATCTCTTGCTCCCGTCTCCTGTCTTCAAGGTGAGACTTGAAGAGATGCATTCTCTGTCAGAATGTTCCTTCACTTCATGTACTCTATTAATGGTTTACTCGGCTCCGCTTCTTGTTCTCTTGATGATTGCACAATAATTTCCAAAGACAATGGACTTCCTTATGTATATATTCTATACCAATCGTGAATTGGTTCGCTCTGAGCAACTCTGAATTTTAGTATCTTCGTTCCTTGATAATCCATCAAGCTGAATGCGCTGAGGATGAGGAATGTACTTACTAGCTACAGTTTAATTTGTACACCGGGAATTGGATACAAGAGGATGAAGTGAAATAGAGGTACAGGGTAAGAGGGTGTCTTGAAAAAGTCCGAATTACGGTATTTTTGAGAGCTTCTTCTTTCGAGCAGCGTTGAATGTCGGAGCTCTTGAATATCGGGGAGGGGAGAAGAGATGCAGGAAATTGCTTGAGTATTGATGACTTTCCGCTAATCAAGAGATTAAGATTGAGGGAAAAGTGTGAAGGGGATGATGTTAAATGATTGGATGACTTCCATTGTTTTTAGGTAATTTTCTTCTGGCCTATTTAAAAGACGATACAGGATAAAGAAAATATGGGTTTCCAAGAAATCGCAAATTTACCGGTAGCTTCATTAACACCCACCCGAGATTCTGCACCTCTCGCTCAAACAATTTTTGATTCAGGTGTGAGTCAGGAGAACGAAGTTGTAAAAAATTACTACATACAAGGACAAACAAGCACCCACTACACTAAGGGAGGGGAGGCACGGTGAATTGATTGCAAAGCGGGAGTCTGCTTAGAGTGAATCTCGTGTTTTTTTTATTGCTCTCTCTCACCGATTTTGTACCGGTATTACTACGATGTACTCCGAGTTTTATTTGGTTAAAGTTAAGTAATCTTCTTTACGGTAGCGAAGACGAGTTAAGGTCTTAGGTTTGGAAAATTAGAAAAACTACTACTGAAGCTAACCTCGAGCAACGTAGAAAACTATTAAAGTTTAGTCCACAACAACACGGCAAGATAAACGTATGGTATCAGCCGAAAGAACAGGTGGAGGTGGCGACTTCTGAGTGAATGAGAAGATTATGATTCGTACTAAGTTTTTAGTATCATTTTACTACCAGTTTCGATAATTTTCAAGAGTAATCGCCTGCGTGAAGGAGAGCTAAGAAAAAGAGAGTTCTTGTCAGAAATGACAATGAGGAACAATGACGAAATGACCAGGTGAGGGTGAGAGGTACGTACAGGAGTGGAGTGGGGTGAAGATTATATGTAGCATTACGGAGTATGATTTCATAAGAGAATTACCTAGAATCCATGTGTTCTACATGACGCTCTTGCTTGAATTACTTTGTTGTGTATTTTTTCTCCTGAATTTCAGAAGTCAGGCTTAGGCAATACTACGGAGAGGCGTGGATAATTTTAATTGCATTCCACTCTGCTAACTTGAAAAACAAACGTCAGGAATAATTATAGTCACAGTTTCCTTGAGGAGGTTGAAGAAGATTTCTTACTCCTAATTAAGGGTAAACTCAGATTTTCCTATTGAATTTGCACTCGAGACCTTTGCAAATTGCTGTTCACTTCTTCTAGTCACGGTGCCTCTCATTCTTTTCTACTTATTTTGAACGTATATATATATATAATATTAAAATAGTCAATATGATTTATTTTAACAGATAGTGAGCAGCAATATGTGCAGCATATAAATGTTTTTCCCTAAATGTTGAGGTTATCTGAAAGCTATTATCTTGCTCATAGTATTTGGACCAAACTAGTAGAAATAACATGTACCTGGCAGTCTGGCTTTATATTTAGTTTTGCTGCGAAGGGCAGGGGGGTACGAATGAGAGAGATAGGGTTCAAAGAAAATGTTGATGATGAAGTTTGATTTAATTCTTTTGGAGTTGAAAAATGAAACTTTTGTGACAGTTACAGGGAAACTACTCTTCCTGGTAAACGTAGTTGGAATAGTGCTTGACATGAATGTAAATTAAGGAAAACCCCGAAACCAAAGCATAATAAAATGTAAGCGCTCAAGAAAAGACGGACGCATTCGAGCGACTACTGAAAAGCTAGCAGCAGTTTTTTTAAAAAAGTATGAGTTAATTGATTTGATGGAGAGTGATAAAAGTTTATCCCAATACAAGGCAATGTTGTAGAAGTTGGTGGACGACTGGATAATTAAATGACAATAGCGTGACGTAGCTCCGAACTACTGTGTGTAAGACTATTTAGTATACCAACTTTTAATAACATAACAAAAGTGTTTACCCACGCCCGCAGCGCCAGCCCTGAGTTTTGTTGCAATGAAGTTTATCGCTAGACCACCTCCAATCCAAAATTTCAGATTCATAAATTACGACATGGCGGATGTAGAAATTATCTTCTCCGTCGAAAAATTCATTTTTGCTCTGCGCTTTTGGGGATCTTCTATTAGTATCCTAAGCTACGATATTGCAAGTAGGGATGTGGAAACGAAAAGTCAAGTGCCGCACGACAATTAACCTCTTCGATTCCCCTATACCGCCAAAGAGACAAACGTGTTCTCTAGCTCATTAGCATTTGTCTCATCCCTGAGACAATTCAAAAGCTATTGCCATACTGTGCCGCGTTCACAAAACTTCACAATGGTGAGAATTGCCATCAGGGAATTTTTAGAGTCGAGCTGCTACTGGCACCCTGCAAGAACTGCAAAAATTTGATTTTTGAACAAAACCACGTGACGTGGGCCATGGCGACGGGGAGCTCAAATTTATGGAGTATCGAAAAGATTGTTCTGTGCACCGTACGCGTACTAATGTGGTTCGTGGCTGGTCCGTCGGCCAGACATTTTTTTGCCATCATCATTTCTTACAACAGGTCACTTAGGCTTGCATATAAATTTTCTTCGTTGATTTGACATTTTTAGGTTGGAGTAGCATAAAATTCAAACTTCATAAATTTTGTACTCTATTAAGTGGTTGCAATCTGATGTAATGAAATCCGTTCACGGAAGCCAAGGAAGAATTCCTGAGGTAAAATGCACACTTTTACCTAGAATTCTCCTGGACTTGGAACCGATTTTGCGAAGGGGCTAAAACTATGTTAACTGAAATGCATGCACATCTTCAAATTAACATTTGGGGCAACGTGCTTGCAGACTGTACTCTGATGCAGTCCTTGACTTGATGATTGTTGGTTTCGGTGATGCACATAATTGGATGGAATTCAAGTAGGAGAATACGAAGAAATGATTGAGTGAGGTAAGATGCCGACATGAGCCTCAAGTCAGGTATCATTTGGTAGTGTAGATTATTAGAAGGTAGAATTTTAGCCAAAGGGGGGAGGGAATAAGGAAGAGGTGTGTGGAATAGGACATACAACTAAATATTGGAGGTGGGAAAATATTGGAGATATGAAAGGTGAGAATTGATGGAATATAGAGGAAGGTAATTAGCATACTCCAATTCGCTTAGGAGATATTGGGATTCGATTGACTGGTCGAGAATAATGAAGCGTGGATTGTGTGTCAGTGGAAGACGCTCTCGCTGATTGTCTTGTGTGGAAGTATGAAATGGCTGTTAGTATACTGCGTATGTACGTGTATGTCGGATTTTATGGCCCAATACATATATTATCATGAGAATGGTGACCAAAAAGCCTTCGATACTGTAAAGTGGGCCAATCCACTGTGAACTATAAGTATGAAGAAGCTTAATGATGGATGGGATTTTTAAGACGGGATTGAAAGAGTGTATATAATGTGTGTGCTGTTTATGCGGTCTGAATGTTGGAATTTTCTCTAGAGTTTTTACTTAATTTCAAAGTCATGTTGCGGGTGGGTTGAAGAGGTGAAAGAAATAGACACGTGATTGATGCCTCCTTTGCCATTATACGAAATATGAGGGAATAGATTCAAGGGTCATGAGTGACCATTTATTTCTCACGCCAATACAAACCCTTCTTGACTTCCTATGCCCTCCGCCGTTAAAAGCAGGCTATGCATAGAGAATGGCAAGTCAAGTCGGAAAGAAAATTACTCTTGAGCTACATAACACCCATGAACCGGCATTCCCCAGTAACAATAACAACATAATCAATTCGCAGCTAAGCTGCATTGATTACCGATCAGCAGGAACCGCAATCGGGTTAAGACGCGGTGGGTGGAATTAGATTATGGAGAGTCTGAAGATTAGAACGAAGATCAAACTCAAGGTAGACGAGATGCAAAAGTATGGGTTCCTTGAGAAGATGAAACATTTTTAAGAGATTTTTTTCTTGAGAGACAAAACATGGAACTAGGATTTATTTATTTTCGCCCTGAGAAACAATACCCAAGATACAGAAATTTTTTGAAAGATTTTGAAATAGGTTAGAAATATAGAAGGAAGCATGACTGGAGGTTGTTACAAGACTGTTTGAAAAGATTTAGACACTCTGTGGGTTATTAGGTTGAGTGAAGACGGAGGGGAAGATTGAGGATGAGTAAGTGGTGTGTGGCATCTATCTACGTCCTTGCCTTGAAATTGGCGTGGTCAATCACATTTTTCATGGGCAGTATTCAGGAGGATGCGCTTTTATTCAAAAGAAAAGTCAGGTGCTACACGAAAGAGACTCGGCTTTCAAGCTTTTTGATCACTCCTTTTCATCCGATTGCTTATTGCTTAACTCGCAAGCGCTTTTACAATTCCCTTCCCATAATCTCTCATACTCTATTTTCTTTGTAAAAAGCATACGGAAACATAATCGCTACTGTTTCGACGAAAGAATGCGAAGAAGAAGCTCGTTTGCAGCTTCAGAATTCGGTCAGCTAAGCTATGAAAGTTTTAGCGTTTCAAAAGATTGTTTAGTTTATAGTTAATAGGGAACGGGAAGCGGATGGGGGACTGGGAGTTGGAGGTTGTGATTTAGTAGGAGCAAAAGGTGCGTTATGACTCCTTGGGAGGGTTTGATGAGCAACCCTAGGAATACCGCGGGCCATAGTGAATTGGCTTGCAATAATATTTAAGTTAAATGCCAGGGGATAATGGGGCTATACCAATCCTGACTCTGAACTTTTGCCTGTTGCTCTTGGCAACTAGGGAGGGAATTGCTTTTGGCCTCGCGGCAAGGAGATTAAGTTAAAGAGATTTTTTCTACCGGAAAGCGAATGATATTGGTGGAATGGAATTTTGGATTGCAAGGAATAATGAAGCAACTTCTCATCTTCATAATGATGACATACACTTAAGCGAGTTCGAGCTTCATGGGAAGAAGAAGCAGAGTTTGAAGGAAGGGGGAAATTATGGTATTAAGGTTCCTAAAAAATCCACAACCAAGGTGTAGTATGACATGAGTGGGATGGAACAGATTGCGAGAATGTGGGTTAAAGAAGAGGTGGAATCGGACGGATATCCTCACGATCTTTGTGTAAATATACATGTATGCTGTAATTATCCGGAATCGATCCGAGCACACAGCGAGTACAAAATCAATCTTGGGAAGACTACATCAAGTTATTAAAGGAATAAGAGATCCCGTATTCCGCGACCGGTATTTAAAAGTTAACATCAATAAAACAATCTGGGTTTGCTTGTCAACAATTCTAGGTCTAAAGGTCTTATAACGTGTAGGGGAGTGCCTGGGGACTGGCATCGGTTATTGGTTTCTTCGGAGGTAAGGTGCTAAATTGACTGCAGGAATAGGAAATACGAATATGCGTTCCCTTCATCCCTGCCGTAGAAAAAGAAGACTATATTTTTTGCACATTATCTTCAACTTCAACGCGCTTCAAAGTTTACAGTGCTTGCTGAAAGTTTTTTGAGATTAGGATATCATGACGGAAAGATTTTTAATTACTGTCGATTGCTAAAAAATACGTCGTTTCCTTCCAAAACCAGTTTCTAGGAGATCAAGGAGATAATGTATGAATTTGAAAGGGCGCGAGTCGTGTTAAAACTGATTCTGAATATATTTGGGGCTACCAGAAAACGTTTTATGGTAGTTGTCTCTGAAGCAAAGTCCAAATTCCAGCCTTCTTCAGATTAATATTTTCAAGTTTCCTAATGATAAACTCAGACTCAATTGAACAATTATTATTATTACTAAATGCACAAGCGCAATTTTTGAAAAGTGTGGAAGTAAATACCCTTTCCGATGTTTGGCTACAAGTAAGGGCACTGATGAACTTTTTAAGATATTGCAAATAAAAGGGTGTCGCGAATCGGCGGGAAATACTGTGAAAATTGAGTGGTACGGCTCATAAGAGGACGGGTTGTAACGGATTTTCTTCTAATGTCATACACTATTGGCGATAATGAAACAAGTTTTTCAATTACCCAGGATAGACTTTATGGGGGAGAAGTAATTGAGATTTAGGACCGTCTCTCTTTGGTTTTATTCCCGTCGGAAGCCAGCAGATTGGAGAATAAGCTGGTTTCTTTTGTGCAATTTTTTGGGAGCTCATAATGAGGCTCAATGACGTTTCAAATGTAATCACAAACGCGCTTACAATCCCGCCCTCGGTGACCGACGTGTGCTCAAGAGCAACCGGGCTAACACGGAATCAGCACCCACCCACCTCGTCCTTTCACAATCGAAAACAATTTCACCATGGCATTAAACCCGTACCGTGGCGAATGTACTCAGAGAGAGACAGAGAAAGAAAAGAAAAAGTATTAAGATGAAAACTTAAAGACGGAAATGACAAAGGGGCGAAATAAATAGGCGGTGTTCTTGCTCTCTCGATGGGAATGATGCCGCCATTACCTAATTAAATGTCATTATCATTAACAAATTTTAACGGGAAACTAATCATTCTCACAACTTTCTAATCAGTCCACTTTTTTGCTTTCATTCATCTCTTCAAGTTCACGGACAAGTTGCATTATTCCATTCCGGCGTCAAATCAGCGACCAACTATCAATTTGATCATCCCCAACGCCGCTTCCTTCAATCCTTTACATACCTGCTTATCGTGCATACACAACTCTCAACTCTCTACGACACTGCAAGGTAGACGTTGTTACTGTGCCCAAAAATCTATGGCGGTAGCTTATCGCCAAGTGATGGTGAAGGTATAAAAGCTACTCTTACTCCACGAAGCCATTTTATTAAAAAGTTTGTACAAAGAAGCAGGATTCGTCAAGTTTTGAGCTTACTATATCAGTAATCAGGAGCTCTAGATGGCAAAACCATGATGGTCATAGACAGAGCGGAAGATGCTATAGTGGGTATGCTTAAAGGAGAAAACAAAACTTGCAATTAATACAAACCTAATAATATATTAGCAGGAAGTGTAAAAATTCTCGGTTTTAGATCTTATTTTTAGAGTGCCACAATGATATGGTTTTGCGTACAGGATGATACGAAATATAGGAGTTGAGCAAAGCTAAGAAGCTATTATTGCTCGTAATACGCACTCATTATGCATATATTTCGGTGAAATGCTCGAAATTCATCGCTAATCAGAGCTTCAAATTGGTGTTACAAAATAGAAAACAGAAGCTAACAAAGTTTCAAAAGCAGTTATGCAAAATCTTTGAGAATATTTACTAGTAGGCGTGAGGCAGGCTGGCTGTTACATGGGAAGCAGTTGGGAAATATAATCAGTGAACCGTGACTGGATGTTGTACGAAAGAAGTTCAGGTGCAACTTTTACTATGGACAGAGGGAACCAAAAACAAAGATCTCGTGTACAAGAAGGGTGTGCGCTTATTTAGGTAATGGACATGCATTAAGACAGGATCTTGTTTCATTGCGTGTTTCGCAACTCCGGGATTAGAAATTGATATGCTCAGGTGTAGAAAGACGGGGACGGATAGTGTTGTAAAAAGAAACATGAGAATTCCGTGCTGGAATTCAAAACTGGAATTTGAATTGGGATACACGCTTTTGGCGGCCTAAGCTCAAAGCTTGCATGTGAAAGAAAGGAGGCCTTTTGCCTTAGAAAGGAATATAATGTACTACATCGTCCTTGCCATCAGATAAGCAGCTGAGGAAAAGAAGGGATGAGACTTGGCGAAAATCCTTTCTTGTAGTTAGTTATATTAGGGTGTCGTATGAATTGACCGGTATGTTATGTTATGCGGTACGATAATGCTGTGGCATTGCAATACCTCGATCAGATCACGCAGTGAGTTGAACTGAACGTCAATCCGTAGCTCTGTTCACGTCCTTAGTGTCTCGGACTCGGAACGAATCTTTTATGCTTATGCAAGTGTTGGATAGGTTTTTTCCATTTCGTCTCATAAAGGAGGTTTCCAGAGCAGACACATAATAGTTTGTTCATTGTTACTTGATTAATTTTGCGGAGAAGTGGTCATGAAGGAACATCCAAGGTATCATAGCGAGTTGTATTTTACTCTTTGATCGAAGATATGAAACGGATAAGAACTGCCTATATCCATTGCGAGTGCGAGTGATGAAGGTCGCCGCTTGAGGAAAACGGTAAAAGCTGACCCGTCACGGACACGGAGTCTTTTAAAAATGAAGAAAATCTAGGGCTGAATGCGAAGCAGGGCTTAGCCAAATCATGATTTGATTTAGGAAAAGTTTAATCCTTATTAAAATTTGAATAAGAAAAATGATTAAAACGCACCTCGTGGCTGAGGAATGAAGAATGTTAAAAGCAGGAAGATGTTCTGTTGGAGTGGACGGGAAATGCACGCGGTGAAGACATTGACGTTGGAGGGGGCTGTATGGGCGCTGGAAGCTTTAATACATTTGTGATATTAAATTTACATCAAGTGCGTACGGTTATGATTGCCGAGGGATGGTGTGCATGTAGAAGTATTTGGGTGTGTAAAAAATGCGAAAGGAGTGTATGTGGATATTTCTTGGGAAAAAAGTCGGAAGACTTGGATTAGTGAGTTGGATGTAAGAAAATGGCTTTCCCACTAACACTTGTGTTGAATTTGATGCTCTCGGAATTGACTGCAGTTTGTGATGAAGATGATTTTATTCATTTCCCCCAAGATCCAAATGGATAAGCAATTCAAATGAGAATTCTATGATATGAGGAGTGTGTGATGCGGTGTGTTGGGGTCTCATCTCATCTCAAGCGTTACAGATAGACACACTTGCCGAAAACAAATTCCGCATTTATCTCCTACTCATTTCTTGCGTAAAGGAATGTGAACTTGGGAGGGGGAATATTGGTGCGTGCGGGTAGAGCACTTACACGCTAATAGATATCACGTTTAGTTAAATTATACTTGTCAATGTTGTGTATAGCGTGACATGTGAATTTAAGGATAGAGCAAGAGGATGAAAGCGTGTCCTTTGGGAAGGAAGGAATCGTTCATTTCCCTTGTGAGTTGGCTTCAAAATGCTTTCTGGCTTATTAAAATCTACAAGACTTACTGGCTAGCGGTTGGGCTGAGGGAGAGTGATTTGTTCCCGATTCAATTGAGACTATGCCGAAAGATTGTGGTTTAAATTTAATTTGGTGGTTAATTTGACGGCGGTAGGGATGCACCTCAGACCGGTGCTGGAGCGGTGAACTTTCTCCAATTTAATTTCAAATGAGAGCAAAACTTGAGCCAAGTAGGAATTGGAGCGATGGAAATTGGAATTCGAGTACGCAAAGAATATCGCTCGCTCGAAGAATAGGATCGGGGGTTAGGAAGAAACTAGGGATGACATGCCAAGGACTGTACGAACCAACGAACCCCGCCACAGACCGTGTGGAGGAAACGGAGTAAGCATACATTATGTACACATCAAAAGTTGAAGAACGCTAAGCAAACGGCATGATGTGTTAAAATATAGTTTCCGGTTCAAGATCAAACGTAGAAATGAAAATGATTAAAAAAATGAAGAGGGATGTTGGAAAATTTGTAAAAATTAAAGGAGGGAGCCGCAGAGATGCTAATAGTAAACGAGCAAGAGGACTTTGGTAATAGAATCTACTTAGACTGAAGAGTATTGTACGCGCTGCGTACACTTACGCTGCGCTGGGAAAGCGGAAGAGCTGGGGGAAGTTATAGCGGGGAAGGGATTGAAGGAATGGCAACAGGAGCAAAAGAAAGAAGAAGGGAAACAGCGTGTGTATCAGGCCGCTTTCATTATTTCCTACTCTTGGTTGCCAGCATACCTTTTACTGTGAGCCTATGTCGAGCTCTCTTGAGCGCTTAAATATTTTGTTGTGGAAAAATTTGTTGGTAAACCTTACATGTATACGCGCTTACGTTACCCTTCCTTAAACTTGATAAGAAGGAGAGGAGGGGGTGTGATTTCTATCTTACCCGAGCTTCCTCCTTCACCTTCCGTCAGTCATCATCTGCATCTCAGGTGATACAGAGCGCTTTGTAAGTTCCTCTTTGGTGGAGATAGTTTGCTTGTTTTCTCTTGAGAATCTGAATTTGCACCTGTCCGCTGCAGCACTCAACGAGGGAAGAAGAGACAAGAGTTGCACAACTTAGGGACTCCATCAGCCGCCACAAACGGATCCAAGTATTCTCTCCAATCGATAAGCTTCAAAGGATTCGAAGATTCTGGTGCCTGAATTTGTTTAGAACCTGGGAACTTTTCGTGCTTGACTTACCTTTATTTATTTTGTGACATTTCTACATAATCGTCTCAACATCCTTCCAAGGTAAGCGGAATATTTACCAGATCGTAGCGCACTCCAATACGTTGACTTCTCCGCACAGTTTCCCGAAATCCATATTCTTGCGCTGAAATTCCATGTGTCATATTCTCAGAAATACTCCATGCCACCCGGCTCAATTTAATCCAATCTCATATTTTAAGTATTAATTTATCTCTTGTGCGGTACGGTTTCCAGAGGCTTCATCATCGTTTCTTCCAGTCATTGATGTAGCATAGTTAAAAAGAGAGGTAGGTTAAGGTAATCGCCACCGCATGAGCAAAGTACATCAGAAAGAATAAGGGTGGAAGAAATGTTTAAAAATGAATATTATTATCACACCCACCTTCGTGCTCACATTTCTCCCGGAGGTATACATGGATTTGCCAATCTATTATTAGATGAGGCTGGAATGTTGTAGGGAAAAGATTAGAGGAGCCGTCAATTTTATAAGGGTGTGAAATTACTTTATCGAGTAACGGGGTGAATCAAAGAAAGGTGTGTTCAGCCAGTTACAAGATGATGAGAGAAAGGCCTTGAGAAATTTGATTTTTGTAGGGGATAATTGGAAATTGGAATGCAAGAAGCTATCCAACATTCTCAAAATGTTTACAGCGCAAACGATTGTTTTCTCTCCAGCCGCTGGGAAACGCGGCGAATTTTATCAACTGATTTACAAGCGGACCTTTAGGGAAGGAAGAGAAGATTCTTTTCTCAAACATCCTTTTTTAACGACATGACATGACTAGATTGCATCCCGCTCTCTTGAACAAAGTCCCTTAGCCGTAGTGGATTGGCCAAAATCCAGAACTAGAATGAGTTTGTGGCTCGTAATCCCCATTGCTTATCCAAGCTTTTATTCTCTTCAAATTCGTTTGAAGAAATGTAATAAACTACAAGGTTAATTGTAGCCGGAAGGCTGGAGTTGGAGTGCATAAATAGGATCAAACTTCAAGAAAACGTTCCAAGAAGTTAAGAATCAGGCATATACTACATAAGAATCTTGATGGATGGGCAATGGGCTCTGAGGAGAAGGAGATGAAAACGTTGAATTGAAAATCCATATGCTTCAGTTAAGCATCATGTTCCGCGCGGATTGTCTGCTGTTGTAGTAATATTGAAAACTTGGAGCGGGTTACTTTAATTCTTGCACATTTTTTTTTGGAAATGTAGGTTTCAAATCTCTTGATTTGCTCGTTTTCTCTCTAGCAAAAATTGCACGCTGAAACTGTGTAGGCGGTGTGTGGACTACCCTTAGCATGTTTCGAGATAGATAGGCCAATAACATGATGGAGCTACCATGTGAAAGGGGATGATCCGAGGCTGTAAGATGATTGATTTATTCGTAAAGACGCTTTGGAAAGTGGGAGCAGTAGCAGTATACACTAGGTGCATTATCTTTCCTCATTTGCGGATAAAGTAGGTTGAGACATGGCCTTATCCACTAGTACAACTGACCCAGTAGTGCTAATTGACAGTTAATATATAGATTTGACCTTAGCGGGAAGTTGGAAGAGAGGATTGAGTGGGAACGCGGAAAATGCAGTTTTTCGCATCACATCATGATGATCTGACTGCATATGACTTACTCAACGCCTGAAAGCAGAAATAGAGAAGGTAAAGTCCTTGACAAGAGGTTTATCGTCTAAGAAAAGAGAAGAGCTAATTGTGAAAACCTGCTTGGAAAAAAGTATATGGATTATCCCGAGGATATAAGATAAGGAGCAGAGAGTTGAGAGAGAAAGACATGAGGACGAGAAATTACAATAAGTTATCACTTCCTAAAACGGCACTAGACTCGTTTGGAAGGTGTGTAAATTCGAGAAGATTACCTTGCCCTTCCAGTTCCTTGTGGATCAAGTCCAAAGTGAAGAAGCTGAAACCAACAGGTACGTTTAGCTAACAGTGAGTAGTAAATAGTAAGACTGAAGAACATTATTATTCTACAGTTCTCAGCTCAAGTCCTCAATGCCTCCAAGACATTCATTCAATCTCAAGTGACTCCTTTGTTCAATCAGCTCATCAAGTTTTGAAATCTATAATCGCCTCATCCGGTTGTCAAAATCATCTTTACTTTAGTTACGACATTGGGGTTCGTTGGAGGCTACGATTTAACGAGGAGTTCTGGAAATATGTAGGTGAAAGCGGGCTTAAAGTTTAAGTTTCGGAGAAGATATAGAAGAAACAAAAGTCTGGGGGCAGTAGAACCTTTGGAGGAGTCCATAAGTCCATACGGCACTGACTGTGCAGATAACCTGAATTGAGGAAGACGAGAGCAAGATAATAAGGAATTGTAAATGATCATCTGGTTGTCAAAGGGGGAGGGAAAGGTGGGTAAAAGATTAATGAAGTTGTATGTTGGATGGAAGCAGACACTGTAGAATGGAGAATGAGCCAAGAGAAGAAGAATCTCTTTGGCAGGATCAGAGGTGATACAGTTAAGCTGCATTTACGAGCGGGACAAGAGGTATTGAATAGTGGCAAAAACCAGGGTTGAAAGGAGTGAAAAAGTGCTGGAGGGATTTGAATTTAAGGAGTAGAAGGAAGCTTGAAGGAGTCGAATTTTTAGCAAGGCTTAAGCGTTTGAAGACTACGGTATTCGTGATAGTGGATTGAGCACGTAGAATCCATCAAATGTCTTGATGAGCTTGTATGAAGAATTGGGAGGATTGTGTAGGCAGACAGGGGTTGAAGGGCTCTGAATGGATTATGATTAGAAGAGAAAAGGGTTAACAAGGTGTAAGTGAGGGTTTTTCTAACATATTGGATCCCGAAGATCTTTACCGAGTTCATCCTGTCAGATTTGATTCAAAGAAGGTCTTTGATAGCTCATGATGACAAGGATTGTTAATCATCCCGTATATCTTTCCGAGGAGGGGGAGTCTAAACGGTGGAGTTTTAGTGGGAGAGTCTGAGGGAAAGCAAATGAATGTAAATATATTACATTTACAATGTTTAGTTTGTTGAAGGAACGTGTCAACGTGTGGAGTGGAGGAAGAGCGGATGGGTGCGTGGAAGAAAGGTTGCTGAAATTTGAAAAAGGACGCGGTCAAGTATGAAAGATGTTTACTCGTTTAAGCTTGGAAGAAACTGGGAACGTGGCAGGCATGTGAGGGTGTTGTCGTTGTCACGGGATGAATCTTGATGACAGGGAGGATACAGGGGGTTTGAATGGTGATAGACCGGTGATATAAATTATTCCAAGTTTGTGAAGACACGCCATGGGAGAGGATGGGAATGGGTTTAGGTTTAGGCTGCGTATCAGGCGAAGAAGGATTGAGGGATTAGGTAATGTTGTTGGCAGTGGTTAGTCGTAAATGTACTAATTGAAGGGAATTGGGAGTCTTTTATGTCAATGTTGACGTGCACCCCGGAGTGATGCAGTTAGAAATATTAAGGATGGATGGGGCAAGATCTTCTCAAGTGTGCTCCTACTCCTTGGCTGAGGGTTGACTGACAAAGCGGGAGCTTGGAGTTGACGTAGGCTATTGAATCATGCATAATCTTTCATAATTTTTCTCCCAGAGAAGGAGAAGAAGCTGTAGGTGGTGGGAGTAAATAGAGGTAGATTAGGATTACTTGGAAATGTCAAATAATCATTTCCTTAAAAGGTTTGGAGATCGGGATGAGATGAAATAATTAAAACTGATTCTCTCTCCTGTCTCTTGTTCCCTCGCTGCTACGTTTTCCCTGTTTCCCTGGTGCATCGACTCTTATTTTGGAAATGAATGTTGATAGCAACAGCAAGTTTGTGGGGTTGAGGATCTTTGAAATTCGTTTAATCTGGGTAATATCACAGTATGATTTTGGTGGATTTATGGAGACTCTTTTCTTGTTTCCAAAGACATCTCGCCCGGACTGGTGCGAAAAGAATGAAGTTGGAGGTGAAGGCTTTAGAAGAGCGGGATTGTAGCATGGATTTCCAGTAAGTTGTGCTGTTTGACGGATTGCAAGTTTTGCAAGGAGGTCTTACGTTGGAACAAGCTTGGATTAGATGTAACAAGCTCGGTATCGTCATGATTGCATGACGGGTAGCTGACAGGTATCTTGATTTGGAGGTAATTGACTTTGAGATTTTTCTTGCACATGTGTAATTTTAATCAAATAATATTGTTGGGCACTGCAGGGAAGATTAAAGTAGACACTGGTTGGGTAGAAAAAATGAAAAGTTTTAAGAATAGTTTTGTATTCCTTAAGCTATTTACGATTCTGGAAGCGATTCGCCTCCAAAGCCGCAATGGCTCTCTCTGGAGGGGTTGCTTAAGAAGAGAAATAGTTATAGCTCATAGGCAGGTAACACGTTTAGAGTCCAGGCTGACGCCAATTAATCGTACATGCGGAGAATATTGATTCAGCTGTATGCTCCTAGTATAGCTAGGTGAACAAGGAATACATTATATGTTGGTCTCAATGTACAATTAGGCAATAGGAGAAGGCTTAATTGATTTGTTTCGTACATTAATTTTTGACTTGAATTACGTCTTGCTCCAACTCCAACCAACCCTGTATTCTGGATGTACAGTACAGAATTTGGTGAGGTTTCGTTTCCAAGCTTCATTGAATTATATTTCGAAGAAATAATGAATTATGTAACCCACCGATGCATAGCACACTCATAGCAAGGAACCTAATCCATACATAAACGTAAGGTCGGGGGAGGATCTAAACCGATACGGTATACGTTTAAAAGCTTTGGCAGAATTTGCACGCGTATGGAACTGTTTTTAGGAGTGCTTTAAGGAAATAAGAAAAAATACTGAACTTATTATTAGGTAATAGCACTGCATAGCTTGTTGCTTCCTGGCTTGGATTCTTGGCCCAAGTATTGTGAAAGGCTTTTGATTACAGGATGACGGATGATCAGACGCTCCGAGGGCATTAAATATTTTGTTGACTCTTCTCATTTGCCACCCATGAAGGATTTGAAAAGTTTCCTTGAGGGACGTGATTGTGGTTATGTTTACTAAATGAAATGTTGTTTTCTTAATCCGGTAAAAAGTTGCCTCCTTATATTCTCTCCTTCTTGGAATCCAATACTATTTTACCAACGGAAGTGTTAAATCATTCAAGTATTGACTGACACTATTGCTTTTTTCAAAAGCTTTGATTGGACAAAAGTATGAATACTTGAAAGCGATATATACTTGAACCTCTTTTTCTTTTACTGCGTACCATTCCCATGTCACCATAAGACACAGAAGAAGATAAAGCAAAATTGTTTGGTATTTCTTGGTGAAGCAAGAAAATTTTGAGGTATATCAAATTCGGTGTTTGATCCTGGCCGGATAATAGAATGAAACATTGCGAAACCTTAAGCTCAGAGCCAGAGAACAGTTGGAATGACAAAACAAGAGGATACAAAAAAGATTCAAAGGAATGGATAAGACGGGAGCATTAGGCTTCAGTTTCTCACAGGTGGATTGCAAGAAAGAGTAGAGTATATTGCTGGAGTGGGAAATAATACTCTTGCCATTTTCTCTCATCTTGTTTCTTGTAGAAGACAAAACTGGGAGGAGGACAAAGGGTTTGGATTAAAATTGAGGATTATCTTTTGACGGTGAGCGGCAGTGGGAGATATTTTTAAGCTGGTTGCTTCCTTGCAAAATTACCTTGGAAGTCCAGTGTGCATACCAAATAAGTAATAATATTTTAGAGACGAGCTCAAGGAAATCATGACAAATACATTTCTCTCCTCATGTTGCTACAAGAGTCTAACAAAGAAAGAGTTTTGTAAAAAAAGATGGACTTCCTGGGAAGTGGGCAGCTGATTAATGCAAGTGGGGAAGGGCATGGATCTTGGGGGTTCCGTAAGAGTAACAATATTAAACCCGAAGCATTTTATATTTATTCTACACATAAACAAATCCTTCCATAAAGCCACCCACCCTACAGTAGTAGCATTAGCTCCCGGATGCCCGTATCGTTAACCTCAGAAAAAGCTTGAATAGAGAGAGAGAAAGGCTGGCCACCTGGCATGTTTTGATGTAACTGTGTGACTAACTACTGATTGGTGACGGACATCCATTGTTATCATGTGCAATCGGTTTGAGCCCGGAAGGCTATGATTCTTGAATGAGGCTAAAGCAACCTGAAATAAGCTGGAAACTTCACTATGAGATTATCACACTTGATCCGGATTCTAAATTGTGACGAGAATGGCGTCACTCGGAAAAGTAATGTAGCGGTTACGTTGAATGCAAGTCTTTGAATACAAAAATGTAATTATTGGTTGTGTGCAAGGATATCCTTCTGTCTTAGGCCAGCTCAGCTCAGCAGGTGGAGTGCAGAGGTGCATAACCAGTTTTTGCACACCTTGCAAATATTTGGGGAATTGTTAAATATTGAGTAAGGTAGAGCTTGGGGTTGAAACTGAAAGCTTTAGAATGGCCTCGGATGTAAAGCCTACCAAGGCGAGTCGGAAGTAAAACTTGATTCTTTCTCGAGCTGGGAAAGCCTTGATGTTCATCATGGATCCTCTTAATCCGTATTAGCGGAGTAGAGAGTAGAGTTGGCGTGTTTGAATAGCGTAGCGTATGAGATAATTGCAAAACTAGATCTTAAGAGCATGTAATTATAATTACATTAAGTTGATACATTCACGGAGAAGAAAGTGAGATGAGAGATAGTATTAGTTTATTTTATTTTGAGGGAGGCGGTAAGATGACAAGATACTTGATGGTTGTAAATATAAGGTGGCGGCCGGCGAACGTTTTTCTGAAGCTGACTTTTGATGTAGATTGTGGTGAGGTGGGGCTGAGTAAGGAATAAAGGGATAATAGGGAATCAAAACCGCTTGACCTCTCCTGACAACAGAGAGATGATGGATAACCAAGAACAAGTACTTGGAAATCCGATCCCTTTGACCGGATGCGAAGTGAAGAAGAAATGAATGCTAGGAAGAAGGGGCGGTGTAATTACTTTGAAGGTATTAAAGGCTTGGAAGCGTCAGCTTTTAGGGATAGAATAATGGGGGATGAATGTACTAGTTAGAGATGATGTGCGGTTTAAATGGAGTAATTTTAAAGGGGATAATGTGGACTTTTGGAGTGGGATAGAACAATAAGCAAGAATGGGATGGATGAGGTGGAACGACCTATCATCCCTCACAAGTTTGCGGTACAAATAAAATTCTCATAGAACAAAACGGTGATATGAAGAAATTCGGACTCAGGTTTTTATTTCCACGTTTGCTGGTCAAAGATTTTATGGATGGGTGAGGTGATGAGGTGAGAGGGTGTTCAGAGATTAGATTTAATGGAGAATCTTATTAGATCTTACTAGAATGAAAATGTGGATTGTGCGATTCCCTTCAAGATAAAAGAAGACGAGGGGGATAAGGTTTATGTACGTTTCTTTGATTTTGAATCCGATCGCTCGAGATAACTGTCTCGTAAGATGGTTATTTAAAATTTGTTATGCAACTGAAAAAGGATTTTGTTGTGGGGCTTAAAGAACTGGGCGGCGCTTCGGATTCAAAGAGAGTGGAGCAATGAAGTGTCACCGTTAGACTCTTGGACGTCAACAATGAGGATTGAGGATAGATGGACTGGTCTGGGCTGGGATAGGTAAGATGGATGTAATATAGATTTGATTTTGAATCTTTTTTTCTGCCTCGGTGGTAGTGCAGCTCAGTGCATCCTCCTGGGAGAGAAAAGTTGGTTATTTGAGAAAGGAAAGGATAAAACATTGAAGTTCCCGTGCAAGGATGCACTCAAGCTATAATAAGATCGGAAGAGATGGGGAGTAGCAAATGGAAGAAGATGCAAACGTGGAAGAACAAGGGTATTGTTACCGATGGATGGTTACAGCTCTTATGGTAGTATTTGTATTTTCATACCTTCTTCCGCCCTTTCCTTGCATCATCTATCGTATGCCATGCTAAAATTGTCATTTCCAAGTTTGGAGTTCACGCTCTGCGTTGTCGCAAACAGTTTTTGCCATTGCTTAAAGCCGATGGAGAAATGAGAAGGGGTAGCACATATTCTGCAGGTTTGCTTACAGTAGAGAAAGAAGATGAGAAGGGGATGGGGTGGATTGTTCAAGTTTTTTTTAAATCATGTACAAGGAGGGATGCAAGAAGAATGCGAGACGAGTCTCAGGGGGAGGCGGGGTAAAAAACAGGGGACAAGCATCTCACTATGTGTGAGTTCTTTGCAAGTTTATATATTCTTTGAGTTAAGCTTATGAACGGGACGAAGTCCGATTAGTCAAAGCAAATTTTATGATGCTACGCTTCATTCTACTCCCTGCAACTTTGTGTAAGCTTAAAGTAAGCTTAGGTCAAGATTCTTTTAAGTCGGAATGAAGAGCGGAGGGAAGGCGCACGCCGTCAATAAATCTCAAATGGTTGAAACCAGCGAGAGAGGAAAGGACCTTTTTATAGGTATTTTGCCAATTCCTTCTACAATGTTCGTGTTCTCAGATTATGTAGTCAATTATCTAATAATACATTGAACTCCTTCCAAGAGTTGGTAATTCCTTGCTCTCCCTGATTGCTATTCTTTTCTTCCTTGGTTAGTTAATTCTGGGGTGACGGAGGTATGGGTTGAAGAGGGAAATTCATGAAATACAACCCCAAAGAATTTTCAATAATCAAAAACTACAAGGCGAAAACCGATGCATAAAATAGGGGAGGTTTGTGTAAAATTGAATTAGAATTGAGTAACAGCTGGGTTTGGGAATATATTGAGCAAATTGAGCTAGGAATACTTTACGTCGCCTAGACTTGATTGAAAGTTACAAGTTGTCGGTAAGCGTTTTACATATTCGCATTGTTTAATTACGTTCAGGCATGATCAAGGATGAACAAGGTCGGGAGGGGGCGTGGGAGGATTAAAGATTCTTGATGGAGCGCAGAGGAGGGAAAAGAAAATGGATTAAGGACGTTGTAAAAGGTGTATAGTGATCGAGGAAGATTTAATTTCCTTGTTGCGTAGTTGGTGTTTGTACTGCATATGGAATTATTGCGTCAAGTCGGTAGCGATGGTGGTGAAAGTGAAAAGGATTTTCATTACTCTGGGATAATAAGATAAGCGTTTGTGATTGAACCCTTTGTTTTTGAAAAAAGTTTATTAACTTATAAGCAATCTACGTTTAACCGATGTGGAAAGCGACGATAGAATGCAAATGGGATCGCAAGTACATTTCCCGATTGGCAGAGAGCACATTTTCAAACTCTATGAGCCTGCTGTATGAACGAGGAAAGTGGGGAACGATTTTAAATCTTTTGAAAAAGTCAGGAACCAGAAATAAAAAGGATCATAAAGTTGAATCATCTCTTTTCACATTATTGAAGCAAAAGCTTAATGGAAAGTTGAAAGTTATTGGTGGGAAAGATAGATACTGAGTAGATATGATAGGAAGCTTAAGCTACAAAGCCCGGTAGGAAAAGGGGCATAAAACTTAAGAAAGAAGGGGGAAATGTAGAAAGATGACAAGTATATTATTGGGAAATTAATGGCTGGTAGTGTCGTGATGATAAAGATTTAAGGATTTATTAATGGGACTCAAACATTAGTCTGCCATATTCTTCCGCTCGTAAAGATTATTACAGAAGAAAATATACAAGGGAGGGAGACGGATGGATGTATTGAGTATTGGCAATGATTTTAATGAGCTGAAGAGGAGAGTGTGGAGGAATGGTGCATGAATCCAGAGGGAATAGTTCTAGTCCCTTGCAATGAGTTAGAGCTCGGTATAAAATGGCAGGGTTTTCTTCGGCGAGGGCGGGCATATAAAAATTAAATGCTTGTTTGAAATTTGAATTCGGGGTCATTGACGGACGAGCTAGAAGAATATGTTTTTAAGGGTTAGTTTCAAAGTAGATGGGTGGAGGGTGTTGCTTTGGAAATAAAGCGAGGGAGACGTGGAGGAAATTATTATTATTGTGATTATAATAAGACAAAGAACTACATTTCCTCCGCTTGTCATCTCCTCCTTGAGCCATGCAATCCCTGTATGACAAGTATAAAAGAGGTAAATGCTATGCAACGAAGAAAAAGGTTGAATGCTATTTCAAATGCAGATATGGGAGGGGGCTGGTTTTGGCAGTTAATAATGATTTTACAAGAGCCCTGACCGCCAGCAGCTCTTGTTTTACCCTCTAACGTTTCGTTGTTTACCTTATTGTTTATGGGACCATGAAAAACTTGAAAATGCTACATAAAGTCCGAAGAGATGTTCACCTGTCCGTGAATGTCCTAGTCCGCGTTGTCCATGTTGAAAGTTGAGTGGAATTGAGGGTTTGCTGGGTAGGACGATCTGCTGTGACAGTCAAATCTGAAGTTAATACTAACCAGAGCTAACTGGTGCTGATGTGGAGACATTTCAGAGATAGTTGTACTCATCACTATACATTTTAGGATTATGACTTAAACTTCCGCGCTTCCCCGGCTGACCCGGATGGCGGTAGGATGGTTGAACATTATTCGGATGAGTTAGGAAAAAGAATAGGATGGTTTAGTTTGTTTGGAGAATGAAAAGAATGAAGCCGTGTCAAAATGTCATAAACGAAGGACATGGTTTCTCACCACATCTAAGAATAGGAGATGACCATGAGGGAGTTGAGGTGGCGGAGTTGTACAAGATGCTGTCACCACCACCATGGAATGACTAGGACATGCGTATGGATGGTAGCGTAAAGCCCTGGTTTGATTTCTTGTGCTTGATAAGAAATGGAGTTGCAGTTAGAGTTTGGCTAGTTTCCATAAGGTTAAACGGTTGTGCAATGATTTATAATTATAATGAATAATTGGTGGAGAAAGGAAAAAAAGATTTGTTAAACGAGGAGGCCGTGAAGGGGCGGAAGAAAGATTAAGAAGATGAGTAGGAGATGGCACAAAGAGGAGAGCTAGAGGTAATTAAAATTGATAACTCAAAGAGTTTACGGGCAAGCTAGGGCGTTGGTTTTGGTGGGCGGATTTTTACCTTGGTAATTATTGTGATGAACAGCTTGAGGAAGTGCATTCCCTCATGCAATATGAGGAAATGCAAGGTCAATTTTGTTAAGGAGGGAGGGAAGAGAAAATTGGAACTTTAAAACCATGGGAGGGTAATAAGGAAGGGAGGATTCGGGAATCGGAGGAAGAGGAAAGAGAGCTGAGAGTTAAAAAGTAAAAGGTTCCGTAATAGAGGTTAGTTTGGTTGCGGGGGGAAACGATTCAAATTGAGAGATAATGGGTAACACACCTGTGAGCTAATGTTAATGTTGTTTGTTTATTCATGGAATTGGATGGAATGGAAGGTGGGGGTGGGCGGAAGGTGTGGAAAGGCAGGAATTTTTATATGACTATATGGAATGAGTTGTTATCTTGGATTCGGAATTTAACTGTTTGCGAGTTATACCGGGCAGTAGAAGAGTGAGCACGAAGATAGCTTTTTTATTAGTGTGATGAATATGGTGATGGTGAATATTAGTGACTGTAAAGCTGTGAATGAATAATTCGCAAGAGCAGGACGTTTATCTTTTGAAGATGTGAAACAGACTGATGCATGTAACTAGTATTTGCGTTTGGTGGTTTCATTAGGAAGTTCCCTCCCCCTAAGATGGTCCTCGTGTTTTGAAGGGTCAGATGTCAAGAATCGTTCATTGAAAGTGTATGCACGATGATGAGTTGCAGAAATGACCTTTTCTATTGTTAAAAAGACAATGGTTTAAAGAAAAGGTTAGCGAATGAATTGTGACTAGGGCAAAGAGTTTGGGTGGAGCAAATTATTTTCCCTCCCGGGATTTTCAGAAATCAAGGTAAAGAGTAAAGAGAAGATTTTTCTTGGTCAGTAAGTTTCGGAAGAAGGGGGGCTCTTTTGATTTTAAATGATGGGTGCATCTGCTCTTCATGGCCGATTGGAAGGCTAGCTAGCGGCTTGGTGGATTTATTAAAATAAGGAAGAACGAGCCAAGATACGGCAGGGAGAACGAAATGTAGCGGTTTTCGAAGATGAGAAATGGGAAGACAGAAAGCTGCACGTTGCAGGAGCTTGCTAATGATTTTTTCATTTTTAATAATCCCTAGAGTATTGTGAAAAAGTAGCATTTTGAGGCTATTGCTTTGGTTGGGATTGATATACACTATGTTGCTTCACAGAAACAAGAACAGAAGATAACAACAGGATAGAGCGGGAGAGGAAGGTGAAAAACATATTTTTTGTAAAAGGCATGAATCAAAAGAGTTTGATTCTTTTATTTTTCAAGCATAATGAGTATGTTTTCCGCGTTGTACAAGTTGAGTGAGTGACGAGACGGGTAGGTGCGGGCGGATTTGTGGGAATTGTTTAAAAGGATAAAAAGAATAGAGTAGGAGTGATAATTGAAATATTGTCCTTTCCGTGGTTAAGGGCATCTTTTCTTGGGCACAGGGTAAACCTTTAGGATAATCATTAGAAAATTTACAAACGTCTCGATAACTTGGAAAATACTTTTCTGTTGAAGGCTTGGCTTTGCCGTCGGAAAATTTAGTTAGAACGGTAGTAAGTCAGTGCTTTGTTATGTTCAGTTTATAATTTACATAAGAAGGGACTGATGTGTAGGGGAAGGTTGTAAAGAAGCTGTTGAATTGACAAAAACTAAAGTGGGCGGGGTAAGATTTTAAAGGATTTTCCTGTGTCTGTTTGCTAAAATATGATGGAGTTGTACCCGTTTCCGCTAACGGTCCTCCGTGTTGAGGTGCTGAGGGAGATTTGTGCAGCCAAGAAAACAATTCCGCACTTTGAAATCAGGGAGATAGAGAGGAACATCAAACATTTAATATATAATGCGGAGAGTCCAGGAGATGCATTAGATACAGGAGGGGATTTGTTCAAAGCCTTATTTCCTTGAACGTTTTGCAATAATCAAAAGAATAGGTTTTTTCAAACTCTCATATCTCTCTTTCAAAAGACTGTGCCCTTAAGCCCGGCCCGGTCAGGTTTACTCTCTAACTTGTTTCTTGGCAAATAAGACATCAAGTTGTGTGATAACTTGGGAGGATTTTGCATATTCTTGTAGTATTATTATATATTAGCTTGTACTGTAGTGATTATGATAATTTGAATTATGCCATTGGAGAAGTAAGCTGAAGGCCGACAGGAGGATGACTGATAAGACAGGGAAAACATGGTTGACGGACTAGGAATATTAATCAACGGGGAGATGGAGGGATTTGTGTTCCTTTCCTTGCTGAACTCGCGTTTATCTTCCCACTATTTTCCCAACACCCTTGCGACTCCTTCAGACCCAATCAATTGTTCTCTTCCTCGGTGTGCGTTGAAAGATTGAAGGCTCAGGAAGGCTCACACTCTGGGCAAATATTGCGGATGGGAAAGAATTTTACAACCAAATCTAAATTTTTATATATGGTTAAGATTTGTAGCTGGTTAATTGAGAAAATGGGGGGAGATCGTTACAGGGATATTAAAACTTATTAAAATACTGGGAAAACTACGAAGTGCTGTAAATAAAGCCTTAGCCAACTACATGCAAAATCCGAAGATTTTTAACTTGTAAAACATGGTCTGGCCTGGATTTTTAAACCATTTAGACCGCAAAAGCTCTGATTTATCGACGAACGGTGCATGGAATATTTATGAAGGAAATGTGGAGGTTTGATTTGCATTCCACAGGGAGAGATTTGAAAAATTTATTATTACGTGCATTTTCCACAAATACGTACCTTTTTAACATTTCCCAAGACAAAACCAACCTGGGCAAGTAAAGCAAGTAACGGAGGTCATTATCGGGTCAAGTTACCAAGCCCCGCACTGATCAGGCTTGGAAAAAATTGGCAAATTGGCGATATTCGTAATGAGCACGCGTTGGCTTTGAAAGGTAGGTTACGACTGAGAAACGAGAAAATTGTGGGAAAAGGTCGAGTTTATTTTATTATACCGATCCTGGCTTAAGATTCCCTTCTTCATCTATTTAATTAACTCGCCCTTGAAGAAAGAAGATTTACGCGAAGAGGAAGCAGTTAGTAAAGGAGAAGACTAGTCTGTTAAATTACAAGTATTACAACTTATCTGCTCAAGTGAAAAGCATATAGAAGGTTAAAATTTAAAAGTAGAAAAGAAGCAAAAACTATATGGAAGAAGCATAGTAGTAGAACCATGAGTCGGTGGACTGAAGATAGGGTACGGTTTTAATTCAAGGTGAAGGTTTGTGGGGAGTGGGGATGTGCCGAAAATTCATCTGGTGTGGTGGGAGAGTGAGCAGCGCTATTGTATAAGGTGTAGAGAAAGGAAAAGGAGTTGATGAAAAATGTAATAGATCAGAGAGTTTGATTGATTGATTAAATATGCAAGAGATTTTTTGCAATGGAATCAAAACAACGCGGAGAAGAAAACACGAGGAAGGCCAGGTCAGTGCAATCAGATATGTGTGGTAATAATAAGTGGGTGTTGATGAGAGTGGCTACTTGGGGCTTTGTAGAGACTCTTCCTTTCAAGATTACCTAGTGCAAGCCAGGAGGTTTGATAGTAAATGAGATAAGTTTTATAAGTGCAAGCAAAAGGGTTATGCGCGAAATGATGCGGCGATAAAAAAATGAATCAGAGCTTCTCCTCGCATTATATTTTGTTATCCTAGGCTGGGGCTGGGACAAAACAAGATGAAGAAAGGTATAAAGTTTTCACTTTACTATTATTTAAGCCGGCGGTGTAAACAATTGTTAGGAATAAAGGTAGGTGGGAATCGATGATTTCGGATTTTAATGGGTATTATAACCTTTTGGAACATAAGAAGATGATATTCAAGAAGGAAGGAATGAGTGAATGAGAATCTGAGACAGAAGATACATTTGAAACAAGTTTTTAATGCATAAAAGGTATGGACATCGCTCATGTTTGGGTTTGGTTGAACACAGGTCCGTATCTTCTTCTATATTATAACATACAAGGATACTGTATTCTACACATTACTGCAGCACAGCAGGATTAAGTGCAACAAAATAGGGCCATCATTTCGGTTTCGTAAGTTTTGTTGGTTTCTGGGTAGCACTGGAAATTAAAGCTGGGAGGAGTTAAGAATCCGCGAATTTCTAAGCATCTTATCAATGTGTATAATCATGAGGTACACCCATTTCGTGAACAGAAGCTACGACTGACGAGGAAATTTAATGTAATCATTGTAATTTGGGGAGATGAGGGGCTAGTTTGAAGACGTTAATAACACTCCTGGTCTTGTCGAGTACAGAGGAGGGGAATAGAGCTTGTTGGAAGTTACTAAAGAATTTGCTAATTTCTCTCACCGCAGACTTACGCCACTCAGTCAGTAAGGGAATATTCCGATGTCTGAGTTCTTGCTCCTACTTCTCCTACAGGTGGCGATTATAATTACAGAATAAGATGGTTCGGAATCTGAAACTCCAGTTGATGATGGTTGAATGGATTCCAGTTGAAATAGTGAAAGGAATGCCTAGGAGTAATGGCGTGGCTAGTGGCTTGCTGTCGCGTATGCCTACCCGAATAAAATAATTATATACGCATAAGATAATCTAAGTGTACCTATGAGCTGTACCAACTGACAGAGGAGAAAGCAGAGGTGTATGAAGTTAGTAGCCGTTGGCAAGTGTTTTTTATCACCTGGACGAAGGGCTTATTAGTAATTTACAATTTGGTTAAGCACACCAATAAAGAGTGATAATTAGCCTAGAGGAGACAAAAGTCCAGAACCTGACTAGCTGTCCCTTGAGAGGGAGATGATAGTGTTGGACGGACGCTGTTCAAGAGGATAGCTCAAACTCCACTATTTTGCTACACTTGCATTATTGTAATCAAGCGTTAATTAAGAGGAGAATAATACGGGAGTGAGTGGGATTGCTGGCTTTGGGCATCCAGGAACGAGAGGGTACACTTAGTTTATTGATTTTTAAAAGAAGCCCTTCATACATATTCATGAGCGCAAATTGGTTGGTTGGACTTGGAGGAGACAGAAGAGGCAGAGTGTGGAGTGAGAAAAGTTAGCTTTTCCCCTTGAGCCTTTTGAGGCGGGCATAATTGGTGAGGATAGAATAAGAAAATATTGGCAAACCCCACGCGGGAATCAGTGAGAAGGAGAAGAAAAAGCTATGTTTTGTCATACCCTGTGGCTTTAGTGATTAGAGGATGAAATGCTGGAGGCGGGACAGGATGCGGGAGAACGTGTAGAGCATGGAGAAAAATAAATGTTGCAAAAATGTTTTTCCTTTCCCTATACTTTTAGAGCAATTAAGAAAAATGCATGGAGTGCATTCATGAATTTGTTTTTACGAAAGTGTTGCTTCGATGCTCTGTTGCATCCGAGCTAAAGTTAGTTGGGAAGGAAGGAAAACTTGAATTGAAGTCACATAGGACGAGAGGAGATGGGAAATACTACAAATATGTGAGGCAAGCTTGAGTAACCAAAAGGAAGAAGGAAGAGAAAACTACTTAACGCTGAATTAGTATATAGTTGCGCCCAGAAAACTTTGAAGCGAGTCGATTACGTTAGAATAAACTGTACCATTCTACAGAACAGATACCTTGCAAAAGTATGCGAGGGAAACGATTTAACTTAATGTCACAAAAAGTAACGGTCGTGGAGGAAAGTTATAGGGAATTGCCATATTGTCGGGAGCTTCTCCGTCGTCTAATTCATGGCTGGATGCTTGATTCGTTTAAGTGTAGTTGAAGCATGGAAAGTTGTAAGGGCAATTCTCGTTTGTATCTCACAAATACTCTTGTTTCTGCTCCATCATTCAACATGAGAGAATGAATTAGAACGATTAAAAATGGGAAGAATTTAAGAGGGGCTGAAAAAACTGGGGGAGATGAGACTCTATTGGGAGAATGACACATTTATATTTTATCTTGGAGTGGCGCAATTCCTCAGAATCATGATGCTGCGTAAAGAATCATCCGTACCTTTATCTCTTACCTGTAATTACTACATGAGCAGGTTGTAATGTAAAATACGGAATCACCGCCTAACTTGTTCGCATCTATTCCAACTTATTCTTCTCTCCTCCTTCCTCAGAAATACATGGAGGGAGGAAAAAGCTCCTGTTAGGTGGTTAACAGGAAAAAAGCATGGCTCTTGTTCCTTGTCATTGAGCCTTAAATCTTCACCGATTTTAATCTCAACCGTATATAGTTTAGTCAGATTAAGGTAAATTAAGAGCCGGATTGTATATCTGCTCGTTCATGCAATTCATGAATGCATTCAGGTTCAAAGCAAGAGGATGTATGATGGATCCCCGTTTAGAGTTTGCATTCTTGCTCGGGGTCTACTTCTATGGATTTTGTGCTGCCGGGGTACACTACAGAAAAGAGTAATCGGGAGCAGCTACTAACAACTTTGAGGATGGAAGGGATCCACTGATCGTTTCGGAGAAATGATCAAACGGAAAGAGGAGTATGTGAAATTGTTTTTATTTTAAACCAAGTTTCAGGTTTATTATACTCTTTTAGAATAGTGTGTTGCACGTTTCTGCCTCTGATCTTGGGAGAGCTGCAATTGGCACATGGAATAGATTTATCCTATTTAAATTAAAGTAAAATAATGTTACGAGAAAGGAGAGTGTCTATGTGGAACGGTAGGGTACGGTGGGAAATTTCGGATTAGGGGAGAATAAGCTTGGTCGCCAAAACTATCACTTCTTCATTTGACCATCACTCACCACAACAACTAAAAAGTAGGAGCAAGGACAAAAGCATTGATTGAGCTTATTGTTGCAACATAAAAGAAGGAAGCGATGACTAGCTTATGGCTTTTAAAATTTCTTACAAACCAACTCGCTGAAAACATGCGCAGAGCGCCTCTTTTTGCCATCTATGTCTATGACGCCGCACTCAATTTCAACTAGGTATCAGAAAAGCAATGCATGGCCATCACAAGGAGTTTTCCATCATCTGCAACTCCAAAAATTACAAGTGCTTCACCAATAATTTTTTTTCGAGAAACAGAACCAGTAAATCACCCAGGATTCCATGAACGAATCGCTCAATTGTAACCCAAAAATGCTACCCACGAAAGATGAATGAAATGTGGATTTAAAAACAAAGTTGAAGGAAGTAAAGGATTAAACTTAATTTTCATAGGATGTAATTTAGGAAAATTCGGGAAAAGCACCATAATAAGCTAATAAAGGAGGAGAATGAAGCCGGTGGTCAAGTTGGTCAATATTTGAATGGTTGCTGCTTAGAGTTAACTGCAGAAGCTTCTGATGCTGACTTTAGTTTCCAAGTTAAAAGAGAATCGTTAATTGGCAGGTAGGTGGGTGAAGAGGATGATGAGTTTGTAATTATTTTTAGATCTTGAATACCCAGATTCCTCCTTTGATTCTGTTTGCTCATTAAAAGTAGTGAGTGGGTTAGATTTGGCGGAGCTGCTGTCCTATCCTCACATGATTCCTTTACTGCCGCCCTTACTTTTGCTGCATGCTGACCAGGTTTTGATTTCCGCTGCAAAATGAGATTGCATTGAATTATAAAAAGTAAGACACAAGATGGGGGTCGACGGTGAAAAAGAAATGATTGAATTAAACCAGTGGCTGCAGAAGGGGCTGGTTGGTGAAAAAAAACACAAAAACGGAAAAAGATCGGTAGGTAGAATGAATGCAGGAAAAATGTAGCATATACAGTAGCTGAGAGTTTATTAGCGGTTGGAGAAAGGAATGTGTTACTTTATGATAATGCGAGTTGAATAGCTGGATTAAGAAAATTTGTAGGAAGATGATTGAATTGGAAGAGGAGGATGCAATGTGGAGGAATGACTGGTGGGAGTGATGCGTGTATGGACTGAATGTTTTTTCAAATTACATTCATCCGATAAAGAAAGGTTTGGTTCGTGAATGATCATGATAGCAGCGTTGTTACCCTGATTGCCGTAGTGAAGGGGGATCATTTATTATAATTGACCCAGTTTGGTAAACCTATTGATAAAACATAAAACTTTATGGGCTTTCTCATGTGCGGGAAGGAAATGTGTGGTTTTCAATTTACTGCAAATGGTGCAATATTATAATAGAGTGGAATTTTCAATTCCCTTGACCATCATTTCATCTTCAGCTCACCTTGGCTTGCTAAAAGGAGTTACCTGTCTCTGTCTCTTGAGATAGTTGGCCACTGTTGGGTGTTAATTAATTTGCAAGCGCAGTTAGACGCAAAAAAACTGGCAAAAAGGCGACATTCAATTGGGGAATGAGGTTGGGGAGTATGGGACAGTAAAGGATCGCGAATTTGATAGTAGAACACAACTAGCCGTGCTATTTTGGGGGAGGTGATGATTTAATCAAGCCTCTATGCCATTGTTCGTGATCCTCAATTCCATAGGAATTACCGACATTAAAAAAGGGACACCGTTTTCATTGATCCGTGCTTGTACTTGATTTTTGCACGCATTTTCTTGTCAAGTTGTGCTGCAAAATTAAATAACTCTTGTAGAGAGCACGTGCGTTGAAGTGGAAGTAGTTGTAGAAAAAGAAGTATCAAGAACACGTATACATGATTTTAATTATTGATGACAAAAGGCTAGTTAGAGAAGGACTGATTATAAATATTTTATGCTCTCTCTTAATCCTACTTTCTAGGCTAACTTTTTGAAAGTATATACAGTTGTCTGTGAAATGATAATCGGCAAAAGAGAGACATTATATGATGGGGATAGGGTGAAGGAAAAAAGTGCGCTGCAGTTTTCAAGTTGCACGTCTAGTAACTAAAATCGGGCTGTGAGTGCACCACTGCCGTGTATTTTTGAGTACGAGTTACATACGAGAAAGAGGAACAATAGTACATACACTGGCAAGGGGATGAAGATGCCCCGCCCCGGTTACAACGTTATAATAAGGTTATTCAGTACGATAGGTTTGCTTCCAGAGGGATTTTTATCCGTCGTGCTATATAGTAGTAAATATGAAGTGGGGGAGAATTATTTAAAAAATCCTTTGGGCAAATCACGACTGATATCCTTTGAAAAGTTAAGCTAAATTCTTAATGATGCTTGTAATTTACGCATGTACAAGTGGCTTGTTCCGCCTGTGTCGGCGAATGAGACGGCTTGGAAGTGTGACAAGTGTTCCTCATAATTTAAAGTTTGGAGATTGTCATTGTTCTTGAGTAACACTTGTGTAGTCTGCCATGCTTACGGTGGGAACACGGCAAATACTCAGCAGGATAAGAGGATGAACTTTTGTGCAAAGAGTTGGCATTGTTGCAGGAGAGAGTAGAGCACAGAACGAAATGAATGAAATATATTTCTGTCATCTTCAAATAATAGTAAAACCTGACGTAAGGTTAAAACGAGGAGAATTTTTAGTTGCATTAGGGATTATAAATTGCAATGCCAAGTGAATGTCCCGCCCAAATCATCTATTGAAGAACAATCTGAATCCAACCCTGCTCCGGTAGTGAATTATATTTGAAATGGAGATAAATGCTGATATGCAAGCGTGAGAGTTGGACTCGCTCTTGATCCCAATTTACCAATAAATACTTGTATGGATCAAAGTATATACATAAATTTATTTGAACAGCAAATTGGAAAAGGGATCTGACTCTAATTCATTGATCGTAATGGAAAGTTGCATTGCATGGAATTTTAAATTACGCTCCAATAGCTTTGCGCGAAAATTGAAGACAAAGGATAGAGACAAGTAACGTTTTGGAGGAAAATTATATGGAAATGGATTTGACGTCCTTGTGTGTATATACTGCAGACAATTCATTTAGCTGAAAAACAACTTACTACAAAATCTAATTGGTACAAGTTCAAGTATTCTCGAGTGCTGCATTCTTTAATGCTGTCTATATCTCTCAATGCCTAAAATCTAAAATTGTAAACTTTAATCGGATAATTACGGACGGGCAGAATTTATATCCTAGTCTCAAGCTAATTCAATGAACTGTTTAGGATTCAGATGCAGAGGGTTACAAAAACCCACTTCAAAGTTCAGATGGGGGTTGCGTTTGTATCTGTGTCGGATTTTAATGTAAAGTAATCAGTGTTAGTGTCTTCTTTAGCTGAATTCGCTTCATTGTAAAAATTCCATTGGATTTACTGGCGAAACCATAATTTACGTAATTCACTGAAGGAATCGGAATCATCAAGGGTTTAAATAGAGCTGATTATTATGAGGGATGCCTGACGGAGTAACGAGAATCCCGTAAGGTGGGAGTGTGTGTGCGCTGGTTATGATTGAAAAGCGAGGATAATTGTAACAAAGATAATGCTATGCAATCTTCGTAGTATTCGACTTGGAAAGCAAGTAAACGTTGTACAGTGGAGGTGCATTGGCGTATGAAATAAGCAGATTGCAATGCGCAATGGAATCCTTATGATTATGGATTATGGAGATGGAAGACAAGAAACGAGGTATTGAGGAAACTTAGGTCGACGTATGGACGGGTAAAAATGAGATTTGATTGATGGATGTGTATAATTTAGAATGACGAGCTT
The DNA here is from genome assembly GCA_906901655.1 of Sminthurides aquaticus. Classification (NCBI taxonomy): domain Eukaryota; kingdom Metazoa; phylum Arthropoda; class Collembola; order Symphypleona; family Sminthurididae; genus Sminthurides; species Sminthurides aquaticus. Next base: position 459,037 of record CAJQTT010000021.1, read on the forward strand.
GTCCTCCTTGTTCTACTCCAAAAATTTGTAGAATTGTGATTACAGAGAATTTTTGTTTTGCAGATGCTGGGAAACATTCTGACAATTTTCTCCTTGGCTACATTTGTACAATCCCAGGTCCTCATGGATGGATCATGTCCGGTTGTGCCAGTTATGAAGAGCTTTTCACCTGAAAAAGTAAGTTTGACATTTGGGGATTTTTCAATTTAGGCATGAAAAATTTATCGTAACTGATTTTTATAAGCACTGAAGCTATGGATTACAGCCAGCTGGAGGTGAAATTTCCTAACTTGCTATGCTTATAGGTTTGTAAGTCTAGGTCAAAAGAAAATGGACTGTTACTGTTTGAAACAAAAGAAAATGAAAAAATTTTGTAAGTTTTCGACAGGTGAAGTTTGTAGAGGAGTCAAAAGGAAACCGTGATAGAATGATGGATTTTGAGTGGGGTAAAATTTACAAAGGTATAGCATCTGATGGAAGGGAACCTTGGCAGTAAACGGTTTACCTTGTAAAAGTGTCGCGTCATGATTTCAGTTCAATTTCATGGTAGTAATGGACAACCCCAGGAATAAATTAGCAGGCATATTTGCTGTAACTACTTTTTCACAAAGTCATCGTTCCATTTTCTTTTTAACGATGACAAGGGGAAGGACAGGAAAAGGAACTAGAATGCATAATCTTGACACCATCAGCGACAAATTCTTTCCTAAATCCGCTACTGGTCGCGGTCTAGGCTGGTCAATACCACGTGGGGCAGACAAGGCAAGGGTTGGATGCAAAATCCTTGAGCTTCTTCTCAAAGAGATGCCAACAGATTAAAAAGGGCAGTTTTCACAAAACAGTGCAATCGAATCTGCAGAAAAGCCGGAAGATTGAAGACAAGCAAGGAAAGCTCAAATCCGGAGCACAGTCAAGTCAGTCAAAGTTGCTACACCATATGCACAAGGACAGAAGGTAGTCGCAGCAAGCAAAAGGCAGAGCATAACGTATTTTTAGGAACGAGCCTATCAAAATGTGTCCACCACATTTTCTTTTATTGTTATCTGAGATTATAATTTGGCTTTTCATCTCAATTCTTAAAAGAAGTTTGCATTGTGTCTAAGACGATTTCGGGAGGAAAGTAGGCTGATTTAGTGTAAATGGGTCCGAATTGAGTTGAGAAAAAGAATTAAAGCTGAGGGAATATAGAGAATTGGTCCGAATTACAATTTGCAATTCAAAAGGAGGGATGGAGATGGAACCGATTCTGGGTAACTATTGTCTGCAAGTTAAGATGGGTGAGAAGATTAATTCCAACAAGCTTGACTTCTATTTTCGCATAAAGAATAAATCGGATATTGCCGGAAAGAATTGATGCAAGAGAAATGCATTATGTGTACATATTGCTGAAACAAACTGGAATGGCATGAGCTTGGCCCATTTATCACTTTCTATCATCTAGCTGACGATATACTATCTCGTTTTGGAGACAGACTGACAGTGTCAGATATACTGCAACTAAGATACTAATTTGTGTAGGAATTTGACAAATGTGCCGCGGACACAGGATATTTTTTTAGAGTAGGAGAGCAACAAAAATCAAGGTTCTCCATAGTATATTCGTTAATATTCGAGAAAGCAGCTTTGGTAATTCCCAATTTATTGAAAGATGTCAATATGAAGCTGATATTGAACTCATTTAAAATTATTCAGCCCTGAAGGTGAACGCATAAAGAAAAGCCTACTGGTATTGGGTAAGAGGGCGTATGATTTTAGCAAGAATTTGTCATTTCTTGGTGTAAGAGGGTTTGATTGAGGATAAATTGAGGAATGCTTAAATTGCAGCCACAGATGTAGATTAAACTGAAGTTGCACTTGAGTGTTACTGTGGCTAAGAAATAATTGAATTAGCCTATTGGATTACAAGAGATACGGAACCAAGTCAAGGGAGAAAGTACTTTTAGTTAAACAGCTCTGGTTATAAATAATAAAAGATGCGAAGGACTGAGTGAGAAATGGCTGATTGTGAGGCATCCAAGCATTACCTGTGTGATTTCGTTTTCGTTTATCTTGTTTATGCAAGGATTTGAAAACAGAGTAGAATGATTACATTGACCATTCATGCTCACGTATTTTCAATGAATATCAAAGGAAATAGGAGGAATAACAAGATGTGGGTAATCACGATGACTCAGGAAAACGGGCATCTTCCTCCCCATTCATTTCCCATCTTTGTTTGCGGCCAGAAAACCCATCGTTCTAGTACTTTGTCCAACTATCGCTTCCTCCCTTATCCTCATCTAGTCACAGTATTCTTTGCATCACAAAACCCTAGCCCATTACGGCCTTACGTGCTCGCTCTCAGACTCTCAGAGACAGCAGTTAATTTTGTTTCTCTTGTTCGAGATTCGGATTGCGAGAGATTTAAGAAACCTCCAAATTTTGTTCATTGCCTACAACTGAAGCGGAGACAAGTGCTGTAAAAATCGCGAATTAAGAATAGCTGACATTTTCAATTGCTTTAATGTATAGTCTTGGGACAAGTCACTGTGAATGGGTTTAATTAAAAATTTACATGAATACAGAGCTAGAGTTAATACAAAAGAACAGGGTGTTAAGGGATGAGTGGGAACGATTCGGCTTCTTAACAACAAAATCTTCTTTTCCTCCTCCAAAAGGTTCCATCCGTCTCTGCTTACTTTCTCCCTTGTAGAACAATAGTATTCATAGCTTTTTCGACATTACCAATGGACACGAAGAAAGAAAGGGTTTAAATCTTCTAGATTACAGACAGAACTTGAGAGTCGGGTAACTAAAAAGCACTCATAGTTCCTGCGTACATGAACAAGACGGGGTTTAGTTCCCAGATTCAAACCAAAACTACAAGCATGAACTATTGGGGATTGAGAAGTTGACTAATGTAGTGAATGGCACGATTTGCTTTTTTCAGTTTTTGGGAACATGGTACGAGATCGAAAGATACTATTCAGACTTTCAAGTGAACACAAAATGCAACAAAATTGATTTTACTCACAATCCTGATGGGCGAATCGGTATCCTCACAACAGCAATTCATGAAAAGTAAGTTTTTTTACCGCTTAAATTAATTCTCTTTCTTAATCTATTTTGTATTCGTTGCCTAGAAATCATTGTCAACGGGGTTACTCAATAGCTGTGATCCAGAGGGTGAGTAATTAGATGAAGTAATTAGATGGGATGGGTATGATGTAACTTGAAAAAGCGAAAATTACATAAGAAAAAGCGCAGCATTGAAGACAATTCTTGATCAAGTAATGGTTTCGTCGTGAACTCCTTGTTAAAACATAACTTGAGCAGAGGAGATGAGATTCTGCAGGTGTAAACAGGTTGTAAGATGGAAGAAGTGAATTCATCTCAAGTAGATCGCTGAGTTGAAGTTGAAAGCAACTGTCCCGGAAGACTTTGTACTTTATAATGTATCAAGCTTTCCCGAGATTGAGATTCCGAAGTGTTTTTGGATTAAATGTAATTTAAAAAGATAAAGTAGGCATGACAAATTTGCTCAATAAGTATTCAGATGCTTCGAGGCCAGGCGTAACAAAGTTTGTCCGTTTTCCAATTTTACACTTGTATTTGTACAGAGCAGTGAAGGAGAGTGAGTATTTGGATTGAATTCAGCGTTTAATTTTTAAAATAGCTTTTGAAGTAGATCTCTTGCTTTCCGGAAGATATTGAGTTAATTTACCATGTTATTCCAGATAGAAGAAGACAAGGAAAGGGAAAATGCGATTACGGTGGACGAAGGGTAGGGATTAGGCGAAGTAAGGATTGGATTTAAGTTTGCAATTTGGATTCTCATGGTCTAGGCTGGGGAGGAAAGAAAGAAAAGAGGCTTGCCTCCAAATCGTTTTATATCCCAGAGCCCCGGGAATATCGATTCATGTTTTTTAAATTTTTATGAGAAAACTAACACCACTAAAAAAGAAATGCCACTAGCGTTGATAAGTTGTGATTAGGCAGTGTGAAAACCTGTTACTGTATAGCTCAAGTCCTGTTGCGTTACGCTACGCTATTCTTCACATTTGCAAAAGAAGTAGTAGGGATTGGAACTACCCCTAGTTTTATATAGAGATTGGGGGGGAGATGAAAGAATTGAATATAGAATGACGGGGATATGGACATGTAATAACTTTCTTCCCGCGCTTGCTGTTACATAATCCGGAAAGGAGGAATAAATAATACAGTATGGTTCCGATTTTGGGCCCGGAAGCGGTCTTGAAGTAATTGCAACTGACTATGACGGTGGGAGGAGGTAGGTAGGAGGGGATTTCCAGCGGTACTTGTAATGAAATTATAATTCGGTGACGTGCATCCTATTAGCTTCGGCGAGCTTTAGAGAGGACGTCGGTGGTGGAAAATATGTCTAAGGAGAAAATGTTCCTGGAGTGCTAGGAAATCATTATTTTCTCACTCTTGTATCTTGTTTACTCAGCATCACTCATTATTATGTGGTCGATGGCCTTGGGAATGAGGGATAGTATTTGGGTAAAACATCATTAGCTGTGGAGATGCTCGTTCTCACCCGGGACGAGATGATGTGGGGGCGAGGGCTGGTGGATGATTTTCTTAAAAAATGTCTTTCGGTACGGTAACGAGGTGATTAAATGTCTTGAGTGTATTGACTGATGTGGACACGTATAAACTGACTGGCTGAGCTTACAAAGGCCGCGTGACTCTCTCCGAGATGTATTACAACAAGAGTTCAGAGCAAAACATGACGAAATCCCGACAGATGCTCCGGCTCCTACAAACTCCTTTGTTTACATATTCAGGAGGAAACTTTAGGAAAACTGTAGCCGGTTCTTGTTATTCATTGTATCTAATTTGCGTTATCCCGTCCTTACGTAGCATGATATTTTGCATTAGTCTACCGCGGTATACCGCTATCTCATTGATCATTATGATTAGAATAATTAGGAATAATTCCAAGTTTTTAGAAAGTTCAAGCAATGTATGTGACGGCGTTAGGAGTAGGACTTAGGATTTTGCTCAGAGGACCAAGTTTCAGATAGAACTGTAACATTGAAGAAGACGGGCGATATGGTGATGGTAGCGGGATAGCGGGAAGTGCAACGTTTGCAAGAAAAATTAGCATGTTGGAAAATACGGATACCGGAAGGAGATCCAGGGAACGTGATCCGCCGCTCTTTGCTTGTATAACGCTTCTTGGGTCAAGAAAGAGCGGGGAGATGACATTTTTGTAGGAGGGATGATTGGATACGGGTCTCCACTTGTTTGCATAAACTGCGTGGACTTGGGTTTGCGATGCTTCACGTTGAATCGATGCAAAATTCAAATTTGATATTGCAGCAGAGGGCAGGGCAGACTTTCATTGAAGTTGCTATGGGAATTCACGCAGCCTGCCTTTAGTTGGGATGACAGGTGGATGAGCAGGAGCTGGGGGTAAATGTGGGGAAAGATTTATGATATGGGATGGTAGGGAGGTGAAACTCCATGCCGGAGGTTCGGTTAATCAGTAATAAGTGCTTGAAAATTTAGAGGACCGGTAAGTAAATTACCTGGAAATTGGTTATTGTTATTGCACTAAAATTCGGTGGGCTAATCAGGGATAATGGACCTACTTGATTTGGTAGTTTTACTCTGACTTTAAAGGAAGGAAGTCAATGCAAGAGGGGAAGGCTTGAAGAAGGTGGCAGGTTAATGACGGGTTAGTTTTTGTTGGATGTTGAAAAGGATTTAAAGGATGGATATTTGTTTCTCCGTCAACGTCTCCGTTGCTTTCCGTATCGTATTACATTACCAGGAGGCTCTTAAGGACTAATTGGCCTTCTATTAGCTCGAGTATCACTCAAAAGGCTGGTCATCAAGTTAATAGCCATTTGATTGAGTAGAATTGATAATCATGATGTTTTGTAGCAAGTTACGTTCCGACCGGTTAGTTTATTAGTGAAGAGGGAAGAACATGGACTAGTGGATTTTGGCGAGGGCAACTTTCAAGATTCATGGAAGTTTAAGCTTTGATTCTAGTGTAATGGGGAAGTGAAAACGGCTACTGTCGGCTTGAATTTGTAATTAAGCCTGAGGTTAAAAGGGTGGATTGAATTACAAAGGTTGAGAGAGGTGATTTAAATTTTGGGAGGCGTAAGACTTGTTAGCTTGAAGGCAAAAAGGAAATCAATAAGAAATCAAGTGCTGGCCATGCAGCATACAATTTTTCACGCGTAGCTCTTAGCTCATTGGAAAATGCTAGTCTAAAGAAAGAAGATTTTGAAGTAATTTCCAGGCATTTCTCAAATCGCTTCGCTTTGGTGCATCTTCTGTGATTCTTTATGCCGCAATGAATGCTGTTGCAGGTTCGGTTCTGGCTATTAAGTCGTGATAACTGCACGGATTCCCCCTCCAATCTCATCAGGAAGGAATTCAAGGAAGTGAAATTATGAGGAGATGAGTGAAAAAATTGTAAATCACCTGTTTCCTCCTGCTTGGTTAGCGGGTCTTGAGGGTGGTTTCCAGGTGGAGAAGAGGGAAAAGTAGGACTTGATTTGTGTAGTTTACAAAAGAGATAATGAGATGAAGTTGAGTGAGTGCATGAGTTGGGATAGAAAGTAAAAGATAGGTGAAAATGGGAAATTAAGGAGCGTTTAAGAGGGTTCAAGCGGGATCTATGATTATTATGAATGCAAGAGAAACTAACTACGAAGTGAGGATAAAGAGTTGATGAGTAGAGATGGATTGTGTGGATAAAAGAAAAAGAAAGAGGAGGAGGATGTTATGCGGAGGATACAGAAAAGAATGACGAATGTTTTGTACAGATTTGATAATAGCCTTTGTTTCCTCTGACGAATCTTCGACTAATGAAAAATATATGGGGCTGCTTACAAAAGTATGAAGTACGATCGTGAGGATGATGATGACCGGGCGGAAGAGAGTTGTTAACGTGGGAGGAGAAGGGGAAGACGGGAAACTGTAGAGGATGAATTGTATTCTTTCAAAGCTCGGAGAAGCATGTGATTAGGGAAAGTGTAGACTGAATTTAAATGATGATTCCGTCTCCGGATTAGAATTCATAATGCATGTAGCAAAACGCTCTTAAAGCGCTGCCAATGAGCCTGAGCAATGCTGAAGTGAACTCACTATGCGCTTCTCACTAACTAAGTGTTCCGTTGCAAAGTTTGAGGGTATCGGAGAGTAAAACGTGATAGGCTCTCGGCTTGGACGTTGCGCTTCTAGCTTTGTTGGCAGTGACCTTGTGGAGAAAATGTTCTGTATGGGGCGGATATGGGAGAGGAAGATGGTGGACAGCTTTGCATTTTTTATCAGGCGGGTAATGTTTTGCAAAATGTCATGCAGGAGGAATTGAGCAGATTTATTCGTTAGGATTCTAAAATGCATCCCCTAATCATGGTGGTTATGGATGATTTGTAAATCATCCGCCTCCTGGCTAATCCCCGCAGGAAAAGCTTGATAGATTATTCAGGGTTCATTATTAAGCACCACCACCACCGCCACCTTTGTCCACCTCAAAAGTAACATTTTTCAAAGGCGGAAGACGGACCATAAGTCCGAGGTGAAGGTCAACTGTCTGAAGTATGCGTGGCTACCTTAGAGGCTTCCAACACTCGCGCAAATGAAGGCAATGAAGGTTGGTTGAGAGTTACTTGTTTCTAATGTATGAAATTTATCAAAATCGTGGATGATTCAGGATTGTGTTGTTCCTGCTACAGCAATTTTAAGAAACTCTTTTTAGTACTTGAAAAGAATTACAAATATTGTTTGGGTTGAGGGAAATCAGGGATAGCAGGATTAGCTTGGATTCAGCTTCGCGGGATTGTTGGGACATATGTCGGTGGGGTACAGGTACAGTCTAATTGCTAATACATGAGTTTTAAAAGTGTTTTGTGGTTAGCATCTGAACGTTGGTGAAAAGGGATAGGTACTTGGAAGGGTTGGGAAGCTTAAATCGTGGAATATGACCGAAATTTCTTGGAGGTGAAAGAAAAATTGAGGAACGTGAGAGGAAACAAGACATTGGAATAGGATATGAGCTTCCGGGTTGAAGAGTGGCAGAAGGACTCGGAAAAAAGAAAACGTTTTTGGTTAAAGATGGTAATTTACATGGATGGAAATTTGTGAAAACTAGGAGCGGAATGCCCAAAGTTGCCTATGGGTTGGCAAATTTCGAGTATGGGGAATCAGCTAGGATGACCATTCGGATCACACCATCCCCTGGAGCACCCGCACTCAATGAGTTCGGCTATTGGGTCTTGGATACGGACTATGAATCTTATGCCGTCGTGTATTCCTGTGATGACTTCTGCAGAGGGCGCCAGCATGCTCGTAAGTTGAATGGAATTAATATTCTGTATGTGGGTGCCGTGAAGGGAAACTTTTGCATGGATGGTGGCAGATGTAGTCGAGGGAGATGCAGTTGGAATGATTTCATCTGTTACGGCGTGATGACCTGATCCCTAAATTACCCCATTAATGAGGTGTGGAATTCAATTTATTATCTTTAGAATCCATCTGGGTTTTGGGAAGAACTGCCATCATTCCTCAACAAGTTTCAAACAGGATCTACGACAAAATCAAGGTCTTGGGATTGGACCCTAAGCGTCTCATCAAGGTAACGGGCTATGAATTAATCCCATGAAGATTTACCAAATCATACAAAATAAAAACGTCCATGTTGATTTTATATTAAAATTTTCCGAGTTAAATGTAATCCTCCATCTGTTTTCCCAGGTGGATCAACACAAATGCGTCAATGTTGCCGTTTCGGTTCGTAGTGAGAATTCTGGATTTTCTAGCAACTCTTTCGACCGTAACTCCGCAAGAAAGTTTCTCGCATCCCTCACAAGTATTTTTGGAAGGAAAAAGTTCAACTACATTTAAATAGCTCAAATTGAAGCTTCAATACTGTACTATAGTTGCTCTCCCTGGATTTTGAAAAAAATAGGGAAAGTTTCAGGTATAGAGAACCTACCTTAGAAAACAGTGCAAAATGTCATGTTTAAATCACAGAATCCAATAATTTTAATTGACCTTTTCGGGGACATTGGCACACTACTTGTATAAGATTTTTTTTATGATGTGACTTGAAGAAGTAATTCATGGCGAATTGGCGAATATGGCAAAATTATAAGGCAGAGATGCATATAAAATTACAGCTCACACTGAAATGCAGTGAGATAGGATTAAAGGGAATTTATACGATGACATTTTGTAAAGAAAGTAAGGTAGTATGACAAATCTTTGTGCCAGCACGTTATTTAATTTATATTGTTATTTATTGGAGAGAATTTGGTGAGTGAAGGAATGATAATGTTGTCGTTGGTTTTGTTTGAGCGAGAGTTGAAACAAGTAATTTATTATAAGCTATCGAGTCTCTTTTTGTTCGGCGTATTGCAGTTTATGAAATAACGGAAACTTAAATCCTAACCGTACTCTGCACAACTTAGCTGTATGATTGTTTAGATTTAGAATTAAGGTGACAAGTTTCATAGAGTTATTAAAAAATTGAAAAGCTTGATTTATATACTATCTCTCAACATTTTTCGCGATGTTATTGTTTAAAACAATTCCTGAACCTTAAATACATAGCTTGCTCTAAAATTGTAACTCAAATATAACCTCCATTGTATTATTTCTGCAGGAAACCTCATTAAAAATCTGTATTAGAACAAGAAGGCTGAAATCATTAATCGCGTTCTTTTGAAACATGAAGCATTATCCGGAAATCCTGTGAGCTGAAACTACCTAACCCTATAAGTTGTTTCAGCTTTCTAGGACAGTCGGACATTATTTTTGGCCTAATAAATCCGATGCGATACTTCTCGCCTGACATTATTGGATTGGACACGCTTGCAAATTGGAGGTTGCACTAATTTTGATGAAATTATGAGCTGCGCGAGAAGAAATTGTAATTCGTTTGTTATTCCTTGCAATTCCTGGGAATTTTGTCATATCGAATTTATGCCTTTTGTGCGTGTGGAAGACACTTAAAGATCCCATCCCAGGCCAGGCAAATCGCCTACTGAGGACGGAATTCTCGGGAATGAATGAGTTTTGCTAAATTTTGCGGATATAATGTAGAATTTGGGTGGAGATTTGATACGGGGAGATTTGATACGGTTAGGGGAATGGGAGACGACTGAAACTAGGTGCAGAGAGACACATGCTTTCATAAAAGTTTTAGCAGAGGATGCCGACGGAGTGTGACACGTTTAAGGATAAGTGCTTGAACCCCTACCTTCGGCATTGCTGTGCCCGGTGCATTATGCGACACTGGAATTTGGGATTCGCGAAATGTTTCCCGAGGACGGGACAGACAGGTAGTGTGAAGGACGGTAATGTGTATAGAGAGATGACATGGAGGGTGCCAAAATGAGTGGCTTGTCTATTTTCGGAATGCTTGAAGAAGTGACTCATATGTCTGATTGCGAGGTGGGTTTACGAACGGCGGGTGCAGGCACAGGCGCGGCGGGTGCGGGGATTATGCAAACATGATTACGTTTACGTCTTCTCAACCGTTCAATGCCAGTAAGGATGCATTAGATTAATTCGCAGAGGGGTTTCAGTGGGAGGAAGAAGGTCGGTTCTGCCCGGAGTGACACTGACTTAGATTCCATGATAGCTATCATTGTTTAGAAGCGGAGGAGTATGACTCTCTCTCTGTGCTGATGAATTATGATGTTGCATCCGGTGGCATATTGATAGCAAGTTTGGCATTGGCAAAAACATGATACTCCTCAACCGAACCAAGCTTGCGTGCCATCATGCCCTAAAACTCATTCAGGAAGAATGAGCTAAAATAGAAGAAGGTGTGCACATGTGTGTGGTAATCGAATTTTCCCAGCTTGAGCAGGCTTTCGTTCATCATCATCGTATCATAGATACATAGGGCAGATGCCGAAGAAATGAGCAAGTAACGAGTTCTATCCATCCGTGTAACTAATTCAATTTTTTTGGACCCACATAAAGCCTAGCTGGACGAGGACGCGATGCCCAGTTGTCAGAAACCAGAAGATCCGAGTACTCCCTTACACGCCCTAGTACGAGATGATAGCAAGTTGTCAAAACATTTATTGAATCTCAACGAGCAGAAATCACGGAAGGGCTAATCGGATAAAATATATGAGATTTGCTCTGGTTGTGGCCGATGAGGAGCAGAGGGAAATAAAAAAAGACATAATTTCGGAGAAATTACCATTTTTACATTTTTAAACGTTGATAAAAACCTTTAAAGTAATGGAATCATACCTGTTTGGTATGAAGGGAGGGGATTCCGGAATTGATAAGGATGAGGGTAAATAATGAAAAGAATTTAAGATGGATGAGAGAAAATTTTAGGCTTGTATCCAAAGCGAAACTAAAAAAAAGCAGACGGGTGTGATCCATATGGCCTTTTAAACAGATACAAGGTATGGAATAACTTATACTTGAGATAAACGCTACTTAAAAGCTAATGATACTAGCGGCAAGTGTGTAGAATATATGGCTGTCTGTATGTGGACCGCAAACGTTGGATGCATTACTAAATAAATGCAGCTGAATGAAATGCATGGAATGGAGTGGATGCTCGGCTCAGTTTCTCCTCTCTCCTTGAATACTTTAAAGAGACAAGGTTACGTATCTAAATTCTAAGTACGAGGTATTGTTATAACCGGAGCTAAAAGTAGAATTGCGGAAAGGTCTGCAATTGGTAAATGCTCCCACTAGGTAGGAGGGGATTGCAACAATTAAAAGACATAATGAGTCAAGAGGCCGCTTTACAAGCTGCTGATGGGAAAGCATGGCGGAGCTGGGGAAAGTGAAAGTCTTCCGGGAGAAGCCAATGAATCATGGAAGTAAACATTTAGGATTTAAAGATATGAAGAGCACTATTCCAATCCCTTTAGTGGAATTTCATTGAAGTTACGGCATTATTGGAAATACCTGGAGTACTTCACAATTCAACATGGTGCTACGTCCAACCCACTCCTGTCCTTTTTTGCAAATTGCGATATGGTTTACTGGGTTTTGATAGTAGCTCGTTGGTGTAGTGTAGTGGAGCGCTTTGCTTATTAGTGAACATGGGGAAATGCAGGGAAATTGCAAATATATGGTCTATCGTGATGAGGAGTTAAAGAAGACGAAATAAAAGAAGGATTTTTATGCCAAGGTTTTACAGGGAGCTCAGCTTAAAATAAGCCTCCCCCGCTCTCCTCCTTGCTTTTCCTCCTGGCGGCTTTACTCCTCTCCCACAGCGTATTTAATATAATATTGGGAGGAAATTAAGTTTTGCGAGTGGCGAAACGCGGCGACGATCCTGTCTTTACGGGTTGAATCCCCGTAAGCCATCTGCTGTTTACGTTATTTACGTAGTTCAGCTTTAAGGAAAAGCGTCTGACGCTTCTTGAATAGCATGCTTCCTAGCAAATGAGAGCCGCCGTGGATATCAGCGTTGATAAAACATATTAGTGAAACATTCTCGTCTACGTTCTTTGCATTTCAAACATCTCATACTTTCTCTCTGCATCTCTTTAAAACGTAGGAGAAAGAGTGGTCCACGAATGGGTTTAAGAAATACCGTCAACTGTGGATAATGTCAGGATAGTGATCCAAAATACAGGGCGGCCAAGGAACATATGATAAGCGCCGTATACCGTCTCAGTCCAAAATATATTTTATGAGCACGTGACTGTGTTTTGTACACAACATATAACAGATATCATCACTCGCTGTGGCCACCGCGCTTCGGAAGCCGTGCTGATAGGCTGTTGCAACCAAGATTGATTACTGTTTAAATGGCTTGCTCCTTCGTTGTATTTTTTTATTATATATTCCGGACCGCTAGGATGCAGCTAGTCATTGCCGGCCGTCTGCGCTTAAGGCACGATTCAAAGAACTAGAAGGAAGTAGGAGAGGTAAACTGCTCAATGAGTGATAGTAAAGACGTTTCGAAACTGTGACGACGCTCAAGAAACTTTGGAAAATAGTTTAAAATGAAAAAGGGAAGAAGGAAATAGGCATTGTGATGAATATCCTAAAAATGTTTATATACCAATGTATAAAATTCAGGCTTAAAATGGCTACACATGGGCAATTCCGAACGTGGATTTATTGGTGTGTACATAAACGTTAATGGAATAGGGATGACGCAAAGAATTTGAGTCACTGGCATATTTCTCTTTTACTCAATGGGTGACAGAATTTCAATGGGTATTATAGCGCCAACTTTTGAAAATAAAACTATAGAAGAAGTATGTAATGCACAGTGAGATTGGAGCTGGTATAGGAACTAGGGTGCAGTATATCAAGGAGGAAATGGGGGAGAGTGTGCGAGTAGCCGTGCGGTTTTTGCGAGAGAGAGGGATATTTAGCAGTTGTGGTGCGGATTTGTGGGAGGAAAGACGTGTATGTGATTCCATTGAAATCAAACGGGTACGATTTATAGGAACTTAACAGAGGTTAGTTAACGCAGAGGATCTCGAAATTAGATATTTAACAATCTCGTTTTCTTCCTTCTTACGAAGATAAAACTTTGCTGTCTAGAAAATCCCGGGTGACCTTTTTAAGCCGCACATAGCCATACGGTTGTGCGCGACCCTGCGCGCTTTAAATCGGTCATCACTTTGAAGCGTAAAAACGCTTTGAAAGTGATTCTAGTAATTATATTCCCTCCAATTAAAAGTTCAGTTGCATTTAAACGTAACTACAGCCGATGCAAGGACCGGAGCAAAGAAAACTGACCTGTGGGTACGAATGAACGGGCAGGGTGTGTGAGCAATTTTAAAACATTAAAATGTTTCGTTTTTTTCTTGTTTTTTCGGTTGGTTATATTTTTATAATTTACATCCAATTTCTATCATTTACAACGAATTTATTCAGTTTTTGTTTTGACCATAGTACTCGGTTAATCGAATGATGATTTTGGTTTAAATTTTATGATATATTTACATAATTGCAGCTCTGAATTCAGCGCCTTTAAGTGCTATGAGCTCCGCTCCTGTAATACCCACGAGCTCGCAGTATGGCCTAGCAATAGTCGACGAAACTAATAATCCTCATGGACCTGAGTCAGCTGGAGCCCTCACTCTGCAGGAAAGTCAGCTGGGGGGTGAAAAAACTGATTTTGATCATGTTCACAACAGGTGAATTTATGGATTGACTATACAAAATTTGAGGCTACAGTACAAGGAACTCTTAACTGTAATGCTCGTTGATCTGATTATTATAGGTTTAAAGTTGTTAAGATAGTCAGCACAGAACCTTTTCGTAAGGGAAGATGGATGTGTATGGACTATTTCGATCAAACGATGACGAGCACGGGTGGGGCTTCGTCGAGCAGTAATCAGACCCATAAAGACACGGGGTCTCCACAATCACATCAACATTCTGTGCCGGTCACCCCCCAACCTCAGCAACCATCGAATCAAGGGATAGGGCAAAACATGCTGCAGCAACAGCAGCAGCAAGTTAATGCTCAAGGGAATCAAACACGAGGAAATGTTCCAATTCAGCAACAGCCGCAAACACAGTTGCCTCAGCAGTCTTGGACGATTCAGCCCCAGCAACAACAATCTCAGATCAATCAGTCACAAGGAGTAACTATGCCTAACACATCTACTCCTAACCAGAATTGGATTTTATCAGGTATTATCCGACAAAATCCGGGAATGATGCCTCAAAATAGTATACAACAACAGCCAGTCATTCAACAAATCCAACAATCGCCGTATCCTCAGCAGTCCCAATCAAATATATACCCCCAACAGAATATGGTAAGCTAGTATTTTAAACCTTTTTTTGAGGTTGCCATTAGCTGTAATTTTAATTTAGTTTGTGGAGCTGGATTTGCACTGGTAAAAACTCTATTCGTGGTATTTGCAGCCGTCAAGTATTCACCAAACGGGGTTTTCCACTCCTTCCCAGCAAGCCCAACAGTCTATGCAGGCCCAACAGTCATCGATATCGCAGTCAGGAGTATCCAGCGCTCCACAGCAGCATCAATCACAATTAATTTCGCAAAATCCTCAAGGACAGCAGATAACCAATATGGTATAAGTGGATGATATATATATATATATATGTATATGTTTGATTACTACGGTTCTGTGCAAATCGTGCCCGTTGTAATATTAATTAGTTTCTGGAACCTATCTAGGAATGTTATTGAAACTTTGTGTATTACCTATTTTTTAGAACGCAATTCCATCTGGGCAAGTTCCCCAAAACACACAGCCTCAACAACCTACGCAAAGTCAACCGGCATCTGCGTCGGTCATGATACAAAATCAACAGCCATTGTATCCTCAATCTGTACAGCCTATGAATCAGCAAACTCCTCAAACTATGAATACAGTCATCAGTATACCCAATCCAGCTTCGGCAGTCAGTCAGCCTTTATCGACAATTAGCAGTTCATTACTTTCGGAAAATACTGCAAAAATTTTAGATGATCAGACAAACAGTGTTGTGCCTGGGAATGAACCTGCACAAACTGGAGAAGATTCCGAACGGTTAGTGTTTAATTTTTCTAGAAGTACAGCCATGTTATTGGGAATGTGGGCAAACATTGTATACATGTATATGATTTATTTAAGAATAACCATTCGTTAGTAACCAAGGTTTTTGTTTAGCAGTGATAATCCTGGAGGTGTTCGCAGGGACGTTGTGATGGGTGGTATGAACCAACCGGCGGTAATACAGCAAATGTCACAACCGTCTTACCCTCCTCAGCAGTCGCAGTCAAATATGTTTTCGCAGCAGAATATGGTTTGCATATTTAGCCTTGCACAAAAGTCAGTTACTTAATTATTTTTGTAATAAATAACATTTTATCGTTGTGTCCATACAGCCGAGCAGTATGCAGCAAATACCTAACAATATCCCGCAAGCGCCTAACTTGCAGCAGCAGCATAGCATTCATCCGTCAGGTTACTCAACGCCTACTCCACAGCAACAACCAATGCAAATGAATCAACAGTCAAATATATCTCAACACGGGATTTCTACTCCTCAGCAAACCCAAATGATGTCACCAAATCCACAAGGACAGCAGGCAAATAATATGGTAACGTATTACGAATTAATGCTAGCGTTCGTCCGTAAATTCATTAGTATACAACCTTCAATCATTCACACTTTCAGAACACACTTCCGTCTGGACAAAACCCTCAAACCCAACAGCCTCACCCTCAAAGTCAGCCAGGATCTGCTCCGATTTTAATACAAAATCAGCAACAACCGTCGTATCAGGCACCCGCGCAGTCCATGAATCAAACATCTCAAAATATAAACGCCGTTAGCAGCATTCCGAATACAACGAATGTGTCTGTCAGTCAGCCCGTATCATCCGTTAGTGCTAATTTAATAGAAACTATTGGGAAAACAGAAGATCAACCTGGGCTTAATGTACCCGGGAACGAGAATACTGGTATTTCGGAAGACATGGAACGGTGAGGCAGCAATGTAGTTTATAGTGTGATAAATAGTACTTAATTTTCGAATCATGTTGGGTTTTACATGAATATAAGTTTTAACATAACTTTTAGCATAAGTTTCAACTAAAATATATATATATTCATTGAATTTTACAAATTTTTATGTTTTATAGTGATAGCTCAGCAGCTTGTAGGAGAGACGTTTTGGCGAGTTCTATGCCTCCACAGCCACTACAACAGATACAGCAACCGAATTATCAACAGCAAACTTCATCGCCTATGTTCAATACGCAGAACCTGGTAAATTTTTTTGTAGCATACTACTACTCGTGGGTCGTTCGTATCTAATGCAATTAAGTATCATACGATGAATGTGTGTATGTTCTTTCCCTAGACCGGCAATATTCAACAGACACCTAATCTTCATCAACATAATTATCAAAACCCTGCTCCGCAACAGCAGCAACCACCTATGCAAGTAAATCAACAGACCCCGCAACCGCAAACTGGACTATCTAATGCTCCTCAGCAAGTTCAAGCCCAGCCGATTACCCAAAACTCCCAAGTACCACAGACTGCAAATATGGTTAGTTTGCTTGATGTTACCTGGCAAAACGAAACGATTAGAGCCTTAGTCAAAGTTTAATGCTGAGAATATTTTTACACAGAATCCAGTTTCTACACCGCAGATGCCCCATAGCCTTTCGTCTCAAACTCCACAAAGTTTGCCCGCGCCGATTTTGATGCAAAGTCAAAAACAGCAGCCATTATATCCAGCTCCGGCCCAATCAATGACACAACCAGCAACACAGTCTATGAACACGATCAGCAGTATTCCTAATACTATGAATTCTACTGTTAGTCAACATATATCATCTGTAAGCGGCAATTCAATAGCCGAGGCTATAGTTAAAGGAGTATTAGAGGACCAAAATGCTGGTACCGGACATAATAATGACTCTACTTCGACAAATGACGACCCTGAAAGGTACGTTCTTTATGTTTTATTTGCCGTTGCTGTTAGGGAATCCGAATTCATGATCAGCGTAAACTGCTGGGGTATATTTCCTTGAATCATCGGCAGCAGTTGTGTTGGTAAAATTGATAATTATAAGAGTAATAGTTAAATCCAAGTTACTGTGTTTATATTAATAATGTTAATATTATATGGCTGTTTCATGTTCTGTTTCACTTCGGCACTAGCAACACAACAACTTGTGGCATAATTTCTGTTTTTACGATCACAAAATCTCACGCGGTAAACCAGTTCTTGCAAGCGCGTTTCCACGATTTCCCTCGGCAAATTCTGATTTGAAGTATTGTATCCCGAAACAGGCAGTTTAGTGGGTAACTTATGAGTTGCTAAGGAAATACTTGGTTTGGCAAATAATTCCCCAGATTTGTTGAAGTGTACAACAGTATCACTATAATACGCATGAAGGTTAGTAGTATTATTATTATAGTTACATCAGTAGATAGAGATGAGACTACGTTGAGAGGGCTGCCAAGAGTATTTTCTGGAAGCAGACAGAAACGGGTTGAACGCATACCATACTGGGATTAGGCAGCCATTTGAGGACCCGTACGGTTACATTAGCACCACCCAGACACATTCCAATCTTTCAGCTCCATTCTGAGTATGAGAAATACATAAATGGTTCCAGACTGTCTGGGAGCTCCTTTCTGCGTCTCCAATACGCAGCATTTCTCGTATTCATCAAATGTGTATCAGTATAAACTCCATGGCTGTTGTCTGCAAACTTGGATGACGTACGAGTATTGTCTGGAAAATCGACACATGTTTTTACGACACACGAGAGTATGAAATAGTGTTAGAGTAGCAAACCCACTCAAGTGTTAAATACCTTTTTACCGAAAAACATTGAGGGAACCATCTCCTGTTGTAGAATATTTGCCGTAGACATTTAATAAATTGTAGCAAGATACAAATCCAGAGAGTGGCGAGTATATATATGCAGAAGAAAGTTTGGCACGATGCTCAAAAAACTTGCCTGTTTGGCACTATCATTACGGCAGGAAAGGAGTAATTATCAAGCCGGGTCCTGGAACGTATTTGATGAAAGTAGGTCGGGGACCGAGGAAGCCGAAATGGTCATGGTTTCATCGAATTTTCTTTCGCCAAGTAAAAATACGAGATGATATCAGCTAATACTATTATAGGCTTGAATCATGCTAAAATTACATCTTCTATTGTAGAGCACTCCAATCGCGTGTGTTGTGTTGTAAGCAGATTAGAGTATCCTGTATCAACTCAGTAATTATTGTTTGCGGTAATGGTTGAAGAGAAAATGTGGGACAAATCTATGCATGAAAGGTATTATGGAATGTTTACTAGCAGTTCAGCGAACCCCGTAAAGGGTATGATTAGTGAAAACTTATGCTATTTAATAGCTATATAATGCTATTTGTGTTAATAGATGGACATAGATAACTTTAAAATTGATGAATGCTTTGAGGCTTCAGAGACAATTTTGGAGCAGAAGTGGAGCTACATAAAAGATAGTTGTAGAAGTGACATGTGACTGTTCTCAGCCAATGTTGGAGATATTTATTAGTGAAGTCGAAATATACACATATTTAGTTTGTGGGGACAAAAGGGTAATGGTTTGCTCCGTTTACGCTACTAGTGAGAAGGATCCACTACGCAATACTGAAAGGGAATCTATTCGTAAAATGAACTGACACAGTTTTGCTGATCCATGCTCAGTCGGAGTTACGGGCGAGTAATATTGACGAAAATCGTGGGCTATGCATTTTGTGGTTGTGGTAGGAAGGAGTGGAAAGAAACTAGTAGTTAGTGAAAGTAGGTTCGAGGTTGTCAAACTGTAATCATGAATGAGCACAGGAACGAGAGAACCTTGCCCGGGTAATGGTGCGCGTGTTGAAGAGAACGGCAGTTGGTAGTTCCCGCATCATGAATAACATGATTGTTTCTATGCCTCTCAGGGACTCCTGCACAACATTCCGTATAGGTGGGGTCAGTCCATGTATGGATTTGTTGGCACTGAAAATACGAGGAGTATTTTGTTTTTTAGAATCTAGGTCGGCTGTTACGCTCACACTAAAGAATGATGAATAATGAATAGCCTTCTGAATATTGTGCCAGGGCGGGCAGGTGGTGCGTTTCCTTTTTCCTTCTTCAAGTCCCAAGAGCTTAAGTTTGTTTACGGAGAAAGGGCAGGGTGAAAGTATATGTTTGATAACGGAGGGTAGTGGAAATGGAAGAAAGTCCACAGGGAAAGTTACATTCGTGGGAAAGGTAATGCCGTCTTGAACCCCCGCAAAGTGGGGCACCGCGTGGAGATTTCAACTACTAGGTGAGAATGATTAGAGCCAGAAGGAAAAGTGTTAGGAGATAAAATTCTGAGCATGCATGTATAAAACAACTAGGAAATGATAAATATGTGTACAAAAATTTGTAATTCACCTTTAACTGAAATGATCTCAAGATAGATTACAAGATGGCTCGTTCTCATCGTGAAGCTTCGTTTAAGTAGACCCTTAATCTAAGACGATATGGTGAACAAAGTTGGTGTACTAAACTCTGTCTGACCAGGGATGGATAATAGTTGGAAGTCCAGTAATAGACTTGCATAATCATTTATAAGTTAAGTAGTAATCAGGCTTAGAGAGACAGTTATAAGAAGAATTGAGAGGATTACTGCCAGACAGATCGTCGGCAGAAAATTTAAACTAGAGAAGATTGGTTCAAGGTACAAATCCAAGTTAATTGATACTTACTTGTCTGGGAATAATGAAGGATACGTTTTGCCATGAGTGTACTATGGAGTTGCTGATAGTCAGTAGTGTTATGAAGGACGGATTATGTAGATCTTGTTTAACGTGAACACGATGCCAGGATAAGGAGAATGGTTGCACGCCGTTGAAATGGGCTAAAGTGCGAATATTTATTTTAACGAGAAATTGCGAGAAGCTCTGCGAGATGGGACCTGTTCATATGAAAATGTAGTTTTAGAAATACACTTTGAAAGGAAGATGTTGCTTCGCCCAGGATAGAACGATCATTTCCATTCTTTTTTGTATGAAGGTGACTTTGAACTTGGAAAATTCACGAGCTTCTCGTGCAACTTCTTTAGATTCTGGTATAATCATGGGTTAGGAGGATTAGGAACAGTTAGTTTGTATGGATGGATGTGAGACTGAGTTAGTAATACTTGTTGGTAGCGTAACCCTGAAAAAACTTAGAATTTTCTTCTTGAGGCTATTCATCATGAATCATGATAAACAGAATAGATTGTTTAAGGTGCTTAATGATAAAAACACCTGGTGTGCATTTGGAAATATTGGGAAACGCTGATACTATCTTGTGTTGGAAAGACATGCTTAAGAAGGAGTGAAACAAGGCTCTGGGGGAGAAAATTTCGCTGCTTTCTTTTTAAAACAACTGGACAAAATGGCTATTTAAACTTCTGTTGCGCACATTCGTATGGTATTTGATGAAGGCGACTATAGTTGATGTTAAGCTTGGAGCACTCTGATCACTGGTTTGCCGTGAGGGGCCAAACAATATGTAAGAAGAGTAGGGAAACCAAGATAAAAGGATAGAAAGTTCGGAAATATTTGCGATACCGTTGTTCAATATCCTTGCCTTTTAATTGGAGGGTGGACAGTTGTGAGACTTTAGTATACTAAATGCTGAAAACTCCAAATGTTATTCTGGGAGAGAATTTTGTTTTGTATTTAGAAAGATCACTCAAATGATGCAAGGAATAGAGTACGCGTGAAAGGTGGGTATGAGTAATTCGTGTTTTCAATTTTTGTTGGCTTTTCTAAAAGAATTATACACTTGGGATGAATATGAGTCGAGGCGTATCACTTTGTTTATTCCTGAGGCTGTCACTCAAAGTGGTAATTTGTTGTTAGCTTTTAGTTCGCACGCAGACTCCACGTGAAGATGGCTTCGAAGGGTGCGACGTGTTTCAGAAGGAACCTAAGAAGAGAGATGATGTTGATATCAGTAAAATCCCATATCTTTCTGCTTATGTTGCGAATGTTTTTCAGCTAGAGAACGAAAAAGCTTTCAAGATTTGTGTTCGCTGGAGCATTGCATTTGAATGGAAATTAATGTTATGGAGCTAGTTTAGTTTGCTTCGAGAGTTGATCTGATTAAGACAAGAAATGAGCTGGTAAAAAAATAGGCGAGTGTGGATAATATTATTAATTGGTTTGAATGAAATTACCCTTGCCACTGTTCCCTTGTCAAGCGGGGGTTAATGAGTGGTGGGTCAATGAGTGCTGTTTTTAATTACTAACTTTTGAAAGGTTGATGAGGGATGGTGGTCAAGTTTTGAAGTGATCATTTACGGAAATGGGTGTGATTGTTATAAAGAATGAATATTTGCATGTAATACGTGTTAGCTCCCTTGCTGTACGACGGATGAGCCTCCACGCATCATCGTGCTGGTTTTCTAAATTAAATTGTTCATTATTCAAGCCCATCAGCTACCCTAGACTGCTTGACGACTACATCGGACAAGTTGAACCAGTCGGGTGCGCTGGGGCTGACAAGGGCATCGGCAAGGAGAAGCATCCATTGGTGTTGCTTGTTGTTTTTGCGCTATTCCCCATCTTTCATGTCTTTGGAGGGATGTATTAAGCAAGATAGAGAAGAAACGTTCTTTTGATTCCAGGGTAGAGGAACAAAAACTAGCTTCTATCCTTTCTTGTGTATTTTGTAGAGAAATATATTGGATGTTGGCTGATATGATAGTGGTTAATGGTTTGTTAGACAGAATGGAAGCCACTTCATTCATGTAAATATGTATCGTTTTGCAAAAAGCTATATTTAGCGATGCATCATGCTATTCTATTGAAAGCATAGCGCTCTACCCCACGTCACTGCCAAGATTTTGGGAGGGGCTCTCGCTCTCTCTACCCGTAAATCTGCGAAAGAGAAACTTCGCGAAAGCATAACCAAGAAGAATTGGTCGTTGGAATACTGCAAATTTTTTTCGAAATGCCTTCCGGTTGTGGTACGAGAAGTACGTTGGATAAGTAAGTTTATATACTTGGAAGCATAACTACGACTTTATCAAACTGCTACTGTAGCCAGTCCTGTGGTTCTAGTCTACCTGAGTAACATGAGGAAATTTCCGGAAGGTACGCAAAAATCTAATGCGGAGGATACTTTCGAATGGATAAATCGATACGGGTTTTAACGTAGGAATTCAGACTTAGGTGGGCAATTTAAAAAGCGCACAGAGTTTTGGCTAGGCGGAAGAATATCTATTCCTAACCTAGTGTACACAGATAAGGTTGAGATGTTGAGAGATAAGGGGATGGGATGGATGTATAATAACAAGTACCTGGGAAGAGCAGGATTGTTTTGAATTTTTCTTTGACCTTACATGCGGCGAATGGTAGTAATATCACGATAGTAGAGCATGATCAAATGTTTTATCGACCTAGAGAAATTTATATAATTGCTCCCGGAAAGGATGGTATTCCATCATTTGGGAGTGGATAGAAGGATTATGTGTGCCGAGTTCTATGTTTAAAACTTTTCAAAATCAACAGTAAATGATTCAAACTACATATATGAATGTTTTAAGATTGGACGAGGAGGAGAGAAAAAAGGATTTTTGGAATGGGATTGGTTAGGGATGTTGGCTGCATGTTGGGTTTAGTATAGAATAGGAAAATATTTTGTTCGCAAATTTGTGATTCAGCAATTTATCACGTTTTTGAATTGATTTAAAATTGGTTAAAAGTCGTTTGCCTCCGAGGAGTGCCAAGCCTATGCCAATCAATCGTAACTTGTGCCACTTTCATTTCCCTCCACAATCCTGAGGATGCATAATGTATGATATGAGCTATCATATCAGTATGTAAGTGTGGAGGTACGAAACAGGGGTTGGATGGTGATATAAATATGTACAGTTGGGAGGTTCAGAGGCGGAATTGAAAGGTGCGTATCGTATATGTGTGGAAATTGTACTGTAATTTTGTCTTGATTTGAGCATGTAGGTGATTGGTGATTGATTTCGTTATGATTAGGGCCATGTGAGATGATGGTGAATTAAAAAAGTATTGGGAAGAGGGGAGTTAGTTGCTTAAGGCATTTATAATTATTTCAAAAGAAAATAAACGACTTACGATGTTGGTGCAGGTGTTCAGCGACGTGCGCAGGTAGCAGGTTTTATATTGTTGAAGATGAATTCAATGTTGTGTGAACGCGCGCAAGAAAAATATTATTAAGGCGTTTCTTGGAGGTATGGGGAGAATCAAGTCAAAGGGCTAGCGTTGGTTGAGCCTATTGGTTAGTGAGGTTTGTGGTTGGCAAGTAAAACATGAGGTGACGTAGGCGTGGATGTGGTTCAAGTCTCCTTGGTTATATGAGTATTGTGAGCAAAAGATGCTCATTAAAATGCGAAAATGGTAGACAGTTGGGCGACTTCTCAGATTTAATTATGCTAGTCGTCTCTCTGTACATATATCCCATAAGTAAATGGCTGCTCTCTAGAATATGATATTGGATATGGGAGAGGAATGGTTCTGGTTGCCTGAGCGGAATACAATGATGCTTGGTCGCTCTTTCTATCTTATTTTGCCATTCCATGTATAATTCTACCTATAAAATATCTTGATATTGTGGAAGGACAGCCTAAAGAAGCTTACCTAATTTTATCAAACAAACTTGAGAGGTAATACGTAGAGAAGCTTATCATTGGGATAGTTATGCATCACTTCATGCGTGTTCTGCTTCTTGGAAAGATCGGCTAACGAGAACTATTCGGCATTTCAAATGAAGTTATACCACCAGATCCGCACTAGTTACAGAATAATTTTGTGACACAGGTCACGGTATGGGGAATCGCTAAATTTATAATTATAACAGCTAGAATACCCGCCCTCACAAGTTCTCCACTCTACTATGTTGCTATGGGATGTATCTCAGCTTTCATTGCAAGTCTTGAAGACGATACATGGTTGCGTATGTGTAGGGAGAAATTGGACAGGAACAAGACGAGTTAGGAGAATACTCTATGTGTTAGCTCATGTCTCGTGTGCTGCAAATGAGCTCTACTCCGGACTGAAAATATCGTAACCAGGATTGAGTCAACAGGTGTAGAGAAAGAGTTTTACTCGTTTTTACAGCATTCATCTCTTCTTTTTCTTCTATGTAGGTCAGTTTCATGGGAACATAATTTGATCCTAGTGATTCATGAATTTCCCGGGAGTCGGCTAATGGTCTAATTCGTGAAGAAAGAGCTCAGATTTGGCGGATAGAGGAAATAGGGAGAGGAAATAATCAAGGAGCGAATTATATTGAGAGAATTCGTTATGTAAATTTGGCGAACTTTCTCGTAATGGGATAGAGTTTATCTGAATCGTATGAAAGAAGAAACTGAGAGGGAAAGTAGGAGAAATGTTTGGAAAGGATTGTAATCTTTGAGTTGTTAGTAAAGAGGAAGTCAAAATTGTAGGAATCTTTTATCATCCAAGAATCTAATGGGAAAGGAGGGGGAGTAAAAGGAAGTCAATTCGTGGAAGGAAAAATGTCGTGAAGATAGATTGGAGGAATTTTAGGTGAATAGACTGTGCCTGCGTGCACACACTGCCTGTCATATTCTTTAATTATCTAACTAACTGTTCCTTTCATTTTTGAATCTGTTTCAAGATTACGTCATTGGATGGGACAAAATGAAGGAATTGCTTCTTGCTTTCTTAGATAAAGCCGTGCTTAAGAAACAATGAACGTTCGGAGCATTGACACCTGGTGCGGAAAAAGCACCTTCCGCTGATACTATTTTTAGGACGAAACGAACTTTTGAAGATTTAGTTGCACTCGTCTTATCTCTAAAATAATATCGTTGGCTCTAGGAGTGCAAGCTACTTGAATCGACTGCCTAGCTCTGGAAAGTAACGCGTGAGTGTCGGAAGCAGGAATGGAAGAGAGTAGATGAGATAGACGGGTGATTGAATTATTCCCGTTATTTTGCCGAAGATCTTGTCCACTCTATCCAACGGATAGGCAAGGAAGCTAAGTAGACTCATCTTGGTTCCCCGTTGATTATTCTTAGATTTAAGTTATAGAGCTGGGAAGATAATAAAGAAGCAGGTAACAGATCCACAGGAGGATTTGAAAAGCATAGGGAATATGATCTTTATGATGTAAACAAGTAGAATTTTTTCGAGCAACAATTTCTTTGTCGATAAATCTTGGATTACGCATGGTTCAAATTGGGTGTTTGAAGAATGGCGTGAGCTTATAATTGACATGCAGAGGCAGAAGAAATTCAGAGTGAAGAAATGCTCGTCATTACAACAGAAATATTGTCCAGTCTGAGCCAGTGCAAACTCGGCCTGAAATACAAGAATTAGGTAAGCTTGTCAGAATATTGGAGAACGGTAATAGGAATGAGGGGGTGTGGGGAATTACTGAGGGGCAAATTCTTTAAAGATATTCTAGTAAAATATACATAATTTAGAGAGAAAAACTCGTCAAATCGCGTTTGAAATAGATATTATTTGAGCTCAGGTTTCGAAAAACTGACCTGTTATATAATTGTTGCCTGGAGTCCTTTAATAGGAAGCAGTTATCATATATGAACTATAGAATTGGATCATTGTGGTTTTGCGGTAGAATACATTATTTACGTTTGGTGTCTGGTTTAGAATTCAGACTTGGTATGCTCATGCTTGGGTAGGAAGGAGTGAGCAATGGAAACTGTGAAGATTCGGCTTAATGATGCGATGCAACGTGGAGCATGGTGGTTGTATTATGGCAATGAGAAATTAAATACATAGTGTAAATATAGAACCGGATTATTCCAGAAGTTCTAGATTGAATAAGGTGATGTGAGGAAGGTTATTGAAGTTAGAGCGTGGAAATAATGTGAGAAATAAATTAGGGCTATTATAACAGGGGTAGAGTATTAAATATCAAAGACAGTTGGAATGCGAGGAGCGTGTCGCAAAAAAATCACAAAGTTGATTAGGTGATTAGCTGAAGTATAAAGACTTGGACTATTTTGAGATATTATTTGCTCTTGTGTGACCTGCAGAAATTGAGATTTGGATTAGAACGAAGCGGATAGTCACGTAGGTGAACTATGAAGGCAGTGTATGCAAACAAATTAAGTAGTAAAAGCCAGAAATTAACCGGGTTTTCAGTACAGACGCAAATATGAAATGGGGGGAGGGGGAAATGAAGGTTGGTTGGAGGAGAGTGTGCATTATCAATTGATAGGGAATGAATTCTCTAACCCTGGTTATATTCACATCAGTCGTGTGAAGTGTTAGTTAGTAGGTGGATGTGAAAATGCGAATGTATACCTAGTCGAAAAAAGTAAGGAAGGAAGATGCATTTTGTGGATTTTAATCGATAAAACTATCGTATGATGTGCCGCACGGTATATAGTGATAAGAAAGATATATAAAATCGAAAATGATGTATAGAAAGGTCGATAGCCTCATAGGCTCTGATGGTATGATGGTGGTGTTTGAGAGAAACAGATATTTGTTACTAACTGGGTGGTAATAGCCAGAATGGTTGAGGGACAAAGGGAAATTCGAATTAAACATCTGCCAATGCGGGGAAATAATAGGGAAAGACGGAAATTATGATTGTTGTGCTCATAGTGGGGTAAATACTCGTTGGTAACTTTGATAGATTGCTCTGGATTAGTTTATGCGAAGCGAAATGTGTTGTGCTTATGCGTGTCATACTTGTTTCAGTTTGTTACAACTAATTAGGGAAAGACTCCGTGTGAACTAAAAGTCGAGAAAATGGAAATGAATGAATTGAAGTTGTAGGAGAGGAGAAGTAATACATAGTTATCGTGTGCAAGCTGTTGGTGTAATTGCGTTATGGGAGGTAGAACGTTTTGGCTCACCTTTTAGAAGTACAGCGCATGCGTTAGTTTGTCGCGGCAGTTCTGTAAGAGACTAATAGACTTGTAGGAATGGAAATGCTAAAATTAGGGCAATGATGTTATAAAACCAAAATCTAGATGGATGGAGTTGTTGGCAGATTGGTAATGTTTTGCTAAATGGCATGCAAATTATCGAGCGGGTTATGGGAATTATTACGCTGGAATGGCTGCATCCCTTGTAGGTTGGTAAAGTAATAAATATAAAAAGTAAATTGGAAATTTTGGAGCAGCGCGGGGAAGGATTGTGAATTTTTTAAAAGGCTTCCTTCCTTAGGTTGCATATGAAAGGGATAAAGGATGTGCAAGTGGCAGTGATTGTTTGATGAGTGGACAGATTGATTGACGGTGGTGCCCAGTTGATATTGTTGGTGTTCCATAGTTTTGCATGTATTTGCTTGTTTGTAAGGATAGGTTATCGTGCGTTTGGTTTGATTACTATTGAATGCGTAAAAAGTATAACAGAACTGACTTGAGTTGATTTTTGAGAGGGCCGTGGTGCGTAAGTTTCTTGAAATTCTGCTGTTTTCTCAAATTAACCAAAGTAGGCTTGGGTATAGCTTGCAGAGTAGCTGCAGATTGAAATGTACAGGCATCCATGATAATGATAGGTTTTGGATCATGACCTCATTTCTAGGTTGAACACATTGTTGTTATTTATTCATGCTAACCCAGCAGCAGTAACACCTCTCACGTTGGACTAGTGTTACTCGCGGGGGAAATTCATGTCTGGGTTATGAATGTCTGTTGATATAATTAATTGAGTGAATCAAAGCTTGCTTGCTTCGTGAGCATTGTATACTATTATTTGGTCTCTTGTGTATCTGATTGAATGAAAACTTCGGAAATATTAATGTTTTCATTGCTACCACGACTTCCCTGCGTTTATTTAGCCAGTAGTTGAGTTTTAAATGAAAAGTTATAGTTGTGCTCTGCATTAACTTTGGTCTGCGAGAATGAATGTGAATGTTCAATAGGAAAACAATTGAAGTTAGATATGATTAGCTTAGTTAGTGGAAAAAGACAAAGAGAAACGCGGAGATACAGTCCAAGGATTTGTGGCTGCATACATGGTTGCGCTCGGAAATGTTGGAAAATCCATGATGTTTCTTTATTACAATTTGATATTGAAAATTATTGCAATTCGCATCGAAAATGCATTGGACAAGCTGCAGCTGCTGTGTTGCTTCGCTTGGCTTGCCTATTTTGGCACCGGCTTCCTCGCACCACCAAGGCTACATAATGTATCTTTGCAGATACTAGCAAACGGGCGATATAGGATTCAGTAATGAGTCAATGAGTGGGTAAGAATGACAATGGGTCTGCTGCTATCCTTCTACCTATTTACGAGATTTAAGGATAATGGAATATGATGGATTTGAAATTGATTCGCACGCATTAAGTATTGGTGGAATTAGATCGTATACCTGTTTTACCTTCTCGGAAGTATAGACTTCCAAGGAATGAGAGGACGAGTTAGTTGGAAAATTTTAATTATATTCGCCAAGGGGTGGAAAAAGCAAGTTTGTGTTAAGCGTGCTCAGTGCTCCCACCTAACCTACTCTTGTGTCATGTGAGTGATGCATTTGAGGGCTGACGGAATGTAATTGTTTCGTTCATACCAACTAGATTGCAGGTGTTCAAGGAAAGAGCATGATGAACAGGAAGGATGTGCTGATGCAGACAGCTATAATATACGATACGACGACGCTAACTACAGATTTTGCACACAAATATTATTGGTACACTGCTTGCATGTTTCATCGAATTTTGATTAAAACCGGGGAGTATTAACAAGAATGATGACGTAAAATTTTGTTATGGTCATTAACTCGTTTTGGATATGTTGTTGATGGGGGAGAATTCGATGATGTGGTGGATTGAGGATCTGTTTGAGTGTTGGATCATTGCGGACTTATGTAGTCGGACGTATAGCTGAGGAATGATGTGGAATATAATAGACACATCCATTACAGCGAGGCTTGCTAGCCGGCTTGGCGCTAACTGGCAAGCTGACTGACTGGCTGATGGAAAAATGATGTGAATACTCGTAGTTCGATGCACTTTGTTTCTTGATGCCAAATACCAAGTAGTAAAATAACGTTTTTAAAAAAACCCAGAAATTGAAATGTAAATACATCTACATCCAACTCTTCGCCCTGAAAATCGATTATAGGTTTTTGGGTACGCTAGTACTCAAACTGCGTGAATTATACCTGCCTTAGATTTTCCTAGCGAAGAATGTCATTGTGAATAGAGGTTACCAACCCTAAAATGATATGAAAATTACGTCTAATTTTTTCGACCGTGAAAAACGGATTCCAAAAGGCGTTACAAGTGCAAGAAGAAAAATTCCAAAACTGTAAAAATGTCCGACCAAACTATGATATTACATATTAGCGCAATACGTAGCATGTAACGGAGGACTGATTTACAAGAGGTAAAGATGAGAAGCTGAAGGAATGCAAGAATAAGTTCTAAGTTGCAATTCTGACGTATGGATGGATGCAATCTTGACTTGTATCATATGTTGCAATTAAGCATGCTGTACTCCACTTGAGACGACCCGTACCCGTATAGTCGCTTGCAAGTTTGTAGTGTGGTAAAAGGATGCGAGATATATTATGAGTGAAAGGCCGTAAGTTGACCAGCGGGAAGAATGCTTTTTATTCAAGAAAGATTTTTATCTCGGCAGTGTCATGCTGTATTTATAGAGTCCGCCAAACAAATTAGAGGAGAATAAATTAAAAGACAATTTTTGATTTGCTGTCCTCGGCTTCATTTGTTCTTCCCTTAAAATACCGTATGAAGAGGAAGTAGAAATGAGCGGAATAGGTACTTTGTTTACGCAAATAGTCCATGATGTCGCTGATAATCTAATGAGGATGATTTATTATTACAAGCTTAGATTCTATGCATGATAGATAGCTTACTTGATGGATAAAAACTATGCGCGGCGTTATTTATTGTAGTTTATGGGAATGAAATGGAGACAGTGTGTTTGAGCTGGGTGTATGGATACATTTTGGCGAATGGTAAATGGTAATATGGCGAAGAAAATATTGATAAGAGACTGATGGGGAACTGAATTATGAGAGCAGGGAAACGTTACTCAACTCTCACGCATTTATGTCTGAGAAGAAATAAGTATCATTACTTTTCAGACGGGAGAGGGCGGATTGTCTGAAAAGAGTGGCAGGATGTTGGCAGGGGAATTGGGATGCCAAAATTTGTTGGGATAGGAATAGAAGGTATGAGATTAATGTTCGGGTTACTCAGCAAAAGATTTGCTTTAGGGACTTATCTTGAAGAATGTGTTGGATGGCTGTGTCGTGCCGTGTGTGTATAGTGAAAATAAAATATGTTTGCGCTTCCACTTTGTAAACAGAAGGCTGGGGTGGCTGGTGGAAAATACATGGTTTGTTGACCTTGTAGTTGGTAGGAAAATGTATGAAGATGCTGTTTGAATTTGTTTCGGAGATGGGATTTCGGAAAGAGAGCTCTCGTGTAAAGTGTTTTTAGAGAGGAAGAGATGGGACTGAGTAGTGGGGGCTAGGAAAGATTCGGATAGAAGGAATTTTGCGTGTGATAAATTTAGATAAATGGATTATTTAGTGGAAACTTCTACATAGAATGCTATGACGGGGCCTAAAAAATCCTCGTTGACGTAGTACATGCTCTACTCTACTCTTTTATCTTGTTTTTACGGAACGATCTCCTCCCGCGACTTACCAAAGATACGGAAATACCTTCTCTGTAGGCGTTCAACAAGATTTTTTTCACTGCAATTGCAAAAAAAAATCTGGAAAATCGTTTAGTTTGTGGTGGGCGGGTTGTAGTGGAGGGAAACTTGGAATTTGCACTGGCGTAAGCGTGAGACAAATGCGCAGAAAATAATAATCCGAAAAAAAGAATTTGAGATTAAGGGGCTTGGTTTGAAACGTTTTTTGATAACTGATGTGCTAAAAACGGTTGCATGGAGGTCGCAGAAGACTAGGACAGGAAATTATAGCGTACAGTGCGAGGGATACTAGACATCTGCTTAATTTGCATGCTTGTTGAGACGACTCTATACGCATGATTTGAAGGGCTTATATAGTGAATGTTTATTTCGTTGTAAAGGATTGAAGTATGCATTAGAGCGATGGTTAAAGGTTTACTTCGATGGCGAAGATGTCTACTTTTCCTGCACCCGGTGATTTGGATGGCGTTGGAGAGTCGGTCCAATCCGGGAAGGAGTTGCAAATATGCTTTGGACGCATTGTCTTTGAATTGCCCTCTAGCTGTCGTTCGGTCAGCCAAAGCAAAGCGGAGAGCCGATAGATAGGGAGTGATATTGCATGAGAAAAATGAAACTTCGGACTAGTAAGGAAGAAAGAAGACAGGATGTCTGGGAGAGTGGAGGTAAAGTCTGGATTTTTTGTGCGAGTGGATGCATGCATCGTTTCTTGAGATCAAGGAATGGTTGCCAGTATTATTATTGGCTTAATGGAACACCTTCAAGCAGGCCATTAACATGAAGCAATGGGCTGGGTTGGGGCTGGATGTGATAGGATCACAAGAGACAAGCCAAAGTTGGAAAGGATAAAGACCAAAATTGAATTGAAAATTGCACTTGAGGAGGGTAATGGTGGTTGATATTACACGTACATACATAGACTAGTTTGGTCTCTTATGGGGGCAGTGCAATAAGTCTGTTGCGTATGCTGTTGGCGTAGTGCGTGGCGCTGTTATGATGATGATTGTTGTTGTGGAATGGCGTGTATTATGATTGTGAACTTGATCGGAGAAATGATGTTTAAAGGTTGGGAAGGAGAAGAAGAAGAGAGTCTCATGCTGGTAGTGAACTAAGGATATTGACAATGAAGAAAGTGACCGGCACTAAGCACCCGAGACTCGAGGACAGAAAAGATTTGTGAGAGCATAGCAACAGCGTGAGAGTGAGAGATGATAATGATGAGGATGTGATTATTTTATGAAGCCCCAGCGAGAGAATGGAAGATAAGACATAGAGTCTTATAGCAAAGTTTAGCTAGCTACTCCGATTGGCCGGTTGTGTGTTGTGTGCACTAAAGAAGAGATAAAGACATCGGGGCGAGGCTGAAGTGCCGAAGGAGATGGCATACAACGGACTTACGGAGCTGATGAGGTTTATGCAACAGAAGAAGACACAGTGAAGGCTTGTGTGCAAGAATTTTGGCGTAGAATTGCCGGTTTTATGTAGAAGAGAATCTAACTAGGCTGCTCGGTGTATAAAAGTCAAAAGTAGAGGGGAGAAGAGAAGAGAAGCCGGTTGTGCCTGTGCGAGTAGCTAAAGTCATTCCATACTACAGGCTGTTTTGGTTGAGCGTTGAGCACAATAGTGATGATACATGTGCTAAAACCAGTCTATGAGATGATGCTGTGACCTGTCTCTTTGTCAGATGCGTAGAAAGGCAGTGGGAGATAGTATCGATGCAGTGGATTATAGCCGTATGGTAATGGCAAGTTGTAGGGCAGCTAATCTAATGTTCAACGTGGATAGGCTTGCCACGACGGCTTATATTAGTTTAATGGTGGATTAGCGGATTAAATATTGTTGAATTGGACTGAGGCTGCGGGTTGAGGAATATTTAGAGGAGTTTACTACACGACAAAATTCTGAAAGGTATGGAAGAATCCTGGACCTTTTAAAATTATTTAGAGTAACGAGAAACAAGGAAGAAGCATGCGACAGCCCATAACAAGCAAAAAGGAGACTTGCTGCATGCTTAAAACCAGCATACATAATACCCAATATGCATACGGAGACATACCCAAATTACTAATACTTTAACGCGGATGAAGTAATTTATGGATGCTGGGGTATAACTGTGTATACAGAATCACGGAGTTCTATGGCAGGTATCACAAACGTACTGCTTATTAAATCCGTTTGTATACTCAAAGCCAGGATCCGCACGGGGGATCTTTCAGTATCTGTATTTTAGGTTGCTACAGTAACCATAAGGAAGAGATACGAAGCTGATAGCAAACTTTTGGTTACTGAGGCAACCTAAAATATAGATACTGAAGGATCCCCCGTGCGGATCCTGGCTTTGAGTATACAAACGGATTTAATAAGCATTACGTTTGTGATACCTGCCATAGAACTCCGTGATTCTGTATACACAGTTATACCCCAGCATCCATAAATTACTTCATCCGCGTTAAAGTATTAGTAATTTGGGTATGTCTCCGTATGCATATTGGGTATTATGTATGCTAGTTTCAGATATCAGCATGTCTGATTTCTGTTGAATGGGGGAGGGGAAACGGAGAGGAAGCTACTATATACTATATATATATATATACTTCTGAATTTTCTGAATTTGTAGGGGCAGAGGGAGAAAGGAAGTACTGTAGGACTTCTTTCCTTTCTTTCGGATATTTTTATTGAGAATCAGTCGCTGGTATGCTAAGAGGAGAATATAGTTGGTGCATTGGTTGGTGTAAATGCAACGCTACAACCGATGTGAAAGGCGAAGATGGGGCCAGATACTAGTATCGCTTGGTTAGATTTGGCGTACGCTATCATTATTTATGGAAAGAATCAGGTGAGATACTAATAACTGTAAGCTGTAGGCTTGAGACTCGGTGAGCCGATGAAAGTAGGGATTTATACAGCGTTGCGAGTTATGCAGTTAAAAGGAGCTGAAAACTTTCGATATACCTGACCTTTGCTTCGTTGTTTAAGTAATTTGGTGGAATGAATAAGGGGATGCGAGAGGCATGTGTAACCACTTGGACCACTTGTGTGTAAATAGTGACTAACTTACTCTTCTCAGCCTGAACTTTGTGTCTACTTAGTGGGGTTGAGCTTGAAAACTCGACGTGAACGACTTTTATAGAGGACGAAGATAGTTTCGCGAATACTGAGGTTTAATTTAGAAGCGGTGGTAGGGCTGGAGGTTGATTAGTACATATCGGGATAGCGATGGATACACAAGAAAGGTTAACTTTTGACTAGGAAGAAGAGGGCAGCAGATTGATGTGTGAATGACTGTACGAATACAGTGCGGATTAGAGGCATTGGTGTTGGCAAGTAAAACCGGAAGGCCACAGACACCATTTCGAAATTCTGTTTTTGTATTTAAAACGGCGGACTGGGAAGAGATTCTGGGTCTGTAGGATAAGTAAGAGGATTGTGTGATGTGATGATGGTGTTGTGGAAATTTGGACGGGTGGTGGAATCACGAAATAGAGGTTTGTTATTGCAGTTGTAATGTAGAGATTCCTTTGATTGTCGATACATGGTTTCGTAATTGACAAGAAGACTTCGTAGTCATTGTGTAGGAGATGCGTGTAATGAAGTCGAGGATGGTGGAATTGTGGATTGTGTTGTGAAGGAGAGGCTAATAATTCTGCAATATATTCCTCCTATCAGCCTGCTGGTGAAGATGTTGATAAAGGATTTGTGGATGGAAGATATGCAAGTTTGAAGAAGGACAAAGAGAGAATAGTTAATAGAAGGGAAGAGGGAGAGGGAAATTACACCTTTGAGACAAGACCAACTTGCAAAGCTTTAGCTAGGACAGGGTAAGGATAACATTAAATTGTGCACATTCTCTCTCTCTCTGTTTTGTATTGCAGGAGATGGAGGGTATAGAGAGTGAGAGAGTCATCTGATCTAATGTATTCCTATGTGTGCATCTGGTGTTGGTGAAGTTTGCGAGTCGGTTGCTGGTAGGTGGTGTAACTTAAAAAGTTTGCTAGTATTATCTGATAGTTTGCAGACAGGCTGAGAATGCAATATGAGAGGGGAGAGAAGACAAAGTTGGGGATAATTCTTGGACGCTTATCAGTCGTGCATAAGGGATGCGTATCCATTAGCTGTCAGAGAGCTTCGTGGCCAAGTGTGACAGTACAAAGACTTGCAAAGGTGGTGTAATCAAGTTTCTAAGCTAGCAAAAGAATTTAAAATTTCGGCAATGCAGAATTTTGTGGAGTTTGTTACATTGCTTTATTACGTCTAGTGAAATCACGTTCTCGTTTTTGTTGAAAAAAACACTCGGTGAGCTATAGTTAAGTGTGTTGCTTCAGGATTTTTCGAAAATCCGCTACATTTCCCTTGGGGCTTCCAAGTGATTTTTGCACTCTTTCTGTGGGATTTGTGAAGGTCAAGGAAAGAGATTACAGGACAGCATCATAATGTTGGTGGAATTATTTGTCGCCTTTCCCTGGGTACTTCTTCTCTTGTACCTCCTCTTCGTATTAGTAATCGTCTGATGCTCCTGAGAATCGTGGCACTGTGGGGAAGAGGTAAATGTTTAGATTATTTTGAGAAGAAAATGATGATGAGCGTGTTCTTCATGGATACCAAAATACGTAGTGAAGCTGACCTTGCGATTTTAAGTTGTAGAAGTATCTTCGTAAAAATGATGCGAAGTAGTCGGCTGATGCTAGAATTTTTGCAATAATGTCCACCTTTTATTATTCGTATTTTATTATTGTGACTATAATCTCGTCTGTGAGGGACTTGTGTGGGTAGATTGGAGTCGAGTGATGAATTAGCATTAGCGGATGGGATGAGGCAGCGGGTCTGGGATCTTGGCTTGCTCTTGATCTTTTGCGAATGTCACAAGCTAGGAGTTGTTCCACGGCCTTTCATCTCTGCCTTTATGAGGGACGGCGATGGGGAAGGAAGGATAATAACTTCTAATAGGAAATTTTCGAATTGTGCGGAAGAGTACCGGCTTTTCACGGCAAATTGCGTTAGAGGCAAGAGGGTTACAAGTTAAGCGGTGATAACCTTAAATTCAACCTAGCACGTTTGTAAAGAGATACCAAATGTTTTTGTTGAATAATTGCTGCTTTGCCCTATTGTAAAATGTATAATTGAGTAAAATTAAGAGTATTTTATTGATCTTTTAAGGGTTATTGAGAATCTTGAGGAAGGTAAAGAGTTAAATGATAGCTTAAAACGCACTAGATACTTAAACAAATGTGTCGGATGTATACAGGAAGTTCATAGGTTTTCTCATCCATGCTAGGGAAATGAGTGTATGGGAAACGATAGAGGATTGGAGGGAAAAGAGGAGGGTCAGACGGAGAGATAAGGTCACATATGTGCCACAGATAAATGTCTGTTGATGCCGATGTTTTTAAAAATTCGCTATGGATTGAGATGGTGGTACTGATAACAACCATAGCTTGTATTGTAACCTTAACAAGGTAATTACAATTGGCAAAAGTTTTTTAAGCGCTGATAGGAAATCCGGATGGACAAGGTGTATGTTAGTAGTGCGCATGATGCCGGCACGCGTAAGCGTGTATCCGGCGTAGAGTTGCACGCAAATTCATTAAGGTAACGAAAGAGATTCAAGGGAATTTAATGGAGACAGCAGCTGGATACTAATAATACTAATGAGAGAGTATTTGAAAAAAATGCTTATTCCCCCCCCCCAACCCTGACGTGTGTTGTGTATTAGAGCTGGCATGGAGAATGACAATCTGGTTGCTGAGTTGTATTTCAGGCTTGTCTTGTAAATTCCCCATTTGGCAAAGATCTAAAGCTATATGGTTCTGCTAACTAACACGGATCGTGTGAATCAAAACGAACCGCGCACTAGATTTTTAGATTTGAGGGAATTTTAGAAATGAACATGACATATGGACACAAGGTCAGTGAATGGTGTGTAGAAGATGGAAATTAGTTGAAATGAAGTTATTGCCAAGACGGTAAAATGCATTTAGGGCTACTAGCAACAAGTATAACAAGAAGTCATAGGACTGGTGACATTGGAAAGAAACGGTGAAAGATTTTGTTCTGACATACGAATTGCAAGGAGGCAGAGAATAGCTATCTTTTTGGTTGAAGGTGTCCAGAAGGTTATGACTTTGCAATAAAGTTGTAATGGGCAATTCATGCGAGTGGAACATTACTGACGTAAGCATACGAATTGGCGTGTACTATTCCATGTTAGGGCGAAGTTGATATTCGTGTGTGGTGTGGATGGTTGAATGTAAGAATGCGTTTGGCAGAAATAAGAACTAAATCACAACAGTTACCGTATGAACGTAAGGGAAGAGGGTTGTATCGAAGCGGAAGAGCTCGTGCAGTTAACTGAAAAGTAGATTGGAAAATGTTAGTTTTCGTCCAGGTGGGTCGTGTGCGGAAAAGAGACCGTTTTCTGTGTGAATTCTGAACTTAATAGGGTGGGAGTTCTATATCTGTATACAAGTCGGCAAATACAAAGATCATGAAGCAGTTGGAATCTAGATACAGTATTAGAAGGATAGATTTTTGCTGAACAGGGAACGGATTAAGAAATCGAGCGTAAGGAGGGGAAGAGAAGGTTTGTGGTTTTTGCAGTTTCTTAATTGTAAATTTGCATGGTATTTTTTGTTGATTTTTATTCCTTTTCTGCTGAGGCGACAAGGCGAGGACTTGCAGGTGGTGTAATATGCTAGAATAACAAAGGTTAGGGATTTTATTGAATGTGTAGCGATTGACATTAAAAGGCCACTGAGATATTGTACGCAGAATCCTTGGTGTAGTAAGCGTCCGAATTGGGGGAGGGAAGGAGTACATCATTGCTATACAGTGCACCGGTATTGGTATCCCATGCGAGTACAAAAAATAGCAAAGAATACAAATCCCACCCACGTGTCAGATAAGGAAGGAGACGGAATTGGGAACCATTTTTCGCTAACTGTCGTTAAAAGTAAAATGGAAATCTTGGATGAGTGTAACATGCTTGAGAAATGTATGGCCTTAACTAGCAAGGATCTTGAAGCCATGGCCAAAAGTGTTGAAGATTCAGCAAATTGATAAGGATGAAGGATGGTAGAAATCGATACTGTGAGAAAGTAGGCGCTAGGCGGGTAGAATTGTAGATGCGATGAGGTCAGAAGAGTTCAAGCAAGAAGAGGTTTAGGAAGTGAAGACTAAGCGATGACAGTTGAAGAAAGGCTGGAAAAAATGCGGGACAATCCAGAGAAAAAGAATCTGGATTGGATGGTTGGAAAGATTTTGGATAGAATAGCTTGATGATAGATTGCAGGGGGTGGGTAGATATATGGTAAGGGTAAGGGTTGATGGGCTGGATGGGCTGGATGGGGGGCAATGAGTAGAGAAGAATGGTATGGTAAAATCTAGAGGATTAGTGTGTGATGGGATAAAAATTGATTTTATACCTTAGATTGAGTAGCGGTAATGACTTTGGTTTAAGTGGAAGCGTTTGAAATTTTGGTCGGGAAGGAAGGAGAAGGAGTGACCCAGATTCTAGAATTGCGAGCGAGTGTAGTAGTTCAAATAGGTTGGTTGTTGAGTTTGCTAGTGTATAGTTGCAGCGTTCGTACTTCCGTCGGGTTACTCGGGTTCATGTGGTTTTTGCAATCCAAAGGCACAGAAGAGGTATCCCTGCCAATGCACTATTCGTTGATGCTTAGAGAAATATTGGAGGGAAGAATAAAGGAATACAGAAAGGTTGTAGAAGGAAAGAATGGTGGAGAAGTTTAATGAGTAGAAGTTGTAGAAGGGTAAAAGGCGTGTGGCCATACCTTG
The DNA here is from genome assembly GCA_906901655.1 of Sminthurides aquaticus. NCBI lineage: Eukaryota > Metazoa > Arthropoda > Collembola > Symphypleona > Sminthurididae > Sminthurides > Sminthurides aquaticus. The sequence goes on from CAJQTT010000021.1 coordinate 497,883, forward strand.
AGGAAGTTTAGCTCCTACGGATTGCATGCTTGTGGAGAGTGGAGAGTACAGCGTTGATTCCAATGCGTGGCTTTATCTCTGCGTATGTACTTGTGCTGCAGAACTGGACGACGATGAAAAGGATCGTTGAATAGCTTAGCGTCACATCGTTGCTTGATTGCTGTAGCTACTTACTTGCTTGGATTCCATTCTATGGTCGTATTGTGCGAAAAGGGAGAAGGATGGATGAGAATTTTGGAGGGATAGGACGGAGGAAGTTACTTCCAAGCTAGACTAGCTGGTGGTGAAAAGTATGGGAGAAAGTGGGAGAGAGAGAAAGAGGAAAGTAGTGGAAGTAGAAGGAAGAGGGGCGTATTGGCGAGTCCTGGCTAAGTTACCCGGGTGGGGATTGACCTAGATAAAAAGCCATCCATTTTGCCAGTGTATTTTTTGGCGGATGACTCGAGGTGAAGCATGATGTAGATGGAGGGAAAGGAGCTGCTGGAATCGAATGGAGAGGGTATTACCTAACATTGTGTACGGCTCTCGTTTGGAAATGGCAGTATAGGTTGAAGCTGCTGCTACAACAAATGTGAGTGGAGAAAGTAGGGCTAAATATTGGGAGTATCCGGGAAATGATAAGTGTTTGCGATGATCAACTAAGGGTACAGAAGGTGTGGAGAGTTTGGGAATCATTGTAATTGAAGAAGGTTTTTGGATGCTTTTACATGTACAAGGATAATTGACTAAGTCCTCCATAGTATGGAGATCAGAATAAGGAGCGAACGGAATGGTGTAATAGGGATTTTGGCGAATGACGGGGAAAATTGTATGTGTCTAGATTCGCATATTGTTCAGGAACTGGAACCTATCTGGTGTGTTGTAGACTGCTGGAGGGCTGGAGTTGGCGGAAGAAAATGTAGGTTGAAGTTTCAGCATTGCGGAAATCGGGACAAGGGAGGAAGGGGCGGGGTAAAATTTCAAGAGAGGAAATGGAATCTTTCTTAACATTCTTCCCGTCAACCTTGGATGGTCTGGAGGATTCGGGAAGTGGATGATGAGGCAGGCTGGAATAGAAGCGTCGTGTAACATGCTGGATAGCAATTCCAGCCCGGATATGAAGAGAGGTGTTGCGAGAATTTTTTAATTGAGGAAATCGAATGGACGGGAAGGAGTTACATGAACATGAACAGCAGTAGCGTCAAGGGAAATTTTGTTCTTACAACACATCAGTCCTTACGCTCATATTTCTTTATATCTGGTGGAGTAAGGAAAGAAAGAGGTGAATCTTGACTGGGCTGATAGTTTGAGGGGTTTTGATGTAGGTGGATTAATTTCTGAATTGTACGACGTTATTAGTGGAAGGGCTAGTTGATTTCTCCTGAAGAGCGCGATGGCTTCCAAACTTCGGGCTTTTTCAACGGGGGCAATAACACGGCATTGTTTAATATATATATTATATTATGAAAATGCAATCTGATTATCGCGATTATCCGCAAGGATTGTTGTAATTTATTCCCGACTATCGTTGAGAGTGCCTGTAGATTTGGTTTTAATTAAACGAAGCTGTGTGCTAGTTATTGTTAGGAGTTAGGACAAGCGTTTGAACGGACGCTATTGACGTTGAAAGGATCCGATGCTTTGATGGCTATTTGACGATTATTATTCTTATACGTTGGTTCAACTTAGTGGGAAGCATTATTTTGCATATGGAGTAGCGAAGAATTGTAAAGATGATCTATAACTACTACATGCAGGAAAACTGGCTGGCTGTATAACACTGCCGCTGAATAGTTTGAGGTACCATTCTCCTCCTCCTTTCTTCTTGGGTATTGAATTGACTTGACTTGCTCCTAGCTTACGCATAGGCACAGAAGACACACAGCTGGTCTTGTTTCTAGAGCTCTGGGTTTGGTGAGGTAGACTACTACTACCAGCGTAGCCATAGATATAGTTATTACGCTTGTCCCATCCATTGGTGGTGGATAATTCGGAGAGTTTCGCGTTACTTGAGGTGGCTCAGAGAGTTGCTGGCTGCCGAGGCTTGGGAAGTGTATAGAATTTGCTCAGCAACATCGAACTGAACTCGAGGTGAAATAACGAAGCTTTATGGGAAGAGTAGGAGCGGTAGATTCTATATAATGTGATTGGGTGTTAACTTCCCTTAACACTCTTGTTGTATTTGTAAGTTAGCAGAGCTGTGGGACGAAGACGAAGACGTGACGCGAAGGTGATCTTGGTGTAGAGATCAAATTACTTCAGAAAACTAAACAATGCGTGCAAGCAGTACGGAGAAAAAGTTGAAGTTTGTTAAAAGTTAACTTGTGGTAAAACTGCGGGCGTTATTGCAAAACGATTCGGCTCGTATTTGGTATTCGGAAGAACACGCTGCAAACGAGTGGAGAAAGGTTGCTCTGTTATTTCAAAGTTCAAAACTCATGTGTGTTATTTTTGAAAAATTTTTCCTTATTAGTGTGGAAGAGAAGAAGTAGGATTTTTCTTGGATTAAGAGTTGATGGATTTGGAAAGGATGGTTTAGAAGACGAGTCCTTATTTACGTGTACCTGAAAGCGTTTTTTATTGAAGCAAATCACAGTGCGTACCTGACTACTTCACTGTTACTCTTGAGCAAATGAAATCAAGAGAAAAAGGAAACTTATGAAATAATGGATTGATGCAATTATTGCGAAGAGGATCATTGTTACTGTGAGAATTATGGGATGGAGGAGGAATGATTGATGGTGGATACGAAGAATAGAGGAAAAGTGAAAGTGACAACGCCGGTGGTGGTTGAGTTTCTGCACACTTGTCAGTGAATCAGTCGGGCAGATTCCTGGTCCATTAAAGTACCTTTTTTTGACTGAAGCAAGCTCAGAACTTATTGAAAGCCCGCTCTGAGACTATGAATCCGCCACCCAGGAATGATGACAAAAAAATAAACAACGTATAAATATTTACAAAGAAACGGAAGAAGAAGAGGGCGGATGCGAAGAAGGAAACACATATAGAAGAATTCTTATAGGGGCCGAGTTTCATTGAAACTGAGATTAAAAGCTACGGATAGGTATTATCCTCATTGGCTGTCTATGCTTGATCCTGTGCAAATTAAAAATTATTTATCTGCAGCACCCTGGAAGCATTTTGAAGCGCGAGCTGGTTTTCGTGTTTTAACACTCTGATCAGGGAGGATTTTGATATCGGAAAAGTGAAGAGGAGAGATTATATATAATAAAGTATCTTTATCGGATGGAGGGACGTCGATGAGCTATGCTGTGAAGTTAATGCTGGAATACAAAGAGTAAATAATAATACAGTGATATTGAACGTTATCTCTTTATTCTTAAAAAGAGCGGTGACTGGGTGATAAAAAGAGCGGTTGATTCCCTGAGAAGCTTTGTTGTGATATATTGTTGATAGTAAATTGGCTGCTGTTGTTGAAACTGGCCGTGTGTAGGTTGAATCAGCGGATCAGAATTCAGGAACTGGCAAAGGAAAGCTTCTGTTGGTAACTGACAATTGTTAGAAGAAAAGTAGGGAGATTATAGGTCGAGTGGAATACGCCCAGATCCTTTGTGAGAAGTAATTTATTAAAAGAATTAAACCCAATGGTCAACTTCACCCCCATTATGTCTACGTTGACAGCCGACTCGAAGGGTGTCCATCACTCCGTTTCACAAATACCAGCATCGCCTATACTTGTCACTCCTCTCAGAGTCGACATGAGGATGAAAACGCGGGATCTTATGTTCGACCAGAATACTCTTATTACTTACATTTACTGTTTTATAAAAAACTTTATTGGGTAAGTTATGAATTTATTACAATATACGTATGGAGTTATTAATAATTGTGCTGCACAGGAGATGACTGAATTGGATTAATTATTTTTATGATTCACACGGCTAACTCTTCGTCACTGCGCTTCACGTTTGTGACATAAGCGCCGAGATTATCGTAATTAACACCCTTGAGCTTATTAATTTTACGGAGAATCATGATCCAGTCGACAGTCGACGAGGCCTAACCCTAAATGGCATCGCATAACCGCGAGGAATTAATGTACATGAATCCACTGATCAAGTTGCTGAACGTACAAGAGAGTTGTGGTAAAGAAAGGAGATAATTTAATTTCAATCCACATCGGTGTAGCGTGATTTATTCGGAATCATGAAACTTTTTGTTGAAGCCAAGCACTAAGAGAGAACCGTGAGATAGCAAAACGTAATTATAGTTTGTGAGAAGGAAGAGGAAAACGAGAGTTTGCGGATAGGGCTGGAAATATCAAGAGCGTTACTCCGGCCTCAGGATTATTGCTTGGGATTGTTTATTTGTCATAGGTGGCTTTTGGAGGTTGATGGATATTGTTCGTAAAAGTAGAACAGCGTGCTTCTTGAAACGTCAGCATGAATTCGTTAAGCATGCAAAAAGTGTAGTTGGGCTGGAATAGGTGTGATGTGAATTGGTGATACATGGATTGACGACACTGTCTTACGTGCACTTAGTCATTGATGCGCCGGGTAAGGAATTCGTAAGCTATTAGCAGATGTGATATGAGGGTGTCAGAATAAAGGGGGATCTTTTTGAGACGAGTAAAAGTTCTAAATTGAGAATCATCCACATTTAGTGAGTTGGATTTTGCAGATATAGTGAATGGTAAATAATTGCGGTGAATCGTACCTGGTGCCAGGGAAAAGCTAACCGGATGAGCGAGAATGAAAAAAACAATCAGTCTGAGAGGGTAAAAGAGATATGTGGAAAATTGTCAAGTAGATGATGAAGTCATAAGGAATCCATATTAAGCATAAGGTTGCTGGAGCTTGGTACACACACAATTTGCACTCCCTTTGCGAAGTTGACAGATAGTGAGATATATGAGAAAGTAATTGATAATAATTAAATAGATTTATGGGGATGGAGTCAAGTTTAATGTGCGTTATGCTCTTGACAAATGTCAATTATTTGGAATGAGAGTTATAAGTTTGACCGCAATATGAGTGGACATAGTAAAGTGTGGGGATGAGGTAATGAGAGATTATGTGTCCTCTTGAGTTTTATAAAGGAGCTTGATGTCAAGATTGAAAGTTACGAAAGCTTTGAAAGGGCTGGGCAAGCCGGCTAGAGGAGTCGGTGGCTTTTGCATGTGATGAAGACTGTTTGCAGTTACAACAGTGACGTAAATGCCTGATTTGTTCTTTCTGTCTTTTGTATGACAAATATTTACTGAGCAAAGCAGGAAATATTTGGGTACGCTATGCTAGACTGTACTGTGACTTGAAAAAGATGTGTTTTACTTGGAATTAATGGACTTGAAGATGGAGAATTTATCATCCTCTCGCTGTATGGGCGAGATTTTATTTGCACAAGTGATGAGCCTGCCTGCCTGAATGCCCGGTCATTGCCAAGTGATAGGTGGGATTATATATTTGGGAAGAGCTGAGGAGTACACTGTGGACTCAAGAATGAGGATGGCTGGGAAATATTGATGAGTACGTGGCCCGGGTAGTTGTGAGCTGATCTAATCGGTCGTAAAAGGTGTATATAAATACCGAAAATGATCAAGTTGAGCGTGAACGTTGTTTATAAGTTACGGCTGACTGATTACAGCTCGATTAGAGGATGGAGGGTAGAAAATGTAACTTTGAAGTTTTGCGGTGATAATGAGACGGTGATGGACTGAACTGGTGAAGACGGAGAGATTCCACCCGTGCTTACAATTTTACTATTGACGAAAACTTGTTGTTGGCGGCTTACATAGGATTATTTGTTGCGAAATATCATATTGTTTATTTTCCCTCATGTTCTCCCGGAAGATGTTTACTCGTGTGTTACGTTGCCCTTGTAAATCTTCCATCGTTTGTATATCCGCTGCACGTGTAGTATGAGTATGATTGTTGCCTCGATTTGGTGTAAGTAGGATATTTTTAGATTGTTTGTTTGATGCATTGGAAAATGTGGATAACTATTGCGAACTGTCGATGATTCAAGGAAAAAGAAGTATTAAATGAACTACTACAATCGAATGTAATGGGTTGGTGAAGAAAGAATGTCTCGAATCGGTTGCGGTTCTTGTAGAAGGTCTGTGTTGGGGCTGCACTCAGATCCTACCCGGAACAGGCTGCCTCGTCTGTATAAAATAATCGTGCCCGTTGCCCTGACTGAATAAATGGGAAATACTTTTGATTAAAGTATAACTGACTGCTAGATATTTAATAGAACTTAGCACACCCCAGTTACACAAATTAATCCCTTAGCTAGAGTAACTCCCTATCGGTTAATTATCTTAGTTTTAATTATACTTTTACGTTACAAGTTGCACAGCTTAAATTAACACGTCTGTATCTCTTGCACGCCCGAACTGGAAGCTCCGATTTACCGGAAAACATGCGGCAAGACAAGGCTCAAATCTAACGGACAACAACGTCCACCAATACGCGCTCTCTTAACCTACTGCGCGAACTTACAAATATTTCCATGCGCTATTTTCCCTAAACTCTATGGGCTAACAGGCATAGATTCCTGACATCCTCCCACCATTTAATTTGGGGTCAAATTAAATCTAAACTTAACCCACATCTTACATACTAGAGAATTATGACATGAACTGGAAAAATAAATTGAAATGCTTACAACAATACGCATGTCATCAACACATTACATACATTTCACATCCATCATGACACAAAACAAGTACTCATAAACTCATGAAACATACATCATGACAACACAAACATGAAATTATTAAATTATATTCCTAACCTAACAGGTATTTTAACTGTACGTCCACTGCTCGTAACAACAACATTTGCAGCATCGCGCTCACTTTCCTCAACAATTTTCACTCCGAAGTCTTCGCTCGGCGCTTCGACCTCCAAGGGATAAATTCTCTGCACAAGACGGATCAGCTCTCCCACAGCGGTCTTCAACTTCACTACGCGCACAACTCCATCCTTTCCTGGAAAAACTTCAAGTACTTTCCCCAAGGGCCAGTCCATCCGCTTATGATCATCACTCCCGATCAAAACAATATCTCCAGCTAAAATGCTGGAACTCTTCTTCTCTTTCTTGCGCTGGACTAGGATCCCCAAGTACTCTTTGCCGAACCGTTGATGAAGATCAGCCTTCAAACGAACACGATGACAAAACCAAAGAGCTAAGTTCGTCACAATGGGCTTCTTCTCAAGATGGCCCATCTGAATTGGATACTCGGACAACGTTAATTTACTCTCTGCATTTTTCAGCCAATACAGTCCCTCCCACCAACGAGATTCTAACAATCGTTCAGATGAGCAGGCCCTTGACGATAATTCCGCTTGGTTCCTCACTTCAGGCAACTTCTCAATCGGTGAAGGACCCTTGGATACCAGCAAGTCTCCATTGGCGGTAAAATCAGGATTGCTGGTGCAGACATTTTCCTCATCTTTGCTCCCGGGTTCGAATCCACGTGGAGGTATACACCCACTGATTCTGGATCCCTCCGAAGCTGAGTCCTTAACACTTGTAGAGCAATCTCCATCCTTTACCTCCCATTTGACCTTCGTCTCTTGCTGATCCGCAGTAACTCCAGCACCTGAATTCCTTAACAGAGACGCATCCGTCATCAGCATTGAAGTGACGAGAGTTGAGAAACTCTGATTTGGTCTTCCTCTTTGTGAAAGATTCTTCCCACTCAAAGTCCATCCAAAAAGTGTCTCATTTGCAGTTAACCCGTTACTCAACTGACGGATCCTTCCGGTCTGCAATTTCCCCCACACATCAGATCCGATTAGAACCTCTATTTCTGGAGCGTCATCACCAACATCGGTGATCCAAATCTTTTTGCTTTTCAGCTCCTGCATCCAAGGACCTCGTTGTACTCTAGGAATCGGTAAACAGATCCTATCTTCCTCGACGACATCAAAGTTAGCACGAAATTTCTCGTCGAGGCCTTCGATGATCACCTTGTACACGTTGTAGTCCTTACTCTTCGTTTCCAATCCTCCGTACAATCCATGAGTAAAGGTCTCAGTACGGTGTGGGATGTAGTTCATCTTATTCGCTGTACTCTTCAGGATTGCTGAGTTGGAACATCCAGTGTCCAGCATAATCCTTGTTCTTACTTTACTTCCATCCATCCGGATCAGATTGACCATGATAGTCTGAAGTTGCACCCCCGGTGAACAATTCTGGCTTGTCATCGCTGATCCGGCTACGTCCACAAGGTTCTTTTCTTCTTCTGGTTCCGCTGTAGAACATTTGTTGGCCGATACTTCTGGACACATCAATAGTCGATGACGCTTCTCACAAACCTGGCATTCTAAATTCGTCTTGCAATTTTTGGCGACATGATTTAAACGAAAACAATAGAAGCATGCCCCACTGGAACGAATCTTCTCCCTCTTCTTTTCAAGCGTCATGCTTTGGGCCGTGTAACATTCCCTGCTTTCATGACTCTTACTGCAAAAAATACAAGACTTCGGCTCAGTTACACTAGATACTAGTCCAGAAGCAGTGGGTACACAAAAATCACTTTCAGTTTTCTTGTTGGGTTTCTTTTCTGAACTCTGGCCCATGCCCGATTTGGCTAAACTGATCCGCTCTTCATTGTCCACTTCCAGCTTCAAGAAATCCAGCAACTTAGAGAGGCGGTCTTCTTCCTCGCCGTCCTTTTGCTCATATTTCGATGAAAGATAAACCCTCTGCCACACACGTAACGTCTCTTCAGGTAGGCTGGACTCAACTAAGGGATATAGCAAATCATGATGCTTTTTCAACTTGCCCAAGGATTCCAACGCTTGCATCTTGGTCTCTAGTTGATCGTAGAATCTGGACAGACAAAACTTTTCACAAGAGTTAGCACTACAGATCACCAACTTCACAAGTTCTCGCATGTATAGTTCGGTGATCAAATCTTCTTTACCAAATCTTGACTTGAGAGCCGCTACCGCCTTCTCATAGTTTTCGTCACTTTGCGGATAGCTCTCAACAACTTGCTGTGCTCTTGAACCTTTTACCATAGACTGCACAAGATATTGAAACTTTTCAGAATTCTTTAAATGAACTGACTCATGAATATTTCTAAATTGAGCCCACCAACCCAACCACTCACGTATGTCCCCACTGAATTTCTTGAGTTCAATCTTCGGGTATTTGAAGGGCTGGCGGTCTTGACTTCGATTAGATTCCGATGCCGTTTCAAAAGATGCTTCGCTGGCTGTAGGCGACCTTCTTCTCTCTTCAGGGTTAATAATTCGGTCCACTTTCAGAGCCAGCAAATGATACCTTTCTTCATACGGACCAGCTGCTTCATTCTCGGTTTCAATATCAGCTTCCGTAGCCGCTTGTTCTAAGAGGAGAGTCATAATTTCCTCGTCACTTGTTTTTAACTTTCCGATTAGTTCTTCTAGTTTAGCTAGCTTCACCCGTAAAATGTCCTTGTCAGGTTCAGGTTTGTCTAGCTCCAAATTAATTGCGTTTGCAGTTCTTGTAAACGCCGTCCGGCTCCCAGTTCTCACTAACTTCAACCGATCCATGTTTTCAGGTCAACAGTATTACGTCTAGGGGTCACCAAAATGTTGGGGCTGCACTCAGATCCTACCCGGAACAGGCTGCCTCGTCTGTATAAAATAATCGTGCCCGTTGCCCTGACTGAATAAATGGGAAATACTTTTGATTAAAGTATAACTGACTGCTAGATATTTAATAGAACTTAGCACACCCCAGTTACACAAATTAATCCCTTAGCTAGAGTAACTCCCTATCGGTTAATTATCTTAGTTTTAATTATACTTTTACGTTACAAGTTGCACAGCTTAAATTAACACGTCTGTATCTCTTGCACGCCCGAACTGGAAGCTCCGATTTACCGGAAAACATGCGGCAAGACAAGGCTCAAATCTAACGGACAACAACGTCCACCAATACGCGCTCTCTTAACCTACTGCGCGAACTTACAAATATTTCCATGCGCTATTTTCCCTAAACTCTATGGGCTAACAGGCATAGATTCCTGACAGTCTGAATTAATGGTGCCAATTTGTTATGTCTATTTCTAGTGCTTCCGGGACGAACACAGTTGCCATAGACAATAAAATCGAGCAGGCAATGGTAAGTTCAATCTTTTTTCTGTACGATAAGTTTCAGCTATTTTCATTTCTGCATATGAGTTAAATATAGAAAGGAAATGTGGTGAGTTCCTAAACAATCATGGTCAACGAATTTTGTATTAGATTACCACTTCCATTATGAAAGTTCCATGCGCATGTTTTGTAAAGTTGGGCTTGCTTCGATGCTGGTCAGGCCGAGGAAGTTAAAGCTTTAGAAAGAGAAGCTGAATTCGGATATGTACTAAGAAATTGAGAAAGAAGGTTTCTGTGTGTTGTACGGATGAATTAGCAAGCCATGAGTCATTTTTTTTAACTTTAAGAATTAGGATAAGAAGACGAGATGTTGGATCGAAATCAGGCCTTCGGAGAAGGTAAATGTTTTTGACGAAGGACTCTGGTTTAGTGTGTGAGAATAGGAAGATTTTAGCTACAGTAGTCGTGCTAAGAATGAGGTCCTGTGCGTGTAAAGGAGACGCTCGATCTTACTCTTGAGTCTTGACGTCATAGAGTTTGAAAGAGTTTATAATCGTGAATAAAAGTTGGAAATGAACGTAATATTGCAAGAATAATGGGCGCGTGTCGAGAAGGGAAAGAGTAAAGTTGTTTTGGTGACGTTAGCTAGAGGAATATTTTGGAATGGCGGAGCGTTAGGGGTGGTTGGCTAATTAATTGAATTCATTAAAAAGTTTGGAAAGATTGTCTAGATTGTGGAAAGGCACTCTAGATTGGAAAGGGCTAATTAAATGGATGGATTTTCGATGAGTAGGCTGCCTTGACGGGTTTTTGATGTTTGTGTAAGAAAGTTAGAAGTGGGGGAGTGTGAGTGTAATAGGAGGTAGGAAGGAAGCAAGAAAGGAGTGAATATTGTTGTACTCGGAAAATTAGAAACTGATTGCGTGGGTATAGTTCTTTACAGGCAGGGATACTAGCGCCCATGAGCGCTCAGAGTTTTCTAGACATGGGTTATGCTATTATATTTTACCTTGAGACCATTAATAATAGTAACTGAATGAATTGTAGTTAGCATTTAAATGATGGTTTGAGGCCAGGCAAAAATTTCCTGCTTCATCACTATCACTATCCTCCTGGCAGAGACCATTATTGTAACAGCAACAAGCGTGAACATGGACACGCTTTACTCATGAATACGTGGAAATAGTCGTCGCCACAGGTTAATGTTTTGTGGTAGAGATATATATTTAAGAGTTCCGTATTAGTTCATAGTACGGAAGTATTCTTTGGTCCATAGGATTTTTAGTTTCCTGCTTTGTCTGCTACTTTCAGTTGCTTGAATTGAGCACGTGGATAGCAAAATGAATAAAAAAACATGGGATGAATATTTAAGATTTAAACTCTAAATTGAATAAAAGAAGAGCTACGGAGAAAGATTTGCCTGCACTTCCTGGATACATAATGCATGAGTTAATGCTACGGATACGCCGTGCACTCTGTACTGTTGCCTGGGTCAAAAATGGCGGAAATTCCAAGAAATTATGTTGATTACCGCATTTGGACTCCGAAGTTGCTCAAGTCTATAAAAGTTTGGCAAACATTTTTAGAGCAGGGAGTTTATATGATCATGACTCAGGATTGAGGATAGGTTAGGTTGGCTGTGGTTCGTGGGGCTAATGTGTCCGGGGGTAGGACAATGAAACTATGGAGTTGAGCTGAGGTTGTATGGATGAAGATGCACAAGGCAAGGCATGCAGGCTGAGGCTGCTGGCAGGTTACTTAATGTGTTAATTGATATGTAGAGCGGATTCTTCTTATTGTGCTTGAAACTAATGGAAGTAAGTGTTTTATTTTTAATTTCCTTCCTGCATAATGATGGGCTACGCTTTGTCGGTTCGGCGACGAGGCTGTATATTTTAATTAATTGTGCATGCATTACCAAGATGAATTAGATATAGTTTTTCTTGAAAGACAGAGCGGGAACAGGAATGGTTTGGTGGAGATGATGTTATAACGTCAGAGAAATGTAACGGGCATATCGTAGAAAATAAAGTACAGAAGAGCGATAAAGGAAAGAGTGTTCCGAAAATATTTTATTTAACGTGGAACAAGACCTTGTTGTTGTGATTAGTTCTAGAATGAGATTTACTGTCCTGCTTTGCTGTCCTGCTGACAAGGGCTGAAATCAGAGCGAAACGACGGGAGGGGATTCCTTGGAAATTAGCTTTCTTGATTATTCTGTGTATTTCGGATGAAGTGTATTTTAGTTACACATGTCATGTCCGGAGTCTTAAGATGCTCATGATGGCGATGGAATGAGCGAAAGTGAGAGAAGAAGAAGAATTGCGGTGAACAAGAGGCTTGCGTCGGAAATCCAAAATCGGAGCGTTTAGTTAAGGAATAAAAAATTCATTTATGTTTCTTAAGTGGGCGGGAACGAGGAGGAAAGCTGTTAGGGAAAAATGGTTATGTCCATGTACTCCATGTAGTTTTTGCATTACGAGTCCTGTCCTTTCTTCTTTGCGGTGAACTGAAGGGAACCGAGGAGATGTCAACTTAGGCGTAGTTGGGTGTTGTCAAATCCGGGGGCTGTCAGATCGATGGATTTTCTAACTTAGTTGGATCGATCCTTCTGATACTTTTATAATTCCTGGAAATAGGAAGTCTGGTGGGGTTGACGCACGCTCTGACATATTCAATTACGTATGAATAATGGAGATAAAATTTGATAAATTAATAGCAACACATTAAAAGTAAAGACGAAGCAGACTGAGATGGAAACGCTCCTAGAATACATGCATGGCCGGTGTGCTTTAGCGAGAAAGATGAAGAGCGTTTGTGCGCCTACCCTTGAGCTTGAATTGTATTGTATTTTGTACTCCTGTGACGAGGACTTAGCAATGGAAATTTTAGAAGGAGCTCATGTAGCGATATTAATTGTATACTGTGACAATGAAAGGGATCGATTCTAATAAGATGGAGTAACTTGGGGACGCAAGAGGAAATAAGCTGAAGTGAGGATGTGAAAGGGCTTTTTACAAGTTGTTTAAATGCAATTTGTCCCTATTAGTGGTGTTTGAATAGATTCGTGATGGAGGGGCACATTGTAAGGGTGTTATTTGTCAAACCTTGACCTCTGAAATCGATGAAGATCGAAGCAGCACTATGAAGCAGAGGTAAGGCGACTGGTGTGGAAGGAAAAGTTAGTGTGGAGAAAGTAGGGAGAAAATACGATACACACCAGATAGATTGATATGTTCAAAGAGGGATAATTTTTGGTTGATTTACTTAGCGATTCTGGAAACAAGCACAGGAAGTAGAAGAGGGTAAATACTTGGTATCTTGAAGAATTATTGTAGGAAGGCTGAAAGGATATCGGAAAATAGGGTTCTCGATTTCCTTATAGGCAAAGTTCCGGGATGGAAAGGAGAAGAGTTCGAGGTTAAGACTTGTATTTTGTTTAGATAAGGGATGAACTGTGAAGCTGTTTTGGTAAATTAGGGTGGGAAATGACAAATAATAGTTAGTGAGGATGATAATTTAATATCACGCAGTTAGAAGATGGATTAGGTGAAGCTTGCTTTCCTGCAATATTTACACGTGGGTTGTGTATGAAATATTGTTGATTCACTTATTAGATTTAAGATGAGCTGGAGAAATAAGTAATCCTTTGTTGGGAGGAAAGGAGCTTACTTTTAGAGAGAATGTTTTTCTCAAGTGTAATGAAAGAAACGCAAAGGATAAAAAGAATGGAAGGATTGTGCCAGTACAGATTGGAATTACACGGTCTCGGATAAGATTACTTGTTTTGTATTAATTAGCTAATCTCTACTAGCCTGTTATTTGCACCCGCGGTAGGGTTATGCAATCCGTAGAGGATGCGGAGGTTTATGTATAGTTTTATTCGTAAGTGGGGAAGATAATAGTTGTCCTTGGCCATGTGATTATTTCGGATGATTGAGCGGGAGCCGATGATGGAAATATATATTATCTGTTTGAACCGTGTGTAATATTAAGCTGGCTTTGAATTAATAAAGAGAATTGGTCAACGGTTTAATTCATTTCAAGTATTTTTTGAGATGGAGGAATATGTATGTGGCAGGCGCTTGAGACAAGAGTCTCAGGGATCTTGAAGCATAAATGAATAATATCCGACATATGTTTTTCAGATACCTGATTGGGAATTCGGTATCTAAAGTGGAGGGATGGTGATGGTGCGCGATAGATGATACGACTGATAAGTGTGTATCGAGGATTTTCAATTCCTGAAAATGTCCCACATGATTAGCGCGTGCTAGCTAGGCTGACTTTTAGGATTTTGCCTCTAGAAGTGGGATGAGTTGCCTATTTTTTTAGCTTCTTTTCAAACAAGTCAAGCCTGAATGAAGGGTATTGATAATTGATGCAAAAGGAAGGATCAGGATGGAGAGGAAGATACTCGTTGAACTTTGCATACTGACAATGATAAGGAAGGAGTCCAAGGGTTAAGTAGGGACGACGTCACGTTATTTATTCCAAGCGCCCATCTATGACATGGAGCTTATGCTAAATTTATTATTTTGTTTTTGCATAAAATCTGAAGAACAAGGGTAACGAGCATTAGATAGGCGCGTGTAATGATAGATGGACGCTTTGTGAGATTAGCGTAACTTGTAGCTAAAACAGATACAAGCCAGAGTTAAAGATTATAGCATGTGTTAACAGCAAAATAGGATAAAAATCCTGGATTTGGTTTGATTTCTTCACTCCGCACATTTAGAAATAGGATTGCGAAGGAACTGAACTAACTTAAAACTTTAAAAAAGTTGTTGATTGTTATATGAGATATATATTGTATTTTTAGGTTTGTTTATTGATATTTATGCAAAAAAAGAAATAGAAAAACGTCTCAATGCTTCTGCAGGAAGAAGAGGCTTGAGTTATTGCGGGTAAGTGCACTGCGTAAAGGGCTTTAAGTTGGATAGAAGGACAGAGAAGTGCAAAGAGGAATAAAATGGCTGAAAAAGAATATTTTTTTTCAGATTTAGACTATTAAAGATTTGTTGAAGGAGATGCGGGGGAAGTAGGGAGATTTTTGGCGAGCGGAGAAGTTAAAGCAATTGGTTTTCATCCGAGAATAGATTTCGAATTGCGCACAACACTTGTTAATGCAGATAGTAAGCAAAGAGGATAAAGAAAGGAGTAGGGTAGGTTGTGTAAGAGATTTTTTATGGCGAACTTGGATGTGATTGAATGTGATTCCAATAGGATACGTTGCATTTAGCTGGCTACTGCTGGTAAGGCTCATGTGCGAAGATATTGTTGAATTGATTATGGCCTAGGTTATGAGACTATTTAATATGTAGGTGTGATGAAGGGTGGAATTGATTGGGGAGCTTATTGGATGCGACAGGGCGGAACAGTTTAGGAAACTGGAGTGAAATGGACTTCTTGCAAAGCGCAGTGGGAGGCGACAATGGTGATAGATAGTATGGTATGGAATAAGGGCTACAAGATTTTATTAACTCGAATGGAGTTTAAGATGCATAACTCAATGTGGAATGTGGACTACATGAGGAAAATTCAAGTTTCGGTTTGAGCTTTTAGTGCATAACTGTGACTCAAGTAGGAGGGCTATTTTATTAGCAAAGAATAATTTATGCGTGGAGAAAGATGATGTGATGGCGGGCAGCTTGTAGTTGGAAGCGCAAAAGAATGGACTGAGTAGACCCGGATATTCGTGGCAGTGACATTGGACTTGATGGTTCAGCACATATGTGGTGAAGGTATAGGTATAGTATTAATGACTGTTAAAAGTTCGAACAAGTGCAGATGTACAGTTGAAGAGTTGTATGCTGGCTGGCGCTAACTGTGACATTTGGATTGTTGGTTGGACGCGACAAAAGTTTTGGCGAAGGTTTCAAATTTCAGGGTGGGGATATAAGAAAGCAGAGAGGATTGTGGAGGTTAGTATTGGCATGCAGGATTCGATTAATAGTGTGGGGTGGTTTAGATTATGGTTTTAGTTTATGCCAAAAGAGTGATGACGGAAATATAGGGGTAGGCTTTGTCGTTCATAGAAATTTGGCAAAGCTTTTCAAATATGTGATGGATTACATATACTTTGGATTGGACTGGCTACCGTCGTTGTTGAGAGGGCGGGTAAGGATGAAAATCCGGGAATATTTGACGCCGTTATCACCATTGAATTCAAATTATGAGAAAATCAAGCTGAGAAAGGACAGGAGGACGGAATGTTGTAGATATGAAATATGATGTGGTAATACTAGCTGAATGTTAATAATATTTAATAGAGGATGGAGGACGCCATTCCTTGATCTTGAAAATGCGTCTGTGGATCTTGACTGTGATGGAATGGAGTGCCGGGGAAGATTAATACAATACGGGTGTCGGAACCGATAAAAGTGACCTTAGTTGCGGAAGTCCCATGGTCGATTATTTGAGAAGTGGAAAGAGAGGAGGTCGGTATTGAATTAATGGAAAACAATACTTTTGGCAAGGTTTCTTAGTTGCGGTTAAGGGCTTCGTTGCGGCGGTTAACGAGGGAGGGCTAGGACAAGAGATTTGATGAGAGGATGTAGCATAACCACAAAAGCAATCGCGTTTAGTCCCAAGTTGAGCTTGCGTTACATGATTCAAATGACAAGTTTTCTGCGAAGGATATATTCTGGTTTCATTTCATTGCTGCAGAGATTTCTAGACTTTAATCATAAAAATTTTGAAGGACGTAGAATTTATTGAGGAAGATTGAAGAAGGTCAGCAAAATATTCACAATTTGATTTGGTTTCTGTCGTGATAAGTTTATGTAATCTGTCGTCGAGTTCATAAGTCCAGGAAAGGGAACGAAAGGTGATGGACATATGGTCAGGGTAAGGGGGACAATCAGAGGTCATTATGCTTGTTTTTTGAGACGATGGAAATGGTTTTTAGGAGTAATTTCCTCGTAAGAATCAGTAGAAGCGAGAGGCAGGACAGAGTGCAAATTTGTGTATTGTATAGGAATAAAATATTCGTAGTCGGAGAGCAAAACTGAGTAGAGGTTACAATGCGAGTTTGCTAAGTGATAGAAGCAGGGCATTAGAATATTTCGCTTGCGCGAGGCATAGAGGAGGCTTTATTTCAGACGTGAAAATCCGTATGATATAGGATGAAAGATGAGAAGAAAAAGTGAAACGCTTGTATAGTTGATGGGCGTGAAGAATTAAATTGAATTTTCTTCCAGACTATGCGGTGAGGATGGGAGCCAAATCCTGAAGGTTAAGTAAGACTTGCAGAAGTAATCCTAACTATCCCCAACCCAAGAAGAAGAAGCTTGTTGGGTTAGAAGGTGGTAGAGAGGTAGCGACGGGGGAAAGCATGGTATCAATATTAGTGGAGAGAATATCTGACTTCTTGTTGGTGTTATACTCCTCGTTAACCGGTAGATTTAATTCGGGCTAACTAAACTCTACACGTATAATTGTGAGGAAGGGATATTAGGCCGAGTGTGAAAAGATAATAAGCATGGTTTACGAGCAAGTGTGAAATGTGTTTATCGCTTATGTGTCTGGACCTGTACGGGAAAAAGTCATAGTGTTGTTAGCTGTTCTTGGAGGGAATTGTAATTCGGAACGCTACTGTAGGGATTTTGGGACTCACACAAAGAGCACAGATGCAATATGAGAGTGAAGATTTGATGGGAAATGTAGGCAGAAAAGTAAGGAAGAAAAACTACGAGGAGGAAGGGAGCTTAATGTGTAATTGAAAGGCTTTTACCATGGATACATGAGAGTTTTAAATGGAGAGGGGAATGAAAATAAAAGAACGATTTTTGGAACTCGTTGAAGCATCACAGATACAGATGCGGAGAATGTCTGCACGTGTAGATGGTAATTTCTCTCTGTCGGTAATGAAAAGAATTAAAGTATCGGTTATCTGTAAAGACGCTAAAGTCAATGTCTGTTGCGTTGACATCTTGAAGAAATACTGTTTTGCATTCATGTATTTTAAAGATGTGATGATGGGAGTTGAATTTTAATGGCCCAAAAAAGATAGAAAGAAGCAAAGAAAGAGAAGAACTGAAGAGAAAATCCATAGTGAAGAAAATTCGTGAAGAAATTTCCCGGATGTAAAAAATAATCTGTATTTGATGCAGAGGGAAATTGTGTAATGGTTGGTAAAGCGTAAAGGTTAAAAAGAGGCGGAAGAAGTCTGGAATGATGTATAAAATTTGTGACAGATTATAATCTTTCAAATTTACACAACTTCCATGTCTGGAATATTTTTGAATGAAGATGAATTCTCCGGAATGCTTTCGTCTCTGTAGACGTGAGATACATGCTAATTTATGAGCAAAGCCAAAGCAGCTATATGGCGTAGTTGACGAAGACAATATCTTAAAGAAAAATTGATTGGGATGAGCTTCAGCTACAGCTTTACGTTATCCCTATTCTTGACCTTTTAATGAGTGTTCTGTTTAGGATTAGTAATATAGTGACACGGTGTAATTATCTGAGAGAAGACAAGAAGAAAATAACAGATTTAGCGAAAAATTGATACGGATTTAATACTGAGTGAAGCAGCTTCTTCCTAACTTTCAGCGAACTAACTTGTACCATGCTTTGCCTAAAATAGGGGATATGATCAGCACGTTAAATTAAATTATAAATAAATCTGTTTGTTTCGTGTAAGTTATCATCGTACGTAGAAACGGATGAGATAATTTATGAGCAAGGGAATACGATCATAAGAATGTGCGGAGGACAAGATGGAATAAGAAAGGAAAACCCGGGGTAATAAAGAAGTTGTGCATACATCTGCATATGCGACAATCCTTTCACGTTAGTCTGGACGTATGTTCCCAATGTCTTGTGATGTAAGAAGGTAGAAGGGATCGCTGTTTATAGGATGACATTGATGCTGACTGGAGTTTTTGACATGACCGCGTAGTTTCGGGATGCAGGTTACAGATGAGGGAAAGGTTTAAAATTATCTGTGTGCTAAATAACATGTCATGGAATGCATTTGAGTTCAAGGGTACGTTAGGTTATTAAATACTTTGTGTAAGCGTTATCGGCGTTGGTAGCAGCACAATTTGGACTTTGTCTTCCTGCATTGAAGTAATCGAGCAAGGATGAAATGAAGTAGAAGTTGTGCGAGGGATTGGGAGAAGTATTTAGATTCCCTCACATGAAGAAGATTCAAGGATGCTTAAGCCTACTTTTGTTTTTTGAAGAGACTCGGTTCTCAGAACTTATTAACTGAGTCTCTTCTTCCTTGATACATGAGGAGGATCGAAAAAGAGGTTTTCTAAATTGTTGTTACGAAAACGGAACTCCGTGTTGCAAGTCTACACGAGCTTCATCTATTCCGAGCATTGAATCATCTTTTGAGAGAAGGAAAGATGAGACTGGGAAGAAAAGGAAATGATGAAGAGTCAGTGAAGAGATACAGTAGGATGTGATTTTTGGGGAAAGTTCTAAATGCTTGAGTTATTGATTACTGCAAATTACGCTGATATGAATTATGGGATTGACATTCTTTTCTGGACGGTTGTAAGCGTATTTTACCGTACTTTACAGAAGGAATAATTCATAAGGTTGTTTTGTTCCTTAAATAGAAGCGTAATGAGCTCTGATGGTAATTTAGTGGAGTTTGTACCAGACTACTTGCTTAAAATAGTATGGAGGATAATTTTCATGTTGCGAATTATTCTTTGTGTCATGACATGAGTAAATAAATGGCAGCGAAACGGAGAAGTGAGTGCTAGTGCCTACCTACCATGGCTTCCTTTACGTGTCTAAACAATTAGCACTAAATGATACATTTTCTTATGATTTTCTTCCTGTGGATGATATAACTTGTGTTGGATAGTTACTCCGGAATGTATGATCCCCTCTGCTTATTTAAATTTTAAACTGGTAAGGTATTAGCGGAGGCTCTACTGCTTGAGCCGCTTACAGTAACAAGGTTTTCTTCAGAATATCTGTATGGAAGTTGTGAGGAAAATTTTCCCAAGGCTATGCAACAAGCAGAAACGTCGAGTGTAAACATAGTTTGGAATATACCTGGATCGATCTCAGATCTGGGGATGGAAAATTATAGCTTTTAGCTTCCTTAGAAGCAGATAATTATAAACTTGGAGGTCAATATTACAAGATGTGTAAATAACAGAGTAAGCAAATATGATTGAGACGGAGAAGAGGTTTTAAATTCGGGGTAGGCTTTTATAGAATGAGAGAACTGATGCAGGAAGGAGACTGGTTCACAGGAATCTTTTAATGTTGTGACATTGTAAGTGAGATGTATAGATAGATTATATTGGTGCGTGAGTGAAATTTGCGTACGGGAGTAGAGCGGATAGTTGTAATTCAATAAGAAATTGCCTTGGCTGGTGTCTTTGAGCGGTTTTATGCGGTTTGGTTGGAGGTGGTTTTCCTGGCTAAATAGGTTTGGCTTTTAATAGACGTAGCCTTAGCCTTCAGTTTTGAAGCAGACAGATGGAGGGGAGATAGAAGATGGGAACAATTATACGTGGGGTTTTAGTATAGGCTCTACGCTAGTTTTTTTAATGCTTAAGTTAGTGTCAAAGGGAAGGAAACGTACGAAATGAGAGGATAACAACTTAGGGCAGACTTCGTATGCGAATTAGAGGAACCGCGGAGTGGACGGCCAAGTATGAAAGTAAGATGTATGAAATTAATGGATGTTTGGTTTGTGCTATGAGCTGGAGTGGCGGTGGTGCAAGGTTAGCTGGTCTAGGGCATGAGAGAGTGGATATTACCCGGGGAAGCGGGTCAGTGAGCTCCTAGGGCGGATATGGGTATAATTTTGGAATTGAAAAAAGAAGAATTGCGTAGTAGATACGGGAAAGTGGTGAAAAGAATTTAGTAAGGGAAAGGAGCGAATTATGTATAGCTTGTGGGTAGGAGAACATTTGGTAGTGGAATTTAGATTGGATGACGCGAAGGTGTAGCACGGAGAAATAGAATATATGAATCTAACGTGATAAATTGGAGATTGTGGAGAAAGGGTAGAGGAATGATGGTTAGCATGAATGATATTTGCTGTATCGTATGGCGTCGTGGTTTTGGTAGGTTAGTGCTGACAGGTATGCAAAATTGCATAAGGATAATAGAAGAGAGTAATGTTTATATGGAGGTAAATATAATAATGTTGCACGATAGCACGATGGAGCCAATGATAGGCATGTTTCAAGATGTGGAGCAATGATGATACACAGTATTAAAAGATTAAGTGAGTAATAGTTAGAGGTGAAGAAAAAAGTAATAGAAGGACTGATGAAGTACGGAATGGTAGAATAGGAATAATAAATGCTTGCTGATTGAACTACGGATTCGCTCCATAATTCCATAATTCCAAGTTGTCTAGAGAATAAAGCTGCGCCTTCGCGAAACGAGGTTAGCGGAGGCTTGTTGGTGTTGTTCTTGATGAAGCACATGAATTTGCCTGTATAATTATTGGTTACCAGCTTGTTGGTTTGCAGGTAGGATTGCAGGATTATAGGTGATGGAGGTCCTGGTTTTTAATCATGATGGAGGAAGGGATGAATGAATGAAACTACACGTATTGATACTGTATATTTGGTCGGTGCGAATAAAATGTAATTACTTGTAACCGGAGCTTGGTTCTCTCGTTCACGTGCAGGGGAGCCTCGAGGTTTTAATAGGTCAAGAAAATTGAGGAAATATATACCAAGAAGGTGGCTCTATGTTGGTCCGCTCATAATTATGATTATTGGAATGCAGGATTTTTGGACGAGAGAGAGAGAGTTAAGAGATATTGGAGTTTAAAAAAAACAGTTCTGTGGTTCTGTAGCGTCTGAGAATGAATTGAGTTTTTTGTCGGCTTGAGCGCTTTCGTTCAGATTTTGTCTTGATGCTACAAAGTTGCCTCTGTATACTCAAGTTATGGTTGTGGATGGATAGGATTTGAAAACACGCGTTGAATTCGTACCCTTGCGAAACCTTGAGTCGTTGTTTACTCTGACTCTAAGACAGTTTTTGTGGATGATCAGAAAGAAATACAGAGAGACGGTAGGGCTGGAGGAGATACACGATAGGTGGAAGGAATGTGTATTATACTTTATATACGCCAGCCGGCTTCAGTAAAGTCTCCTGTAAAGCTATTAGGAAACATTAAATAGCATTTATTTCAAATAATTTCTCTATATTTATACTCAATCTTAAGGTATAGGAGGATTTGAAACTTTTAACTCGCGCTAAGGAGATTTCCATTGTTCGCTCACTATTCGTCGAATATTTTATTTTCCCAGCTTTAAATGAAGCATTAGTATCGATGAACTATTCCTGTCTGAATTGAATACATAATGCATATCAATAGAGGATGAGACGGGCTAGGATTCCGCTTGGACAAAATTGCTTGGAAGATAACTCCAAATCATCGGTGTATTCTGGAGGTAGCGCTGAGAGTATGAAACGAAGAGAGATCATTTGGTGAAGAAAAAAAGGAGGGGGAAGTGATGAATCCGAGGAGTTTAATGCAAAATCCAGATGAGCTCCCTAATACTTTTACTAGGGGAAACGGCGAAAATAGACTGAAAGGTATTCCACGCTAGCGTAAGCCTGCCTGACCACTGCCTGCTAGTGTATCCACAATCCACGCAGGTTGAGGCTGATGCAAGCAGTGAGATAATTTGTGAGTAATAATTGAGAGTGCGAAGATAGGAATGAACGTTAGACGGATAGTTGCAATTTTTTTTATATAATACACAATATGCGGGATTTGGAAATAGAATACACTTTGCTGTGATAAATGATTGCGTTTAGTTTGTTTATTTTTGATTACGTGTGAAATTGCGCAGTGACTTGTATTTTTCGGTGGAAAAGCTACGCAGTCCGTTAATATTGCTGTATCAGAACGGTTCGCTAACTGCCTGGATCCTTGACCGGATGTGGTTTTGAACTGGCGGAATGAGGTGATAAGAGATAAAAAGATGGGATTGCTGGAGGTTGTGGGTTAACTGAAGGAGACTGCATATGTTGATTTCGGTGGGATAAAGGTGATGTGCATGTAAGTTGGGTCGCTTCGGAAGAATGCAAAAATGTTGTTGTGTTTTCTGGGTAAAAATGCTTGGGTGAGTTGGATTCTTTCGGAGGAATGGGATGAGAATGTTCTGTTGATGAGAATGACGATGGCTCAGGAAGAAAAGGAGACACGAGTAATATGTTCGTAGTGGCTCTCGGCTGAGGGTGATCCAATGTGGAATAGGTTGGATGGATGGTTCCTTCGTGATTCGTTCGGAACGTACGTGTATGGTGTGTGTGTGTGTGTTGTGAAGAGTGTGTACAGTGCCCTGTTTAATAGGAATGTAGTTAGGGTTGTTGGTGATGATACGGGAGGAAGAAGGAGATGAGAGGATTTAAATGAAGAGGGGCGAATATATAGCAAGAATGAGAAAATATATATTTGAGCGGTTACCACAGATGTACACAAGAATGAAACTTGTGTGAATTCTCTTATCTTTAATGTGAAGCTAGCGAAAAATCTCCTGCCTCGCCTTCCATCTCTGGCTCTATACTCTTCTTATGCTCCTGGTTGCTCCTCTCTGACTGAGCTGAGTAGCGGAGGAGAGTGAGCCGAGGAAGAGAAGAAGAGGTTTTATACTAGGGACTCCTCAGACCGGAGCACAGTTGTAGGCTGACTGAGATCTGTGTTGGAAGGAAGACAAACTCTTGCAAATTTACTATTGCGAATTTATTTGCAACAACATTTATCTAGTTTTTAAGTTAGTTTGAACCAAGCGTAAGCAAAGGTTTCTTGGTGGCTTCTACAATTAAACCAGGTGTGAATACCACATTGCGTGACCAAATACTGTTACCAAATATTCTTGTTTCAAAGATTTTGGAAGTTATAACTTAGGGATTAATCTCTGAGCTAATTGTGTGCTACAAGCAATCGAAGGAAAAAGGTGGAAAACACAAGGTTTGAGGATTTAATTATTAGTAGTGCGCTGGAAATTGTTGGCCATTTTAGCCAGTACTTATTATTGCTAAAAATGACTGAAACCGTCACGATGATTGATACTACTGAGAAGATCAGGCCTCAAAAGCGAACTCGTCGCGAATCTTCATCCGCTCTATACGAAATATGGCGGAAAGAACTCAATGATGTTTGCTACCTGTTTGTCCCGGATGAATACGTGAGTACATGTTTTCCTTTTGTTAGTTGCTCTTGCGATGGGCTGAGGGAATCCTGGTCAAGTGGATCGAGGATTTTGAAACAGCTCTAAGATCAGGTTTCTGTAAATCAACACAGCTCTGAGATTCATGGGATAAAAGTACGGACTGACTAGTTGAGTAGCTAAGGAAGGAAGGTTTACATTTTTCTGGGGTGGAACACTGGTCTGGTGAATAGCTCAGTATGCATAGCTCAATGGTTGGTGGAATTCGGGGAATTGGAAAAGAAGAATTCGGAGGAATCTAAATCTACGTATAGTCGTTCGCGGCAGGACACAAGGGAATCGGAAATACAGAATGAAAATGAGATTCGCCATTTTGTTTAAAAAACAGTGGAAACTCTTTGTTTCGTATGAAACAAATTAAAGAATAGGCTGCAAAATAAGCTGATCAGAGATAAGATGGCTTTATGTTGAACTGGAAGAGAAGGGAATGTTTATTGTTGGCTGCTTGAATCTTGTTTCTCTGAACTCTTGGAATGTCTCTATGTAATAATATTTACATTTTTCGCCTTCTCTCATACAACCAAAAGCAGGTTTTTCATGGGCTTTTCAAACGATAAAATATACGCAGAGTGAAATAATACTTGTTCGGTATGCTCCTTTTTGCTAGTGCGTAGCGCAGAGAGAAAAAATTTCAAGGTCTTCTTAGCAGGGTACTTTTAAGAGAAGTTGAGTGGAGGAGTTCAGGTGAACGGTGTGACGGATCGGTAAGCGGGTATTGCATCAAACCTATGGTGATTGTGACTGGTCTGTTGTGGAAGGGAGTGTGTGTCAGTTGTTTATGAGATTAAAGGTTCCAGCAGATCTGATGCATAACATTTTATGATAAAGCAAATTGAAAGTGGGATCCAGACGGGGTTGTGATGTTGTGCAAAATGGATTTGCACTTGAAAAGAAATAATCTAAAGGCTATATATATTTTTGCATATTAATTAGCAAGTGAGATGACGCAACTCTAGATTATGCAGGGGATTAAAGTTTACTTGTACTGATCAACTTTTACTTGTTGTGTCGGTCGGGTCGGAATAGGGTGATGAATATGCACTGACAATGAAGAGGTGGGCTGTAAATGGATTGCCAGGAATCACGAGCTGGAGATGAGCTTCTGATAATTTTGTGGGGATTAATAATAGCTAGCTGAATTGGTAGTAGATACAAGATGCAGGTCCGGGATGACAGGCTTTGATTTTTTATATGGACGTGTGAGGGCATTTGATGTTATGGAATGGTTAGAATTAATAGTAAGATCTTTGTAGTGGAGAAGGAGTATCATGTATGGTGAACTTGAACTTGGTTAGCTATACGGAGAAGAGGTGATGGAAACTAGTATTGGATTGTCCTTTTGGTGTGTTTGAATAAGTTGTGTGTATATAAAGAAATTGGCTTATTGACAAGGGTAGAATGAATATCTTCCTTTCTATGTGTCACACTTTTTATCTACCCTTGAAATAATAGGATAAGATCAAGTTAGCGCGCGTGCAGTTAGACTACAATTATGAAGATAAGGGAACTGTAATTAGATGGAAATGTAAAATACAGTGGTCTGCGGAGGTGACATGTTCGGCGGTAAGAATAAATGCAAGCTAAATCCAGATTCGAGATGGCTCAACTTAAATAGTTTAGGAGTTAGTGGTGTGTATAAAAAAGAAATGAAGAGAATGAGGTGCGAGGATTACATGGAGATGGGCCTTGATTACCTTGTGAGCGAGAGGATGTGTCGGTGTCGCTTGGTTTGGGGACTGTTGTTACCTTGGATTTAAGAGGTTTGCAGTGTTGTAGAAAATGATTATGTTTTCCGGGTTTTTTTCTGCTGGCTATGATCTGGAGGATGGATATTTTATACATTTTTACAACGCAAGCAATTGGAAAGGACTTTTCTTGGACTACGTGACGCTATATGTAGGAAATGAAGCAGGAGAAATGTAGGTTTATAGTTGGGTTGAAATTGCGAAAAGTTTGTTGCATCTCACTTACTCTGGTGTCCCTGAACGTGAACCTGCTATTGACTTAAGATGGTATGCAAGAAAGAATAGGAACTAACGTGCGTGCGGAGAAAGTAGAGCGTAATACAGCGGATTGAATCTAGATGTCTGTCTGTGCTTTAGGAAATAAGTCTGAGTGGATGCGGTAGGATACTGATTGGGAGTGTAGAAATAGGTTAGGTTGTAGCAGAGCAGTTGGGAGAAAGCTGATAGGAAGGACAGACTAAAAGAGAGGGTTGGGGAAGCGGGTATTCGGTAGGATTTTGCGAGTGAAGTAGAGAATGCGAATGTGTTCCCGGCGTTGTGTTTGCAGTACTCATGTGTGAGAGAAAGAAATTGAGGTCAGATGCGTGAAGTTTGAAGGTCGTTTCTAGAATCTCTTCTATGGGATCTTGTAACCTTGTGGGTGCAAACTGCTAAGGAAGGCGTTGTAGCGTATGTGCGTCTAGTAGAATCCAGTAGCTGGGATCTCGAGAGTACGGGTTGCGAACATAAGTTGGTGATGGTACGTGGTAAAGACGAGTCCGGTGTAGTGAAATTTCCCCCAAGTTCTCGAGGAGACACTTGGGAGGATGTGAAGGATTTGAGATCTTCGGAAAAAATGGTAAGTTTTATAAGGTGAAAGGCGTTTTGGAAAAAAAATCGAGGTAAATCGGTTTGTTTTAGCTGGAATTGGGATAGGTACGTGTTTCTGGCTTGTCTTGTTATGAATTTTACCGAGTGCGAGCATGCGGGGTGACGTGAAATGGTGTTAAGGACATTCACGATTGTTTAGGAGGAACATGCTATTATCATTCTGATTGTTGTGTAGTGTGGAAGCCCAAACGTCATATGTGTGGTTTTAATTTCCATAAGGTTATTAAATAAGCTGTATAGAACGAGGAGGGGGATGAAGAAGACGGATGGAAGACTGTGATTAGAGGTTATGGTGAACTTACTGGGTTGCGTTGAATGGTGCTAGGAACGTGGCGTAGCTGAATAGTTTGCTGTAAACATTATTTACTGAACGTTAATCCTAAAGAATGTTATCAAAGAAATGTTTACGATTTCCCATGACTTGGAGGAACGAGGAAGTAGATCTGTCGGAGGCAAAGTTTGATACGACTACTAGTGAAAGGGTACAAAGTGCAAGGGTAGGGTGAAGCTGCTAACTACAAAGAACGAGGCATTAAAAGTTCATGGTGAAGGGGATTTGACGTGGTCAAATAACTCGTAGCGGAATGTGGAAACGAGAATATTTAAAACTGGAATTGACTAACTTTAATTTTTGTTTATTTGCAGGATTTGGTCAAGAGTCATTTGATGTTTGCTGTTCGTGAGGAAGTTGAAGTCTTGAAGGAGAAGATAGCTGAATTAATGGACCGAATCTCTCAACTGGAATATGAAAACACTATCCTTAAAGCAAATGCTTCCCAAGAGACGTTAGCTCAAATCCAATCGAAAACGAATCAAATGCATGGGACTGGAGGGGGAGGAGGAAATACTACGTCACTTAACAATAACTCGTAACCATTTGATAGTCAAGATAATATACGAATACTGAAATTACGATTCTTCCTGTTTCATCAAATCCTGACGTCATGTGATAGAAGAATTCCGCCGTTTTCCAAATCCGAAGAAGGAAGAGAAGAAACATATTGTAAACTTGACGAGCAGCTGGAAACGAATGAAGTTAGGCGGAAAGAATCCAAAGCATGGGGAAGATTTGACAACAGTGTGATGGAGAGCTACTTGAGTCTATTATTTTTGAGAATAGCGTTCTTTGCTTAATGATTCGACAGTGAATTGCTGAAGCTAGTTTACCAGAATTTAATATTGAGAATGTAGCCCACTCGCCACCTGCTCTCGTACCTGCCGTGTCGTTTTGGGCGCTGGCGAGTTGGGAAACGTTTTCCAATATAAGTAAGGAGAAAATTTGAAACGATATCGGAACGATGGATGTGTCGTCCGATGCTATCGGATTTTGTTTAAATGTTTTGAGGCGGAGAAGCAGTGTCAAGATGCATGTCCTGCTCTTGGTACATTAAGTAATCAATGAGAGTTTTTAAACATTTTGATACATTGTTTGTTGCATTAGCAGTCGAGATGCTTTGCAGTATGTAACTGATGACTGCGGAAAGTTACAGTACTGGAGGTTTCCCCCTGCGCCTGTATGTTGTAAGGCCTTTCGGAGTGTGTACTGCTGAGCTGAGGACGATAAAGAAGATTGTTTTGCACCTCTAAAGGCTCTTATACACGTATATTGTACTGATCTGTGATTCCTTTTATAGAATTGTAAGGCGGTAGAACGAGTTTATAAGTTAGATGTATACGCTGGCTATTGCTGTATCACGTAAGGTCATCTCGCATATCTTGGATTTTGCGTGCTAGTGTTATTCTTAAACGAAAGCGCAATCATTGTACACGTTGTTTAATCTGGTGTACTTTGGAAGCTACTGTTGTTATACTTGAGAAAGTAATTTTAGTTAAGTTGGAAGCAACATTTGTGATGCGCTAAGTAATGGATAAACCAAAATAACATTATAGCTACGCTGCTATTTCTTTATTACTTGTAGTAGCAGTTGTAGCAGTACGTCGGTCAAGCTCCGTGGATGATTGTCAATCTACGTAGGTTGTTGCCTCTTAATTCAAAAATCCCTTGATCGCTGTATTTATACGAGTATTTAAATTTTAATATGCAACATCATCATTATAAAGATGTGTCTCATTTGTACACCTCTCTGTTCATATTAGCGCTTGACTCGCTGATCATCATCAATCCTTTTCCGTAATCAAATCGTTACTAACGTCAATTGTTAATCATGCCTGAAATCATTATATTGCTCTTTAATAGTATACAATTTTGCTTCACCAATCCTACAAATTCTGAGCTCGGAGACATTTGAGGTTATTTCGGTTTACTGCATTGCGAATCTATTACGTAACTCAAAATTATCTTCATCTCAAGTTTCATCCGCTTTTAATCAAGTGGTTTGTGTTATGATATAATAACAAAAATGAGTCATTCTCAAGGAGATAAGTTGGAGCAGATCGATTACCCGCGTAGTAGTTTATTTACATGAGCAATATTCCGTAACCTTATCATGTCTCTTGAACTTTGTCTGGTGTTGGAAGTTCTTAGGAATATTGGACCATATTGTATTACCTATTTGAAAAGAATTTGCTTGTGAACCCTGGGAAAATTGTGTTTAAAATATGCGTACTGTGGAAAACTGGCTGCTGAAATATTCAAATATGTCAAACAGTTAAAGAGTCTTTTGTAATCGGGCTTTCTTTCCTTCCCGGATAAGGGAGGGTGATGTAAACATCTTCTTTTGTATACTGCAAGACTACCTTGTAGGCATTAGTCAATCACATGGTGTCTCATAAGGTCGAAGTTAGTTATTTAAGTCTTGGTACTCTATATATTTCGAGGTGACTTAAGTATGTTTTCTCGTATGGTGAAAGACATGATAATAACACAAGTGTCCATATAAAATGTCAAACTAATTTAAATGAGTGTAATTTTACGAAAGGGACCTGGTGGCAGGAGCAAGAATAGGGTTTAAAAGTGAAGAATGAATCAGTGGCTCTACGGTTGAAGTCAATAATTGGAATAAGGAATTCTTTGTTTTGTCAAAGTCAGCTTAAACTTGAAAACAATTGCTCGATGGGATGATACAGATTCAAATATTAATGTTTAATGATACTGAGACATGTGAAATGTATGCGTGAGAGAGTGGGTGAATGTATTTTATTTTAGTTAATTTCGTTGCAAAAGCTACTGAATGGGCTAACTTGACGGAAATCGTTCCAGCCGAAGTTATTGAGTTGACTGGTTAGTGAGTCAGTTATAAAATTGAAACACACACACAAGATAAGATAAGGAAAGAACCGATGCAGTTTTTAGGCAAATAAATAGTGTTTAGAGTGCATGGAAATTTTTGAGTTGACTGACGATATGACTGCAAAGGTTTGCCCGATTTGAAAAGACTGTTTACGTAGTAAAACTAAGTTTAAGTGTAACCATAAAGTAATTGCTGATCATATAGTGTTAAGAAATACGAATATTTAATTAACATATGAAGTCACTAATGGAAGAGTTAAGTAGAGCAAGGTTGCCCACGAAGGGTCGTCGACCATGGTCGTTTTGTGGTCGACATGTCGACCACACTTTTTTCACCCTGTGGTCGACACTGTCGGCCCGGGTTGCCGTGACCACGTTGTCAGCCACAGTCGACCCGGGTCGACATGTCGACCACAACCGCGGCCACAGCTCAATGGAAACTCAATATCACTACGCCGTCTGTTATGATGTATTTTGTTGTGTGTATTGTAATAGGAGTTGAATATAGAATGTGATATAGGCATGGGAGTGATGTACATATTATTCTTTGATAATACAGGTAATATTCCTTAAATCGATTCCAGCACGCATTAAATATGATGTGTATAATGAATTCGTATGATTGTTCTCTGAGTAGCGTAATAGACCCAGTTGGCCAACAAAATCCAGCCCCTCTCTAGTACGACCTTTTGCTTGCGAAATAGTCATAAATGTTATTCTGGCGTTCAATGAATTGCTTTGGTTACGCGGGAATATATTTTGGATGTTAATGGTGCTCAATAGGATTTTCTTTCTACGTGGGGTTGACTTTGCCCTTCCATTTTGAATCACAGTATTTGCCCACTACTATTTCCAACTATGAAAAGCGGAGCTTTCAATGTATACACACCAAGGTATGATGGGTGAAGCTTTCAATATTTACGCAATTGAGTAAACATGAAACAACAGTTACACAATGCCAAACCTTACACGGTTATATGAATTCAAAATAGGCAATTGAAATATTGCGCGATTGAAAACAAGCATTATCGTAATTTAGAGGAACAACAAAATACTAAATTTTAATCACCGGCAGAGTACAAGTATTTAGGAATGTAGGTGTCAAAGCAAAAAAAAACTAAGAGCCAAAATCCAAGGTTTGGTCGAAAACGACATAGCATGAGAAGAAAGAAAAAACACTGATAAGAAAGAAGCTTAAATAACTTGAAAAAAGACATGTAATGGCGCAATGATAATTTAATGCTTACAGCAAGTAACCAATGCACCCATAATACATTTCCATTTTTTTGAGCGTTGTCGATGACCCCACTAGAGCCAGCTAGAAACCTATAGTACGTGCAACCGTTCACGAAATCGAGTAAATATGAGGGCTTTCCGTTGGAGATGAGAATACGTTGGATGCACAATGGTAAAGCAGCGGTAGAAGATACTAACGGGACCCAATGAATTCTGTGCCGGGTTACAAAGCATGAAAATAGTTGAAGAAAAGTTTCTTCAACTATTCTCTTCTGTTTCTTCTCTTGAAGTGTAACAACTTCGATGATACAATTTGCTGTATTCTGCGAGAACAAGAGGTTTGAGAGGTGTTACATAATCAACAGTTCAACAGGAAATAGAGATAACGATGGCTTTGGTAAAGAATGCCTAAAATTGATTGTTTTCCTCGCATATTGATTGTAGCCTCAAAATGTGTGCAGTCGCCTATTGAGTGTACATTGACTACACAATGCAATGATGTGAGTTAAAGTTTACAACTCGCGGTGGCTGATCTGGTAAGCAAAGATAAATAATGTAAACAAATCGGCTAAGACAGAGATTTCGCTATACACAATTGTTTCTTTTCTAAGCGACGGCACTCGTGCGGAAACAATAAACATTTAAAATTAATGAATTACTTAATTACGATTGGGTTCGCCGAAATGAAAAACTTGTCAGCCTTTACTCATTGTTGTGTCGTTCTCGTTAAAATTGCAAAATGTTAGCTACGAAAACAATCCTGAAATTCTAGATTTCGTATTTCATCGTGTCATTGCAAGTATTTTGCATGTATTATGCAACCCTTTTTTGAAATCATATTGCACTGATTCACTACTAATCGTTCATCTCCACTCCCGTTTGCTTTCCATATTATGATAGTGCTGCAGCAAAAAATAGAGAATATATAAAATCTGTATTCCAGTGCATTTCATATTGGTCAGCTTGGATCATGGTGTTCTTAAAACTATTTTTTCCTTTCCGTTAGCGCTGTTGTGTGATTTTTATTGTGCATGCGGCCAGCCGCCTGTTCGGAGACGTTAGCATCCGTAAATTCTGGCATTCGCTGATAAAATCCTCCAGAATGCACTTAATCAAAAAAGGATTTATTGTGTTCAACAGGTGTTAACACTTTCAGCAAAAGCTAGATAGTTTCTTAGAAGTATCGGTGTTTTTGTTTCCCGTATCGGGAGATTGTCTAGTGTCCTCGAAATGGAATTCTTTCGCCTTCCCAATTTCATCGTACAATAAGCTTAAAGGTTCCTGCTTCTACAACAAACATTGATTTCATTACTTCATATTGACCTGCAGAGGTCACACAAGCCAACTTTAAGATTTTGCCTTCGATTGATACCAAGACAAAACAATCCAGGTCCTAACATTGCATTAAAGTAAGCAAGTGGCTTTTTAAAAAGGGATATTTAACCCAATTTTTGTGGATTTAGTGTTGCGTTGAATTATTTGAATGACAGCAAGTTTTTGATAGCAGATGCAGCAGGAGGATCACATGTTTCCCGATGTCAACAATAGTTTACATGAAGCGCCACAGACGCAAAATAAGTGCGGATTTTCAATGATGGAAAAATACGGTCCTTCGCCAAAACATTTGTTCCGCAGAGTTGGATTCACGCTGATCCTAGTTTTTAACCCAATGTAGCTGCGGGTAACGCGGAAACACAATCAGACCCAGTACGTTACTGGTTCAAGTGATTTCCATGTAATTCAATTCTTCTGTGCTGAGTCAGTGCCTTAATGGTTGGCCAGTTTACAAACAAAATAGTTGTGGAGTGGGAGCGCTTATAATTCGTACAACGACAAATTCAAGTATTCAACAAGTGTGTAGCAAATGAGCAGTATGCCCTTTGCAACCAACTAGTTATATAAGTACAACATTAACCATGATATGTATCGCGTCAACTCTCAGCTCACTCCTTTAAACATGAATTTATGCAGTATCCACATGAAATGTGCGTAGACGGACCACCATTTAATAATTTGGCAACCAAACGTGCCTACGCTTTGAATAAGTTCAACTGTTATTAAAGTTCGTACTATTTAAGGATGTTAAAAATGTTTAACACAATTGAAAATGTGAGTTTACAGCATAAAAAGATGTAGGGAATAAGTCTGTGGAAATCAGGAAAGCAGTGTAACCCGGCTAGTGGTCGAAGATGGTTAGAGTTTTGGTAAGAGTTTTACATTCTGTGGCCATTGCACGGTTATCTAATATACTTGACGAAGCTTTGTAGTAAAGGGAGTATAGTAGCCCATTTAATTGGTGAGAATTGGGAATTAACGCAATCAAATGTGACTCATCTCAGCGCCAACGAATTCACAGATTTAGTAAGAGCAATGCTAAATGACGTCTATGATCAAAGCGCACACACAAACCAGGATTAACAGGTTCTCAGCAGAAACGAACTGCTGCGACTCCATTGTGAAACAGGAGCATACACATCAACAAAATATATTAAGCATTTTTACATTTGAACTGGTGTCTTTCATCTCACAATTTGTTGTACCATAGCAAGAATGAAATTCGAATCAAGATGCAGTAGCTATCAGTAATAATTAGTTGTGTTGTCACAATGGATTGTGAAACTGCGCACTTAGATATCATTGTGCAATAAAGGGATGATCATAATTACCTATCATTTGCGTTATATGCAGCTAATTCCCTGCATAAATCACATGTTGAACGCCTGAGTCGATCTACACACAGCAGAAACTGAAATATCAGAGAAATTTTCATCGTAAAACAAAGAAATCCCATCTATACAGATTTAGGAGTTTGAATATAGGAGGATCACTATATTCAAAGTTTTAAGGGGGCAACTATTCACTAACCATCGTTGGAGTTTCTATATCAAGACATTTAATTACCGAAAGCATGTATGCAAATCAGAAAGTGCCCTTCCACTCAATGAACACTATTTATTATACTGCAACAAGTATTTTACACCAAATGTCAACGACAGTTCCAGTGCGTATTAGTGACACAGTCGTCAATCAACAGATTCATAAAACCCACTCGATACTGACGACAATTCAAATGTGCCTAGACAATTCAAATTGTACCTAATTCACATTGTTTCTAGAGAATTCACATTGTGCCTAGACAATTCACACAGAGACTACACAATCATTATGTACTGGACTAGGGACGTAAGTGAAGTCTAAGATATTCAAGGGTGCAGAATGTTCTTGACTGCTTCTTGTTGTTCCCATACTGAAGAAGGAAACATCAATTCCTCTACAAAACTCATCCGTCTTGGAAAGTTTTACTGCTTTAATTCTGATAAATACATTGGACAACTAGAAAAATCACTGGGAACATTTTTGGGGAAGAGTAACAGCAAGTGATTGTAATTTCTTGCTATCTGCTATGACCGTTTCTCATTTAGTGATGTTATCACTCATCCAATAATTTTAGTGAGACTTGAAGCAATGCAAAGAAAATCAGAAAGCCAAGCCGCAGAATATGATTTAAAGGAGGAACAATACCAGGACGTTAAACATACCACGCTACGTTCATTACTGTATCAACTGCCAAATTCATAATTAAATATGAGGTAATGCATTCTGGAAATGGATTACTAACCGACTATCCCGCCTTTAGTTATCTCCTTGCCCATGTGCAATGTGCAGTACTGCGCTAACCTTATGTTCATTGTGCAATCCAGCGAACTGAGTATCAATATGAGTGAAGTCCAAAATGTTTTAGCTTGCAGACCCCCAACACCGGTTGGTATCTAAACGTACAGCAATAGCTTATTAGAACAAGCCTGGTTACCAATTCTTGTCCCTAACGCTCTACGTCAAGAATGACGACTATGTTAACCTTGCACAATTGCCCCATTGTGCAAATTTACACTGCGTAAATTTTTGAAAATACGTTATGCAAGAAATAAATTTCTGGGGGCAGTTTTGATGAAGAAAAGCATCAAGTAACTACTTTTTATCAGTAAAATTCATTGTTATCACTCTTTGAGTTTTCTTGTTTTGTCGGCCATGGTCGCTGCGACCACAAAGTATCCTGTCGACCCGGGTCGACTGCAGCTCAGTTTTAATCCTTTCCCCCATACCTCCCACCCAAAATGTCGACCACACTTAGTGTGGTTTTGGGCAACTCTGAAGTAGAGCGAAAGCTATTATATTATTCTCAATGAATTGAAACGAAAAACGTTTTCTTCATAAACGGCGAATAAATTTTTTTGCTATGCTATGCGCTTGAAATGAAATTTCTTTTCCTCTTCGTACCATCGTATCTCTTTTCTTCGTCACAATCTAATTATAAACGAATCCATGTACATCCGTCCCCAGAGTAAGCCAGTCTTTGCGCATTGTACAGTCTCAATGTCGCCAGGGATATAAAAATCCGAAGCCTCATGCATAAATGTAATCGTAGCTGAAGAAAATTATTTTTAAACCACAAATTGAATTGAAAAATGGTGATCATCATAGAGTCAACTCCAAGGATAGTTGAATTCTGTTTGGCTCAACTATGGTTTGTGGTACGTATGTATTATTTTCTACGGATGGAAAGTGAAATTGAAATATTTTTTTATCAATTTAGAACAACCTATTTATCACGTTCGTGCTTTGTGATGAACATTCAACGCAGCGCTATAATGCAAGGATACGCTGTCTCACAAGAATAAGTTTCTTTTTGCAAATCCAAACCCAGGATCGTCTTCAAGTAATACAAGGCATAAGCAAGCGAAGCGTAAGCAGATGAGTCAGACTCAACTAAGACCTCCTGTTCATGTTCCCTTCCATCGCGAAAAGAAACGCAAGGGAAATTATGTCAATCCCACGTGCTCTTTGCTGCTCGGTGTGCTTTTTGTTTACCCACGTACAAAAATACCCGGTAATTGTCTACTCCAGGTACTTCTCAAAGACAACTATAGCTAGAGGAAAAAAAGATGTATAATCCCGACCTTCTCTGCTTTCCTAGTCAAAAACATGTTTGGTGCAATGAGCTTTACTTCGAAAAAAGAAAACTTCTCGTGGATCCGGAGGAAGACGAAGAAAAATAGCATATGTAGAATGTAGAGGCGGGATACTATGGATTTGATGGGCCAAGCATGTGACGGCCAAAAGAGCGTTTTAATGATACGCGTGTAGGAATTACTCGTAAAAACTAGAAGATGCATGAAAGCTTATGCATCCTTGGGATTTTGAGTGAGGTAATGGGAAATTCGCACGTGTTTTAGCAGATGGAAAGAGAAGCGGTCGCGATTTATTTTGTGAAGTAGAGAATGTCCCTTTACTCTGTTGGAGATTGGAGACAATGATCCTTTGGATCGTTCCAAGGAAAGCGCCTGCCAAGAAAGACAGGAGGGGGACACTTTGGCTTCTGCTTGTAGAGCATAACGAGGAAAATGTTTAAAAATCAGTTACACTGTACAGAGGAAGGTCAAGGTGTGTAAAACTGATGTCCTGTTCTTGTTCCATCAAGCATGCTTTTCGACTCGTCGCGCCCTGTTTTCGGTAGCTCCAACGGTTCGGTCACTGATTCACAGTTGCCTCAGGGTTAGACCTTAAAACTGCAAATGCAAGCAGATTCCAAAGAAGCTCGTCTTGGAAAGCTGTGTACCTTGGACCAAATGCCAGAATTCTGGCAAGCAGCCTGTGGTCTGTTTTGCACAGCATCGTTACGGATCCTCCCTAATCTGCCCGATGTGATGAGGCAGAGGGACAAGCTGATTATTAATCTTCTTTCTGATAATGATGATAAGCTGGACACAAATATTGAAGACTTCCTAAGAAATGGAGGACTCAACGGAATGGTTGTAGTGGTATATGGTAATCCCAAGAAGAATATTGCAAAAGTTATATCATACTACAGATCAACTTTCTCCCGGATCCCCTTGTTAATATAAAAGGCTCATGTATGCAAAACCGCGCGTATAGATTAATTAACAAGTTGCGCTACAGGTGTGCCGTGCACCATTGACGAGTGAGAGAGAGATTGGTAGAATATTTGGAAGGGAGCATGGTAAGAGATAAAAGCATTGCAATAATATCCCACATGTAGCTTAGCCTTTGCATCGGAATGGGAAAGCAGATATGATTCATCGGGTTTTTTCCTCAATTTGTTTATTATGCAATAAAATTTGGAAAATTTGAAGAGCAAGAAGAGGAAATGTGCCGTAATCCTCCTCATGATATAGATGGATACAAGGAATTTGGATTGGAGGAGAACGTCTAACCATAAGTTGCTAAGCAAAAGCAAGAGGCTTCTTTCTGGACGATGATGCAATAGAAAATATAAGGAAGGGAAGAGGTGAAGAAGCGGAATTTCTGAAGGGATCGTGTTCGGAAATCCTTGGGGAAATCCCTTCCTTGATTGAAAGGAGGCTTTTGAAAGGTTGCTCTTAGAAATTATATTCCCGTAACACTGATGGAAGGAATTGGTTGCATCCGTTTACCTTGTTCTGAAGCGCAGAAGATGAGGCATGAAGTGACCAAGGAAGGATGCGGATAGGGGTAGAGCTGGCGCCTGGCAACGCATGGATGGGAATTGGAGGGAAAATGTTTGGAAACTATTTGTGTTGTAAGTATTTTGAAATGTGGGCTAATTTCGGTGGGATTATGGGTCAAATAGAGGATGACTTTCTCTTCGAGGATGATGATTATATGTGTGAAATGAATTGCACCTTGAACTGTTCCCTGAGATTAAAGTATGGATTATGTCCATTTTAGCTCTTCCATCCATGATCCTACAGAAATATAGAATGCAGAGACAATAACACGGATAACATACTTATGAAATTAAAGAAACTGGGCATGGTAGATGGACATGTTTTTTGCTAATCAATATTTTAAGCTTCTTAAAGAAGGCGGGCGGGTACACAATCTTAGGAAAGAAATAACGACGAAGGCTTTTATTATTAAAGAGTGATGGCAAAGATGGAGGTGGTGAGGGAGTTTGGCTGATGTGTTTACAGTTTACATGGGACAGACATGGTTTTATGTTTAGGTGTAACTGCAAGTTAATTTGCATTGTGAGGTGTAATATTAGGGGAGTTAGCGTTAGCGATGGGGAAAGATGATGGGAAATCCCATGTGGCACGTTGGATTGTGGCATGGCATGAAGGGTACGGCTCTGAGAGTCAGTTAACTGTTGTAAATACGCTCTCTTCTGCCCATCAAGTTTCTTCATTCATTGCTTTCTACGTGTGCAGGTTTTGATTTGGATGAGTTGTGCTTCCTTAAAGGTATTCAAATGATCGTAAAGGCTGTAGGGCTAAAGTAAAATAGGGATGGGAGAATTTGATCACCTGCTTGCTTGCTGCCGAGTATACAAAGGTTGTTAGTAAAGTTAGTTAGAAATGCAAGTTTAGTTTGGCTGAGAGATGCGCGAATGGGTTTGTTGAGAGATGGATGAAAAAGAACGTCGCCGTGGCCGTTCTCACTTTCGTTTCTTCCACCAGATATGGACGAATTGTTCATTTGTCATAGGGTTGCTCCTGTCTTGCTCTTGTCTTGCAGGTAAGGTACTGGTGGTCTCTTATCTTGAGAGAGCCTTACTAGCTTTGCTATGGGGACTGGGGACTCTAGATGAGCGTCTTGAGGGCTGAAGGGAGAGAGAAATCATTCTGAGGTACACACATGTAGGCTGCTACTTGCTACTACAGAGGGTCCTCATTGTTTAGCAAACAAAAGTGAGATGAGATCAACAAGGGATGGATGGAAGACTTTGACTATTTCTGCCGGAATAGTCTCAGTCTAGTGGTTGTATGCAAGAGGTTCACAATAATCACAGTTAGGAAACCAGCAAACCTTTAGCATCAATCCTCCAGCCCGTTGTTAAGTTTCCTCGAAGAATCTCTGGAATTGGCGTCGCGGAAGAATGTCTTTTTGAATCAACCGGATCAGCGAGAAAGTGGTCGGTGTCTACTTGAAAAAAGTTTCACCTGTGTACTCGTCAGCCAGTCTCTCTGTCGCCGACTAAGCTTAAAACATCAGCAGTGAGTTTGCTGTCTTGTTTTATGCACATGCCAGTGGCATACGAAACCAATTGGACAATTCCAGAATACGTTTTGTAGGTCAGGATTTTCCCCAAGTTGTTGTTACCCTCCGGCCGGACAACTTGCGTTTCTCCGTAGACAACTAGACTTGAAAATCCACGCAACGTTTTGTACTCATGATGATAAGGAAAGTTAAGTGATTCACGGGAAGGCTACGGAGTGAAGCTCAGTAATCCAAAATCCCTCAAGTGCCCTCGGTTTCCTCCTCCCAAATCTCACAGTTTCGCTAACTCTGATTAATGACCCCGTCCTGGTGCAGAGGGACTTTGAACAATAAACATGGAACGAAAGAAAGACTCGGTCTCTAAAATAGTGTACCTAATTCCTACTACAGCATGGATCTTATCGTGCCTCCTCTTTAAAATCGGGTCTGGACAACCTTACTATGGACCACCTATGAGTAAGTCGACCTTCCTCTTTAGATGTAGCGTGTTTACAAAAACTTGTTGTTTTTAAAGACGAGATAGACTAATTAGCACAGTGGTGTATGCCGCTACTGATACAGGATAAATGATGCGGGAATGGCAAAAATATGGCGGAGTAGTAAATACGCAGATGTTTAGCGCATAGTTAGCACGACAGAGACAGCTATGCTTAGGCTGGGAGCTCTGTATTTTTTGTTCCAGGATGTGTGGTACGGGAAAATTTAGGGGATGTGGGAAAATATTATTCACTCTTCGGGATACAGAATGTGTTAATAGATTTACAGGAGTTGCAAAATATGATTCTAGCTTTCGGCTGAAACATGTAAGGTTTTGGAAAATTACAACGATTGTTGTCGTTTAACAGATAAAGAGTATGAGTTCATCGGCTTGAAGGAATGGAGGCTAATATTGTTATGTAGTGTGAAAGAAGAAAATAGCTGGTCAAAGAAACTAGATATCTTCTTTAGCATTCTTGACTGCCTTATGGATATCAAGAAGGGAGGGAGACAGCAGATTTGCAAAACTTATCCGCCTTTCTCACTCTTACTCTCACACATGCGACAAAGATAAAGTCAGTGCTATGATGGCTGATGCATGATGGTTCCTTGGGGCAGTACGTAGCAAGACGAAACAAGACTAACTTTAGAGAAAGAGAAGATAAACAAGAAAAGCATAAGGTAAAAGGAAACCTGTCCACACGAGGCTACACACAGAATAATAGAATGTATGCTGGCAAAGTTAGGTGAGGGATATGCATGTATTACAAATACTTTACCTTCCTGACTAGGATAATTGATGGGGGTTCATAAGTAAGAAAGAGTAAGGTGCGTGAGATTTTCACTTGCATAATGGCCCCATAAATAAGGAATTTGGAGGCGATAACTGTGTGTAATTATGACTGCTCTGAGCTTCTTTGAAAAAAACTCTTACACTGCATCAGTCTGCATTAGGAAATATTCCGTTGCTACTAAGCATGAAGTGTTTAAGCTGTCTCAAGCAGTCCCCAATGCCGAAAGTAGTTGTCATCGTCCTTAACATTTACCATAGCGTGGCACACGGAGGAGGTGCAAAAATGTATGCGTGAATGAAGAAAGAATGTGAAATTATTTCAAGATTTATTATACCCTTCTGTCCTGAGTGCTAAACTTCTATAAGTTAATACTGGTAGGCTATAACAGTAAAAGCAGGTGTCATGTGTTCTTGCATTGAAGTATTCTCTCAAAGGGATGATATTTTGTTATGCTCAGTGAGGATATTTTAGGACGTAAATTATTCAGTTATACAATTGAATATTATCAAAAGGATAGCGTGTTTGTGATTGGACTTAACTCCCACCCCTTTGGGGGCTTTGACTGAACCAAAGATAAGTTGCACTTCCGCTGTCACATTGAAGAAATCCGTTGGGAAGAATAGCAAGATGACAATCAATGTCACGGTGAAAGGAGACAGAATGAAGAAGGAAAATGAATAAAACTTTCTATCGTGACTTGCAAATTGAGGAAAAATTATAGGTGGAGGGGGGCAGGCTTAAGATTATTGGATATTTAACATATTTAGGGTTATATATACGGGAAGGGTATTTTGATTTCTGGTATAGTAATTACTCTTGTAGTGGTACGAATTACATGTGACGGAGAGAGATAATGGGTGGCCGTGTTTGGTTTTATTGGTGGAAGATTGGGAGTCTTCTTTGTATTGTAGGAAGGTGTGCTAACGGCCTCGTACTTCCGTTACTGGAGATCAGGACAGGAGTTAGGTACTATGATGGTGCGCTAAAGAGCTCTGAGAGATTGGAATAATTTAGTATTCAAATTACATTTTCTATTAGGTCTAGGATATGATGGTTGAGTTAATGGGAAATGAGATGACACTTACGGTGTGTTCATAGCAATTCATAGTTCAGCCTGAATTGAGTGTGGTGTACAACATTTAAGTGAGATTAGGAAAGTAGTAGATTTAGTTGTACTCTGCTACTATGTTGGTTCTCTACGTCGGTTAAAAGACAAGAAAATGGGATTTGATTAGTTTCCTTATTTGTTTGGGATGAGAAAATATAATCCATAGGCCAAGGTAAGAGAAAATATCTTGCGTGCTTATGACTTGAAACTGGGTCTTGGGATTAATGAATGAGCAAGTGTTACTTTCTGCTGAGGAATTCGTGTTACGGCCACGATTAGTTTTAGAGATGCGTAGCTAGTTGTGGGATGAGATCAAGTTAAAAGAAGAAGGCAAGGAAAGGAAAGGCAAGAAGAATTGAAGAAGAAGAAAAATAAGAAAGATGAAATGATTGCATGGAGGGTAATAGATGCTTCCCAAGGTTTTTCTCGACGTGCAATGTTGTGAGAAAGCCGGCTTGAGTTGCGGGTATTGTAGGACGCTTGCACATTTTCACACGTGGGACCTTCATGGGATTGCAAATTATAGATATGAGCAGTGCAAACGTTCGTGGCCCATTTGTGCAAAAGTCATGTTGCGATTTATTTCTGGAAATGAAGCTTCCGAGCACTAACCTTAGCCCTTTAAATGGAGGAATTTAGATTGGTTTTTTATAATGAGTTGTTTGATGAAAGTTGTTTTTTGTGCTGCAGTTATGCAATATGGTGGACCACCCCCGCCGAATCATCATCACTCATTTGGAGTGTATCATGGAGGTTACCAGCAGCGGCATTTGTATGCCCCTGCCGCAAGTACCCAATCCCGACACTTCAGCCTACCTTCTATGGGGAGAGTTAGTGAGACGCTGGGAGCGTTAAACGCAATCGGAAGATATTTACTCAAGAAAGCGCAGCCTGTGACTGGAGATGTGCCAGATAAATCTTTGCAGATCTCTACGGAATCTTCTGTTAGCTCAGAAGAAAGTGAGGAAGATGAAGTCGTTGCAGCGGCTTCTACAAATGCTCACAAGAAACTTGCTCAGATCTCAGCTCCTCATTTAACTGTCGACCCGGCTCATGATGAAGAGCTAGGAAGTGCCTTGTATACGCTTGGTCGTAATGTTCTCGGGAAGGTGAGAAATCAAGGATGACAAACATTTAGAAACAGCTGCATGGAGGTTCGGTCCCTCTCTGACACATTATTATTTGTTCAAGAAATAATTTCCACTTGAATATTGCACGTTTTTCAGAATGTTACTGATACCCTCGTACCGGTGATGCAAACTGTAAACTCGATTGGAAAATTTCTTCCACCATTGATCTACAGGGATGGGCGGATTATTCTGGGGAGCGCTTCGAATGCTACTAAAGATGGGGGATCCATTAAGGATGTTGTGTGTACGACACCTTCGGGGAATGCTGGGAAATGCCTGGACCTGTCAGGATGCCCTTCTTTACTTTTTGATTTGAGCAATCTGAGGAAATCCTTGTGCTTCAAAGCTCTCTTTGTACCCGGTGTCTGCTGCCCGGATAGAAGAGAAACCCCCACAAAGAAGCCGCCTCCACTGGAAGTCATAACGACAGCCAGGCCGATTGTAACCCACCGACCCATAGTGGATACCGAAATATCAACGTCAACTAGAAGACCGCCTTCTTTCCTTGAACCCGGTATTCCTACCCATGAATGTGGGAAGGCTGAAACTCCAAGCTTCCGGATTGTTGGTGGAGAGAAATCTGCACCGGGAATGTGGCCCTGGATGGCTGCCATCTTCCTGCATGGACAACGGGGGAAAACGGAATTTTGGTGTGGCGGGTCACTGATTTCAAAACGATACATTTTAACTGCTGCTCATTGCACTAAGGATCAGCGGCAAAAAAGGTAAAGCAGGATACAGAACGCACATTTTTTGCAAAAAAACTCGAGTGGGTAAAGCAATTCAACTGACTTACT
Source organism: Sminthurides aquaticus (assembly GCA_906901655.1). NCBI lineage: Eukaryota > Metazoa > Arthropoda > Collembola > Symphypleona > Sminthurididae > Sminthurides > Sminthurides aquaticus. Next base: position 541,445 of record CAJQTT010000021.1, read on the forward strand.
TGAATAATGTATTATAGTTTCAGCCCACGGCAATTCACAGTTCGTCTGGGAGATTATGACCTGCACAGCACTGATGATATAGCTTCCCCGGAGACTTATAACGTTGTCGAAATCATCGCTCACAAAGAGTTTGTCGCCAAGGGATTTTATAATGATGTGGCGCTCCTCAAGTTGGATAGAGATGTGGATTATAGCAGATTTATTTCTCCTATTTGCTTGCCATCAGGAAGAAGTAGAATTAATAATTTCGTCGGAACATACCCCACTGTTATTGGATGGGGCACAAATCGATATGGCGGAAAAGAACATTCTGACCTTCAGCAAGTTAAGTTACCTGTTTGGTCAAACCAGGACTGCGACAGAGCTTATCTTCAACCTATAACAGAAATCTTTCTATGTGCTGGTATCCCTCAGGGTGGAAAAGACGCTTGTCAGGTAATAATGAAGCTGATTAATTTTGAAAAAACGCTCCAAGACAGGTTGTATTGTTAAATTAATGAACTTCAATTCACAGGGAGACTCTGGAGGACCGCTCATGCTGGAAATGGACGGTCGCTGGGTGCAGATCGGAGTTGTATCTTTCGGAAATAAGTGCGCTGAACCTGGCTATCCTGGTGTATACACACGGATTACACAATTTCTTGACTGGATTTACACGAACGCTGTATAATTTCAGCCTTTGATGGAATTCAAGGAATCTAGATTCACCCCGTGAATAATTACAAACTTTTTGCATTTCAATGCATGAAATCTTGTTGCGCTATCGTCTCGAATTTTTATATTAAAGATAATTTATGAATTTCGCTAACTATTTTCGCAGTTATCTCTTTTTGTGCATTCTGATGGAAAAATAACTGAAAATATACGGCAAAATGTTTGGCAGATTATACTTCAGGAGTTTTGGATTAGGTATTTATATCGTCATTAATAAAGTTACACTGCATATAAAATTTGATATTACAACAAAGAGAATCCCTTACGCAACATTAAATTGCCACTTCTCTTTAAAACATTACAATCTTTATAATTTCTCTTCAAGGTAGTCTAATATTTAAAATTTATTTTACGCACTTCCGAAAAAATATTTTACCAAGTACGGCAACTAATTATCAATTGAGTATTCTTCGTAATAAGTACAGACCGAGACCTAGTGTACAGTAATACTGTTACAGATTGAGTGTAGCGAAACTAAATAATAACAGAATATTTGAAAATTTTAATTACTGCTGAACTCGATGTCAGCAGCCAGGATTATAGCTCCTTTCAATTGCTCCAAATGATCCACATTTAGGATTGCGTTTACAACTAGGGCTAAATAGCAGATACAAGTTACTATAACCGGTAGAAGTTACTTTTATGAAGTTTACCTGAATTGAAAAAATGCGATAAACGTTTTCGTATTTAGCAGCATACACGGGTAATGCGTTGTACCGAACACTATCATCAATGATATACATTTAAAAAGCTATACGGGTGTGGAAAAGAGAAATGTAAAAGAGTAAAAAGCTTTTCAGCATTGAATTGAATTGACTAGTATTCAAGTAAAAAATTGGTAATTCTAGCTGCTTCATTTAATACAGGAACACGTGTGACGATTGACTCTGTCACGACATAGGATATTTCTAAATTCCGTACGCTACCTGGTAACTCTGAAGTGAGTAGATTATAGTTTCATATTTCACAACATTTAAAAATTGTGCACTAGAGAGAACATTGTGGGGATTGTGCGTCTTGAAACATGGAATTTTGGGATTCTGGCAATTTCAAATATATAAAATTATTGCATTTCATTCGTTTCTGGTCTAAAATAGTTTTTCATATGATAAATAAGCGTGCTTGTGGTTAAGTTACACGTAAATCATCACGACTAATCCGTGCTATACAGGTAAATGCTGTAAACTTAACCCATGAGAATTGTTCCATTACACTTTTTAAGCTGCACATATAGAGATTCTGAATAAACGAATGTCACAGGGTCAGGATTCTTGTGACGTACAACGATATCTGTAAAGTCAGAATAGTGAAAATGTTAACTGCTTTAAAGAACGATACAGTTCGTTTGCCGTCTTCGTATCGGCTCCGGCCTCAATACTGCTCTTACGGCTTCATCAAACACCTGCGAAATTCAAAATGTTATCCCTTAAAATAACCCACAACATCAATTTTTCGGAAGCACTATTTCAAAAAATCACTTACTTGACGAAGTCCTCTTTGAGTTAGCGCAGAACATTCTAAGTATTTTACAGCTCGTATTTTATTTGCTAACCGTTGACCTTGTTCCCTCTTAACCGGAGAAAGACCCTGTTCACTCAACTGAGCTAAAGTTTCTTTGTCTTCTCGAAGATCCAATTTTGTACCTGGAAGATTTATCAACGAAGCCTCTTAAATCCCCATGCGTTTGAATAACTTTAAAGGTATATCTGAATTCGGTATACAAGTTAAACCTACGGGGAATTCTATTTGGATAAAGATCATACCTATTAGAAGAATAGGGGCATCAGGGCAGTGATGCTTGATTTCAGGATACCATTTGGAAGTGACATTTTCGTATGACGATGGGCTTACAATGGAAAAACACACGAGGAAAACATCCGTCTAGAAGAATAATAATGCAACAGAAATTTTGGAAAAAATAAGTAAATCATAAATACCAGGTACCAACATACACTATCAAATCTAGACTACTTTAAACTCCGGAGCAATACATCCTACGATGCCGACACTAATTACAGGTCAATTTGTAGTTAGAGTCAACATATTCTACAACTGAACAGTTGACGTGCATAGTTCTGAATCATTTAAACACGCTTGATCGTCATCAGATCATCACACAAAAACGAGGGTAAATTACAAATAAAATCAGTTAAAGTAGTCATACCTGGGGATATGATAGTGGTCTAAGTCTATCGTAATCTTCTTGTCCGGCAGTATCCCATAATCCCAAACTTACAGGAATGCTATCTACGACCATGGGTGCAGAGTAGTTGTCAAATCTAAACACACCGAACACAATGTTATATAATACATAAACCAAGAGTAATCGCACATGTTCCCGATAATAAAAACAATATTGAGAGGTTAGTCTTCGCTGTTATTGACTTACACTGTCGGCACGTATTCCCCAGGAAAACTATCGGTCGTGTACGATATTAACATACATGTTTTTCCAACTGTTCCATCTCCGACCACAACACATTTGATAGGCCTACCACTAGACATTGTATTAGATTAAACGGGCTCTAAAAATCACAAACTATAGATACTCCTTGTATCATATTCTTCGAATAGCACGACACAATGACCAGTTTTCAGAATGAAGTGCAGCTTGACGTTTTGAATGTCCTTGGACTGTATTAGGATTCACAACAATAACTTCGAACTTCGAAGTAGTACAAGTACCAAACCCGATGCTCCTGGCTGTGTGGATTCAATCCTTTTACAACTCTTGAAATCTACACGGAAGATCTAGGGAACATTACAATTAAATCACTTAACGACAGTTACACGACAAAATCACTGTATTCCGGATTCACAGTTACATGTATAAGTAAAAAATTAACAATAACAGAGAATAAAAAATTACCTCGTCTGTTGGATTCCTCGTATGTATATTCGACCTAGTGGATTTTGCCACATTTGGAACTGGAAGCGGAAAAACAGGAGTGGATATTAATTTTTATGTCGCTACTGTTAAAATGAAAAATGAAAATAAGGCTAAAGATGAAACAGAAAAATAAGATAACTTCACTGTGAGACATGGGAATTACCTCGGTTAGTGCCCGAACCAGATGCAGACTGATGACGACAATCTTTCCGCATCCGGTACAGAAGCCGGCTTCGGGTAGAATTTTATAAAGCGTGGTGGGACAATGCAAAGAATGAAAGAACTTGTTCACTAAAAATAAATAACGTTGAGATACTTTGTTTTTCCAAAAGAGAAATGAAGTATAGCGACTTGAATTGAAGAGCGTAAAAAATAATAAACTTTTTGAGACGACTTTAAACGAGTGCTGATTGCTAATGATTTATGGTGACGGAAGAGTGATTAAATCGTAGGCGCCATGCAATTTAGCGCTATGTATAACACTTAAACTGGTCACTTTGATTTGATGAGAGCATACACTGAGAGATAACCATGTGGTTCATCCCGTGTATTCCGCAAAGTTTTTACGAGAATTAACGGAAGCGAAGAAGTGCACTTTTTCGTGCCCGTGAATTTAATGCCCAGTTCCCAAGTATTATGAATATATCCTCCGGTTTCTTTCCCACGACACATCCAAACGAAGCACAATAAACACAGAAGGACGAGTGTTGGGGAAAGAAAGAAGAAAGATTGCTCCCGGAGCCTTTAAAGTTGGGCGGATTTGGGGAGTACTAAATTCCAGCTCCCGGTTAATCACACACCGCTTCACCCACAGCTCATGATTCCATTGACTCGCTCTGCCAAAAAAGTGAAAGCTCGTTTTCTTTATGCGGTGTATATAATCGCTAGGTATGGGTGCGTGTAACGCGCAACCGGTCACTACTTCTAATTACTTGAATTATCTTTTACAATACTTACAGTTGTTTTTGATGGTTACTGTGAAATTATAATTTTTAAAATCAGGATAGTTTATTACATTGCGGCGTTTTAATGCACTCAATATTAGTTTTACGTACCAGACATTAATGGTGTCAAAAGCTCGCAAACCTTGTGGCTCCAGAAATATTTTTTAGATTCTGAAAATTTGGTCAGGTCATTCATCATTTTAAAAATTAAGGAGCTACTCCTTTGCTCTGCCTCTCGGTGACGTCGCATTTATCTCTGACGCCGTCTTTTTGCGCAACCCAACTCACCGATCCGGGTAGCAGGGGTGCAGAGGAAAAGGGAGAGCGAAACGGAGGGTAAAGTCTGTGGGAAAGAATAAGAGAGAGAGGGAAGGAGATGTGAGTGGGTAGAATGAATAGTTTGGAACGGGGTTACGTTTCCCCGTAATATTTCTCCAGTTCACTCTTCTTACTTGGTTAGTTAATGCATGGAAATACATGGAGGTAAATAAGAAGGGAGCATAAGTTTCAACACAAGTTGAACCTCCCTTCTGGTAGACTCTGGATTTCTCATCTGGATAGTACCCCGGATCTTTCCATGTAATCAACCATATATCTGCATGTGCAATATACCTTGGAATGATGTTCGTGTCCGGGAGTTTCATGCTGTGATGTTTAGATGAAATTTCTGAAAGTTGGAGCGCCTGTAATCTGTTTGGGACCGGCCTGCTGGTTGACCCGGGAGGTTTCTCATGAGAAATTATAGAGGACCAGTTGGCGGCGAGATTTTTCCACCAGAGTGGTTTTCACTCAAGCTGAAGATAAGTTTGGAGAAAGTTGACGTGACCCAGTCCAGTCCGGAAGAGTTTGGAGGAGATGATGTGGAAGGAATTGTCGGGGAGTGACGGTAATTGAATGGGCGCAGGAGGGAAAATAAAAGAATGGTGCAAGTAAGTGGGCAGATGATGATTTTGCAGGTGATCGTGTGCCAAGGATTTCAATAAAGTATACATGGTTGAATAACTGTTGATTCTTGAGGAATCCATTGGACGATCCCTCAATATATATTTGATCAGCTTCTTCTTCCTCCCTTCTGTCTGTCTGCTGGAGAAAGCGAGGGGAGAGAGGAAGACAGACAGATGATGATGAGGAGAGAGGATTATTAGAGGAGGAGACGGTTACAATGTGCGGATAAGTTCGTACCGCATGGCGGGCAATAGTGAGATGGTAAAATACTTGGTACATGTATTATATATGTATTCATACATGTATACATATTTATATATATAATTTACACTGCAGAGTGCAGAATCGGTTAAGAAGAGCGCAGAAGTTTGCTGCGGCTAGAAGAAATCCCCGTAAATCAAGTCATACATCCGTGTCTAGGACAGAAGTGGGGCTGGAGGCACTTGGAGAATTGGAGATGACAGCAAGGCACGGGAGCCGGGATGCCCACGGATCTTCCTTCGAGTTCTTCTCCCTGTTTATGAAACTTATAAGCTTGGAAGATGAGGCGAGAAGAGACAAAGGTGAAAAGCACATGGTGAATGTGAAGTACAAAGTAGATGGGGGGGCTAAGTAAAAGCTGTGAAGAGTTAGCGAAGGCCTGAAAATAGACAAAGTGAGGGAAGGGTGAAGTTGTGATAATATTCACTCCGACTTTTAGTTCCTTCCTAGTTAGTTATTTATAACAAATCACCGGAAGCTAATGACTAGGGAAAATAGCATCTTTGAAGAGCTCCAAAGGAATTGATGGGGATCAGTGGAAGAATGAACCTAGAGCTACATGTACGTATGCTAGTCATCTCTGGTTGGTTTCTTCAATCGTCGGGCATGTTTTAAAAGGTCTTTTCCCTCTGGGAAGGAAATTAGCCTTATGACGAAAAGCGAGACGAGTTCATATACTAGGTGACTTACTTCCTTGAAATATACAAGGCCACGGCAAGAAGTGGCAGAACCGAGTATGTAAGTCTTACTGTCCGAAGCTTTGTATTTCTCGTAGTAATTGCTTGGATCGTATGAAACTTGTTTTGGTTCGGTTGGTGAAGTGTTCAAATATATGCTAGTAGTTAAGAGCAGAAGATGAAACTATGGAGGGAACATGACAAGTTGTTCCTGTAATTACCTTCTCCAGAGTTACACGACGAGGCGTGTGGTGGTGATGAATTTACGTTAAGGGGTTATTTGTGGGTATGTTTATATGAGAAAAAAGTGTCAATGAGTCTGGATAGTGCTTTCATTTAGAATCGGGGGAAACAGAGTCGAGAAAAAAACTCACTTCTTTCTGACTTTATGTAACGTGTGTATTGGATGCGTACATAGATGGTATTCAAGTAAGTTAATTCCCTCTTCCGGACTCCTATGTATTATGTTTCATTAGGTCTTGTTCCAATGGCTTTACCTCCACCCTATGGGACTCATTTTACAAGATCAGAGACATGACATTTAACGCAAGAGCTATCCTTTTCAACTTTCAGCATCCCTCGGCCTTTTTTCCGTTGGAAAAGTATCTTACAAGTTTATCATCAAGTGAGAAGCATTCCAGCCTCTGTGCGCCTATCTCTTGAAACAGATTCCTCCTACATGTTTTTCTCTCATCCTTGTTTGTTCTTCATTTCCCTAGACTAATATCGGCAGATGCGGAGAATTTATTGAAAGACGAATCACTTCTTCCAGCAGAAGTTGTCAATTAGGGAAATTAATGAGCCAGAGTCTGGGTGAAGGCGAAGAAACTCGTGTTGCCAAGAAAGAGCTTTATTACAGCGAGGAACTATCGTGTAGAATGAGCTGATTGCTTTTTCACTCGAGTTTCTCCTGGTCCGCTTAATCAGTCTAGGAACGTTTCATTGAGACCTGAAGAGTTCGGAATGATGAGAAGGCGTGGTTCACGAAATGATTAACTGGTTGAATTGAAGTGCACGAGACCTAGTTTTCTCCAAGATTGATAGAATCATAAGTCACGGGAACGTTATGCTATTAACGCAACGGAACGCAATCAGTTTGTGCTCAGCTCAACGTGAAAAACAGGCAAATGGAGTCGCGAATAATGTAACTTAGACTAATATTTGCTAATAACGGATCCAGATTTGGTTTAGTTTTACAGCTTCACTGGAAGGCATCAACGGATAAAGTTCAGTTAGGTCCCCGGTAGGAAATAAGTGAATAGATTCAGAATGTATAAACTGTTTTAATGTTAAGATGAATGTTGAAAATTCATACGCACACAATAAGCCGATGAGCAGTACTTCACGTTACACTACACATTCAGCTGGGTTATAATATAAATAACATAGCTTGCAAAATCAGAGAGGACAGGTATCTCTACGAAATATCTTAAATTTAGCTCGGTATTAAGTATTATATGCTCAAATGTTATTTTCAGAGCTAAGATTACAAACGTGCTACGCTACGCTACAACTTTTTCTTATCTACTGGCTGATACAAATGGCATATGTTTAGATTAAAGATATTTATGCATGTATATTGAGCCGCAATTAATAACTTATCCAGCTAATCTTAAAGAAACTATGCGTGGGAACCACAACTATTGCTGTGGTGTTTTGCAAGCAGCTAAATGACTTGAGTAGGTTCTGCAATGCTCCCATTTACTGTAAGTATAGATCTAACTTATATTCGGCTTGTCATTCTCAATCGCATAAACGACAGCATACTAAGGACTTCCGGTGCGAACTTAGGACACCAATTTCATAGATAGAGACTTCCATCAGTATTTGTAACAGTGTTAACCAGTACGGAAATTGCCTAATTAAAAATATTCAGTGCTTCTAAGAGATTTTTCCAGTTTACAAAAAAATGGGCTTCAAAGACTGAGCGTAACAATTTAGTCAATAATATAGACCTCGATGGTAATCAAATCATAATCGAATTTCCTGTACAGATGTTATAAAAATTTACACAGGGTTCAACGGGCTACTTAAGGATATAATCTACCTGCACCTGCATAGGTTTCAGACTGTGGACTGTCTGCTCGTGTTAGCTGTGCAGTTATAGTGTGCTGTGCCAGTAGTCAAGTTCAAAAGTCTCAGTGAACCTAAATGCTTAAACAGGAGTAACAAACAAACCTGCGTACGAAAATACACTATGAACCTGGACTGGATTTCATCTAGCATTACTTTTTTCAGATGTTTACAACCTTTTCCTCTGTAATAATTTCTGTACATTAACTTTCATTACAATGCATAATATTACAAAATTGGAAAACTTAAGTAAACGGTTCAAGTCTTAGGGTTTACTTCATACCATACAAATTTTGGGCTTCAGTTCACAAATTTTTAAGTCTTGTCATACACTCTCATGATTTTACATCTTCTATACGACCTAATTTATTACACACGTGACTTAAGTCCAGCTGAGAAACTGACGCAAGCAATAAATTTTAGATTTTGATGTCAACTTTGGAATTTTAAACTTCATTATCATTCATTGGACACAAAGTTTACCTCCTTCACCTTGTTTAGAATGTATTTAGCAGTTTCTCTGTTTCAGTTGTTTGGTGGTTTCATTTTCATATGTGTTCCTGCGTATACTTGAGGGGCAGTCGCAAAATCGCATTCGCTATATAAGATAAGTGATGCTGTGACACCAGAACAATGGGAACAAACTAGCACGACAATTAGAAAACAATAAAGAGAGCAAGATTCGATGTTATTAAATTAAAATTATTTTCGACTATAATACGTACTCGTTATCTGCAAACTGTAGTAGTCCGAAGAGAATATCCTCAAGTTGCTTTATCAAATTTTTATCTAAATTATTCTTAGCGCAAGTTCCTCTTCTTAAACTACTGTATATACTGCCGACTAGCAAAGATCAATTGTATCGATGATCTCTTATGAGCATTACATAAGCTGCCTCAATAACCCCGAAGGATTTTAAAGCGGTTACCGCTGCATTTATATTCGGGATGTTCTTGCTATTTAAAGTTGGCTATTCATTGACTTATACTCGTGAACCAAATTATTCCGAAATTCCCCTCCTATTTAACGGATTTTACATCCAGGTTATGAGGTTGTGACGAACTCACATTCTTACGCAGCTACACATTATCTACCTCAAACCCATCGACTGTAGCGATTTTCTAAGAACCGATATCGACTCATGAAATTACTGACATGGTACAATTTGGCAAAAAAAGTCAGGGTTCAATGTGCTTTTTGGGTTGATACCTTTGACGAAACGTTCAGCGAATGTAAGACTGTGCGATTGGGACAAATCCTTGATAAAAAAGAAACTATTGAAGACGCATCCTATAACTCATGGTTTAATTATCCTACTACAGGAATACAAGATGGAGCCGAAAAGTAGCACGTATACAATTCATGCGGATTGAAATATTTACACATGTGTGCAGTAAAAGGCTACACTCTACAATTAATTCTCAAAAGTAGTAAGAACAACCAAAATTTGCGACAAAAGAGTGACTGAAAATCTTCTACAAACTAGTTACTCCGTCGCAATTTTCGAATAAGGTACATACTTTTGTCACAAAATAATAAACGTAACAAATTTGCTTTTCTAATAGTGATTGAGATTGCAAGAAATAAAACCAAAACATAAATGCAATGCTTTATCGCAAACAGCATAATTATCTAGTGCATTCATACATGACTAACCTTTGTGGAACTTATGCTGTTGACAATTGCATCGTTGCATTCAGCCTCAAAACCTCTGAATTCAAATAACGTTAAAATGGCTTGACAACTAAAGCGAGACTTAGGTTTGTCTGCCTATAGCTCTAATAAATTAAGACTTATATAACAAACTCAGTTTTTGGGGTCGTCAAAGTTTGGTATAAGCATGCGAAATACATAAAAATGGAAAAATCCTTACGAAGAATAAACGTTACTCCCTGAAAATGAATGCGAAGGGATTCAGCAAGACGAGTTCGGTGGTCGCGGTAACGCTCTGACAAGGTATAGCTTTTCTCCCCGCTGATTTGTATAAATTGGAGCTCGCTGGTAGTGCTCTACTAACTGGTCTAAATTGAGAAATTTTCTTTGGCCGATACAAAACTGTCCATTTTCTACGTGTACCCGGAAATGTTTGTTGCGTCCTGGTGCTTTGAGCGAAACCGAGAAATCTCCCGCCTGTAAAAGAAAAACAAGAGGAATGATTTTAACTCGGAAAAACTGTTTGCTTCATTCATACTCCATGTTATCAGCGATTTGAATATATTATGTAGATAAATTTTATGAGCAGATTATTAGCTCACGTTAGTTTCAGAATCCCGAATGAGAAAATCTCCGTCCAAACCACGATCATTGAGCAGCTGATCACACTGAGCTCTTGAAACGCTGCCAAAATACCAGGATTTTCCAGCTAAGTATGACTTATCGTTCACATTACGATTCAAATGATTTTTCACTCCGTTCGTTTCCCGCAGAGGCTGTGTAAGGAATTCACTCAATTCTTGCAAATAGTTTCGAGGTACGAGTCCCACCTGACCATTGGAATTGCGAGCCTTGTACCAGTCAGGATCAGAAGCTGGTCTATCTACAATCTCGAGACGATCATCTTTGTCGAAGCTTAATTCTTGTTCATTCTAAATAAAAATAAACGCTTTAATCCAAGGTACATACAAACGTCATTACACGACATTTATGCATCGCCATGATTATCAATTACCTGAGCAGTGAAATTATACAGCGCAACCATAATATCCAATACATTTTCAGCCATAGCATATGTGTGTAATGTTTCATCCTCAAGTTCTTCCTGTGTGTAGTTAGAAGGAAACCAGCCAATGTTGTTTTGATACTGACCTTTCCACCAGCCATCATTGGATTTTTCTAATATCAATATACGGGTTCCCTTCATGAGTGCTAGCTCATCCATTTGCTGAGCCTGATAAGCATATTTAACTAGCGCAGTTCCGATGGCCTCTTGTGGGTCCAACGGTCGTTGCTTAAAGGTAGCTGGAGGACCGCCGTTGCTATACCCACCGTGTGATGGAGAAATGTGTGTAGCAGGTGGAACTTCGATAGATCTGGAAGGTGAGTTTGGGAGTGTTTTTGAGCCGGATGACGTTTTCTTCACCTTTTTCTTGATGCTATAAGACAGAAGAAAGCGATAAGATAAAATATAAATAGATTCAGTATATATGAAGGATAGGATTCAATTATTAAAGATTACTCTCCACTTATTTCCAAGACCCATAAACCCGTGACCTACGATACATAAATTTCCTCCCACACCTCCTCACGAAGTGAATTGCGTCACGATGCTATTACACATATCCCCCTAAATAACCTCATAGAACCAGCAAATAAGGGTTTGCGCATATCGTGTATCAGTTTTATGCTCTTAAAAATCCCTCATTCTATTTTAAAATTCGTGCAGATTGTGTTACTGCCAAAGATACAAACCAGTACCTGTCAAATATTGAAGGCTTTTCCCTCTTGACATAATTACTGGGAACATATCCAGACTGACTCCTTGCATTTTGGACCCGCCACCAGTGCTTAGAATCGTCAAGAAGAAGATATTTTTCATTTTTCCTCAGATCTAGTTCCTGTGCTCCCTGCGCAGTGTAATCGTATTTGGCTATCACATAGCAAAATTCGTCCATTGGCCCTTTACCTAAAAAAATCAATGAGTCATAAACGTATTTTATCGATTCGACAAACAGAATCCATTTTATGCTGATATCACTTGCTGATACAACACTTTGAAGGATCATCACACATGTACATGCTAATTAGTATCGCGGGACAATCTACGAAAACTATAATTTTTGGAAAGCTCAAATTACCAAGTTTCAAACTGGACATTCCGATATTATTCAGACCGACATAAATTTGTAAGTAATTAAGATAAATTGATTCACAACCAAATTGAGGATATCCAGAGCTCTTCCCTTCGCTCCAATCCTAAGCGTAGCAACCGGATACTGAACTAATGTAGGATTAAGTAAGATTACAAATTACTATCTAATTAATTCACAGAGTTGGAAAATCGAGCGGGTGTATATATTTGATTAGTGGTAGGTAAGAAAACTGATGATTTTCACACTTTATAAAAACAGATGGAAATTATCTATTTTGATTAGTTAACCAAGATTCCTTGGGACTTGGAATGTAGTTATTATAATTGGAAAATGTTCTTCTCTCGTAATTATGATTGTATTTCTAAACACGTCCAAGAATCAGAGAGAGATTTGAGATTGTGATGATGCTCACCAGGAGGAATAAGTTGGAAGTTATGGGAGGAAAGAGCAATTATATTTTATCACACGCTCTTTTGATGAGTAACAAACCCTTTCTAATGAAACTATTGCTGTACTTCCTCAAGAGAAGATTTAATTTATATATGTCCATTTGCTATTTCCAAAGAATTCCTAGTTGATTAGCATTGCTTCCTTGAACCATGAACAACACACACTTTCTCTGAATCCTTCAATCTTTTCAGCACTCTAGGAACTGGATGGAATTAATTGCGGTATTAAACTAATCCACATATTATCGGTTACCCATATTATCGATCTAGATCACTCACTCAATCTTCTTTCGTCAGTTCTCAAATTGACTTGAGTCACAGTCGCAGCCTCGCAGCAATGAAGCTTAGTGAATAAGGAGTGAGCGTATTCTGGTTCACTCCAAAGATCGTTACGAAGACTGAAGACCAAGACGAAATGAGCTAGGGATGAAGCAATAAAGTTGATCTTAGGTACTACTGGGTTAACCGGGGATTTAACGAGGAAATTCCACTGAAGGAGGTTAACAAGGGATATTTAAAAAGTTTTGTTTCTCCAAGCCTTTCCTCTGGTTAGTTCGAGTTGAATGTTTTTGGACATATCGGAAGTGTAGGAGTGATGATCCAGTGGAGTGAGCAATACTAAAATACGGAAGAACCCTTGGATGTAAATACCAATCCCTGTACTAGGAAATAGGAAAACACTCTCGATAGCTAAAATAGTACACTCAAACTAAACAAGCCTAGGGCCGGAATAGTGTAAAGGGTGCGAGTGGTCCTCCCTGCGTGTATATAAACACAATCCAGAATCCAGGCTACCCAGTACACATGAGTCTGCCCGTCCTAGGAAAAATGCACATGCACATTGAAGGAGAACTCTACCTTAAAATAGTCCCGAGGAAGCGAAGTCTCTAAACAGCGAATATAGAGGTTAGGGCAAATATTCTTCGGAGTTTCATAGCCCAGCCTCAATATCTTCTAATGTCATGTGCATACTTAATAGGCAGCTAGCTGTGCATACAGGGTGTCTCCTCTTTCTCTCTCGTCTGATTCATCCTCCTCCTCCTCCTCCTCTGCAATTCTCCTAAAGTGAATCAATGATCTCGTGTTCATCCAACGGCTCTGCGCTGGGCAATAGAGGGAAAGCATATGTATGCATGTTATACATAACTTGTCCTCAATATAAACGTAGTGAGCATCCTAAAGTGTAGCATTTTTCCATACTTCTTGATACGTGCATAAATCTCCTGCGCTTAAACAGGATTTTTCCCTTTGAAGTACGAACAGGGTGGCCGCTCTTCTTGTACCTCTCGTGAAGGCGGTTGTAGTATAGGCGATATCTTGGATGTGCATGCAGTACTCCAGATATACGTAATACAGGGTGATCCAAACTCCCTGTCATCTTTACGCTGTGCCTTTGTGTATACATGCATTTTATTTAAACTCACGGCCAAGACACAGAGAGAAACTTTGGACTGCATCCAAGCAAAGCCATCTTTCCACCGCTTCGCCAACTGTTTCAGGCCAGCATCTCAACGCATAATGTGTAGATATATGGTGGACTGTCCAACGTTTTTGATACAATTGCATCTGCGCTTTACCCTGCACTCGTTGCTTTTAAATGCTAACTTCAGCGCAACAGCGTCGGTTGAAAATTCCAGTACATAGTCTCCATGTATTATTCCGCATTCTTATAAGTCTGGTTCATGTTAATTCTTAAAGTTAATATTAGGTCATGACTGCGGAGGCGGTCAATTAATGAGCGTTTTGGGATGCTGTGCGGTGACTTCTGTTTATAGTTGCGGGTTGCGGTTGCGGCTGTGCTTTTGAATAATTGTTGAATGAGATTTATGTAGGCGGAATGAAGGAACTGTAGCTATAAGAGACTTGAGGTCCGGGGGGTTTGGTCAAAGGTAAACGGTTTATTCAGCAATGGTTGCCGTGAGTTGGAGAGGTTGACTATAGTTTGGGGAGCATCGCTCTAATTCGGCGGTTACGTATTAGATTTTAATATTTGTTCAAAGCGGATTCATTATATTAAATCTCTTCAAAACCTGCTCTGAAACATGAATGAATGGATTATGCATGTAGCAAAACAGGGAAATAATGAAAATTCAATTTGTTGATATTTTTAATGAATTTTTTTCCAAACACACGCCAGATGTTAGATTAAGCGATAAATAATAATAGCTACTACAAACGCATTGCTCAATCCCACAGAGCACAAAACACTTAAAAACTAAATGAATATTTTTCAAAAAACTTAAATTATTATAAATACATACCTAGTATTCTAAAATTTAATGAGAACCCCTCGTAATAAAGCCTTGAATTGTAGAACTTCCCTTTATAAGTAATTGGATTATAATTATAAAACTACAACCTATTTAAAATTATAAGTACAATTAAGACTGAAGACTTGTGCTTGGTGATTGTCGTTGCTTAGGCACATTTTTACAATACTTAGAAGTTATAATTCTGGTCACCTTTTAAGCTGGTAATACGTTGGGAGGCAGCGTGGGAACAATTAAGAATCTAGTGATGTTTATAAGGATGTCGATGACTGTAATTTTTCTGCGTAGCTGTGGAATATTTATGCAGCGTAGACTTTCCACAATCACCCTTCTTTGACTATAAGTTTATTGTAATGAGAGACAGGGGGAGCTGCTTTTGGAAATGGAAATGCGCGGGGATTAATTGTGGAAAATATGTGTATAATGCATGTAGGTGTTGATGTGAAGGGGTTCGGTTGGTAATAAATTAATTGCATTGATGCTCCTAGAACATTAATCGATTCATGGTTGCGTTTCCGTGACGGGTTCAGTGTATTGCCCGGTGAAAAGGATCATTCCAGTGGGATTGTGTCGCAAGATGTAGAGGAAGGGCCTTTCGAATCGTAAAACTGTCTCTTCTTCAGCCTGGGACTGCTCTTGGCGGAAATAATAAATCTTGGACTGTTTCCTACTGGGGACGAAACTAGATAGCAAGGCGTCTTTAAAATGTGTCGTTCTATCTTGCCGAACTCTGGCGTAAGAGTCACTTCTTGTTGGTGACATCCTAGCGCTGTAACGCTTACGTCCCGTTTCAGGATTTGTACTCCTTGGCCTGGGATTTGTGTTGGACCGAACCTTTGAGCCGGGGTGGGAAGATGTGCCAGGATTTCTTGACATGAAAATCCAATCATTTACAGACATTGGCTCGCCATAGCTGCCGTAATGCTCGCGGACATGGGGGCGCAAGATACGGATAAGATCAAGGTTCTTGTTGTACTGCTGTTGATTGTTGGATTCAGACAAAGTGTCGGAGAGTTTTTCCCAGGTCCCAAATTCTGCAAAGTGAATCATATTGTGATCTACGAACAAGTCCGTAAGACCATTGATTCCCTTGAACTTTGCCACACCGGGGAGGAACATTTCTGTAAGGCCCATCCGTTGCATAGTGTACGTCAAGTTTAAGGTAGATTGGTGTCGGAAACGGGGAAACACAACCTTGAAGGGATCCCTGGGGTAGAAACCCCGCATTAAATCATGCCAACTTTCAAGGGTGAGGCGGGATTTCAAGGAACTAACGCCGCCTATTGCAAACTCTCCAGGTCGTCCAGGCATTAAGAGAATAAGGCTCATGTCTCGAGTGGTGTATGGGATTTCTACTGCTGTAGCGTCCAGATCCTTGTCGTATGCTGCGCGGAAAGCGTCCTTAAAACCAGCTGCTGGCACTTGGATCAGCCGACGACCTAAAGCTGCAAGGTGGATAAAGTCCATACTGTCCACAGATTGATCTTTGTTTCCAGCAAATTGACCCTGTGTACAGTTAAAAAAAGTATCGTTTTGGCATTCATAATGTGACTTACGTAACTGCAAAAATTTTATCACGAATATTGGACACTTACATCGTAAAATGTAGAGGTGAGCAGAGACAATGGGCCGCTGAGTGGAAGGCTGTAGTTGAGCATCTCGTATGAATGTCGCTGAATCTGTGCTCTGGTCATTTGGTTAATAATGCTTTGAGCAAGATGGCCGGCAAACTTATAATCTGCTTCTTCTACTCTTGCGTCGTAGAAATGTTGAACGCGGGTCTTGAAAAATTCTAAAACGTCTCCCTTGCTCTGAAAATGCAGGGAATTGTATGGAATCAGAAAACTTACATATATAGGAGATAGATGAAAGTAGGAAGGATTATTTTCAAAACCTTCAAAAGGAAAAGCTGAAGATAGCAAATTAAACAGTCTGTCGGCTTGGCTTACCTTGTCAGCAATAAGAAGTCGTATAAGCGCCGCTGCAGTATTTGGTTGAGAAAGGAAAGACTGCGTAATGTTATTGAAAAGCATGTGAGGATTGAAGCCGAACATGTCATCTAACTGGAGTAAACTGTCTAACTGGACTGCAGTTTGACCCCGGGCACCGAGGAAAAGCATCGCTAACGAGGATATTATTGTGAACGGGCTAAGAACCATGTTGTTGTAATGCATTGATGATTTTGAGATTGGGTTAGTAACGCTGCTCAGAAGTCTTAGTGCCAATCTGTTATTAATGTCAATAAAAGCTTTGACTTCCGGATCCGCGTTGGTTACAGTTGCTTCAAGACCGGGATTACCAGGTGGCGCCGGAGCAAAATTTGGACGCTTCTCCGAGGATTCGTGATGGTGACCATGGCCATGATCTCCGTGACCATGGGCTCCATGACCGTGGGCTCCATGAACGTGACTTCCACTGCCACCATGACCATGAGCACCTGCACCGTGTCCATGATGACCACCGCCATGATGAGCGTCATTGTGATGATTTGTAAAATTTTCTACAACGGGTCTAGGTAGGATAGGTCGTGGCTGTGTAGCAAGCCGATCCACAGAAAAATTGTCTTCCAGAATTCCACCACTCTGGGAATGCTTATAGTTTAGTAGACCTGTTTCAGGGTCGACATCTTCTGCTGCGCCGTGCTGGTACTGAAGATGGGAGGGTCGAGGACGATACAAGTAATCCGGGAGAGAAGGAACTGGCTTTCTCACCGCCTGAACGTTACTGCCGCCACCCGTCTTCAGGTTTGGTCGGAACGCCATTATGTGGCTATGATGTTCAGGTTCTTCGTAGGGCCGGAGAGAGGATGATTGGATCATAAAAGGTTCTAAGGACAATGAATTGCAAAATAAGTGAATACTCCTTCCGGAAGTGCTCTTATGAGAATTTTCCCAATCAACAAGGATTTATGACTTACGGTTCATAGTTGCAACGCCATCTCGCGTATCTTCGTCAGCAGCCTCAACTATAGGAACGTAGACACCGTGTAAAAAAGTTTGATACGGATCGTATCCGAAGATTTCATCATCGTAAAAGTCCATTGGGCGGTTACTGCTGGTGGAGCTATTGTGTTTCTTGTGATTGCTACTGTAGGCTGCTGGTATCCGGGTAGGTTTGGTTCGGACGGGGATTTGTGTTGTGAGTGCTTTTTCATCCATAAAAAATTCTTCTTCAGTTTCAAGTTCTGCCGTTAGATTCTCATCCGCTGGTATCCCAGGAATTCTGCCTTCAGAGGTTTTGGTCATATCTGGCATAGGAGGTTTGGATTTAAGCATTTGCAGATCCGAATCCGGCCTCTGTGTGGGACGGATAGCAGTTCTGCTGGGGATGTTATTACTGGAGATTTTGACTGTAGATGCCGCCGTTTCCCATCTCTTCGTGCTTGGTTGGGTCACAAGAACTGGGGATCTTGTGGAAGGTGGAAGAGTTTTGGGGCGTTTGGTAGTGGTGCTCGTAATGTAGGGCTTGGTGGTGGTCACTGCAGTTTGGGCTGGGGAAGTGGTGGAGTATTGCGTTGATGGAGTGGTTCCGGTGGTTGATTGCGAAGTGGAATTTCTAGCGTCACTAATAGAGGTGAGAACATCCGTCACAATGTTTTCAATTGGCTTATCACTAGCTTCTTTACCTGGTGTAAGCAAAGCGCCAGATATTCTTTGAATAGCTTCGTTGACCTCTGCGGAAGTAGCGGTGTCGTTGACTTGGGAATTGGATTGCTCGGAATTGACCGAAGACTCCGTGGTGGTGATGGGACCGCCGGCGACGGTTGCAGCGCTAGTTGGAACTGAAAGGGTGACAACCATGAAATCATCCGCCTCATCGTCATCTTCATCGTCGTCATCGTCCGCATCTGCATCACCGTCTTCGTCTGGGTCGTCGTCAGCAGCGGAATCCTCCACGGAATCTTCCTCTATCCTTGAAGTTCCCGGTTGAGTTTGCGGTAGATTTTCGCCCATGGATGGAGGCCGATTGATGATAATATGAGAAGAAGATTTGCCCTGATCCATTTTCTGTTGTTCCTTCTCAACAATGTTCTTTAGGGTGGCGATGACATCAGCAACTCCTTCCGGCTTCGAACTCGTCAAGCTAGCTGCCGTAATGGATGATAAGTCTTCATCTATGAGGTTGGTGGGGGCGGGGGTTGTTTGTACTCCTTCATCCTTGCTGTCATTTCCAAGGACGACAGAAACGGAAGTTACAACACTGGGCAAATGGAATATAGAGCCCTTGGTTTGAATAGATTCCTCGCGGAAGGAGAGGAATTTTGAAGAGAAAATATACAACTAGATTCATAGCAATAAGAAGAAAACGAATCAAAGTCTTACCTGGAGCCAATTATTTGCGAAGAAGAATGCTGGACGCCTGAGAAGAAAAAAGTGAGGAGAAGAAGCGCTTCCGGTTTCATCTCCTTGGATTTGCAGAGCTTTTAGCTTCTACGTTACGTTTCAAATCTTTGGAAGCACTTTTTAATTCAGAAACCCCGAATTCAATTGGTTTACAGTTCACACTTGAAGGAATTGCGAGAGGTATTGGGCGGAAGATGGCTGTTCGCAGAGGAACAAGTTGAAGCCCAGTCTCGTCGGACGCGTCAGTTGCAAGTAAAAGTGGATTTACGACGAGGATGATGAGATGTGTGGCAAGTGACTTGTAGTAATCGTAGTAACCGGTTCAAGTTTCGCAGGTTTCTCTACAAAAGGTCGGAGTCGGACACTGAGGGTAAAGGAGAGAAGATGTGTGAAGAAAGTTTCATTTGGGTGATAATGGGAATGGAAATGTCTATTACATCCTGAGAAGAAGGAACCAAGTGTATCTTTTGATGCTAGTTGCGTTCCGCGGAAGGACTAAATGACAACTAAGTTTGCCTTGAGCTCGGCAAAGGGAATTTGAGGGATGGATTGATGGGTTTCGGAGATGAGGGGTAGTGCGAGGAGCGGGATCTGACTAACTCTTAGACTATAACAGGCTGACTGGCTGAATAAGTTATGGGAAGGCGATGAAGTTGGGCTGTTTTTGGGTTTAAGATGATGTTGAAGGATTTATATAACGTTATGAGTCGGTGACTGGGATGATTAAAAAGTGCAGGGAAAACTGAGCATAGAATCCGCTTTCTCTCGCATCTTTCTTCTTCTTCTCTTGCAGTGGGGTTCTCCATCCATCCGTCCCCACTCCCAGCTCCCAGCCTCCGTCCACCATGGTCACGGCCACGAATGGATGAAGGTGATGCAAAAAGCACAAAGATCAGATTCCTGCCCTCCTGGCAGTTGGCAGTAAAGGCTGAGGAGGGGCGGTGGGGGTAGAATTAGTGTGAGGCATTGAGGGAATTCACTCACAGTTTTTGTGGGTTTCCCTTCAAGCGGATTCTTCAATTGTTGTGGTTTCCCTTGTGTTGAGTCGTTGAGTGAATGACTGTTGGGTGTACGTGTAAACAATTTACAAAGGGATTGGTATGATAATGAAAAGAAGAAGCTTCTGGCTCTTTACAGGAAGTAGAAAAAGAAGATGTAGTGGACTCAAGGAAGGGGCCTGAGAGATACAAGAACTAGATGATCTTCTATGTGTTTGTGCTTGGATACAAGAGCGTCAATGTGGGCATGTTAGCTTGATCGGAAATGGAGAAGATGAGAGTCTGATTTAGAAAAGGCACAATGTTTCCAGAAAAACAAGGAGCGAGCCAGTAAAAGAGAATACAACAACTGGATTGACTGAGCCAATAAACTAAATCGTGAATACTTAGCAAAGGCAAGGCAAGCAAACCAAGAATCGCGGATTTGGTAGCAACGATTTTGGTGTTGAAGGAGGATGTTGGAAATATTAGGATAACAAGATTAAAGCGGGGAGCTTTTGTAGAAAAATTGCAGAGTTCTCGCGGGTAATAATTTTTGAGCTCTTTCCCAGCCCTCATGTCTTGTCCCTCTAATCAGAGAGTTACGTACAAGTGGAGTTGGATGGGTGGGTGGAAGAAATATACAAGTTTGGTTGGATACTGACTTTTGCGGTGTGGTAATTAGAAGAATGAGATGATGGGGCCATCATGGGGCTTGTTGCTCAAGTGCAGAAATAATATTGCTCCAGGTAAAAGTACAGAGATGAGAGAGGATGATGTATTGTATGTTGAGGGAGACGGGAAGCGCGAGGGTGTGAGATGAGAAAAAAACATACGGAAGGACGGTTGGGGGAGGGAGACGCTTGAGGAAAGGCTGGTGCCGCTGAAGCAGCGCTTATATTTATTCCTTCCTCCGCTTCCTTCCCTTCCTTTTCCTTGCCTTGCTTGCTTGGATTCATGTCTTTCCCTTTGGGCTTCTTTCACACTTAGTTGTGTAGTTGTTACAGGGACTCCGGACTCTTTCCATCCGTATTAGCTTCTTCGGCAGACTGTAACTGGAGGTAGACGACCTGGTAAAACGAGATCATGACTGATCACAATGTCAATAATGAGTTTTATACAGACTCGGTTTCCGCACTTTTGAACAAAGCTCAATTAGAGTTATCAAATTATTTTGTCCTCATCCCTTCATCTCCCAGATCATCCTCTCCGCAAAATGAATCATCTTTTTCCTCTGCCTTTCACAATGAATCCCCACCTTTAGTTCATTCTCTCCTCATGTAGCTCTATTCTTAATCTGCTTGAGGAAGACGTTCTTTCAATCTTTCCAAATTCATCCTTCCCTTCCAAGTCTATCCTGGCATCTCATCTTATATCAGTTGCCGGAGGGACGGGATAAGCTTCCCCTCCCCCTCACTTCCCTCCAAGAACAATACATTGACAAGGTATGAACCTGTATTACATTTATTAATCAAAAACGGCAATCCGATCCAATCAATCATGGATATGTACATGATCACGTCCCAGAAAAAGAATAAGAATGGAGTTGCGCAACGAGTAGATTCCATTAGCTGCGTACGATATCAAAGATGAAAGAACTAGTAGCCGATTCCCGGGAAAGATTACCCTCTCATAATTCAATCTAAAATGTACTTTTGCTAAAAGTTTCAACTCCTATCACATCACAATCTACTCAAGATTCGCGCGCTACACATACGGCTGACATAATCAAGAAAACCGCATAGGATGGTTGGAAGAGTTCCCATTAAACGACATAACTCTGACTGCAGACCTGATGTCCTGACTTCAAAGTCAGCCTACATGTGATGAATTTACTCCGTTTAAAATTGGGGAAGATTTCGTTCAGATTCCTCCCGGAAATTGCAATATATAGTTCCCTGCCAAAGAACGGCGCTTTTCTTTGAGATTCTTTCTTTCCGTGGGATGAAGGAAAAGCGGATGGTGAAGGCGCACATTGGAACTAGCTGTCAAAATTAGAGATTTTTCTCTCTTAATTTAAATACGAAGGCAATTTTTCCTTTGGATGTCGTCATGTATCCAGGCCACATCCACATCTCTTCTCACGATCATCAGCCTATCTTCCCTTCTGTTCGGGATTTTCGACGTGTGTGGCTTCAATTGTATCACAGTCGAAATGCTACCCAACTCACACACTTCGTCCCACCCTCCTCGGCTAACGTTAATGAAATTGTTTTTGAAGACCAGGATGATTTTGACGTTTTGAGATTTTATCTCACTTTTAACAAGCGGGACGCGGGAGATGACAGGAAGGTTTGTGCTGAATTGGTTAAATGTTGAGTGTTAAACTCAGCTTTTGTCCGAGGGACTTGTGTGTGCGTAGGATTTCTTTTTACAAAGATGCGCAACAACTATGCACTTGACTGCTCATCTCATCTGTCTAAGAGCATGGTCACAATTAGGAGAGGTTGATTAGTGTTGATTTGTTGAAACGTTAGGTGGGAAGGGGAAGTGAGGCGAGACGGATGAAAAAAGAAGAAGAAAAGGATGCGAACCCGTTTAAAGTCTAATGATATGAAAGAGCTTTTTTCTGCAAGAAGTTGATATTTACATGCACTGTCATTGAGGTAGAGCAGTGGAGATTGTAGGGACAGGCTCCTTCTAAAGCTAAAGCCTGGGCTGGCTAGGATGGGAGAGAGTTGTACGGTATATAATAAGTATTATTTTCTGGTTGGTCGTGTGCTTGGGACGAGCATGGGACACCTCGTCATTATCATCCCGTTTTTTACTGTAAGCAAAATTTTGGGCGATGAAAAGCTCTTGTGGAGAGAAATATGAGGAAGATACAGGATCAGAGCGTCCGCCGTGAAATGGGCTTCTTGAAGGCTGAAACTGAGTTAGGGAAAATGGGAAGAGGATTGATGGGAATAATGGGCGGTCGAGGCTGTTACAAAAATGGGAGAAAGATGACGATGCTCCATTACGAATTACGAATGATATGTTGACCGCTGGGGAAGTTTCTGAAATATTTAAACACGGGTAAGTACAGGGGGTTCCTTGTTGATAAAATACACTTACTTTTTTTGCTCGCAGGATAACAGCCGATCTAACTTTATTACTTTTGTGAAGAAAACTTAAAAGTGGGACCATTCATTGTTCCAGTCAAAATTGGCAAACTATCGCAAAATTTTTGCACAAACGATTGTGCTCCCACCGGTGTCTCTGTTTTCGTGTATTTCAAGGTGCTAGAATTTGGAAAAGATATGCCACATCTATTTACGTGATATTTCATGTCAGGTATTTTATATTTGCTTTTAGCACGCCAATGGGAAAAAACTTACAAATGTTGTTCTTTCAGTTGCTGTGGAACAAAGGTTGGGACGGGGAGCGAAAAATGCTGGTTTCAGTTGAAAAGATTCGCGGTGGCGGTGCGCCAGGGCAGTATGGGTAAACGGGAAATTGGGAGATTAAAAGATGAATGGCATTCACCCCGCATCCGTGATTACAGGAGAGGGAGTTGAAAATAAATGCGCGTTATACAAGGTAAAATAATTAGCGTACAAGATGGAAAATATGGCTTATTTTTGAGACGGGAAAGAACCCATTAACGACCCATTTAATTATATCTCAAGGGCAGGCGTAATTCACGGTGGATATACGGAGAAAATTGTGGAGCACGTTCAGTACTCACGTAGGACGAGGGTTACGTGCGGCTTTCGCACACGGATCAATCCCCCGTTTTTCATTATTATTTCAATCCTTCATTCCAATGCACTCCAAAGTGGCAATCATATTGTTTTTTTTCCATGACCTGCTCTTTCACGTGCCTGTTGTTCCCTCTCTTTCCATCTGCCTTATAGCCTTGGTCTTGGGCACGGATCAGGAAAATTTTGACCCTGAATTCATGGATCGTTACACTGGATATAATCTTGCTATCCTCCAAATAGTTTCACGGATGGAAGTCAGAAGGTAGGTGCTTAAGGCCGGCGCGGGTGCGGGTGAAATTTACCATGTTAAGGGTTTTATATAATTCGCGATTTAGCAATAATGTAATTAGCTTTAGCTTCTAGAAAGATGGCGTGCTGTTTTATCGATGAGAACAAAATTTATTTTTTTCTGGATTTCACAAGTATTTTATATAACTAAAACAATAAATGAATAATAATTAGGCTTGTAGATTGTACCGGGCACACACTCTGTAGCTCGATATAATGCTTCATGTATTTATATATATAATATTCGTATGTTTATAATGATCAATATAAGTTTGATTACATGTTTATGTACTCGTTGGTACTAAGAATTGTAATTAGAGAAAAGATCCAGATGATGATCAGCATCATTGATTACTTAATCAAGACTCAGGTAAGTTGCTTTCCCTATGCGCACGCACATGAAATTGCACTCCATTTTCATTCAAGTAATATCTTCTACCAAAAAACTACTCAACATTAGCACAATAATATAACATTCTCTCTCGTCTTCTATCAACTTAATTACTTTAGGCTAAACGAATTTGCCAATCGCGGCAAATAGTGGATGCAATTCATCTAGGTGAATCGACCAGGACTTTTTTTGCATGTTTCATCGTATCATTTTGACGTGACATAAAATTATATTTTGTTTCTTCCCGACGCTTTGCATCCCCGCAGTAACTCCATGCTAATTAAGTATAGGACAAAAGTCACCGTTTTTACACAAATCAAAAACGTGACTTTCTTTGGAAACCTACAGTAGAATAAGAACGTGCAATTAAGATTAGCGTATTCCGATAATCCTTCTCTCTGCTCGCTGTCCACTCGATCGGTCCGTGTAAGCAGTATACGCATTAGCAGTAAGTATTATAAATCACGGGACTTTTGCTGCTACAAAATCTACTCGATAACTAACTTCAGACGTTCCGTCCATCTCACCCTATAATTTCTAAATGACAACTACGTTCTTCTGTTTTTAGAGAAAGTTAAAATATCAGCCATATGTGCATTCTTCCAGATCCTTTGATAAATAATATATGCTTGTATATCTAAATATACTAACCCTTACGTTTACTCATCTATATCATGTTCCTTAGCCATCGTAATTCTATACTCAGCTCAGACCCTCTAATAAAGGAGAAGGTTATGCAAGACAACAAAGATTCTCTCACAATCCATAATAGTTCCGGTAAAAAGTGAATCGCACACTTAACTAAGCAGCATTAGAT
This sequence comes from Sminthurides aquaticus, assembly GCA_906901655.1. Classification (NCBI taxonomy): domain Eukaryota; kingdom Metazoa; phylum Arthropoda; class Collembola; order Symphypleona; family Sminthurididae; genus Sminthurides; species Sminthurides aquaticus. The sequence continues at coordinate 566,979 of CAJQTT010000021.1, forward strand.
TTTACGGATAATCAAAATATACAACCCTTTGGGATGGGAGGTAAATTATTCTATTGTACAAGTGTAAAATATATGGTTGCATTTTAGTATAGAGGGCATGTGCACTGCTGCTACTCTCGATTTCCTTCACTTTCTCCACTATAACGTGATTCCTGTCTCACTTACATTTCTCCAGCTAAACAGTCTCAAAGTTTTAACTAAAGGTAAGAGTCACGCGCCCGTTTATCCAAGATCGTAAAGGAGCGGAGTCTCTTAACTCAGATAACCTCAAATTAATACCAGCCTCTCTTACTGGCTAGCGCTGTCTTGTAAAGCATGCTCTTTCTATTGAACTCAAACGTTGCGGCGGGAACACAAGTGAACTAATTTTATATATACATGCTGTTTTATACTGGAGTTTTACAGGTATGAAACTATGCTTAAATTAAACTGCGCTTTTTAAATAGCGTCAGGATTGACACAATTAGCACCAAGTGTTAGCATTTAGTACGATTCATCAGAGCTATATTAATTATCTATCCTTGCTACTTGCTGAAGGAAGGAAGAATGGAAAAAAGAGTACGACTTATTCGCGCACAATTGGTGTTAAAAAAGTTAAACTCCAAAGGGCTTGATGCATTTCAAAAACAAGGGCTACAAGGGTCCTGAACTGACTATATGCACTACGAGGAGAAAAGGCAAAGCGAAGGTACGCTACATAAAGACGCCAGACTTTGAAGGCTGCACCGAGCCAAATTTCTAATTTCCGGAGTTCACGACACGGAATTACAACTCCCTGCCTCACCTACATTATGTAATACTAATTCTTTAGCGCAATCATTTTTTTGTACATTCTTCTATCGCATGTGGGCAAGCGGAATCTCCTTTTCAATCTAATATGTAGTGTGTCCTTCTCGGTGTACATTTATTGAATATCAAGTGCGCCACCTGGACGTAAATCCTACTTACTTAATAATCAACTACCTATTAACTTGGACTTCAATTTCCTGTTTAGCATGAATCGCACCTGTCAATTAAAATAAAGTCACAATCAAAAATAGTTTCAGGTGGGGAAAATACTCATCAAATTACAGAAAATATGGAAATCTTTTTTGAAATCCTGGCATAAAGATTAAGCGGAATCTGGTTTAGGAACTGTTTGGAAATATTACAATGCACCTATCGTATTCATGTTCATCTTATTAAAAGTACTAATTCTGTAGATACTTCAGTTAGGACCGAAGTACCGAATCACCAGCTGGTGTGAATAATAGAGTCACGCATCTAACACCTTTTGATTTGGCAAATACATTTTCCCACAAAACTAATGTTTACAAAACTAGATTTCTTGCTTGTATCGTAGAGCAATGTTTGCAGCCATGTATATTTAGGACATTTCAATTTGGAGAAACAGAATGATTACCGAATAGACATAGAAATACTCGCTGCTATTCGATTATACTTTCTAAGATATTCGGGGAATTAAGACTTTACAGTTACATGGCGCGTTAGAGATATTCATCAAAAACTTAAATTGTGCCTTGATTTTTCATATGTTATGTATGAAAAATCAGATCATGTATATCAGATATCTTCAGTTTTAAAACTGAGGTCAAGAAATTTAGGCCTCATGGACTGATGAGAGCGCTTCGGGAGTCTTAAGTGTGCGAAAGTTGAAGGTGATATTTAAAATTTATCATATTGTGGTTGCGAATTACCACTGTTGCAATCTAGTGCATACTAAAAATCGACGTCGTTTTACTATTTAGATAGAGTTATCATCACAGATTAGTGCAATCCTTACAGCCTTTATATTAGCCGATAAGATCGTAGATTGATTACCTAATATTACGCCCAGATCAATTTGTACACAACATTAACTAACGTGCATTTGTGTTTCAAAGCTAACCATACGGTAAAAAAGCGAATTATCTGTAAGCACACAAAAACTTAGGTACGGAAATGTTGGCATGAAATAAATGTGACTGTGACTATGACTCACAAAAGAACGTTTTGATGGCCGAAGCTTTAGCTACTGAACCAGACGCGCACTCCCTTTTTGTTTCCATCAAATCATATATCATAACACTAATCACGCTCTGTCTATTTTGGTTACAGCACACAATTAAATAATTAAATAGGTAATTTTACAATATATTTATAGAAGCTGTCTGAAGTGTTCTGAACAGTTCGAACGATCATCTTGGCTGTTTTGCTAACATTGTGATGGTTAACTAAAACCTTATAAACTTGTGCGTCTGGTAGTACGAACTGCCAACGATACCTCTACAATAATAACCGGAGAAAGTTCGACGCAAACATTACAATCTAATTTGTATGACTCTCTGAAACATTGAAATCTGGGTCTTATGTCTTAGGTGTGTAAAAACGCCCATCGCAAGCACTAAAATATATTCTTAAAGCTCATCAAGGCCAAAAAATTTTTTTCGTCTTTGTGCTCACTGTGTACATTAAAGTTAAAAGATATCGGAGAAAATACATGATTCTTAAAATAATCCTCAATTCCTTTTTAGGAATTCTACAAAAATGATGGACACAGACAGATCGGACCACTAATTGAAGCTTTTGCATGCGACATGGCGAAATACAGACTGAGTACCACGGTGAATAACCTTGTAACCCTTCCTCAATAAGGTTTCTCCCATTCCATGAGAAACTAAAATACTTATGAAAAAAGGAGTTGCTGGAGAGCGCTGAGAACATGCAATGGAGGGTTTTAGTAACAAAAGTACTTCTTAAAGGTGAAAAAGGTAATGAGTTACATACGTAGAGTAGTATCACAATATTACAGTTTCACAAAAGTCCGATACAGTTCACGCGATTTGGAGTTAGCCTTACATTTGATTTAGTCTTTTCATCATCCCTACATAGGGTTAAGTGAGTTGATGCACTCATACCTGGAGGTTAACCTCGGAATTAAGTAACATTTTCCTTGATTACGAAAATATCGACTTCACAGAGCTGTAGTTACACTTTTTTTTCATATTAAAACCAAAACTATAGTTCCCGGGAAACACTTAACTTATTTTATGCTACTGCTCGTACATAGTACGACTGATGACGTGTAACAACTTGTATATTTAGGGCTTCATCACTGCTTGACCGCACGAATTTATGTAATACAGTTTTAGAAGTCAAGATTAAGAAAAATTGTCAGTAATTTGTGTTTCTATCATTTCCTTCAAGGATCTTAGATTCTGAATGATCACATGGGTTGAAACTCGAAAACCTTTTTACTGTTGCAGTCGTAAAACAGCGAATTAAATTAAAGGTATCATAATTCCAAAGAGATTTTTGACTGGTTTTCATTCAGACAATAATATTAGTTGGTAGAACTTAATAACGGACCACATATAGGGACTTTACCAAATTATATAAGGTCAAGAATTATAATGCTAATGGATAATGTTAACTGAACGCAAGTGAGCAAGGCAGACCACGACATTTACTGTGCCAACGTAAACAGTATATTCACGGATCGATAATATTTCCAGTAGTTTAGATGCGGCGAAATCGGTCTCTATGATGTATGGTTCCCATCGAGGGAGAGTACATATAGCAAGGAATTTGGGTTCCGGTATGCAGCAACAGGATAAGTAACATCTTCATGCATTTTGGGAGGATCAGGGATGGAAAGCTCGGATCAGGAAACTACGTGATGCATGATCAAGGACAGCAAGCAGGCTACCAGAACGAAACCAACAACTCCTAGTATAGCAACCCGTGTTTCAAAATTCACCCTTCCGAACAATTCTGAGATTATCTGGAAAAGTAAAAAAGATTGCATTAAATGCTTGTTGACGTAAATTAATAAACGGTTGCATAGGGTCTATGACTTACCCGGTAGATACTAGTAACAAAATGTGCTGCGCCGTTGGAGTTCATGGAACTTGAGGAAGATACACCCTTTCCGGCGATAAAGTCTTGGCTTGATGATGTAGGGGCATTAAAATTTACAATGTTGGAGTAGGGTCCAGGGAGTTCATTGGAATCGCTGCAATGCCGAATAGCACATACTCGGAAAGAATACTCTGTACCTTCATCCAGGTCGGCGGATGAAATTTGAAATACGTTTTGTTCTCCGCAATACACCTAAGCAAATCACCCAAGTTCAAGTTATTTTCGATACTAGCAGAAGCAAATTCAAACATATATCATCGAATGGAGTACTAACCGTCTTAAAATCTTGATCTCTACGCTTTGCCTTTTGTATCTTATACGAAACTGAGTCGGTGCACGTAATTTCCGCCCATTCCAGTTTGAAAAGCTCTAAATCTTTACTTCTTTCGATTCTCAAGCCTGAAAATATTCACATTTTTTTTCAGACTCAGACTATATTTTCAGTACTAGCTGTCCCAATGATCAATCTTCAAAAAAAAAACTTTAAAAATCTATGATTACCTTTCACGGGTGGTGGGGGAGCTTTGAGTGTAGTGTAGTTATACCAATCAGAGAAGGGGCCTTGCCCTGCACCATTGAAAGCACAGATTCTGAATGAATAGCTAGTATCTTCATTTAATCTTGTAACCTTACAGTTAGCTGTACTTCCTCGGTAAACAACTTGAAACCTGCGAAAAAGTAATATCTTAGCGTATGCAATCTTAATCATACAGTATATTGTTCGAAAAATTCATTACTCACTCGTCTTGGTATGGACTCCGCATTTGGATAAGGTATTCCACATTTTTGTTCGTTGTCTCATTCCATTTCAGTTTCATCCAAAAGTGAGCAGATGCAACGCATTCGAGCTTTGGTGGAGGAGGAGGCAAAGGTTTGGTTGCAACTTTTACCACAGATGAGTAAGGTCCCGGACCCATGCTATTCACAGCCTGTACCCGGACCCTGATAAACCACAATAAACAGTTTGATGAAATGGCCAGTCCAGAAATTTGGTTGATGCAATAAAGATGTAGCGATAAGTTTAACTTACTTGTACGGGGTATCTGCCATAAGATTATCGACCGTATATGTTGTGGAATCCGTCTGAAAGACCGCTTCTCCAATAGAAACATTGTAATGAGTTACAGGAGCACCGTTGGCAACAGGTTCTAACCAACTAAGTGTTATCGAATCAGAAGTCGCTACTGCTTCCACATTTGTGATAACATTGGGGGACGATGCAGGAGTCTGATGAGTTGTGACGGGAGACCATTCGCTATTACCAGCCGTGTTTGTGGCCTACAGAGAATATCCACAAAATTGTATGCGTTACAACAACAAAGAAGCAATATGTGGAAATTAATACTATTTTTTTTAGTTTTGTAGTACTTATACACCACTTACTTGTACTCTAAACAGATAATATGTTGCTGGGTGCAAGGATTTAACTTCACATGATAAAGATGGTCCTAGGTATACTTGACTGAAGCTACTAGCAACAGAAGTGTAATTGGAAGCCCTTGAAACACTGGGACTTACTACGCCTTCGTTTGACGAGGTTTCAGCCTGTGACTCAGCTTCTGGTTCTTCTAGATTCTCTTCAGCTTCTTCAAATTGAAGAGTCGCCATTTGAACGCGATACTCCGTGATTGCAGATCCATTATTTAAAGGCTCTGTCCAGGACAGTACAACCATATGAGCTGTTTTTGTCTGAACTTTGATTGCAGCAGGAGCATCAGGGGCACCTGCCCCACTGATTACTGGTAAAGGGTCTGACCAAGGTCCCGCCTAGTTCAAAAACAAGTATAAAATAAAACTAGGTTTTTGACGAAGAATGTTCTTTGTAGTTAATGCTCAGAAAAATTCGCACCCCTATCCTGTTAAATGCTCGAATTTTTAACAAATAAGCTCGTCCTGGAAGCAAAGACCTGACAACACAGAATGTATCTTTGCCACGGTACGCCTCCTGGGTTTGATTATCAGGCGTGGTGCATCCCACTTCGTACAAGTTAATTGGTGATCCACCATCCCAGTCGGGCGAAGCTAAAATAATTCAAGAGATCATTAGCACTCTCAAACCTAACTACTTAAAACTGTTACTGCAGTCAAATGTTTCTTGTTTTCCTTTCGGAATTTCCATGTGCATACCCCATTTTAAATGAACGGAATCCGATTTGGGTTTGCCCGCGATTCTTGGAATGTTACATTTTCCCGGGCAGACGGGCTCTGTGGTGATGACGCAATGCTCACTGGGATCACTGACTCCAGCAGGACCAACTGCTCTTACTCTAACAGCATAGGATTGCCCAGGAAATAATGTTTCAATGCTGAATTCATTATTTGTGCCGTTGTAGATTTCTTCGAAATCATTGCCTTGGTCGATTTCTAAAGTGAATGATGAGATAGGAACACCTCCATCATCACTAGGAGGCACCCATCTAACTGTAAAACCTCGAGAATGAGCGCGTCCTTTCAAACTAGGCTTGGGGGGAGGTCCAGGCCTGTCAGGGAGTGTTCCGAAAACGACTTTCTCCGACCATTCAGAGTGCCCTTCATCATTTTTTGCTTTCAGCTGAAATATGAATGCACTAGTTTAAATAATGTAACTTAAAAAGCAGAACTTTTAAAGACCGAATTTGTAAAACCTTACGCGGAATCTGTATTCGGTGTTGCGTTGCAAACCGATGCAAGCGTGATGAGGTGCACTGCCGGAATACTCGACTTTGAACCCTAGACCAGAAGTAACGTCTTCCATTTGTAGCTGGTACTCGTCATCAGTCGGTCTACCCTCCCATTTTAAAGTCAGGTACGTTACTCCAGCTTCCGTTAAGGTCGGTGGATGTGGCTGGGTTGGAGGACATCCTTGTGTCATCACAGTAATGACAGGGCTGTAATCACTGCAAAAAGAAACACAGTAAAAAATTGGCCCCGAAAAATCCATGCTCCGTTCCCAAATCGGCTATACAACTCACCTTTGGCCAATAGAGTTAATCGCCGCTAAACGGAACTGGTAGGAATACGCGGGTTGCAATTTGAAACTATTGTTGTTGGGAACTACGCATTGCTTGTTCTTTCCGCGATATGCCTCCACAAAATGGCTTCCACCCTTCCCTTCATCGAATTCGAGGACATAAGCTATGATCTTGGAACCGTTATCATTTGGAACAGTATTCCATTTAAGCTGAAAATAACAGTTTTCATTAGCACAAGAATACGCAAAAGGCGCCAATCTAAGTTTATGCTGACGCAAGCGGAAAAATAAAACGCTTGACGCTTACATTGATACTATTACGAGTGCGATGAGTAGCACGCGGACAAGCTGGAGCACTGGGTACATCCGGTAAGGTCGTAAAACTTGTTGCTACTGACTCTGCCCCTCGAACATCATGCAACAAAGCAGCGTAGCTAATGGCGTAGAGCGTATTCGGTTTTAAGGCTTCGACCCTGTAAATAAATCGAGAAATCGGTGAAATACGTTTTATAAATTTCGGACTTGTTATGACGTGGCTCTGAAAACTAGAGTTTTCACACACCTGCAGCTAAGATCTTTGCCTTTAAAGATGGAGGTGAAGCGATTGTCTTGGCTCTTATCGTTTAATGACACGTCATAAGTAAAATCAGTATCCGAGACGTCCAGTTCTGGAAACTTATTCTCTCCAGACTCGGTGATTCGGTCTGGATGATTCCATTTTATCAAGGCACTTCGCGAGGCCACTTCCGAAACCTAATCAAGGATAATAAGATTTATGAATTTTTCCTAACGAAGTCAACCCAGCAAATTCCTGTTTGTATAAAACGTACAATAGGAGAGATAAGAGCAGATAACATGTCAGTCTGTGCTTGGATTCTGGATTCTTCTTCCTCATCTTGTGTTCCGGTAGATGTAACACTACCAGTACTTCCGTCTTCTTCTAAACTAGCTCCACTAGATGATTTTAAAGCCCCATTTGTCACACCGCGCCGCTGATTGTTGTTGTTGTAGCCTCCAGCCTCGACTGCAAATTATACCAGATATAAAGTGTGATTATAAAAAGCTTCTTGTTCAACTTGATCACATATTGGTGTTTACATCAATCAATGTACAATTTTTAGCAGCACTTACAGTTACCTTTCTTGCTGCTGCCATTCTGATGGTAATAGCTAGGAGTCAATGAGTCTTTCCCAAGCTCTCTCTGTTTCTGTTCATATCTTCGTCTCAAATTCTTTGCACGCTGAAGCGCTCTTTCGTCTTTGTGGGAATAAGGTACTTGCCCGATGTACTGTGCGGAATTTGGTCCCGGCGGTGTCGGGGAACCTGTGGTCATATCGAGCAAATTCATACCCGTTAGCAAAATTGAAAATTTTTATAACCAATTACATAGCATTTACGTCAAAAAAATATAGTTACCTTGAGACGAAGGCATTCCGCAGGATAGATTTCCAGATTGCATTGGAGGAAAATGACTTGGAAACCCCGGTCCAGGTGGAAAAAAGGGCTGTGACTGACTCCCAGGACCCTAATATTTAAAAAAAAAAATAACAAAACTTGGTCAATTTGTAATTTTTGAATTATATAATTCTAACACCGACCCAGTTCACGTAATTATCATTCGAACAGAAGGGCCAGTACTCGGCACATTTGAATTCAAAACATTCTTTAAAGTTTATTGTGCTTAGTATGGAGATACCTTTTGAGATTGCAGGTGCAATGGTACAGTCGAATGCTACATACACTGATAATGCCGCAGGTATAATATTTGCAGAGTTCAAGCTCAAGATGCACCTTTTCAGTCGGAGGAATACTGAAAACTAACTTTTATCTGGTCCATATGCCGCAATGTTTCACTCGAGAGCTGATTGCCACATCACACAGCCACGACATCATATTTCCCGATGCTATGCTGGAAAGATGTATCAGCATAATCAGCATTGCTGATTCGACACTAAAATGCATTCTAGTGTACAGTGCAATGTAATTTGCATAGGATCTGTATAGTCCCATGCAGTCCGCAGATTATCAGATTATCTCCAGCTGACTTGCGGTATTTACCTTTACTACCTCACAATATTTTATACATTTTTAAACCCAGCTACACTACCCATGAAAACTGCAGCGCAATTCTAGGGCAGTCCTGCTCATCATGTTGTCATTTACATGAAGAGATAAGGTTGATTTTTTGCAAGCATGAATTGTAAAAGACGATGATTAGAGTCAATCCTATGTGCCAGAATGGGGAATTTAATTGGACGGGATTGATTTTGATAAACCTTTTTAAACGACTTGCCGTGTAACGGAGGAATGATTGTGATATTAACGATTGAGTTTCGTGCTGATGAAGAGTAACGAATTGTTAAATGTTGGCGACAAAGACCGATTTGAAGGTAAGACAATACGCACCTCCATTGTTATGTTGTAAATCGATAATCATGTCAATTTAAGTGGGATTGTTTGAGGTGAGGAGAGGTTACAATATTATTTATTGGTTACAATACAGTACACGGATTTACCGGCAACTGAGTAGGTAAGAAAGGAAGAATGGGACAAGAATACAGTGGATTTGCAATGTTCTAAGCTGACTGAGTTCAATATTTTGACATGTAGCGTATCTATCTATACTCTCCTATGCAAGTCCAGTCACGACGTCTGTTTAACGGGAAGATAATGGATGATGGGACCCCGCTATTGATGAATGGGGGAAATGGGAGGAGGGAGGCAAATGAGCAACCGGACCGGGTACCCAAATGGTATTTAACTCTATAAGATTGGAAAAGAGGTCCTTGAAGGCTTGAAAACAAGGTTACGTTATAAGTTCCGTGGAGTCATCGGAAGTATTGCAAGTTTGCTGGCTTTAATGAGCACCAACCAGTGCGACTCGGTTAATAGGATGAGGGACGACTACTTGACTACGGACTACGGGCCAAAGACAGATATGGTGGAGTGGCGCAAGAGCTAGATTTTCTTGGGAGGAAAAGATTGTAGCGATGTTATCATAACCAAACACTCTTGCATTAACGCAATTGTCGGGAGTATGCTGCTCTATGACTGCAAGAACTGAATTTACAAGTGAATCTGATTAATATGTATGTTATCGTTGGCCTTTCAGCGAGTGGGAGGATTGAATAAAACGGCGAGGGCAAGAAGGAAAAAAAGTCTTCAAGCGTTTGCTAGCTCAACTGGTTCAAAGGGCAAAGCGAAAGTGTCTGCTGAACTGACGCTTGCATGAAAGGATTGAGAGGGGGAAGCGATTTATAAGTCAGATTCGGAACGGGGTGTAGGAAGCTAAAACCCAACCTTAAAAAACACTGTTTCCTTCAAACTTGAAAGAATAACTGGTATAGATGGTGATAGGCGGTGGAAGAAATAGTCGATGAGCACTGAGGACGGAATAGCGGAAGAAGGAAGAGTGCGTGGAAGATGAGCGGTGAGGGTGAAAGGGGGATCTCCATCCTGTTAACGAGATCAGGGAGAAAAAATGTTGCTTTGGTTCATATTAACGGTAGCTGGGGGTTATTATGAATTAAGATATAAAAGAAATTCAGTGTAGGGAGCGGATGCTGGGATGAGACTGGACTGGCTGCAGGAAAGATTAATCCCAAAGTAATGAATGAGACGGCAGACGACTCTGTGCTGACTTTAACGGCTTTTACAGAACCTAGGAAAACATGACAGCTAATTTGAAGCGACAAGATGAGGGTGGAGGAATATACACATGTGAATGATCTCTGAGTGCAAATACGGCCAAGCCTATAATTTTTTTCATTTAAACGAGGAAAATATAAATTATGGAAAAACTGTTCATTAACAACACACAGCCAAGAAACAAGGATTTCATAAAAATATTCAATCGAGACGATAGTCAGTTTTGGAGTGAAGCATGGATCTCCTGCTTTTGCTAATACATATTAGCGTATAAGGCTAAATAATACATGTGGCAGAGTTAAGTAAGATAGCTATGTTTATGAATTTCCTATATTTGAAAACTCAACAATTTGTGGACCACAAATCAGCCCACATATCTACAGACAGGCCAAAAATCATAAAAAAACCAGATAAAACTATCCCGGGACGTCGACTCAAAACACTGGAACTGGAATTCAAATGCGAATTCGCCCACAAAGTCTCCTGCAATTAGGGGTCTTGTGCTTATCGCATTAGTGACAGTATTTTTAGCCTCTGCAAAAATATGTTCTATAATACGCAGCGATTCTTGAACAATCTCTGTGTATGTCTTCCAGGTTCCTTTCCTTGTTTTTACTCAGTAAAAGTAAAAATAATTATGGGTTTTCTGTAGTCGTGGAATTCATTACAAAAGGCGCATTCCAGCCCAAATGCAAGGACGTAGTGAATTTAACTTATTACAGATACTATCTTTTCATAAAAACCATGTCTTAATTTTTCCGAGTAGCAACACTACATCCTCCCAGGGATAAGGGGATATGGCGAGGGTAAAAATAAAGCTCTCGTATAGGTTAGATTAGATAATTCACTTCAAGAATCACAATCTTGGTACAGAGACATGAATGGAAATGGGAATGTCAAAGAGGATGGAATTATCTCTGGAACAAGAAGTCACCAGAGTTTTACAGAGACCTATAAAGCCGTAAGCTAGGCGTATGTCGGAATTCTCGGAGTTGCTAGTTGTGGAGGATTATTTTAACGGAGTAGGAGCAACGAAACCTGCTACTCACTCATTCAACAGTCGATTGCTGTCGATTTCATCTGATTAGTCCCGGATGAGGAGAGCATTTGTAGAGACAAACATTTATGATTGGAGACAAGATTTGGTGGAAGAAGAATTTGATTTATAAGAATCTTGCTTTGATGAACTTGTGATGATTCCTCCTATCGTATTCTTCTTCATTCGTCTTCTCTTTCTGATTTCTTATGTAAGTATTCGTTTCAGAAAATACGGGGAATGAATCCTGTGAGACTTTTTACACCGATTCATACTAATCTTTTTATTCTTTCCATTCATTCAAGTATGTTCAGTAAAACAGTTGACAAGTGGGAAAGAGCCTACTGATTTTAAAACTACGAAATAGTACTGCCTGCATCCTCAGCCATCACTCGTGTTCCTTCTTCCTTCCTTTACACTTTCCTTCCCATCCACAGTTCCACAAACAAGGATTTTCTCAAGCTTGAGAATCTGATCACGATGGCTGCTTCAAGTCTTGAGAGAGAAGGGACAATATCCTTTCTGGCAACGTAATTCACGTTCTCAAGCCCCACATTCTCCTACTTCAAGGGAGCAAGCTCCATATATTTGGGTCAAAAAAACTTTGAATCGTTTACCAGGACATGACGATGCCTACATGCAATTAGAATGTCCACAGCTTCCTCCCCCTATCTTTGAAACCGGCAAACTACTCATCGTAAAAGTGTGTGAAATCTGCAATCATTTTTCATGTGAGTAAAAATATCGCAATAGATTAACTACATCTTCTTTCTAACCGTCCCAAACTTTACCTTTCAATCCCCATCCACTCATTCATCCTCAATCCACAATCATCAGCTCACCCTATCAACCTTTATGTAATATCTTTTTAATGAGTCAAATATGCGACCAAAATAATAAAGAATCCATTGCGTTAGGGGAGCAGTAAGTTCAGTTTTTGTTAAAAGTCAACTACAACAACAAAGGAGACGGAGATGGCCGGGTGTACGAAAGAGGAAAACAAGAGATTGTTGCTGTAGCTGTAGTGTCTTCACTTCGGCCAAATTGATTTACCGGTTCCTCCTAAGGGAAACTGGCACCAAAATCTTCGTAAACGTTTTGCTTTCCCTATTTTATTTTTTCACCCCTTTAAATTCTCATAGTTCACTTAATCTCACGTGTACTATTCCTTTCTATCTCATGACTCGTCCTCCCTCTCATTGCATCTTAATGCTTGTTTTAACTTTTAGCATCTACGCTACTCAGGTTTACTCGGCATTTAATTTACATACCATTAGTTGAATTGATACAATAATTCATAATGGAATTTAGAGGTGAATGTAAGGAGTGACGTGATGTTTTGTTTGTGTGTGGAGATTTAAGAAAGGAACGAGTATTATAATTGGGCGTGTTAGAATGTGCTTTAATAGCATTTGAGATTTCACTCCTTGCGAAACTTTCAAAACCAGTCTATTCCACACAAATAAGACAATACTAGGAAATGAGGGAAAAGATAAGTTCTCCCATCCATTCAACATAAAATTCCCCGCCCCTGCTTCTCAGGAGTAGAAAATTGGTACAAGTATCTCTAAATCAAAACTTGCAAGCGTCATCCTCGTCGTTATCATACGAATATTTAGTATGACACACAGAATGAAATGAGAAGGATGCTGGGACATTGTTTCACTATTTTTCTTATTTTAAGCAGAGACAAGAAAGCAATTATACCTTGGATAAACTTTAAAATTATGAAGTTCTATAAAAATCTTATTGCAGTTAAGTTGAATCAAGCATATCTAACGGCTTACAATGAGTTGAATAATGCTCAAGCAGCATTCCCATTCAGTGAAATTCATAAAATTAACTTCAGCGCACTCTTATGTCGCATCATTGATTCATTACCTCTTCTTCACTAGGTACTGGTGAGAGTGAGACGAAAATACTATACTAAAAATCTGACAGTTCATGCGGCTTAAGCCCTAAACAGTCTCTTAAAACTGTACCAATATGGCATATTTTGCAAACGGCTGAAAGATGATGCCGTAATTCTAAAGGGAGGAGGAATCGGTGGCGGTACGCATTATCTGTGTTTCGACGTTCGCCTCGCAACCTCCAGCTCTTCCCTCACCATCAATTCTGTCCGGTTAGCAACATGCTCAGCCAATGATTCACAAAGGCTAACGTCATAAGCATTTAATTATTACTATAATTGTGTAGTAAAGAAGCTAACAATTTTCTACTGGGAGCGCTTCTATCAGTAAGTGATAAAATTCAAGGAAGAAGCTGATCCGGAGTTCTACGAACTAGAGAATACTGAACAAACAAATCAAAACATTCTCATTCCACATTCAGTTAAGGAAGGAGGGAGCACAAATATAATTCTCCGCATCCTATCAGTTACCGAGTAACGAGAACCAACCCTGGGGATCATCTTCTTTAGTTTACATTATGACTACAAATCTATCATCCTCCCCATATCTCTCTTAACCACATCCCAGCTTCCCTAAAAACAGTCCGAGAGGGAGAGCAGTAAAAGGGAATTCTTGAGATGTAATACAAACTGGAAGTTAAAAGTAACATAAGATTACAAATATGCTGAGAAAAATCATCACGATGCATTCTCGTGATTGTCAAAGAAAGATATATGTCTCTTCGTCCTGAAAACGAGAGATAAGAGTTTTCTCGAAGGCTGAAGATGCGTAAATCCAATGGACAAAAAATGACCTGTATTGTTGCTACTGCTTTGCCTAGTTACCGCCTAGTTGGCCTACCCTTCTAATAAAAAGTCCATATCAATAAATATAGGACCTACTAAGACACCTGGAATTGCAATTTAATTTTGTAAATTGTTTTATTGAGCGCAAACTGGAATAATTCTGACAAAGCGTAACAATCTCATTACGATATCATATGGGATTATCAGCTTAAGTTGTAGTTAACTGCAGAGGACTATTTTGAAATGGAGACAATTCAGGATCCTCTTGGCCCGCTTACCACATCCCCAATTTATTACTGTAAGCGACGCGAGACATTTGCAGAATTGCAAAGCGTCTGCCATGAAGGAAGATGGAAAAGTTGATGATGGAAAGTCCGTGTGTAGAAATAGTAATGTTACGCTATCACAGAGTCAATTACACGGATGAATAAGTTTTCAGCGGACGCGTCAAGCTTGGAACTGTAGTTCACTTACCTAAACTGATTATGAAAATTATAGTTTTAGAGGTGCGGACATAAATTAAACGGAAGTCTCTTTCAATAAGATTCGTCCATTCTCCCTCTATATTTCAACAAGGAAAGGAAATGGAGGGCGCGCTTGGCTACTAAAATTTTAGCAGAGTTCAACCATCCTTTAGCCCTTTCCTGGCCCAGACGGAGAGTGAATTAACCCTTCGGGGAGTTGGCGAATTGTATGCATGGAATTTGCAAAGAGGGAGGATATGACATAGGAGTCAGAATATGCGACGAGAAAAAGTTACATTCACTGGCTTATAATAGTACTACGCTCCAACTGCGTTCAACCTACCCCACGGACGGGGAAATTAAGCAAGGGAAGAAAGAAATGTATCACATTTTTAATTCTGCCACTACCAGTTACCAGTTGGCATTCCTCCGGATAATTTGCAAGCTCAGAAACATGTTGCTCATTCCTCCACTTAAAGATGCTTTGATGAGTGGAAGATGAAGATGGAGTGAGGATGATCCATTCTTTTATACTGTTTCACAATCTTTTAGGATGCTCTGATGATTTCAATCAAGATATCATGCGATCTCTCCCTTTGTGTTCCATATGCCCTCCTCCTCCTACATGATATTCGGGCAAGGCGTCGCCTTCTCCGAGGACGCAGCCCAAGATTTTGAAATCAATGCACTTGGGATCATACGAAAAACTCCCCTAGTCAATGTCCCCATGAGCCATTAAACTCGGCGTGCAAAACGCTCGGGGATGATGTGCAATGAAAGCACAGATCATCCCTTTCTAGCTGATTAAGAAGTAGAAGAGATGAAGGTTGCCACTGAAGTTAAGAAATATGCACTGCCCGCTTCTCCGGATTGCTTTTCCTGTAGCGAGTTGTGCTGTATTTCCTTGTATTGAAAGACTCAAACCAGAAGAAAATGGCTGGATTCGTTGGATACACTCTGAAGGATCGCAAGCTACGATACACATGTACGACGTGAATACAGCTCAAATCCGCTTTATTCATTGTGGACTTAATAAGAGCGGCAGTTAAATGAGAAGAAGAATTATTATTACTTCCACCCTCTTTCATAAAGGGCTTGTTCCTATTCTAGACAGGAAACTGGATTGCTAACATTGTTCCTAAACAAAATATATGTTCTTTTCAACTCCAACACAATCTGTTCCCCTATTTATGCATTTGATTCCTTCTACCCCCACACACTCCACCACTTTCCACTTGCATTCAATCCCGTTCCTTGTAAATTATTCCAACAGCTTCTTCCTCCTAATTTACTGCTTAAAGCAAGTAAAACTTATAAAGGATTGATGATGATGAGAGAGCAACACTTAGGAAGGAAACAATATATACTTTCATTTCGCATTCCACACCGAAAACTCGAATACTAAACCGAGCGTAGTCCGCAATTAGCCTATCAGTGGCTACGTCGGCGCTCGTTGCTAGCCAACGGGCACCTCCTTTACAATTTATAATACAATACAAAAATCTCAAATATATACTACATTCTTCTGTCCTATCGTATCCTTCATTCCCTTGCTCTGCTCCGCGCTCCAATTCCCGAATCGATTTCTGATGCACTTTTGCAATTACAAGCTAACTGTCTACTAGTCCTGCGATTTTTGCAAGATCCAATCGGAAAAAATATAACAGAGAATCAGAAACGCAGTTGAAAATCGTTTTTTAAAAGTATTCTCTCTTGCATGGTTCAAAGGTTCAAAGGTTCTTCTCGAGGGTTGATAACAATAACATGTACACGGCTCAGTGAAATGTAATAATTTTTAAAGCTCTACTTAAAACGAAAGTGATGATTGGCTCTTATTTTTCTATGTTCTAAGCGTAACCAACATATATTTTACAAGAAGCTTAAAGGATCTTCCTAGGGACAACTTATATCAGCTAACTTTGAAACAGTAAACACTCTTCACAAGAAAATCCCTTTCATTCAACCCCTAAACCGATCTACCAGCACCATCAGCAAATAATCCATTGAATCCTACACATACTCTGCATTCCGAGGTTGCAGAGAGAGAGAGGCTTTATAACTTAGCATCACACTCTAACTCAAAACATTTTTTGCAATGATCAATAAAGTTATTCATACTCTTTCGGCATAAGTATCTGCAATAATGATGGAGCACTGACTGCAACATGATTTTCTCGCCTATTAGATTTGACTATTCCTTATATATACAATAGTTAAGAAGAACAATTCAACAACGATTTCAGGTTTAGGATGAAATCAACCCTTTTGCCTCTTAGAAGTCAATGCCTACATCTTATAGATATACCCAGAGGCTAGGAATTCTGTCTTAGTTCCTTGTTGTCCAGCTGAGTCATCCTCCAGATGTCCAGGGATTTCGCGAGAATAGTGGAGGTGCAAGCTCATTAGTCAGAGAATTATAGTGAAATGTCATTGGGTTACAATAAATTAGAAAAAGAGTTGGTTTCATTACGTTAGCACGTCAACATGTATTCGTTAAGTTGGTAAATGTAGGGCTAATTATGAGTCAGAGCATACAGGATTTTGAAACTTGCATTGCTACTGCATCTCTTTCCTTTTTCTCTATCTTTTAAAAAAGTGTCGGGTCAGATGGACGTAAAGTATAGCGAAATTTTGTATGGACGCTAAACTTGCCTACTCGCCCTTAAACAATAAAGTTTGGAAAGATCCACAAGATTAATCGTAGGAGTAGGTTGAAATGAAGTTGCTTGTGTAGACGAGTTGCGATTACGTTTGTATATTGCATGTTGCATGTTTCATGTTGTCCTATGACAAGGTTGAGAGCTTTGCTTTGACAAGAGCTTGGTTTGATGACGGCTCAACGGCTGTAAAAAAGTGGGAATTGCAAATATGCCAAGTTTAAGCAGAAAATCAGAGATGAAAAAATACAGAACCAATACAAAATCGTTCCTATAGAAGAGTACAAACTATGCCTTCTACCTGTTGTAACTATGAAATTGAGAATTCGTATCTGTATTGAATGTGTGCGAAAAAGGTTATATATATATATATATATATAAATATATATATACATATATACGTACCGAACGCGAATAAACTGGAGGAGCGTGTGTGAGCTGTCCAAGTTGATGTACTGCGGAGAAACTATTAGCGTTCATTACCATCATATGAGTTTTAAAGGAAGCTTTTCGACAAGTCAGGAACAGGGGAGGAGATGATGATAGAAACTGACTCTCTGGGATTCTCACGGAGGACATTCATGTGTGTGAAGAATCGTTACAAGTGCAATAAGCTTTAGAGGAGGTCAATAAACCTTGGTTTACCTTGAAACTCCCCGTTGGAATAAACTTCTTGTACATAAAGGGTAAGTACAGGGGAGGGAAGGAAGGAGCAGGTACTCGGATTGCCTGTGCACTCAATATCCTACCTGTTGATTATGCCCCAGCCAGGTGCGTAACTCTTGTGTCTGTCTCATCCTGGCTGCCTCTTCCCTTTCGCCTACTTTGCTTGCTACTGCGGAGATTCCGAGGGAAGAATTTTCTCTGCTTTTTAACTAACAAGGCTGTATGAGAGAACTGTGTTTAAAAAGGCTAGAAAAGAGACCGACTGTTTGATGAAAAGTACAGAGATTCATGCAATTGTCATCTCCAACCGCCGTACTTTGCTTCGGGCTTACAATAAGCTTGAGCTTGCGCTTCTTCCTGACTATTCTGCGGAAAAGTTAGGCATAAATAAAAGTTATAAATGTATATTGCATCCGTACACCTGTTCTCTAGAGAAAAGTGGCAACTCCTTCAGAGTTCAATTGGTCTTTGGGTCGTAAAGTGAGGTAGGAAACAGGGAAAGGGAGGCAAGTTAGCACGAGGACTGAGAACGACATGGACTTGATAAAATCTCCACCTGAAGAGGGAATAGAATAGAAACCGAGTCTGATCCTCTTGTCTCTTTTAACGAGCATCACTTATGGGGGCAACCCAAATGTTTTAATGTGCCTAAACCTACTTAAACCTCTTCTCCAACAGCTAGTGTCAAATGAGTGGAAATTTTAAACGTGTCGGCTCATTTTAGGATTGCTGAGGGGGAAAACAATGAATGAAATTCGACCGACTCACTTAAATGAGCATAAGGTACATGCATTCTTTTGCATTCGTCCATATCTCAACTTCTCCTTTCCATGTTTGTTTGATATTTAGTTAATAGGGTGCGTAGTGCCAGCTTGAGGCTTCTATAAGAACAAAGTGTGCTGTCATTAAATTGCACCTCGACATGCTCTATGATTAAAAAGATGTAGAATTTGCCAAGCTCATTTTGTCTACTAGGTGAGTCGGAACCCTGGATCTCAGGCCTTCTTCGTCTCCTTCAGATCAAAATTCATCAAGATTCAAGTCCTTCCGAAATATCACGTCTGGAAATCTTCCATATTCCACTGAGCCAACAACAGAACAGACAAGAAGCAAAGAAAAGATGGTCTGTGGTGGATGCTAAATCTATGGGAGAGCTTGCAAAGCAACGGCATGGCAAAACAGTGGAGCGCAACAAGTGGTTCATAGAAACCCATGCATGGGCATGGAGTCAAATGGAATCTTGATGGGTGAGCGATGAATTATTAAGAATAAACGGTCATCAATATGAGAGATAATGAGCCCACTAGATTCACTTTGTCTTGTCGTGTACATGTAATAATAAACTGATTAAAAGTGTGAAAATATGAATAAAAATTGTTGTACTTACGAAAGGAATGGACATAAGAGGAGGCTGGTGTGAAACGATGACTGAGCGTAAGGTACCATTTTCATCCACGATTTGCTGCACTACATGACCCGGTGGGACTTGCATAGGTAACGGAATAGGAGGTGTAGAGCTGGTAGATACCAATGGAACGGTCATGGGCCCTGAAAACAATATCCATAGGTTATTACTTTCGCACGAAATGTTGCCATATGTACCAATGGACTCCGTAATCTAGTAAATGTAAGAGCGGAAGAAGGACAAAAGCGACACTCTGTACCACAGCAGCATAATTACTTTAAACGGTTCATTATTGAAACATTATTCAATGATAAAAGATTGGCAGAGGAGGAGAATGATGGAGGAAGAGATAGGGGATACGGGGGAGGGGGTGCGGATGGGGATGGATGACAGTTGCGGATAATTCGAGCGGAGTACAACACTAAATCTAGTCTCTACAACACTAATATTTTTTTATTTCCAGCGTGCATCGCTCTCCATGAGTTAACCAACGCGTAGTTAGTTGGCTAGATAAATATTCTGACCTTGTGTGTAGGAGTGGGAGAACAGAGAATTATCCTGTAAATGCAACACAATAATCGTAATAAGGTGGGGATTCTCCAGGCTGGAGAGAAGTGAGTGAACAGCTTCAGAGGATCGAAATAAAACGGAGTGGCATCCTAATGTCGGTACACTCTATAATAATTCTAATCATTTAAGAGCGTCGCCATAAGAAATGGGAATCGTGGACGGAAACATATTTCACCTTCGTCCTGGCTCCAGAGGTTAGCCTGTTAGTTGTCCATACCTGAATGTGTTATATTTTCTACGGGGATGTGTAATCCAGCCCAGCCGAGACCGAGAGTTATGCCGCCCCTTAAAAACATACAACTAGGGAGGGGAATTACACCTGACAGCATTACATTTCGAAGAGGTTCATCCACCGCTTCGCTGATCATGAATCCACCACATGCTTCATAACTTTTTGGCCACCTTTCACACATTCACTAGAATAGGTCTGGTACCGGTAGCTGGCTTGTATCGTTCTGACTCTGTATTTATCTGCTTTACACAAGCCCGTTCTTAGTTCTCTGATATCTTTGAAAGCTTTACTACGGCATACACTGTGATCGTAGAGCGATTGCTGTGATATGAAAATATTAATTTAGTCTGTACGGAATATTTGCCGAGGTGGTAATAGGGATGTTTTCATTGCCTGGCCAAGGTTAAGTCAGGAATTCGAATTGCATATTCCCGTTTTACTTTGAGAAAATTCCGTGTGGATCCAATAGATTTCATGATAACTCTAGAGTGCCTAACGGGGGTTTTGGCCTTGATGGCCTGGACCTTTCTGTGTTTTCCTACTGCGCACTTGATCTTCTGCAGAGTTTTGGCAAATCATGCGTAAGGGAATTGAAGAGGAGAAAATTTACTGTTAACTTGACGTAAAAAGACATACGGAGGAATAATAAACAAATGAATAGATGGCATGGGGGTACACTTTGGATACAAGATGTAGACGTTTCAATGAAGAGAGGCAAGCATTTGATGCTCCTCATTCACTCAGTCAGTCAGACATCTGTATATACATTTAAGAGTGAAAGAATGGAATTGTATTGTACGGGGTGGGTATCTAAAGAAAGACGGTTCCTTTTTCTGACCAGATTCGAGGCTCGGGAAAATTTATTCTATGATACCCATACTTAACCCTACCCTGTATCCAGTGAGCTTGTTACACGTTTCAAACAAGTATTTTGCAGGAATCAATCGAGTAAAACGTCGGGGTACAGAATAAATTGGCCGACTGGAGTCAGACGGTAAGAAATTATAAATAAGAAAATTTCCGTTTACTCCCTACGATAAACTGTAGAGAGAGGCAGCGATAATGATAAGCTGACGGATGAGAATAGTTTTTGGATAAAGACGTGGATGTGGAATAAAAAGGAGAAATATTTTAAATTAGTAAAATTGATTAAAGTGAGGGAATGTTCAAAGAGGTAATATGACTTCGGTTATAATTTGATTGAACCAGGGAGAAAGTTCATGGGGTACGGTTGAAAGGGATGAGTGTTTGGTGTGATGGTAGAAGCAGGGCTATTTTCTAGATCATGGAAGAAGAATGAGAAGCGGGTGAAAGGCAGCGAAACGGTGGCAGCGTAGAAGATGGAAAGCATGTGCAAATATGGTTTTAGACGTCATCTCCCACATCTCTCGGATCGCATCCCACGCTCCTAACACCGGCCCCATCCACAACCCCCTCCTTCTCCTCCTCCATCCACCCTCACTTTAATCAATAGCTTCTTTCACAACTTTCTCCATCCAGCACATGAGCGTCAGGACAGGAGTGGGAGTGGGTGAGTAGGCCAGCTGGTTGAGATTGAGAGAAGAAAAAACTGGGGGAAAGTCAAAAGGGAATGCACGTTGTGAATGACTCCTCCCGGAGAAAGTAAACTTCCATCTGATAGATCCCGTCATCCTGGGAAAAATGAGTGGTGGAGGGTAGGAATGAACTAATTCGGTGGGCTAAAGTTTGTGGGAATCTCTGTTGGTACATTTCCTTCAGATTTACTTTCACTTCCATTGCGAAAATTATTTTCTAAATCAGGAAGAAAAACATAGGTTGAGGTAGAGAAGCGGCGACGTAGTGTATTAATTCCCAGCTTTACTTCTTTATTTGAAGACAAAAGGCAGATGACACACGTCACTATGACGGTATCGACATTAGCTTGCATTTGCTTCGGGCTCGTAACTTTCTTTCTTGGGAGAAGACTCGAAAACTGACCAAAGTGACGCCATGTACGTCATGTGTCAGCGCAGAATAAATTAAGTTCCCCCAAATAGCCATATGCAAATGGAAATGATGAGAGGTTGGGGAGAAAGTATAAAGTTGGAATAACAGAGAGAAGAAAATTAAGTATTTCCCACGTTTGTTCCCAATTTTGAAGGGTAGCAAAATCAATTACTCATTTGTCACTAATCTAAGCTGCCACCTAACCTGTGGAAGTGTGTAGAATGCTGCTGCTGGTGAAAGGAGAAAGTACAGGAGATAATCAAATTATTACTAAGAAGAGGTGATACAATGATGGCAAGAAGATGGTTACACAATTAAAGGGAGGATACAACAGGAGGAGGATGAGCATGTAGGTTTGTTGGAAACTTTATTGACACATACTATCTTGATCAGATCAAGGTTACTACCCATAAACTTTAATTCTCTGGAAGAATGTATGATCAGGGACTTTTTTCAGACTAAGAAAAGCTGGGTAAAAAGACGACAGAGCTGTTGAATTGAAGAAAGTGACAAACTATGCAGAAGAAGAGGAAGAATTCAAGAAGAAGATGATCATCATCTCCCTTGGCTGTGTCGACGGATGGACGAGTTAAAGTGTACGATACTGACAATACGGAGTGCAAACACCGGGTAGTTTTTAGGAGCCAGAAGGAAGGAAGGAGAAGCAATCGATGGTACGAGTAATTAGTTTGGAAAGCGCCCTAGCAAGACTGATGGAATTAAACTAAGTTGTTGGTGTTGTTTGTGGATTTTTTCTGTAAATCTTACCATATTCCGTGTTGACAGCACACATTTGTGGATGAGGATAGCCTGCGTCATGGCCGCAGAACTGATAAGGTTCAGGGGCAGGATAGTAAGTACAATCCGGGGGAATATGTCCGTATACAGGATGAAATTCGCAAATCATGCCTGGAGAGTTGGATGAATTACTGTGAGCAACTGGACTGTACATAAACTCATGGTGTGCGGGGGGATTGATTTCTCCCGCAGAGGAAACCATGGTGGTCAACATTAATTGACTATATCGTCACGTATCACGACCGGAAAGTCACGTTGACTTTTCCCTTCGGCCTACGGTACAGTCGTTGTTGTCGTCTAGCAGCAAACCCGAGAGTCTTCCGGTTGCCTCTTTCCTCCCTGGTAGCCTCACAATTATTCTTGTCAATGGACTGCTCTTCAGCTACCAAACCAATGCTGTTTTCACGATCACACAAAAAATACAGTCGTCGTCCACAATCGCGTATACTGAAATTATCTGTGGAAGCAGGATTTCAGCTCCCATTCATCTCTACACAGTGTACTTGATCAGACCACTATATTCCGGAACAAGAAACACAGACACACATGTTGGAATGGTTTAACTCCGCTCATACGGATGCAGATATTTTCCTCTTTCCCCAAAACCAAAATGGAATAAACAAAAAAATTCACTATATTTTCTATTTTCCCTTAAATGCTCGCTAACAACGCAACAATGGAAGGTAAAAATAGCAAAAACTTATCCACAACACTATCTTCTTCAACGACTCTTCTTCTTTATCTTCAGAAAAAATGCTTTCTCCAGAAGAAAACAGCGGAGGGAGTAAACTGAAAACTATTGACAACGTGTACACCAACACTCTGTATTCATCATCTCGTATCCACCATCATCTGTAGACAGACTTTACTCGACTGGCTGCATCTAGTACGTCTCCTTCTCCTCAACTATCCCAAAGAGCATCAACCAAGAGTGAAGAGAGCCCTCCGGCTTCGTCATGCAAGGGATGGATGGAGTGAAAGAGGGAGAAGGAGCTATAGGAGGGTTGAGCTCTTTCATTTGCTTGTAGAATTAGCTTATCCTACGCCTTCTTATTCTTCATCTTTATACAAAGCCTTCAATCGGCACTTGCTCCACGCACATCCTTAGCAAGAGGAGCTGGAGCAGAAGAAGAAGAAGACAAGAGTAAGGTAGAAAGCAAGTTTAAAGTTGCTCAGCCTGGCTAAATTTTATTAAACTCGGCTCAGCTTCTTCATTCTTCCTTCCAAGGAAGGAAGTGGATGAACTTACTTAGTAGTGAACAAGCTGTGAAATTCACAAGGAAACAAACTGAGGTAAATCGGTATATAATTCCTTAAGAGTTCATTACAGCTATCTCATCCAGTGCTTACTACACTCACACTCACCACCACAGGAGGAACGGCAAAGTCTTCACGGCACGGATGCGGAAGACATTCTCATTCCGCATTCCGCAAGTAGTAATTTTGTTTCAACAACGTATAAAAACAATATTCCCCGACTATCAAACCCACTTGAAACCGTAACAGACAGATGCAGACACCAGGAGCAAGACACTTTTGCAGAATGGATCAAATGTGCTCATTCAAGAGTAAAACCAAAACAAGACAGCGTGGAAATAAGAATAACATTATTTTTTCAAGCTTAACATCCCCTTTCATTTCAGAATCCCACTGTGATGTCAATTTAAATGTCCTCTATTAATTATTCATATTAACTCAAACAGATTCACAGCGTATACCTGCAACCTGCCTACATGATGTCTGAATTTCTTCTATATGAGAGGAACAACCAGACGAATGGATATGGAGGTGACAGAGAGACACTGCTGAATTTAAACGGGATTCCTGAGGGAAGGAGAGAAGAAGGGACCAGTGGGTCACACGCAGAGATTGATATTATGAAGAATGTACTACTTTTGTCACTCAAAAAGATTGACTTACAAAGAGGGAAATTTCTTCATGCATCTCCGTAGTTTTAAAGAGTCGAAATGTTTTAGTATTCCCAATTGTTAATCACAATTCCACCCGATCTCCTTCTACGCTTCCGGTTATCAAGAAACGCTGTTATTTTTTACCAAGTAAAGCTTACAACCCAGCTATTGTAACCATCCCTCTATTTGGAATATCACAAACTCTTGATTGCTGGCAGTGAAAGTCATGTGAAAAGTAAACTTGCAAGAGAAAAATAACCTTCGGAAGGCGGATTTCTTCGAACCGTAGGAAAGATTCGGAGCTCAAATCATTTTAAATCTCGTACTGGGCTTTAGCCTCACATTCCCGCTGCGTGGGTAATAAGAAAAGAGTGATTTTCATATAGCTTCTGGAACCCGCACGAATAATCATGGTTGGAATGAGTCAAGGAAGGGGTAGGGCAGTTTTAGGGATTTTATCCTTCGACACAATAAGACAAACATGTGCTGGAAAAGAATTTGTTTTTGCTAGAACATCATCTCCTGCCTGGTTGAACCACCCTGGTTTACTTTCCTGTGCCCTGGTCATGAAGCCTTGTAATCGCTAAGCCTGGGCACGCATCGTTAAGAAATCTATTAGCTCCTACGAAAAGAATGCTGGAAATCCCCAACATACCTTAGCAGTTCGACTTCCCAGAGTTTCTCATTTCTATGCCGTGTACTGGATAGGGTTAATTCCAGAGGATTCCATCCACCTTCTGGACAGAGCCAGGCGGAGGGATTGTGATAAGCGATAGAGTCGTGCGAGGGCATCATATGACAGGAGGAGCTTTTATAGTCAAGGAATGTAGGGACGTTAATGGGACAAGACGAGGTAGAAACTTTTGAGAATGGAAGAGGAATGGACAACCCTTCGACAACTGTAACTACAGTAGGTCACCCTGACTAGTGAGTTTGCATGCAAATTCCACACATCCTCTCTCTTCATGTTAATCGGAGGGGAAGGTATGGTGAAGGGGTAAATAGCTGCTTGGTCTACAGGGCTGATAAACGGGTGGATTCGTGAGCATCAATCACATTTGATTCTCCGCTTCATTGGACTAGGTTTAAAGCTAGGGGGCTTGGTAGGGAAAGCAGAGGACTGCCGAGGACACAAAATTCTCTTCTTCAAGCCACGAGACATGTACGTTAAAAAGTTGAATCGTTTAGATTTAGACGAGCCGATTCAGACTCTTAAAGTTAGGTCCTCCGCTTTTTGTCAACCCTTCCTTGCTTTGTCATCCCAGCTTTTGTAACTCTAATTTGGAGGAAATACAATAGACCCTCGAATTGAGGATGAATTCATCCGTGCAGACCTACAATGAAATATTCAAGTCTTCTCTACATCGTGATTCAAATCATTAAATACAACCCTGAATTAAAACCCAATTTCCGAACGCTACACAACTCATAAAATATGGCATTAACCCGTTCCCACATATAACTAACTATAAGTAGCGACCTTCCAACTAAACTCCAGAGCTTGCCCCATCTCGCCCTTCGTAGATGCCTCAGTTTTTCCTGCTCATCATCATCACCTCCTCTTTCCAAGCTTCCATCTCGTTCTACTTAATATCTACGGATTCAGCTTCCGTCCCTGCCGAGTCAGGTTAAGGTACAGCAGTACAGCGTTTTCGCTGATAGATAAAGCCGACGCTAACCATCCCACGCGCACCTGATTCAGTTCTATCTCTAATCACATTAATATTCCTTTCTTTATTTCCCAAATCTCTCCTCCGAAACATCAATAAGAGAAGAGAAGTAAAACAATGACGAATGACTTGCAAAATTCGGCTGACAATTATTATATCTGTTTCTCCTCCTCTCTGCTCTGTTCCAAACACCGAACGATGAAAGAATTTGAAAAAAATCGTGGAAGAATTTGCAGATTTTTCCTCGTAAATTACAAGCGTTTTAAATTGGTAGATGAGTGAATATATATAATGCAGATTACTTGACAATTTTCTCGCAATTTCCTTCCCTTTCTCACAGAAGGTTGCAAAGCCACCGCCGGCCGGCGGCTTCACCAATCTGACTCTCATCCTTTCTCAACGCATCTCTACATACGCTACACTAAACGCTATATACCGCATGCATTCTTGCGTTTCCTCGTTACAGTTAGCGTACAATTTACAGAATGGGAAGTAATGGAAATTAATGCTCACAATTTCTACAAACTTGGATGGATTTTAAAGTGATTTCGGATTGTGATTACACCAAATGTTCCTTGGAGTCTGGCACCTTGATACAGTGAGACTCTACATTTCACCTAATTTTTGTTACCTTGTTTATTCAGCAATCCGCCTGCTCATCACTGAGCCGAGCAGGGTTGTCATCACAAATATAGATGGCTTCTGTAGAAAATATTCAGTCTCGTTATTAGGAAGAAGCAGGGATGTTAGCCAAAGAAAGAGTAGGATTTAGCCTTACTTGTACTTACTATCTTCTATCCTCTTAACTTTAGCTCTTTACCAGTTAATCTCTGTAGATAACATCCTAATTGCTCTACTCGAGGATGGAGATTAGTTGAGAGACGTAATCTCAAAAATTCATTTCTCTTCACTCATTCCGATGGGATTTGAAAGCTGAAGCATGAAAAAGACACATCCAAAATTTGGAATCTCTGTAACGCACAGATAAAGCATAATCCAACACATTCCTTCTCTCATTCCACCGTCCTCTTCTATGTTTACTCAGAATTAAGAATGTGTGTGTGTGAATGGAAATCTTCTCCAATAGTCTACTTCTTTCAGTCTGCTGCTCTTCAGGCTACTTAGATATTGGTAAAGACACATCAACAGAAAGTGTTATACCTCCTCCATAAATTCAAGGAATCGATAGATATTTTTCGAGAGGAATGCAGTACACAATTGACCGTTTTTCCTGGTGTTGATAAATTGATAAACTACCAAAATCGATTTAGTATGTACATATAACAACCTATATAATAAACTCTATCTTGTGCTTTAAGTAACAAAACTATGAGAGGGAGGAGAGGAAACTGGTGCTGATGGGATTAAGAGACAATCTTAATCAAACCTCTTACCTAATCATTATTCTCCGAACATAATGGCACAATTTAAAAACTATTTACAGCTTCCTGACTGCGCTCCTTCCCAGCTTAAGTATTTGGATGAAGCTGTAGTTACTCGTATTAATGATAAGCTAAAGAAATGTTGAATATTTCCAATTGTCTCTCTATTTTTATAATTTGATTTATCCTTGATTCCCATTTCCATTAATATTAACTTGGTACAGCACTATCAGTAAAGCTTTGAACATACCTAGCCTCTTTCTTCTCCTGTTTGTTTTGCACCAAGTTTTGGTTTTTTGGTTTTTTACTTCAAAAATAAAACCAATGGCTGATTTTTTGTTTTGCTACGTAGCGTGTCGTAATAACATACCTTCAAGCCTTAATTACGAGACTTTTCTGAAACGGTTTTGTGGGTGCTGGTGAAAATGCAATATACAACAAAGGCGCTTCAGATGGGAACTTTTAAGCCTGAGGCTGAAGCTCGGCTCGCATTAGAAGAAGAGGTTACGTAGAGGTACAAACAAGAGCTGTACTTATGTTAAAGACAAGGCGCTGGAAATTTCTTATGCAATTCCCTGTTCCTTGCATTAATTGCTTCTAAAGGCTGAGGCAATAATTACACAGCCACGAAGCATATTGCAGAGCTGTAATAGGAATCCCAATACATTTTTCCTACTTGCGAAACAAATTTTTAGTGAATATCCATTTTTGAAACCCATTTAAGTGTCTATGGTATAGCCTCTAACTAATCCAAGCACTAAATTATCCCTTACATACAAATTATTTGCTAAATATAACTGTTTTCATCCTGCCGCAGTCACCATCTGATTTTAGTATTATTGCATCCTTCTGTGTAGCAGAAATGCATACAAATAGACAGACCAGACGGAATAATATAGGCTGCCAACTGATGGGGGATCGACTATTTTTGAAACCAAAGGAAAATATTGAGCGAGAGAGAAATTTATGGGACTTTAATCATGAGGCAGGAAAAGGCTCGGAGTGTTGTCTAGCTTGGATGGGAAGGATAGGAATAATTTACGCTTCCACGTTAAAACAAAGCGAAAGCGTTGAGTAAAAATTGTCAACTTCGAAAATGCCTCTTTAATTGGTAGGAGCGGAGCGAGTGACAATTTCACCTTTGAGATGAATAGGCTGCAGTGCAGGCTAGGCAGATGAGGTTGAGATGGGACTACTGCTAGCTAAATTCGCTTACGGAAACACTTTTTTGCAACACATTGCAAACTTTTAACAAAGCATGAACGCGAATTAAATCGTGTTTCCCGTCAGGTCCTGTCGAAAAGTTTCTATACAAAAATCCAAACGAGAGCGTAATGCAGTGGCATAAAGCTATCACAAACACTACTTCTTCTACCGAAGTCCCATTACTGTGCCCCTTGTATTATAACGTACATTTTGTGGTCTTGGTTTTTAAGTTGGTGTGGAGTAAGTAACGATGCTCCGTCTCACATTCTTTCCATCTATCCATTCGGAACTTCGTTGAGAAGCAGAAAGCAAAATCTGAGTTAAGAGGGAATGAGGGTTAATACTGCAGAAAAGAGTTTTCTTGCAAGTAAACAGATTGTAACCCAGATTTCTAACAATGTACATGTCAAAAATAACGTCTCCTCACCTCCAACTAACTCGCTCACGCACCATATTCGCTTCTTGATTCTCTATCCCTCTGACTTGCAAAACCCTTGCCTAATTTTACTACGCAAAGAAGAATTATAGCATGTTTTACGTAATAATTTCCTCTCATCTTTACGAAAGTTACAAGAAGCCAACGACTAGGAATACATTTTGAGCATGAGAGGGATGCGTGTGAGTAGTAATCCATTGTGATAGTTGTTTCAATTAAATAAAGTAGCTGCCGAGGATTTGTAGCAGTATTAAGGATACTATGCCCGCTATTCTCGAATCTCGTAAGGACAATTTCACTAAAACAATGCCCGCTAACTCAATCGTGGATGGTTCCGGATTGGAATATGGCAAGCTTTTGCTACTGGACTTTTGCGTTCCACAGCGTAGCCGGCTGGTAAGCGGTGGGTATAACCTCGGCTCGGGTTGAGTATTATAAAAATGGTTCATTAGAGTGGGTCAAGATAATGATGGATGGAAAGACAAGGTGTGACTTTGGACTTGAGATGGCTCTATAAATTACTGCACGTTGTGTGAAGATACCTAGGTATTACAGCTTGCAAAAAGTTTCAATTAAATGAGAGGCATGCATACAAAAATTTCTTTAAGGAAATCGAATAAACGATTACGACAGAAAGAAGGAGAGAGGTGAAGGGTGTGAGAGGAGCAGGTGGTTTGTGGACAAAATGTTGTGAAATTAAAATAATGGGTTGAAAAGCTTTCTTTCAAAATCCATAGCAATCTCCTAATTACTCTTTCATTTCCTTGCGGGATTTTTCCCCACATTATTTACGCATCCTATTGCGGGTCCTAAGGTATTTTCTGCAATGAAAACGGGCTCATAACATATTATTAAATTAAACTTGCTATAAACGTAGCTTTCGAGATGAGCCCAGCAGTTCATAGATACAGCCAGCCGTTGCTACTGCTATTAGGCGATTTCTCAATGCTTTGCTTGCTGAATCATGAGCAATGCTGGAAAGCGAATGGCAAGCTTGTTCGCAATTCTCTTTTACCTTTTACTTAATATTTCATCAAAGTTTCGTTCTCATAATGATGATATTCCTTGGAGCTGAGAGACATCCTTCGTGGAAACAGAAGAAGAACACACATTGTCTAGTGTGAAAAACTACATGATCGCACACATGGTGAAAGTAACGTACCACTAATCCAACGCTCTTTAAATGTCAAAGGGCTGAACGTGAGAAATGATGAGGATGTGCACAATTACATGCATTTATACTGCATGTACCAACTTGAGCACCGAGGATGCGCGTAATTTACTTTTTACAGATGCATATATAATGCTCACTTGAAGTGATGCGATGCAGTCTTCTTGGTAACGATTGAGTCAAGGAAGGAAACTTTCGCTGTCGGACTAAGATGAGATGGTCATAAAATATGCTTCGCTAAGTTTATGATACCTCCGATAAATTCATACCACTTTTCTTATTTTTAAAGAAAAATAACATTTTTGTGAGCACATTATTTAAAACTGAATAATAAAAAGCAAGTTGACTGCATCCTGAAACTATAAAACCTGGGGCTACTCTTTCAAGAGATCCACAAACTGGCTGAAGCTGAAACAACGGTGTATAACGGTACTTGAATCTAATCCATGCACTTTCACTCCTTGGTTTACATACTACATAGCTAAGGTGATCTGAGCCAGTCGAACCTGGAAGCATTATGGATTTGAAGTCACGATAACTAATTGAACAAACATAGGAAGTTACATTGCTAATGCTCATTCTTGTTTTCTTAAGCTACTTAGTGCTCTTCAAGAAGCACTCGTATCAGAATCTATCTTTCCTGAATTTCATCTCCAAATGAATTTATCTGAAATGGATGTGAAGAGCAAATAGGATGACTAGGTGAGCCCTACGATGTCGTAAGTCCCAGCTTTAGAGATTGAGAGGGCATGAAGTAAGGAAGTAAATGATGTGTGTGAATATCTGAAATTACAGATTTGTAGAGAATATTTTAGCAGTATTCTCTGGTACTGAATCTATACATAACGCTGGGAATCCATGGGCTCGGGACACGTTGGGATGGTCGCGTTGTAATTAGTGGCGTCAAGCGTGGTAAATAAGTGAAAAAATATTATGTACGAATCATACACTGAGTTTCTTCTTTTGAAAAGAGAGAAGTGGTGAGCATGAGAGAGAATAACATGATACAGAGATCGTCCATAAGTTTTGGCGAGTGATACATTTCGTTTTTGAGATTATATTCCAGCTGTAAGCTGCGGTCGCATGTTACTCAAGAGAGCATATTGACGTGAAATTGTATTCGTCACAGTAAAGTGAGAAAATAATACAGCTAGAGTCAAGTGACCTGAACGAACATTGACCAAGCTTTAAGATAAGGACTACTGCAAAGAGGAAGAGAGACTACATCTTTGTAATAGAGTCTGCAAACTTATATAAATCTTTACACACGCAACATCAACATTCAAGGGACGAACGTGTAAAAGACCTTCTAAACACCTCTTCCCGCTTTCTCACGTCCTTGCACACAAACCAAAGTCGGCCATGTTTTCAGTGATGTTTATGCTTGGGGAATTGTCAACATGATTACAATGTTTATTCCTCTAAAAAACAATTCTCAATCTATCCCCCATCTAAGATATGAGCGGCGAGGATTAACGCAATATTGTAAAGGCTATATCTAACTGTACAACCATACCTCTAAAGAAGACAGTATTATTTCATTCCCCTCCAATCACTCCCTCTAGCGAAACAAGAGTGAAGGATGGAACTAAATCTTTGGATCAAAATACGTTTATGAACGACAACATTGTTTTTCTCGTAGTGTAGATGGACGGTTAAAAGATGAAATTATTGCCGCAATTCTAAATTCGATACAATTGCAGACCTTGTTGCACGGTTGCACTTGGTGCTCCATTTTGTTGTATTTCAATCTTGCCCATATACATGTTTATCAACAAGGAAATCAGATCTGACGCAAGGGCGTACATTCCGTTCATCAAACAAAACAAGAGTCAAAATATAATTAAAGAAAGGCTATTTCATTTGCAATGTTTCATTGGGTAAGGCTTCCTCTCTACCAGTTTGACCACAGACTACGGACACACTGGTGCAGCAAAATAACTTACTATTACGCCCATGTCAGTCAACGCCTGGTAAAACCCATGCGGAGATGATAACGAAAACATGTCCCATTTTCTCAATTCCCGAAATGCTAGTCCCATAGTATGTTTCATAAACTTAATTTTCAAAAGTGGTTAATAACGTGATAAAATCGCCAACAAAAATTCATGTTCAGACCAACGAAGCTAATACATCGATGTAAACGCTTTAAACGAGGATTTTGTGTATTCAATTTGAGCCTTAACCAGCGTAAATGAGAATCGAAGTTGACGTAACTAATGATCGTTAGGATGGAGGAGAATCTAGTGCTAGTTGGT